>CM075982.1:35186737-35609237 GCA_038087875.1 Malacoraja senta | reverse complement strand
CACACACACACACACACACACACACACACACACACACACACACACACACACACACACACACACACACACACACACACACACACACACACACACACACACACACACACACACACACACACACACACACACACACACACACACACACACACACACACACACACACACACACACACACACACACACACACACACACACACACACACACACACACACACACACACACACACACACACACACACACACACACACACACACACACACACACACACACACACACACACACACACACACACACCACACACACACACACACACACACACACACACACACACACACACACACACACACACACACACACACACACACACACACACACACACACACACACACACACACACACACACACACACACACACACACACACACACACACACACACACACACACACACACACACACACACACACACACACACACACACACACACACACACACACACACACACACACACACACACACACACACACACACACACACACACACACACACACACACACACACACACACACACACACACACACACACACACACACACACACACACACACACACACACACACACACACACACACACACACACACACACACACACACACACACACACACACACACACACACACACACACACACACACACACACACACACACACACACACACACACACACACACACACACACACACACACACACACACACACACACACACACACACACACACACACACACACACACACACACACACACACACACACACACACACACACACACACACACACACACACACACACACACACACACACACACACACACACACACACACACACACACACACACACACACACACACACACACACACACACACACACACACACACACACACACACACACACACAACACACACACACACACACACACACACACACACACACACACACACACACACACACACACACACACACACACACACACACACACACACACACACACACACACACACACACACACACACACACACACACACACACACACACACACACACACACACACACACACACACACACACACACACACACACACACACACACACACACACACACACACACACACACACACACACACACACACACACACACACACACACACACACACACACACACACACACACACACACACACACACACACACACACACACACACACACACACACACACACACACACACACACACACACACACACACACACACACACACACACACACACACACACACACACACACACACACACACACACACACACACACACACACACACACACACACACACACACACACACACACACACACACACACACACACACACACACACACACACACACACACACACACACACACACACACACACACACACACACACACACACACACACACACACACACACACACACACACACACACACACACACACACACACACACACACACACACACACACACACACACACACACACACACACACACACACACACACACACACACACACACACACACACACACACACACACACACACACACACACACACACACACACACACACACACACACACACACACACACACACACACACACACACACACACACACACACACACACACACACACACACACACACACACACACACACACACACACACACACACACACACACACACACACACACACACACACACACACACACACACACACACACACACACACACACACACACACACACACACACACACACACACACACACACACACACACACACACACACACACACACACACACACACACACACACACACACACACACACACACACACACACACACACACACACACACACACACACACACACACACACACACACACACACACACACACACACACACACACACACACACACACACACACACACACACACACACACACACACACACACACACACACACACACACACACACACACACACACACACACACACACACACACACACACACACACACACACACACACACACACACACACACACACACACACACACACACACACACACACACACACACACACACACACACACACACACACACACACACACACACACACACACACACACACACACACACACACACACACACACACACACACACACACACACACACACACACACACACACACACACACACACACACACACACACACACACACACACACACACACACACACACACACACACACACACACACACACACACACACACACACACACACACACACACACACACACACACACACACACACACACACACACACACACACACACACACACACACACACACACACACACACACACACACACACACACACACACACACACACACACACACACACACACACACACACACACACACACACACACACACACACACACACACACACACACACACACACACACACACACACACACACACACACACACACACACACACACACACACACACACACACACACACACACACACACACACACACACACACACACACACACACACACACACACACACACACACACACACACACACACACACACACACACACACACACACACACACACACACACACACACACACACACACACACACACACACACACACACACACACACACACACACACACACACACACACACACACACACACACACACACACACACACACACACACACACACACACACACACACACACACACACACACACACACACACACACACACACACACACACACACACACACACACACACACACACACACACACACACACACACACAGTGGCCTTATTCAAATATATAAAATCCTAAGAGTGCTTGATGGATTAGGCTTTGAGAGGTTGGATTTTGGGAGATTCATAAACAGGAAGGCAAAAATAAGGGGTCGGTAATTTAAAACTAAGGTGCAGAGACATGTCTTTTCTCAGACTCCTGGAGTTACAGAGTCATAGTGTTATGCAGCACAGAAACAGGACCTTCAGCTCAACTCATCCATGCTGACCAAGAACATCAGGTCCCAAGGATTTGTCCGCCTTTAGCCCTTTGATTGTCTCCAAGTCTTTATACCTTGCGATTGGGAATTTTACAAGTACTTCCCTGATTTAAAAATAGCCCCTGCGATTTTTATAGTGTCCTCCATGGTATAAATTGATGCAAAACACTAATGTAACATATCTGCCACTTCTTTGTTTCTTGTTATTAATTCACCAGCCTTATCCTCCAGAAGTCCTACACCTACTTTAGCCATCTTCCTCCTAGTTATATATCTACAGAAACTCTTCCAGTTTGTTTTGATGTTACATGCAGGTTTTCTCTCAAAATCACTTTTCTCTTTTCTTATGAGCATTTTAGTCTTTTCTCGCTGGATCCAAAAATCTCCCCAATCCTCTGGCTTCCCACCAGGCTTACCGTTTGGTTGAACATACTCATTGACCACCAGATTATGCCTCATAACAGTGTTATGGACCAGCTGTTTGATTATCTGCAAGTGTTCAGCTACTGACCCAAACCACCCCCTCCCCAGGTACCTTCCCCTGCAGCCGCAAAAGATGCAACACCTGTCCCTATACCTCCTCCCTCGACTCTGTCCAGGGTCCCCGACTGTCCTTCCAGGTTAGGCAGAGGTTCACTTGTACCTCCTCCAACCTCAACTACTGTATCTGTTGTTCAAGATGTTGGATCTTACACATTGGTGAGACTTGGTTGGCTGAAGAAGGGTCTCGACCCAAAATGTCACCCATTCCTTCTCTCCAGAGATGCTGCCTGTCCTGCTGAGTTACTCCAGCTTTTTGTGTCTATCTTTAGCTACTGACCTGTCATCTTCTTCTTGCGTATGGCGTGCACAGCCTAAAGTTGGAGGACAACTTGTTCTATTTGATCTTATTTGATTGTGCACGCCGGGTTGATTGCATTCGTCTAAACAGGGCGGACCACATGATGGTTGCAATCTCCCACCCCACTGACCTGTCTATTTGCCAATTTCCCTGTTCTGGGGACAGAGTGAGTGAGGCGACACTTTAAAAAGGAGCAAGTGATGAAACCTAGGGTACACTTCATCGACAGTGAATAAAATCTACCGTAGTTTACAAATAACCTTTGGCTTATCTGAAGGTCAGCTGCATAGCTGACTGGTGGTGTGGTGGTGCAGATGCAGGTGCAGGAGCAATCTTTCCCAGTTTGGCATGTCCTCATGCACCAATTGGCATACTGAGATGTGTATGCATCTAAATGTCTCTGTCCCCAAGTAGTACCATCCCCCGCAGGTGAACCACACCATAAGAAGTGGCTGCTTTACAGTATTTACTTCTGTGCTTTGCTCCTGCCATTAAAAGTGAGTGAAGATAGACACAAAATTCTGCAGTAACTCAACGGGTCAGGCTAGTGTTCTGCATCTGCAGTTCCTTCCTAAGCATTAAAAGTGATTGAACTTGTTGCAAAAAATCAAATATAAAATCTCCTAATTTCTTTGAAAATACAAAGTACATCATTTAAAGTAGATGCACTTAATGAAACCTCATGCACTGTTTTTAACAGAAGTTAAATGGAGGGTTGTCCCCAAACGTTGCTGTGTGTGGTCTCCTGCTAAGAATTCTTCTTCCCTTCTGCCCTGCCCTCCCCACCTGCATGCTTTTAGCTCTGCATCACAATCACACCACACGCTGAGGATGTGGGATTTGAATATAAACACCCCGCAGCACTTGTTGATTGCAGAAGCCTTGAAGTCAAGACAAATTTCGCCAGCACCTGGAATAATGCACTCTCCACAGCTGAGCAACTTCAATGGTCGAGAACTTTAACAAAATATGAAATCAGGCAGAACTTCACAAAGCAAAAAAACAACTATCCTGCAACAGGTATGGTGATCTCTAGAGTGGCTGCAGAGATGGAGCCTTTCACAGCTACATGGGTCACCCATTCCTTCTTTCCAGAAATGCTGCCTGTCCCGCTTAGTTACTTCATCATTTTGTGTATATCTGTGATTTAAACCAGCACCTGCAGTTCCTTCTTCACGTATCCTTCTTTCTTCATTGCGGCTATTGGTCTCTGCATCAGTGGATGGACTGGATCACTTCATGGCGATCTCAGTTCAGATCGTTGAGATGAACAAATCCCATGGGGCCTGTATTCTAAGTCCATTAGATTTAGATAACTCTTTTTGAATGGAAAGTGATGTTTTGTTGCAGGTCTATTAATTATTATTATTTTTTGCTGAAACTTGTTTCTAACAGACCTGAGCCCAGCAAAATGCCTCTTTCTATGGGATCCACAGGTTTATATTCAGGGTTCAATTATCAGGGTTCCATGGATAGACACAAAACGCTGAAGTAAAAAGCAGGCAGCATCTCTGGAGAAAAGGAATGGGTGACGATTCGTGTCGAGACCCTTCTTCAGACCGAGAGTCAGGAGAAAATGAATCGAGAGATATAGACGATGATATAGAGGGATATAGAACAAATGAATGAAAGATGTGCAAAAAAGTAACGGTGATAAAGGAAACAGGCCATTGTCAGCTGTGTGTTGGCTGAGAATGAGTAGAGACAATGAGACTCAACAAGGCGACCTTGAAGCTGGTACGACTTGGGTGGGGGAGGGATGGAGAGGGAGGAGGGATGCAAGGGTTACTTGTCGAGTTTCGGTTTAAATCAGCATCTGAAGGAGGGTCTCGACCCGAACCGTCACCCATTCCTTTTCTGCAGAGATGCAGTCTGACTCGCTATGTTACTCCAGCCTTTTGTGTTCATCTGCAGTTCCTTCCTGCACAATCCTTTTCCACTGCTGCGTGGCATGTCATGATGTCAAGCTTAGTAGCCCTGAACTCTCAGTCTGAAAGGCATGTTATTATCATCGGCACCAGCATTTCCCACAGTAAACGTAATGAGGGCAATACTACAGTGAACATTTATCAATTGTGGGAGTGTTATGTCCAGTGGCTGATTTAGACTTTCAATCACATTAGGCTGGAGATCCCAATTCAAAGTGACACTTGGTGTAATATTTACCTCTCTATGTCAAACATTTGTCATCGCATTTATCCAGCTGTACCCTGCAGTGAAGAACAACCTAATTGAATGCACCTAATTAACTGCAGGGAACTGACAGGCTGAGGGGAAGAATAATGTATTAAAAGGCTACAGACAGGTTCAGACGCTCGAAAAGTCTCATGAATACTTATGAAGAGAATGAAACCTTGTGAGCTTTCTGAACAAATATGTTATTGGAATTTCTGTTTGCTTTCTAATATTGACAAAAGGATAGAAGTATATGCGTGTCTTGCCTCTTTGATGCCTCTCTATGTTCCGTGAACTATGACCATTTTAAATTGTGGGCAGGAATAGAATTTGTGTTTAGGCTAATCCTTCTCCGTGGCTGGAGGGCAGGACTGGGGGCTCCAACTGGTTCTGATAGAGTCATAGAGTGATACAGCATGGAAACAGGCCCTTTGGCCCAACTTGCCCACACCAGCCAACATGTCCCAGCTACACCTGCCAGGGTTTGGTCCATATTCCTCCATACCTGTCCTATCCATGTACCTGTCGAACAGTTTTTTAAACGATGGGATAGTCGTAGCTTCAACTACTTCCTTTGGCAGCTTGTTCCATACACCTACCACCCAATGCGTGAAAAAGTTACCCCGTCAGATTCCTATTAAATCTTTTTCCCTCACCTTAAACCTCGATTCCCCTACTCTGGGCAAGAGACTCTGTGCATCTATCCGAGCTATTCCTCTCATGATTTTATACACCTCTATAAGATCAGCCCTCATCCTCCTGCGCTCCAAGGAATAGAGTCCCAGCCTACTCAACCTCTCCCTAGGAGGGGACCTGGTGGCGATGGTGGAGAGGTCGGTGTGGCGGTCGATGAGGGCGCCGACCGATGGACCAGAATGGACCATGTGGGAGTGAGGACGCCGCTTCCGGGCAGAGGAACAAAGGAGGACCCAGCATGGGGGGGAAGAGCAACGGATGACACGGCATTGGGGGGATGCATTTATAGGTTAACTGGCTTGGTGTAAATGTTAAAAATGTCCCTAGTGTGTGTAGGATAGTGTAAGTGTGCGGGGATCGCTGGTCGGTGTGGACTCGGTGGGCCGAAGGGCCTGTTTCCATGCTGTATCCCTAAACTGGATAGACTCGGCTTGTACTCGCTAGAATTTAGAAGATTGAGGGGGGATCTTATAGAAACTTACAAAATTCTTAAGGGGTTGGACAGGCTAGATGCAGGAAGATTGTTCCCGATGTTGGGGAAGTCCAGAACAAAGGGTCACAGTTTAAGGATAAGGGGGAAGTCTTTTAGGACCGAGATGAGAATTTTTTTTTTCACACAGAGAGTGGTGAATCTGTGGAATTCTCTGCCACAGAAAGTAGTTGAGGCCAGTTCATTGGCTATATTGAAGAGGGAGTTAGATGTGGCCCTTGTGGCTAAAGGGATCAGGAGGTATGGAGAGAAGGCAGGTACAGGATACTGAGTTGGATGATCAGCCATGATCATATTGAATGCAGGCTCGGAGGGACGAATGGCCTACTCCTGCACCTGTTTTCTATGTTTCTATGTTTCTAACTAAAGTAAACTAAGTCTGTGGAGAGAGAAAATGTAAAGTTAACATCCCAGGTTGGATTTTTTTATCAGAACTGGCCAATTCTGGCACAAACTGGAGAGGATAGTTAGCTGAAGTTGCTTTCAGCATAGAGGGATGTCACATTTCTCATGAAGAGCTCTCTCTACAGGAGTCAAAGGGACAAAAGCTGACAATGTTTTCAGAATTACAAAAGTGAGTGAGCTGATGAATGTTTTACTCTGAACGCTCCTCTATTGTAAAGGAGCAGAGAGTGGGAAGCAAAAGGTGAGAAACGGGCACTACAATGGCAGAACAACACAGACTGGGGATTGCCACGAAGACACAGCTGCATGAGAGCTTTATCTCAGAAGGTTGCTGAATTGCAAAAATTGAACATCTATCAAAAGCAAGTGTGAAAAATATAACGTGTAGGAAGGAACTGCAGATGCTGATTTAAACCGAAGATAGACATAATTTCATAAGTGATAGGAGCAGAATTAAGCAATTCAGCCCATCAAGTCTACTCCGCCATTCAATCATGGCTGATCTATCTCTCCCTCCTAACCCCATTCAAAAATCTATCTATCTCTGCCTTAAATATATCCACGGACTGGATCCACAGCCTTCTGTGGCAAAGAATTCCACAGATTCACCACCCTCTGACTAAAGAAATTCCTCCTCATCTCCTTCCTAAAAGAACGTCCTTTAATTCTGAGGCTACCTCTAGTCCTAGACTCTCCCACTAGTGGAAACATCCTAGCTTCAACATTTTAACATAGAATCTATATCCCTTGTTTCCATTTCCCCTGACTCTCAGTCTGAAGAAGGGCCTCAACCCGAAATGTCACCTATTCCTTTTCTCTAGAGATGCTGTCTGACCGGCTGAGTTACTCCAGCGTTTTGTGTCTGTCCATGAAAAATATAATATTGAATTATATTGGAATGTCAGCTCGAGCATCAGTGAGGACAAGGTGAGGGAGGAAGTTTCAGTCTGAAGAAGGGTCCCAGCGCAAAATGTTGTCTTTCATTTTTCTCCAGAGATGCTGCCTGACCGGCTGAATTACTCCAGCGCTTTGTGTCTGTCTTTGGTATAAATCAGCTTCTGCAATTCTTTGTTTCCACAGTGAGGGATGGACAGGACATGACGTGCAATGGAATATAGCTACAGAATTTTGGTCGTTCAGGAGTTATACAAGATGAGTCTGGTTAGGAGACCATTGGTAGAGTGATGAAAATGTAGGCATAGGGAATGGTTTCAATAGTCCACTGCATTTAGTGCTCATGATGTGGTCTCTTTTGCATTGAAGGGTCACAGGTTAGGTTTAGTTTAGTCTAGTTTAGCGACAGCCCGGAAACAGGCCATTCAGCCCAACGAGTCCACACCAACCAGCATTTATAGGGCCTGTCCCACTTTCACGACCTAATTCACGACCTTTTTTACTCGTGGACATTTTTCATCAGGCTAGAAAAACGCCCCGACCTACTTGATGCCACGAGTACCTAGGACTGGCATCACGACCTACCTACGACCTACCTATGACCTCCTACAACCTCGTGACGACCATGCTGCGAGTATGAGTCAAGGGCAAACTCGACAGAGGTCGTGAATTAGGTGGTAGAAGTGGGACAGGCCCTTTACGATCCTATACTAGGGACATTTTTGTTAACATTTATACCAAGCCAATTAACCTACAAACCTCTATGTCTATGGAGTGTGGGAGGAAAGCGAAGTTCTCAGAGAAAACCCACACAGGTCACGGAGAGAACATACAACTCCATACAAACAGCACATGTAGTCAGGATCGAAGGTACACAAAAATGCTGGAGAAACTCAGCGGGTGCAGCAGCATCTATGGAGCGAAGGAAATAGGTAACGTTTCGGGCCGAAACCCTTCTTCAGACTGATAGGGGGTGGGGAGAAGAAAGGAAAAAAGGAAAAGGAGGAGGAGGAGCCCAAGGGCTGGGGGAGGGGAGGAGACAACCAGATGGCTGATGAAGGGGAGGGGACAGCCAGGGCTAGCAGAATTGGGAGAATTCAACGTTCAGGCCACCAGGATGTAGACTGCCCAAGTGGAATATGAGGTGCATTTCCTCCAATTTACGGTGTTGCTCGCTGTGGCCATGGAGGAGACCCAGGACAGAGAGGTCAGATACGGAATGGGAGGGGGAGTTGAAGTGCTGAGCCACCGGGAGTTCAGGTTGGTTATTGCGGACCGACCGGAGGTGTTCGGCGAAACGATCGCCAAGCCTCCGCTTGGTCTCACCGATGTAGATCAGCTGGCATCTAGAGCAGCGAATGCAATAGATGAGGTTGGAGGAGATGCAGGTGAACCTCTGTCGCACCTGGAACGACTGCTTGGGTCCTGGAATGGAGTGGAGGGGGGAAGTGAAGGGACAAGTGTTGCATCTCTTGCGGTTGCAAGGGAAAGTACCAGGGGAGGGGGTGGTATGGGAGGGAAGGGAAGAATTGACAAGGGAGTTACGGAGGGAGCGGTCTTTGTGGAAGGCAGACATAGGGGGAGATGGGAAGATGTGGCGAGTGGTGGGGTCACGTTGGAGGTGGCGAAACTGACGGAGGATCACTTGTTGTATGTGACGGCTGGTGGGGTGAAAGTTGAGGACTAGGGGGACTCTGCCTTTGTTGTGAGTGGGGGGATGGGGAGAGAGAGCAGTGTTGCGGGGTATGGCAGAGACCCTGGTGCGAGCCTCATCTATGGTGGAGGAGGGGAACCCCCGTTCCCTGAAGAATGAGGACATTTCAGATGCCCTGGTGTGGAACGCCTCATCCTGGGAGCAGATGCGGCGTAGACGGAGGAATTGGGAGTGGGGGATGGAGTCCTTACAGGAAGCAGGGTGGGAAGAAGTGTAGTCCAGATAGCCATGGGAGTCGGTAGGTTTGTAGTGGATGTCGGTAAGGAGTCTATCACCTGCGATGGAGATAGTGAGGTCAAGGAATGGTAGGGAAGTGTCGGAAATGGTCCAGGTGTATTTGAGTGCCGGATGGAAGTTGGTGGTGAAGCGGATGAAGTCAGTCAGTTGTGTGTGGGTGCAGGATGTGGCACCAAAACAATCATCGATGTAGCGGAGGTAGAGGTCGGGGATGGGGCCCTGGTACGCATTGAACAGGGATTGTTCTACGTACCCGACAAAGAGGCAGGCGTAGCTGGGGCCCATGCGTGTGCCCATAGCTACGCCTTGTATTTGGAGGAAATGGGAGGAGTCAAATGAAAAGTTATTAAGTGTAAGTACCAGCTCCGCTAGGCGGAGGAGGGTGTCAGTGGCCGGGTATAGATTGCTTCTACGGTCGAGGAAAAAACGGAGGGCTTTGAGACCATCCTGGTGGGGGATGGAGGTGTACAGTGACTGGACGTCCATGGTGAAGATGAGGGGGTGAGGGCCTAGAGAGTGGAATGCGCGGAGATGACGGAGAGTGTCTGAGGTGTCTTGAACATAGGTGGGGAGGGATTTAACCAAGGGGGATAGTATGGAGTCGAGGTAGGTGGAGATGAGTTCGGTGGGGCAAGAACAGGCAGAGACAATGGGTCTACCGGGACAGTCAGGTTTGTGGATTTTGGGGAGAAGGTAAAAGCGGGCTGTGCGGGGCTGGGGAACGATGAGGTTGGAGGCTCGTTCGGGCAGGGCGTGGGAGTGGATGAAGTTGGTGATGGTGCTGGAGATGGTGGCCTGGTGCTCGTCAGTGGGATCATGGTCCAGGGGTAAGTAGGAAGAGGTGTCCGAGAGTTGGCGCGTGGCCTCAGCTTTGTAGAGGTCGACGCGCCAGACTACCACGGCACCTCCCTTGTCGGCGGGTTTGATAACCCAATCTAGGTTGTTGCGGAGTGAGTCGATGGCAGTGCGTTCAAGGGGGGAGAGATTGGAGTGAGACAGGGGAGTGGAGAAGTTGAGGCGGTGGATGTCACGGCGGCAGTTTTTAATAAAGAGTTCTAAAGCCGGAAGGCTGCGAGGGGGGTTCCATGAGGATGGGGTGCGTTGGAGATGGGAAAAGGGGTCATCAGTGGGGAGCGAGGACTGCTTCCCATGGAAGTGAGCTGTGAGGCGGAGGCGACGGTAGAAGCGTTCCAAGTCATGGAGGGCACGGAACTCATTGAGATGGGGACGGAGGGGAACAAAGGTAAGACCTCTGCTGAGGACAGACCGTTCGATGTCGGAGAGGGGGAGGTCGGGGGGGATGGTGAACACCCGGCAGGGATGGGGGTTGGGGCCGGAGGAAGGCAGGTGGGTGTAATGGGGATGAGGCGATGTGTGGTGGGGGGGTGGTGGGTGGTCAGGGGGTGGGGGGGTGAGAGGGCAGTGGTGTGGGTGTGGAAGAGAAGTGGTCCCATAGTTGGAGAGGGATGGGGAAGAATCAGTGGAACTGCCACTGAGATAACCAGGGCTAGGCAGACTAGCGCTAGGACCCAGTGGAGTCAAACCCAGGAGAGTGGGAGTGAACAGCGTGGAGGCTTCAGGCCCAGTACAGAGTCCAGTTTGCAGGTAAGGCGACGGCTGCGGGCTGCTGGAGGGAGGTGCGGTGGCGAGGGTCAGCGGACCCGACGGTCGGGGTCCGTGGGCAGTGTAGTCGGGGTCGGTGGGGCTGGAGGGCGTTGCAGTGGCGAGGGTCGGCGGACCCGATGGCGGGGTAGGTGGGCAGTAGAGTCGGGGTCCACGGGCGATGCGTGGGAGGTCCCGGTAGGCGGATGGTCGGTGGGGCGGCGCGGTTCGACCAGTCCGGTGAGGCGACGGGGTGAATAGGGTGCGGTGCGGCGGCCAAGTTCGTGGATCCCCGGTCCAGCGGCCGTGTAGAGTGGGCCCGGTCCGGCGGCGATGCTGGATGGGCCCGGTCCGGCGGCGATGCTGGGAGGTCCCGGGGGGCGGCGAGGTTCGGAGGAATCGGCGAGGGGAAGGAAGTCCGAGTTACCGTAGAAGCGGCGAGCCTGGGCGTCATCGGTAGGCAGGTGAAGGTCGGCGGCAGCATCGACGTGGAGGTCGGTGAAGGCGACCTCCTGGTGAGTACTGGAGGCGCTCCCCGTGGACAAGATGGCGTCCTGGTGAGTACTGGAGGCGCTCCCCGTGGACAAGATGGCGTCGCGGGACCGGGGCAGGCGATGCGGGCCGGAGTTGGGGCCCGGAGCCAGCGGGCGGTCGAGTCGCGGAGAGTCGGCGGCGGGAGCGGCCTGGAGGCGGGCTAATTTAAGGTCCTTGGTGGAGTTGAGGTGGGCCAGGAATCGAACCTGGGTCTCTGGAGCTGTAAGCGCTGCAAGGCAACAACTCTACTGCTGCGCCACCGTGCTGCCCATTTCCGCCTGTCTCTTTAATTCTTCCTTCAACTACTCTGCCCTTTCCATTTGTGGCCTATCAACATTGTTCCATGAAGCCATGAGCAAACTGAAGCCTTGTCCTTTGCAAAAATGGCTGAGCAATAAATCTTTTCTTCATTCATTTATTGTCTGAAAGATCATTGATAATTTCTCCTGTGATATTGGACTTAAAGCTCAGGCCTGCATGTGTTCTAACCCAGGGCTTTTCCATTTTTTCAGCTTGAAATTGTGCAATCTGGTGCATACTGTAGTGAGTCTTTTAACTTACACTTGAATGCAACATTTATGCTTCAAATTGGATTAGGTATGAGTAAGGTTAGGCTAAATTACATTCTTAATTACATTCCACAGTAGAGCCAGGCTCTGACAAACACATGCAGCACATGAATGACCTTAGTATATACATATATAAGGAAACAGGCCCTTCGGCCCACCAAGTCCACACCAACCAGCAATCTACCATACACCAGTTGTATCCTACACGCCAGGGAAAATTTACAGAAGCCAATTAACCTACAAACCTGCACTTCTTTCGGATGTGGGAGAAACCGGAATATCCAGAGAAAACCATGTGGTCATAATGTACAAATTCTGTACAGACAGCACCCGTAGTCAGAATCCAATCTGGGTCTGTGGTGCTGTAATGCAGCAACTCTACTGCTGCACCACCGTGCCACCCCATTATTTTTTGTTTTTCTGTAATATATTTATTATGGTGTCACGTTAATAAAGATGAACACATGATTCTGATTTCTGCTCTTAGTTGGATAACACACATTGTGTTTTATGGCTGGTTTTCAACCTCTTCAGTCAGAAGGTCTCGAACCGAAACATCACCTATTCTTTCTCTCCAGAGATGCTGCCTGTCCTGCTGAGTTATTCCAGCTTTCAGTGTCTATCTTCAGTTTAAACCACCATCTGCAGTTCCTTTCCTACACTCTTTGTTAAGCGAAACAGGTCCTATTCTCATAATATTATTCACCTCAACTAAGTATTTTCTTCACCTCCGTTGCTGCAGAGAATACAATCCCAGTTATCAAATCTTTCTTCAAAGTGAAAATAAAATTCCAGCTTTGCCAATATAGAAACATAGAAACATAGAAAATAGGTGCAGGAGTAGGCCATTCGGCCCTTCGAGCCGAATGGCCGAATGGCTGATCATCCAACTCAGTATCCTGTACCTGCTTTCTCTCCATACCCCCTGATCCCTTTAGCCACAAGGGCCACATCTAACTCCCTCTTAAATATAGCCAATGAACTGGCCTCAACTACATTCTGTGGCAGAGAATTCCAGAGATTCACCACTCTCTGTGTGAAAAATGTTTTCCTCATCTCGGTCCTAAAAGATTTCCCCCGTATCCTTAAACTGTGACCCCTTGTTCTGGACTTCCCCAACATCAGGAACAATCTTCCTGCATCTAGCCTGTCCAACCCCTTAAGAATTTTGTACGTTTCTATAAGATCCCCCCTCAATCTTCTAAATTCTAGCGAGTACAAGCCGAGTCTATCCAGTCTTTCTTCATAAGAAAGTCCTGACATCCCAGGAATCAGTCTGGTGAACCTTCTCTATACTCCCTCTATGGCAAGAATGTCTTTCCTCAGATTAGGAGACCAAAACTGTATGCAATACTCCAGGTGTGGTCTCACCAAGACCCTGTACAACTGCAGTAGAACCTCCCTGCTCCTATACTCAAATCCTTTTGCTATGAATGCTAACATACCATTCGCCTTCTTCACTGCCTGCTGCACCTGCATGCCTACTTTTAATGACGGGTGTACCTTGACAGCCAGGTCTCGTTGCATCTCCCCTTTTCCTAGTCGGCCACCATTCAGATAATAGTCTACTTTCCTGTTTTTGCCACCAAAGTGGATAACCTAACATTTATCCACATTATACTGCATCTGCCATGCATTTGCCCACTCACCCAGCCTATCCAAGTCACCTTGCAGCCTCCGAGCATCCTCCCCACAGCTAACACTGCCCCCCAGCTTCGTGTCATCCGCAAACTTGGAGATGTTGCATTCAATTCCCTCGTCCAAATCATTAATATATATCGTAAATAGCTGGGGTCCCAGCACTGAGCCTTGCGGTACCCCACTAGTCACTGCCTGCCATTGTGAAAAGGACCCATTTACTCCTACTCTTTGCTTCCTGTCTGCCACCAGTTCTCTATCCACATCAATACTGAACCCCCAATACCATGTGCTTTAAGTTTGTTCATATATGTTCATAATATGTTCAAATATCGCTCCTGGATCATCTCCAGAGCAATTGCACCCTTCCTACAGTGTGTCATAGGCTTACAGCATGGAAACAGGCCCTTCATCCCAACTTGTTCATGCAGATCAAGATGCTCCATCTAAACTAGTCCCATTTATCCGCATTTGGCCCATATCCCTTTAAACCTTGTGTGTGCCAGTGTGTGTGTGTAAGGGTGTGTGTTAGGTTGTGTGTGAGAGTGTGTGTCAGTGAAACGGCGACAACACCCGGAGTGAGCGGAGACTTGGTGATGTCCAGGGAGCATTTCCCTCTCTCTCCCCCTCCCCGGGGATGCGGGCCGGCCCAGGTGCTCTGTGTCCAGCTGGGGTCCGGGGGAGGTGAGGGTCAGTGGCCCGGGGGTCCGGGGGAGGTGAGGGTCAGTGACCCGGGGGTCGGGCATCGGAGCGGAGCTATAGCCCGAGATTCATCCCCGCGGCTCTGGAGGCGGCACCGACGCCCCCACTCACCAGGTCCACTCCTGGCTCCGGGCCGTGATTAAAACTCCATGGGGTCTGGACAGAGCGGCCGACGGACACAGAGCCGCCGGAGGTGAGGGTGGGAGGGGTGAGCGTTGCCTCAGGGGGGATGCTGGGACCACCGCCGAGTCTCACCTATCAAACTATCTGCACCGGAATGTGAATGCGGGTGAGGCAGCATCTATGGAGCGGTAGACAAAAATGCTGGAGAAATGCTTGAGTCTGAAGAAGGGTCAAACTCAGACATAGATGCTGCCTCACCCGCTGAGTTTCTCCAGCATTTTTGTCTTCATTGCCATTTTAAATAGTGTGCGATGGGCTTAAGCCCATCTTGTTCGTTCTTTGCACATTCTTCACGGGAAACCCGCCGACAGAAAACTATTCTCATTGGTGAGTGTGGAGGAGTGTGACTTTATTTATTTATCTATATTTTATTTAAATATTGTTTTGAGCGTGAGAACTTCTGTCATCAGCGTGAGAGCGTGAGAATTTCGTCAAATGCGTGAGTCTCACGCTCAATGCGTGAGAGTTGGCAGCCCTGCTTAGTCTCACCTATTCCTGACATTGAAGCAGATTGTTCATTGTCTAAGTGTGAGCTTAGACTGAAGTCCTGGACTGATCCGTGGCTAAAGAGTTAAAACCCAACATTATTTCAGATTTACAGAGGTTTAGTCTGTGAGCTGTTGGATCACTTTCTGTGGTGCTTCAGAACTGTAACATTTACCAACCACACTTCAAGCTTTTCCTGCTGCTTACCTCTATTTAATAAGTACATCTTTCAGTTTTCAGATTGAGTTTCAATTATATCTTCTTGCCCTTTCATTACGCTTAGGTAAATTGTTCCACTGCAGCAATGTGCTTATAACCAGCATGACACTCAGTGCTTTTTTAACAAGGTGATATTTTGGTGATAAAAAGAAACTCAGGATGAATCAGAGCTTGGTTTGGGAACAGCTCCATCCAAGACCGCTAGAAATTGCATAGAATTGTGGATGCAGCACAGACCATCACACAGACCAACCTCCCTTCCATTGACTCCGTTTATACCTCATGCTGCTTCGGCTAGGCCAGCAGCATAATCAAGGACAAGTCGCACCCTGGCCACTCCCTTTTCTCCCCTCTCCCATCAGGCAAATAGTACAGAAGTGTGAAAACGCACACCTCCAGATTCAGGGACAGTTTCTTCCCAGCTGTTATCAGGCAACTGAATCACCCTACCACAACCAGAGAGCAGTTCAGAACTGTACGACTATCATCTACCTCATTGATGACCCTCAGACTATCTTTGATCGGATTTTGTTGGCTTTACCTTGCACTAAACGTTATTCCCTTATCATGTATCTATACACTGTAAATGGCTCGATTGTAATCATGTATTGACTTTCCGCTGACTGGATAGCACGCAATGAAAGCTTTTCATGGTACCTCGGTACACGTGACAATAAACTAAACAGAACTGAACAGAACTGCAGGTGCTGGTTTATACTACAGATAGACACAAAATGCTGGAGTAATTCAGTGGGTGAGGCAGCATCTTTGGGGAAAACGGATGCGTGATGTTTCGGGTTGGGGACTCTTTGTCTACTCTGATCGTAGTGGGGAGAGTGGGGGGAGAAACTGGAAGCGAAGAAAAAACAGGACAAATCAGGCCCGGCAACAGATGACCTCAGGCAAGGAGGTTCCCTGATAGGCTGACAGGCGCCCCATCAGGGATACATATTTGCGAATCGTGAAACTAGTTGAGCGACTTTTAGTGGAAGAATGGGGTGTCAAGTCAAGTCAAGTCAAGTCACATTTATTTATATAGCACATTTAAAAAACAACTCTCGTGGGCCAAAGTGCTTTACATTTGTTATAAGAATAGCATAAACAAAACAAACTACATACATATATACATGTAGTCCTCACTCAGAGGACGTCAGGAAAGGCTTGGGAGTATAGATACATTTTTAGTCTTGACTTAAAAGAGTCGATGGAGGGGGCAGTTCTGATGGGAAAGCGGATGCTGTTCCACAGTCTAGGGGCTGCAACCGCAAAGGCGCGGTCGCCCCTGAGCTTATGCCTAGACCGTGGGATATTCAGCAACCCCAAGTCGGCCGATCTGAGGGGCCTGGAGGTGGAATGGTGGGTGAGAAGACTTTTTATGTAGGTGGGGGCAAGCCCGTTGAGGGCTTTGTAGACATGGAGGAGGATCTTGAAGTTTATACGGAACCGCACAGGGAGCCAGTGGAGAGAGGCCAGGATCGGGGTGATGTGGTCCCTTTTTCGGGTGCCCGTCAGGAGTCTCGCTGCGGCGTTTTGGACCAGTTGCAGGCGGGACAGGGAAGATTGGCTGATGCCAGTGTAAAGGGAGTTGCAGTAATCTAGGCGGGAGGAGATGAATGTGGAAGGGGGGGGAGGGGGGAGAGGTGTGGAAAGGGTGGGGGGGAGGGGGGAGAGGGGGGAGAGAGAGAGGGAGAAGTTGGTGGGAGGGAGTTGTTTGTAGGGGTCCCCTACAATTGGAGAATTCAATATTCATTTTGTTGGGGTGTATGCTACGCAAAAGGAATATGAAGTCCTTTTCCTCCAATTTGTATTTGGCCTCATTCTGGCAATGGAGTGAAAAATCAGTATAAGAATGGGAAGGGGAGTTAAAATGGTTAGCAAGTGGGAGATCCAGTAGAGCTTGGTGTACCAAACGCAAGTGTTTAGATAAACGATTGCCGAGTCTACTCTTCGTCTCGCCGATGTACAGAGCCCACATCAGGAGCACCGGATGCAGTAAATGAGGTTAGATGTGGTGGAGATGAACCTCTGTCTCACCTGGTAGGCCTGTAGGTGTGGGAGGTGGTATAAGGGCAGGTGTTACATCTCCTGCGGATGCAGGGGCAGGTATCTGGGGTGGGGATGGATTGAATGGATGAATGAACTAAGGAGTTATGGAGGGAGGGGTTCTGGGGAAGGCAGAATGGAGTTGAGAAGGGAAGATGCCCTTAGTGATGGGATCATGTTGGAGGTGACAGAAATGTCAGAGGATGATGTGTTGGATGCGGAGGCTGGTGGGGTGAAAGGTGAGGACCAGGGGAACTCTGTCCTTGTTGCTTCTGGAGGAGGGAGAGCGGGGGCAGAACTACGGGTCTCAGGACACATTTGTGAGGGACCCATCTATGACAGAAGGGGGACGGTGAGGACATCTCGAGTGTCCTTGTATGAAAGCCTCATCTAGGGAGCAGATGCAGCGGAGACGGAGGAATTGAGAGTAGGGATTAGCATCTTTGCAAGAGGCACGGTGGGAAGAAGTGTAGTCCAGATAACGTGGGAGTTAGTAGGTTTGTAATAGATGTCATTCGATAGTCTGTCTCCTGTAGAGAGGGGGCGCTGTCCTGTACGGCTGCCAGTCCTGCAGCTGTCCGTTTCTTTTCACTTTTTTATTATTTTGTACGTTAAGTGTGTGGTTGGGGGTCTAATCTTTTTATGTGTGGGGGGTGGGGGGAGGGAAGGGGGAAACTGCTTTTCAAGTCCCTACCTGGTCGGAGAGGCTGCCTTGCTCCGAGCAGCACCTTCGACCCGTCCTCGCGGCCTACCAGCGGGGCCTGGAGCAGCGTTGCCTGAGGGGACCGGCCAGAACCTCTGCTTCGGCGGCGGCACAGCGCTGGAGCGCTATCGCGGAGCGGAGCAGGCGATGCCTTTCCTGGGTCGCCGCGCTGGAGCTCCGGTGTGCTGGGATCTGCCGATTGAACATCGCGGAGCTGCGGGACTGTGGAGCGGCCAGCTGGGGGCGGCGGCGCTGACTTTAAAATCGGGAGCCTGGGATCTCTCGCCGAGATCACCAGTTGTGGAGCTCCATCCAGCGTGGCCTGTTGGCTTGGAAGCCGCGGTCTCCGGTAAGGAAGCGGCCGTTCCAGGCATCCCAAGCCGCTGAGAGGGTTCTCCCAACGCCGGAGCACCATCACCCAGCGAGAGGGCCTGAAACATCGGGCCTCCGTAGCTTATACTGTGAAGGCCTCAATAGGCCCGACCAAGGGTGGAAATGAGGATGGGGACTGGACTTTGTGCTTTCCCCCACAGTGGGAACCACTGTGGGGGGATGTTTTTATGTTTTAATGTTAAACTTCTTCTTTAATGCTATGTTGTATTTTTTATTAGTGTGCTGCAAGGACATCTGAATTTCCCCTGAAAAGGGGATTAATAAAGTATTTATTATGATTATTATTATTATTAATGGAGACAGGGATATCAAGAAAGGGGCAGAGGTGTCAGAGATAGTCAAAGTGAATTTAAGATCAGAGAGGAATGTATTTTGTTAATGTTGGCACATGTACCCTATACAAAGCCTTCAGTAGGATCCATGAAGAGGTGGTCTCTAACACCATACAGCAAGCACAATGAAAGACCCTCGTTAGAATTAGCTTTCTACTTTAATTTAGTTTAGTTTAGAGATACAGCACGGAAACAGGCTCTTCGGCCCACCGGGTCCGCGCCAACCAGCAATCCCTGCACATGAACACTATCCTACACCCGCTAGGGACAATTTTTACACTTACCAAGCCAATTAACCTACAAACCTGTACGACTCTTGATTAGCTTTTGCTTTTTTTTTTAATATAGTTTGTGTTTTGTGTAGGTTTTAAAACAAAGATTGATAGTAGAAATTAGTCAATAAATGCAAATCTGGAATAAACTCAGAAAATGCTGGAAGCTCACAACAGGTCTGGCAACATCTGCTGAGAGAGAAACAGAGTTAATATCTCAGGTCGATGACCATGCGTCATTTAAAACTACCATCAGTACAAATTTGTCGCTCATTACATGCACTACACGTGCAAAGTAACAGAGACACCGAACACTGCTGATGAAGGAGATCCTACCTTGTGCCACTTTGCAGGCTAGCCTAAACAGAGGCCAGTCTACCCTCTGAAGTAAAGTTAACAGATCACATTGCACTGCGTCAAAGGAGCATAGGGGATTTATCACTGTATCTCGGGCAATTTTCATCCCGCAGTCCGTATCACCAGATCGTTTGACCACTCTCACTTCTTGTTTTGTTCTTGTTTGAAGAAGGGTCTCCACCCAAAACATCACCCATTCCTTCTCTCCAGAGATGCTGCCTGTCCCGCTGAGTTTAGTTTAGCGTTTAGTACCAGCATTTTTGTGTCTACCCTCAGACAAAGGGATATGGGTTTAAGAAGGAACTGCAGATGCTGGAAAATCGAAGGTAGACAAAAGTGCTGGAGAAACTCAGCGGGTGCAGCAGCATCTATGGAGCGAAGGAAATAGGCAACGTTTCAGGCCGAAACAGTGCCTATTTCCTTCGCTCCATAGATGCTGCTGCACCCGCTGAGTTTCTCCAGCACTTTTGTCTAGCTAAAGGGATATGGGTTATGTGCAGGAAAATAAGTGATGATCTTGGCATCTCGGTCTTGGCATCTTGTTCAGCACAGACATTGTGGGCTGAAGGGCCTGATCTTGTGCTGTACTGTCCTATGTTCTATGCTCTATTTGTACAAGGTGTTGGTGAGACTGGAATATTGTTTTGATCGCCATACAACATAAAGGATGTGTTTAAACTAGAAAGAGTGCAGAAGCGGATCAAAAAGATGTTGCCATGACTGGAGGACTTGAGCGATGAGGCGATACTGGATAAGCATGGACTGTTCTTCCCAGAGCGGAGTGGGTCTGAGGGGTGACTTTATAGAGGTTTATAAATCGTGAGGGCGTAGATAAGGTCACAGGCTTTTTCCCAGACTAGGAGTAACTAATACTGGAGGTTCAAAGGAAAGATTCAAAGGAAAGATTCAAAGAGAACCTGAGGGGTAGGTTTTTTGTACAGAGGATGGCAGGTATATGGAACAAGCTGCCAGAGGAAGTGGTAGACACCGGTATAATTACAACATTTATAACACTTTGGGTCAGGTATATGGATAGGAAATGTTGAGTGGGATATGGGCCAAATGCAAGCAAATGGCACTGGCTTCGATAGAGATCTTGGTTGGCATAGTGAGTGTCCTGTTTCTGTGCTGTTTGAATCTATAAATATGTAATTTTTTTGACAAAATTAACTGATTTATTTAAATATTCATATCATTTGAGGAAAACATAAAAATGCTTAACACACGCAAAAGATCTTTCTGCTATTTTAACAGGGCTATTAGGCTATCTAGTGATCTGTAATATTCACAAGTATGCTATAATGATGCGCATTGCAGAAGTAATCACTCGGATGCAATTGCATGGCTTGTTACTGGCAGTGATGGATACTACACAAAGCAGGCCATTTCAGCAGAATGTTTAACCCAGCGAGTTGCTCACTTTTCAAACTATGAAGTCCGTGACAATAGCAACGTTTGTCAGGGGTTATAATCGGAACATGCTGTGATGGTACTTGACTACTTTAGATTTTTGTAATGTTAAGAAAATCAATAATTCCTTGGCATTAATATTAAAAAACTATTATTTTAAATGCACAACAAGTGAATAAATGGGATGGGGTTCGAGAACATAAGGACATGAGACCTCAAGAAAACAGGAGAAGGAGTAGACCACCAGGCCCCTCACCCCTGCCCCACCGTACACTATGATCATGCTATGCTACCAGCTTTACATAATTTCCAATTCCTCGATCTTTTAAATGCTTTTCTATTTCCAGCTTAAATTTATTTAATGATCCAATCTCCTTCACCCTCAGGGATGGGGTTCCAGAAATTCACATTCCTCTGAGAGAAGAAACGAGGACAGAGCCACAGTTGAGAAGGTTTTCAATGAGGTTTCCTGCAAGCTCCGACTGACTCTCGGCCCCTGATGAGATCCCCCTCATTATTGGCTCTCAGAGAAAGGGGATTCAGGGTGTTTGGCTTCAGATGGCTTTGACAATGCTGAAGAACCCATGAACATTATGGATTACTGAGCCCTGAACTCTCTCCATCTGCCACCTGTATTTAGTCGTGAGGTTACAGCTGGCTTCATTTTCCCTGGAAAGCAGTTTCTTTTCCTTTGAGCAAGGAAAAGTGGAGCCAGCAATGCAAGAACACCTTACATTTGCTCCATAGATGCTGCTGCACCCGCTGAGTTTCTCCAGCATTTTTGTGTACCACCTTACATTTGAAGTTGATTAGCTCCTCAAACTCCTGATTATCCTCAATAAACCAGAATGCTGCCTGGATTAAAGCACATTAGCTACAAGGAGAGGTTAGACAAAATGGGATTGTTTTCTTTGGAGCATTGGAGGCTGAGGGGAGATCAGACAAAAGTATGTAAAATTGCAGGATGTATAGATAGGGTCAAAGTCAGAATCTTTTCCCAGCGTGGAAATGTCAAAGACAAGAAGGCTGGCTTTAAGGTATGTGGAGCAAAGTTTAAAGGATAATTTTTTACACAAAGTGTGGTGGGCGCTTGGAACCATGCCAGGAGTACTGTTGAAGGAGATACAATAGTGGAGTTTATGAGATTTTTAGATGTGCACATGGATATGCAGGGAATGAAGAGACATGGATCATGTGCGGGCAGAGGAGATTAGTTAAACTTGGCACGGATATTGTAGGACAAGGGGTCCTATGCTATACTGGGTGGTGTGGGATAAATCACCTGCAGCTCAAGACTAGACAGTTAGTGGTGGAATTTAGGAGGAGAGGAACATTCCTATCCCCTGTCTCTATCAAGGATGTGGATGTCCAGTTTACCAAGGAGTACAAGTACCTTGGAGTTAACCTGGACCGTAAACTGGACTGGTCCAGGAACGCTGAGGCACTGTACAAGAAAGGTCAGAGCCATATGTACCTTCTGAGGAGACCCCACTCTTTCAACGTCTGCAGTAAGATGCTGCAGATATTCTATTAATCGGTGGTGGCCAGTACCATCTTCTTCGCTGCGGTGTGCTGGGGCAGCAGGGCGAAGGCCGCGGATGGCAACAGAATCAAGACCACCAGGAAGGCTGGCTCTGTCCTGGGGGTGGAGTTCAATTCATTGGAGGTGGTCTTGGAGGGGAGGATGCTCCTCAAACTGCAGTACATTTTTGGACAATACAGTTCACCTCCTCCATGACACACTGGTCAACATGAGGAGTACCTTCAGCAACAAACTGGTTCTATCAAGATGCGGCACAGAACGCCACAGGAGATCCATTTTCCCTGTGGCTATCAAACTGTACAACTCCTCCCCCTTCTGTCATAGGGTAGACTGACTGCCCCCCCCCCCAACAACCCCTCCCCCCCAACCCCTCCCCCCCTCCCCTCCCCAATCTTTGCACATCCCCAATTCTGGGCTTTCCACTCGTCACTTTAATTTCATGTTTGATGTATCTTGTGTTTTATGACTGTCGGCTGACCAATTTCCCTCCTGGGATAAATAAAGTTCTATTGTATCGTATGTACTGTCCCATGTTGTCTGTTTCTTTCTTGGTGAAGATGTCAGTGGACACTTTTTATGGTGGACGTCAGGACAGCCCCATAAACTGTGAAAGCGTTGCAACTCATGTGGGCAGGGAGATGAGGGAGATTGTTTGTGAGGGCTTTCTTGAATAGAACAGCTTTTATGGAGTTCTTGAGAGCTTTGGCATTGATCGTCCTGCTAAATTACTTCTGTTGATACTGAAGATTTTGCAACAAGGTTGGTGATGAAAATGGGGTAGAGGATTTGTAAATAGAGAGACAAAAAAAATGGTATAAAGGTGCTATAAAGGTGGTATTAAGCCATCACGGACAAGTATTTCTTCACTGCAATGTGCCTGCCTCTTAATTTGATTTGTCCATTAAGGCTAACTATTACATGCTGGCTTATCTAGTGTCCCCCATATCTTCTGAATCAAAACTTGCTGCTCATTCACGTCAAAGAGCTGTCACAACTGAATTTTAACCTTCACGTTAGAGTAGTAGAATTAGACCATTCGGCACATCGAGTCTACTTCACCATTCAATCCAGCCAGATCTCTACCTCCTAATCCTATTTTCCTGCCTTCTCCCCATAAACCTTGACACCTGTTCTAATCAAGAATTTGTCTATCTCTGCCTTAAAAATATCCACTGACTTGGCCTCCACAGCCCTCTGTGGCAATGAGTTCCACAGATTAACTACCTTCAGACAAAGAAGTTCCCAGTTCCTCCTCACCTCTTTTCTGAAAGAGCGCCCTTTAATTCTGAGGCTGTGACATCTGGTCCTAGCCTCTCCCCACCAGTAGAAACATCCTTTCCACATCCACTTTCTCTATGCCTATTGATAAGCATTGAGTGCAAGGATTGGGACGCCATGTTGCAGCTGTCCAAAACATTGTTACACTCAGCGTGGTGTCTACAGCTCTAGTGTCAAACTACAGAAAGGATGTGGAGGCAGGGGAGAGAGTGCAGAAGAGATTCACCAGGATGTTGCGTGGAATGGCGGGCTGTAGTTCTAAGGAGAGATTGATTAGGCTGTGTTTATTATCACTGGAATATACAAGGCTGAGGAGTGACCTCATAGACGTTTATAAAATTAAGAGGGGCATAGGAAGGAAAGATCGTCAAAGTTATTTACATGAGCTGCGGGATCTAGAATGAGAGGGCACGGATTTAAGGTGAGAAGGGGGAAATTTAAAGGAGATTTGAGGCTGGCGAATATTTGTCAGAAGCTGCCAAGGGAAGTAGTGTAGGCTGATAGCATTAAGAGGCATTTGGACAGGTGCTTGAATAGGAACAGTGTGAGGGGATTTGGGCCTAAATGAAGACCATCGTAGAGATGCGCTAATGTTAGTATGGATGAGGTGGGCAAAAAGGAACTGTTTCTGTGCTGTATGATTCTAAGGTCCAGGAATAGAGTCATAGTCATAGAGTGATACAGCGTGGAAACAGGCCCTTCGGCCTAACATGCCCACACCGACCCAACATGCTCCAGCTACACTAGTCCCACTTGCCTGCACTTGGTCCATATCCCTCCAAACCTGTCCTATCCATGTCCCTGTCTAACTGTTTCTTAAATGATGGGAATGTCCCAGCCTCAACTACTTCCTCTGCCAGCTTGTTCCATACACCCACCACTCTATGTTTGAAAAAGCTACCTCTCAGATTCCTATTAAATCTTTTTCTCTTCACCCTGAACCTATGTCATCTGGTCCTCGATTCCCCTACTCTGGGCAAGAGACTGTGTGCATCTAAACGTTAGATGGAGTTAAGACACTAACCAGCCATGGACTGTTTTAACTGTGGAACAAATTCAAAGGGCTGACCAGCAGCTGGGTCCTTACAATCACATAACACCATGGCTCCTTCATCATTGAATTGCACTGACTGTACATGGAGCACTCTAAATGCCTTTGTAAATGATCCACTGCACTGATGATACACCATCAAAGCCTCACACTGTGACAGGATTCAGTTTAGCAGCTTGAATGAGTGACTTGCTTGATATTGCCCTGTCAACATGCACAATGTTACAATTCCATTTCTAACACAGTATTTGCCTGATGATGACTTTGCTTCGTTGCTGCTAGCTAGATTATATTGTTTTTATTTTATTCCGCACCAGTGTTCCTATACTGCAACAGATGTGTGAATCCTCCACTGATGTGCAAATATGAACAGTGCCACGACATGTCTGTCTAGATATTGGAAAACTGGACTGCCTGACTGCGCTGCTCCTTCTGCGTATAGGCAGTGGCTGATGAGAGCTGCTCCAGCAATGAGGATCGGACCGAGCTAGGCAGGGAAGACAGAGAATGACTTTTTGACTGCTTATTTAAAAAGAAAAATAATTTATTTAATTACGATACTAAATAATATTTACAAACCAAATAACACAGCAACCAACCATAATACAAAATCACCAATGTATCTAAGACACTAAATTTTCAAATAACTGCAATACAATCCTTATTGAGGATACTTTCCACTCCCTGCGGTGCCCAGCGGTCCCAGAAATCCCCCAGGGTGCCCGTGGACAGCGCATAGTCCCTTTCTAGTACCACCCGGGTGCAGACCTAACCCCGGAAAAGGGGCGGGCAGCCGGCTCGGGCAGAACCCTCTTCCGCCTGGCACTGTGGCTCGCGGATGGCCAACTTGGCCAGGTCCAGGAGTAACTCAACCAGGACATCTTCAGTTCTACCCTCTCCCCTACATGACTGCTTGGTGTTGGTGGACTGGCCGATGTCCAGGACTCGGCAATGGAGCTGCACACCACCAACCTCTCTCAACCCCTCTAAACCCCTCTGAGTCTGAAAGTCCGGAAAGAAGGCTCTCGACCCGGAACGTCACCTATTCCTTTTCTCCAGAGATACCGTCTGACCCGCTGAGTTACTCCAGATTTTTGTGTCTATCCTCTACTACCTTAGAAGCTTGAGGAGATTTGGTATGTCACAGAATACTTTAACAAACTTCCTCCAATGTCATTATCAGCATTCACCCAAAGTCGATTTTGATTGCCCTCCTGGTGGGTCCTCCAGACCCTCCAGATGATTGAAGACGCTGATCCTGAAGCCACAGACTTTATATCCCTTCAGATGGAAGCCCGTGCATTATAATGTGGAGAGACTGGCACACGGGCAGCCATTACATGGTTCCTGACAGAGATAGACCTGGGTCCAAAGGCATGGACTCCACGATGATTGGGAGTCTTTCCCTGCTGCAGCTTTCCTCCACCTTCTCAATCGTGGTGGGACTTCACATGTTGACCAGCCACCATTCTCCGCCTGCTGCACTGTCGAGTTCTCCAGTCTGAAGAAGGGTCTCAACCCGAAACGTCACCCTTTCCTTCTCTCCAGAGATACTGCCTGACCTGCTGAGTTACTCCAGTTTTTGTGTTTATCTTCGGTTTAAACCAGCATCTGCAGTTCCTTCCTACTCACTGTCGAGTTTTTCTTCTTGGACTGGTCTTTGTCAGGAACTACCCTCTTGACCAGTTTACCATGAGCTTGTTACGAACATAGCTCCAAACAGTTTATCTCTCAGATAGACACAAAATGCTGGAGTAACTCAGCAGGTCAGGCAGTATCTCTGGAGAGATGGAATGGGTGACGTTTCGGGTCGAGACCCTTCTTCAGACTCAGATCTCAACCCGAAATGTCACCCATTCCTTCTCTCCAGAGATGCTGCCTGACCCGCTGAGTTACTCCAGCATTTTGTGTCTATCTTCGATTTAAACCAGCATCTGCAGTTCCTTTCTACACAGTTGATCTCTCAGTGTCTTAAGCCCTGTCCCACTTGGCCATCATTTGCGCCTCATTTACACGTTATATGTAAAATAGGTCGACGCGTTGTTAAGCGCGACGTCGCGCGCAAATCACGCGTCATCATGCCGTCTGGTGTGCATAACGTCATTAGAATACCCTGCGGCACGCGGCGACACTAGGTTACGCACGGTGACGTAATCATGCGTCATCACGCGATACACGTGAGACTTGGGGACGCAGCGTGCGATGCCAATGTGTTAGCGTGCATACCCAATGCGTCAGTGTGCATACGCGATATGCAAGGATTTTGTACAGGGCAAAATCCTGGAGCGCCGCGCGATACCGCGCGCAACTCCACACTCCTCCACGCCTCTCCATGCGCCCGTCCTGCGCTATCCACACGCAACCCCTGCGTCACAATGCGTCGACCTATTTTACATATGACGCGTAAATGAGGCGCAAATGACGACCAAGTGGGACAGGCCCTTTAGGCACACACACGCTTTGCTACCATGACAATGTGGTGACTCCCGAAGATGTTTACGGATGTGTGGTGGAGAGCCCACTGACTGGTTGCATCACAGCCTGGTTCAGGAACTCAAAATCCCAGTAACAATGGAGGCTGCAGAAAGTGGCGGACATTGCCTGGTCCATCTCTGATATTGACCTCCCCACCATCTACAGGTGGTGCTGCCTCAAAAAGGCAGCTAATATTAGATTAGATTAGATTAGATTAGATTCGATTTTATTACTTGTCATTTGAACCTCAGAGAGGCTCAAACGAAACTCCGTTTCCACAGCCATACAAACAAAACAATTCCTACAAGACACACAAGCAATTCAATTTACAGAAAAACATCCATCACAGTGAATCTCCTCCTCACTGTGATGGAAGGCAAAGTCTTTTCTCTCCCCTGCACCATTTTTCTCCCGATGTTGAAGCCCCAGGCGGGCGATGGTAAGTCCCACGGCCGTTGAGGCCACGCCAGGCGATGTACGGCCCCGCTCCAGTCCAAAAGTCACAGTTGGAGCCCCCGGCGGGCGCTGGAATGTCCCACGGCCATTAAAGCCGCACCGGGCGAAGTACGGCCCCGCTTTTTCCGGGTTGTTCCAACCCCGCGACACGGGCTGGAGAAGTCGCATTGCGGGAGCTCCGGAAAGCGGTCTCCCCCCCGGACCCGCTCTCCCCCCACAGACCCGCTAATGTCTCTAATATCATCAAAGACCTGCACCACCTCGGCTACGCTCTCATCGCACTCCCACCATTGGGAAGAAGGTACAGGAATCTGATAACTGTGAGCTCCAGGTTCAAGAACAGCTACTTCTCAGCAAGCAGTAGGCTATTAAACCACCCTGCATAATCCTAACCACAAGCCTACCGCAGCAGGTCTGCTGTGGACTTTGTTTTGGTTGCACTATGACTTTGCTTTTTGCATTATTATGGTCTGATTTCCAGTATTAATGATTATTAATTTATTGTATCAGCAATTATTAAATATTTATTTGTTGGGTTATTGTGTTAAGTAGTCTGTAAAAGCTGCAGCAAGTAAGAATTCCATTGTTCTGTTTCCATATGACTTATTGGTCGGCGTGGACTCAGTGGGCCGAAGGGCCTGTTTGCATGGTGTTTCTCTAAACTAAACTAAACAATGAAACAATTTTGACTTTCTTGAATAAACATGTTTTTAGGCGATTTGTTTAGGCGACGGCCAGCGACTGACAAAGTCGTAGCAGGTCGCCGAAAAACAGCGACTGAACCCCCCCCCCCCCCCCCCTTATGACAATGTCTTCGACAAGCTACAACAACCTACCACCTAGTCGAAGTCAAGCTACGGCAAGCTTCTGACAACTGCTGACCCAATCGTTGCGACTTAGGACGTCCACCTACAACCACACAGGCGACAACCTATGTCCACCCGCAACAAGCTATGACAAGCAACGACCCTGTCGGCGACAACTGAAGACAACTTTAGTCGCCAGTATCTGTCGCCGGTTGACGTAGGTTGACGTAGGTTGACGTAGGTAGTCGCCAATGGAATTCATCGAAGTCAGCACCGGCGACAACCTACGTCACCTGGCGACAACCTACAACAGCACCTACGTCAGGAGAAGTCAAGCTACACTCATTGGAGTCAACCTACGCTCATTGGAGTCAACCTACTGTCGCCGACTGTCACCGAAATTTTTTGAATATGTTGAAAATCCAGCGGCGCCCAGAAAGAAGCTACTGGTCTCCCACCAGTGGAAACATGTTGCCACATCCATTCTAACTATAGTAGATACAAAATGCTGGAGTTACTCAGCGGGACAGGCAGCATCTCTGGAGAGAAGAAATGGGTGACAATAGACAATAGACAATAGGTGCAGGAGTAGGCCATTCGACCCTTCGAGCCAGCAACGCCATTCAATGTGATCATGGCTGATCATCTCCAATCAGTACCCTGTTCCTGCCTTCTCCCCGTATCCCCTGACTCCACTATTTTTAAGAGCCCTATCTAGCTCTCTCTCGAAAGCATCCAGAGAACCTGCCTCCACGTGAGAATTCCGCATGACGTTTCGGGTCGAGACCCTTCTTCAGGCTCTATCCATGCCTGGTTGTAGCTTGCTGGGAACTTCCTGACCCGGTAAACATCTGGGAAGAATTGAGAGCAGTGGAGAACAGCCTGAACAGCTGGAGGGAGGAGGGTGAGCAAGGATAATGAGGAGAAGTGGTTTCACTGCATTACGACCAAATATGGTGACAGATTAAGATCAAAGCGTCCAAGAGGAGGAAAAAAGGGTAGAGGAAAGGTAATAGGTTTGGAGGTGTCCAGGTAAATGGCCAGCAGAGAGGCTGAGAATTATGGATACAGCTTAGTCTATCATGCAAGCAAGCATCTCTCCATCGACTTTATCTACACTTCATGTTGACTCAGAAAAGCAGCCAGCATCACTAAGGACTACCTACACGTTGGTCATTCCCTCTTCTCCCCTCTTAAATTGGGCACAAAACACAAAAGCTTGAAAGCACGTACCACCAGATTCAGGAACAGCTTATTCCCGAAGATAGACACAAAATGCTGGAGTAACTCTGGGGGACAGGCAGTATCTCTGGAGAGAAGGAATGGGAAACGTTTTGGGTTGAGATCCTTCATTAAACTGGCCTCGACCCGAAACGTCACCCATTCCTTCTCTCCAGTGCCTGTCCCCAGAGTTACTCCAACATTTTGTGCCTATCTTGGGTGTAAACCAGCATCTGCAGTTTCTTCCTACACAGCTTATTCCCTGCAATTATCAGACACTTGAACGTAAGTCTCGTCTGCTAAGGATGTATTCCTGCTCTTCCAAGCTACCTTGTTGCAACACTTGCACTTTTTTATCTGCACTTTCTTTGAAGCTAGAGCACTAAATTCTCTACTCTGTTCCCTTTCCCCTTTTGCACTACCTGTTGTAATGATGCATGGTTTGATTTGCCTGAATGACACACAAAATAAAAATTCCTGCATCTCAGTATTCCTGACAATAATAAACCAATACCACAGCAAACACCTTGAGACCAATGAGTTGAAGACTCCTTTGAAAGATGTCTTCCAGTAAGAGTGTCTATTTTACACAAATGAGGATCCACCAGGTTAACCATTTGTTCCCACGGAGAGCACAATAAAACAGAACAAGATGGGTGGCCAGGAGATGTGCCAATACTGTGAGATGTGGGAAATTGTCGACACCATTGATGTAGATGATCCCTACAGCTGCAGTAAGTGTTTGAAGCTAGCGGAACTCGAGCTCCGCATTGATGAGCTGGAGACCCAACTTCATACGCTGCGGTGCATCAGGGAGGGGGAGTATTACCTGGATGTTTTGTGCCAGGGGATGGTCACACCGACCAGTTTAACTAATTCAGTAGTTAGTGAGCAGGGAAAGGAAGGTGTGGCCATAAGCGAGGCAGGTAGGGGGAACCAGGAGGAGATGCGGCAGGAGCCACAGCCCTTGTCCCTGACGAGCATGACCGAGGCTCTTACTCAATGTGAGGACGGGATCAGGGGCTGTGGGAGGGATGAGCAACCTGGCTGCAGCACCGTGGATCAGGGGGCCATTCAAGAGGGGGGAGTTAGAAGAAATGCCGTGGTGATAGGGGATAGTATTATTCGGGGGGTAGATAAGGTTCTCTGCGGCCAGCAGAACATGTCCCGAAGGCTGTGTTGCCTACCCGGTGCTAGGGTTAAGGATATCTCTGCGATGCTGGAGAGAAATTTGCAGAGTGAGGGGGAGGATCCAGTGGTCGTGGTCCATGTGGGGACCAATGACATAGGAAGGACGAGGAAGGAGGATCTGCTGAACGAGTTTGAGCAGTTAGGGAATAAATTAAAAAGCAGAACCTCGAGGGTACTGATCTCCGGATTGCTACCTGAGCCACGGGCCAAATCGGCGAGGGTACGAAAAATTAAAAAGCTGAATGCGTGGCTCAAAGACTGGTGTGGGAAAAATGGGTTTGGTTTCTTGGGCCACTGGCACCAGTACTGGGACAGGGGGGATCTGTTCTGTAAGGACGGACTTCACCTGAACGGTGCTGGGACTGGGGTCCTGGCAAATCATATAACTAGGGCAGTAGAGAGGTCTTTAAACTAAGTAGCGGGGGGGAGGTATCAAGGGCGGTAATAACGGCAGGGGTAGAGGAAATAGAGCAGGGTATCAGTGGGGAAACGGAAAATCAAAATGTGACAGGAGGATCCAGAATGTGTGAAGATAAAGCTCTAGATGTAAAAGGGGCAAAAACAGAAAGGAAGGGTAGTAAAAATCATCTGAAAGTGCTGTATCTAAATGCACGGAGTATTCGAAATAAGATAAATGAATTAACGGTGCAATTAAGTACATATAGTTATGATATCGTGGCCATTACGGAGACATGGCTGCAAGGGGATCAGGATTGGGAGTTAAATATAGAGGGGTACTCGACAATTAGAAAAGATAGACAGGAAAGAAAGGGAGGAGGGGTGGCCCTTTTAATAAGGGAGGGAATAACGGCAATAGAGAGGAAGGATATTGCGTTGAAGGATCAGGATAGTGAAACAGCTTGGGTACAGATAGAGAATAACAAGGGGAAAAAAACACTAGTGGGTGTAATTTATAGACCTCCAAATAGCTGTGACGCTGTTAGTCAGAACATAAATCTGCAAATAGTTGACGCATGTAAAAAGGGAACTGCTGTAATCATGGGGGACTTCAATTTTCATATTAATTGGGCAAACCAAACTGGGCAGGGTAGACTAGAGGAAGAGTTTATAGAATGTATTAGAGACGGGTTCCTAGAACAGTATGTCACAGAACCGACAAGGAGGGAGGCAATCTTGGATCTGGTCCTGTGTAATGAAGCAGGATTAATTAAAAATGTCATAGTTAGGGACTCGTTGGGAACAAGTGACCACAATATGGTCGAATTCCATATTCAAATAGAAGGAGAGCAGGTTGAAACTCAGGCTAGGGTACTTAGTCTAAATAAAGGGGATTATGAAGGTATGAGGACTGAGCTGATCAAAGTTGACTGGGATAGCAGACTCAAGAATAAGACGGTACATGAGCAGTGGTGTACGTTTAAGGATCTACTGTATAACCTTCAAGAAAAATTTATTCCTATGAAGAAAAAAAGGGGTAAGGGAAAGAACAGTCAGCCATGGCTCAGTAAAACTATAAAGGATAGTATTCGGCTGAAGGCAAGGGCATATAAGGTAGCTAGAGATAGTGGGAGGGTAGAGGATTGGGAAGCATTTAAAGGTCAGCAAAAAATAACTAAGAGATTAATTAAGACGGGGAAAATAGACTATGAAAGGAATTTAGCGAACAACATAAAAACTAATAGTAAGAGTTTTTATAGCTATATAAAAAGAAAAAGGGTGGCTAAGGTGAACGTTGGTCCATTGGAGGGTGAGACTGGAGAGTTGTTGGTGGGGAACATGGAAATGGCAAAGGCATTAAACGAGTATTTTACCAGTCTTCACCATAGAAGACACAAAAAATATTCCAACGCTGGATAAACAGGGGGCGGTAGGAATGGAGGAGCTAAATACTATTAAGATCACCAAGGAGGTGGTATTAGGGAAATTAATGAGACTGAAGGAGGATAAATCCCCTGGGCCTGATGGATTACATCCAAGGGTCTTGAGGGAGATAGCGGTGGGGATTGTGGATGCATTGGTGATAATTTTCCAAAACTCCCTGGAGGCAGGAACGGTCCCAGTGGATTGGAAAATGGCCAATGTAACACCTATATTTAAAAAAGGAAGTAAACAGAAGGCGGGTAACTATAGACCGGTTAGTCTAACATCGGTGGTGGGTAAAATGTTAGAGACAATTATTAAAGAAACACTAACGGGGCACTTGGATAAACATGACTTCATCGGACAGAACCAGCATGGTTTTGTGAAGGGGAAGTCCTGTTTAACGAATCTGCTCGAATTCTTTGAGGAAGTAACAACCCGGGTGGATAAAGGGGAACCGATGGATGTGGTATACTTGGACTTCCAAAAGGCTTTTGACAAGGTGCCACATAAGAGACTATTGCTAAAAATAAAAAATTATGGGATTGGGGGTAATATATTAGCATGGGTAGAGGATTGGCTAACAAATAGGAAGCAGAGAGTGGGGATAAATGGTTCATACTCGGGATGGCAACCGGTAACTAGCGGGGTTCCGCAAGGGTCGGTGCTGGGACCCCAGTTGTTCACAATTTATATAAATGATTTGGAGGAGGGAACCAAGTGTAATATATCAAAATTTGCGGACGATACAAAAATGGGAGGAAAAGTAGGGGATGAGGAGGATAGGAAGAGTCTGCAAAAGGATATAGATAAGCTAGGTGAGTGGGCAACAACTTGGCAGATGAAATTTAATACTAATAAATGTGAAGTCATTCACTTTGGGAAAAAAAATGATAGGGCTAGTTATTTTCTAAATGAGGTGGAGCTGCGTTGTAATGCAACGCAAAGGGATCTAGGGGTAGTAGTACATGAATCACTAAAAGTTAGTATGCAGGTGCAGCAAGCAATCAGGAAGGCCAATGGAGTTTTGGCCTTTATTGCTAGGGGGATTGAGTATAAAAACACGGAGGTCTTGCTGCAGCTGTACACAGTATTAGTGAGACCACATTTGGAATACTGTGTACAGTTCTGGGGTCCATACTTAAGAAAGGATGTACTGGCCCTGGAGGCAGTGCAGCGAAGGTTTACAAGATTAATTCCTGCAATGAGGGGATTGACATATGAGGAAAGGTTAAGTAGGCTGGAACTCTACTCTTTGGAGTTTAGAAGAATGAGAGGCGATCTCATTGAAACATATAAGATCGTGAGGGGCCTTGATCGGGTGGATGCACCGAGGATGTTCCCAATGATCGGGGAAACTAGAACTAGGGGACATAGTTGTAGAATAAGAGGGGGCTCTTTTAAAACTGAGAGGAGGAAGAACTTCTTCACCCAGAGGGTGGTTAATTTATGGAATTCACTGCCCCAGGGAGCAGTGGAAGCAGAAACATTAAATATATTTAAGTCTAAAATAGATGGTTTTTTAGCTGCCAAGGGGATAAGGGGCTACGGGGAGAGGGCAGGGATATGGACCTAGGTATGGTTAGTATAGTAAGACCTGAGTGATCTCCTGGACAAGTGTCGATCGCCTGGATTGGGGTCGGAGAGGAATTTCCCGGATTTTTTTCCCGAATTGGACCTGGGTTTTTATCCGGTTTTTTGCCTCCCCCAGGAGATCACGCGGTTCTTGGGGTGGAGAGGGGTGATAGCGATATAAAGGGGAGGGTAGTGTCTTGTGTTCTGTGTCTTGTGTCTACTGTTTGTGGGTAAGGGTGTCTGTTTAGTGTTCAGCCATGAGCGAATGGCGGTGCGGGCTCGATGGGCCTGGTGGTCTACTCTCGCACCTACTTTCTATGTTTCTATGTTTCTAGAACACCATTGAATCCCTTACTCAATTTCTTGTTAGATGGAGTAACAGAAACTAATGGGGAGCTAGCCCAACCACCCCTCATTGCTCTGAAGTTTCACTCTGGTAGTCATGCGACGGGTATATGAGGGGATCTGTAGGGGGACATTTTTCACAGAGAGTGGTGGGATTCTGGAACATGAGGAGGTGGTGGAGGCAATCACCCTCACGATGTTTAAGAAGTATCAAGACAATTGCTTGAATTGGCAAATTTGAATTTACGGTCAAAATGCGGGCAAAACAGATTTGTGTAGATCGGTATAACAGGCAGCATGAACATGATGAGCTGAGGGGCTTATCTCTAACTCTATGAATTCAAGACTCCATTGAGGTTCCACCCTAACTTGAAACCTTAGGTGAAAATGTAAAGGTATATGCCGAGAAGCGTCTCAACCCGAAACGTCACCCATCCCTTCTCTCCAGTGATGCTGCCTGTCCCGCTGAGTTATACCAGCTTTTTCTGTCTATCTAAAGTACATGCCGATTTATCACTTGGTATTCTGTGGATGGGAAGTCATGTCCACTGAAACTATAAAATATTGTGATGATAAAGAAATAATAATTTGTATCTGACAACAAAGGATTGAGAATGCTGCTAATATTGAATTGTTAAATATTTATATAGTTAGTATATTACAAGTATACTGCGATACTCAGGTCATGCATTTGAAAACCGTTGATGCATTCATTAAATTGTTAATGAAGTGGGCCTCGCAGATTGAAGACCTCTATAAGATTGTGGTTTCTAAATCAGGACATCAGGTTTCTCCTCAGTACCCGGTGAAGAGTGAAGCAGAATTAAATATACCTGCAGTGGCCTGTAAGAAGTTCTGGTCTTCTCCAATAATGAAGACAAAATTAGCCTCAATGTTGGGAAGGACACAAATGGAAATCTATTGCAGTTTTGAGAAGAATTTGTATTAGTAATCATGTCACAAAGTTTTGAAGAGATTTACACACCACATTTTAAAATAGTATGTTATTTATATACCAGGTTATGGCTCCATTAACAATGTATTGTGAATATCTCGCAGAATTATTTTTTATTATGGCCAAGCTGGATACGTAATTTGTGGAATCCATCATTGTATGTTGCTTGGTTGTATCTGATGTCTATACCAATTGTATATTACAAATCATCTTACGGATTGTATAAAGATAATAATGGCCTTCGGATGAGTCTTCATGCCGGGTCCTGTCATAAATCCTTCCACTATTCTCAAAGGGAAGGGCATAAGAACATGCAAAAGCCCCACAAACCTAGTCAGCATACCCACTAGGTGTGGGCTTATGAGGAAAATGGGCAGCAGTGGACAGGAAGCCTGCCCATGAAGCTCATCCTTGGTGACTGTATCCACCTGTAAACATCTTCCTTACAAAGGGAATGCTCCCCATCAGCAATACAACACTGGAGAGGCCATCCTTTCTCTTTAGCCTGCTCACCTTTCAGTCCCCGGACTCTCAGTCTGACGAAAGGTCTCGACTCGAAAAGTCACCTATTCCTACAGAGATGCTGCCTGACCCGTTGAGTTACTCCAGCTTTCTGTGTCTATCTTCGGTTTAAACCAACATCTACAATTCCTTCCCACACACCCTTCAGAACAACTCTCTTCTTGTTGAAGTGTGGGTCAATGGGTGGTGGAGAGGTGGAGAGGGGGGCGGTGAGGGGGGGGGGGGGTGTATTTTATAGTCTGTAATAAGGCTGTAGTTATTACATTCAACAGCTGGAGTGCATTACAAGATCATTGCATACTATTTTTCAGTTTGTAGAATACAATTGTATTCCATATAAATTTGAAAGCCCTTAAGAACAGTGATCTCCTCTATGTGGTCCAGTCAGCAATTGCCTTAACCACATCTCCTTGCCTTAATTCCATTCCCATCTATTCTCTTGCATGTAGAAACACGTGGCCAGCTTACTTTTGAAACTTTCTAGGTCAGCTACTGAAACAAATCCTACCCTATCTGAGAGAGATGTGTGAAGGATTGAGACGACCAGTGAAGAAAGAAGCCACCCAGTGTTGAATTGATGCCAATGAGCAATAGTTCAATTGAAACAGTTAAAGCAGAATCCATGCTGTGCCTCATCGTTGACAACAAAGAGCTGACATTAGAAACCAATGTGTCGGAAGGAACTGCAGATGCTGGTTTCCACCGAAGATAAACACAAAATGCTGGAGTAACCCAGCGGGACAGCCCGCATCTCTGGATAGAAGGAATGGGTGACATTTCGGATCAAGGCCCTTCTTCAGACTGAGAGTCAGTGGAGAGGGAGACACAGCGATACAGAAGGGTAGAGTATGGAATGAGAGATCAAGGAAAATGTAGAATTGTTAACTAGGGGAAGCTGACCACAAAGCATACAAAGATATAATTTAATCAGGAGGACAGTCAGACTGGTCTGGAATTAGGATGGGGGAGAGATGGAGAGAGAGGGAAAGCATGGGTTAGAGAAGCCAATATTCATACCACTGGGGTGTAAGCGGCCCAAGCGAAATATGAGGTGCTGTTCCTCCAATTTGTGTTGGGCCTAACTCTGACAGGACAGAAAGGTCAGCGTGGGAATAGGAGGGGGAGTTAAAGTTTTTAGCAACCTGGAGATTATGCAGGTCTAGGCGGACTGAGCGGTCTGAACCAATGCCTCAGAAGAGGACTTGGGCAGAGTTTTTGTGCATATTGGCGAACCAATATTATAGGTGAGCAGAGGTATGGTGGTGAATGAGATCACAATACAGTCACAGTGAAAAGGAGCTACTGGCTGTGACACATGGACATTTGGATCCACCTGTACACACATGGCAACTGTGTCCGGTTGCAGTCCATCCCAAGAAGTGATTGTAATAAAGATTACAAGTGGTTGGAACTGCAGATGCTGGTTTACAACAAAAGCCACACAGTGCTTGAGTAAATCAGTGGGTCAGGCTGCATCTCTGGAGAGCACCAATCCACGTTCTCCAGAGATGCAGCCTGAGCCATTGATTTACTCAAGCACTTTGCGTCTTGTTTTGTAAGACAGTATCTGCAGTTCCGATCACTTGTAACCTTTATTACAATCACTTCTTTGCGCCTCTATAAGTTGAATGGTGGTGAAGCTGGCGCGAGGTAGATCACATGTGCCCACACTGACAACAAGGAAAGAAGCAAGAGCCTCACATGGTCCTGCTTCAGATTCCAGCATCCCAGACGAGCACGGCACTTCTCAGGAATGGCATTCTAGGGCTAAGAATGATATTCTGTGTGGGAAGGAGCTGCAGATGCTGGTTTGCACTGAAGATAGACACAATAACGCTGGAGTAACTCAGCAGGACAGGCAACATCTCTGGATAGAAAGAATGGGTGACGTTTGCGTTTGAAGACCTGAAACGTCACCCATTCCTTCTCTTTCTTTTGAGTTCCCTGTTAGATTTATTATGACTCTCTCATTTTCATGTTCTCCTAATTTGTCTACTCAACTGATTGCATTAACTTCCCCACATCTACTCTATTCGAGCCCTTAAAATACTTGGAAAAGTTCTCTTGGGCTTGGTTGAACTTTCCGTTTTCCAGAACTGCGTCTGTTCCGTGTCTCCTGATAGCCATAACTAGGAAGGTCTTCGCTGATACCACAAAAGTCACCATCATTCACTGAAATCTCTGTTGCCATACTCAGCAGAATATTAGGAGGAAGCAATTTCCTTTCTCATATGTACGAAAGAGAAACTTTTGTAAAATGTGAAGTTTATAGGGATTGGGACTCAAAAATTCATAGAGGGAAAGTCGGTCCTGTAGTCCTTTAAAGCGATTGTCACTGTGACCTTGGGATGCCACACTAAGGAGAATTATGAGAGTAATTATCAGATGGGATAAGACCTTCTAGGATTCATGTCCCCTGATTTTTATTATGATCGCAGAAACACCTCCCTCTGAATTTGAGATTTACTGGATCACAGCTCCAAAAATACAAAGAAATGAAGGCCAACATTTTATCACAGTAGGTATTCTGCTTTTGTATTTCCTTTGTCCTTTGTAGAGGTAGTTTCTTTCATAGTTCATAAGATCTCTTTGATTTTTAGGTAATCAGGAGAGGAAATTTATAATGAAAGCACGTGGGGGTGGTGAGTCAGGTACTGAGCTGTAACGTCATACAAGACAATTGCAGATGGTGAACATAACTATGAACTATAAAATGTCAGGAACCAGAGGGAGGTGAGAATGGATGCAGTTGGGATGTTGAGGCTGAAGTGAAAAGTGGTTCAACGAAATGTATAAATGTGAAAGCTCTGCTGCCAAAGGGGGGGGGGGGGGGGGGAGGGGGGGGGAGGGGGGGGGGGGGTTCATCAACGAGATCTCCATAGAAAGTATTGCATGGGTGATAGGGAGGAGGGAAATTGCATTAGCTACATCTCCCAGAAAGATGATGCATGAGTGCTGAAACGCTGACAATCCTTTGTAAAGAGAAGCAATCCATTCAATAAACAAGCTATCAAAACTGTTAACGTCAACTGTCTGGGGAATTAATTCTAAAAGCGATCTCATCAACTAAAATAATAAGTGATTTAATCATTTTCACAATTAATTCTCTGTCTTTTAATGATTTATAATACAATGAATTGCATTCCTCTGGCTAGTTATTTTGTTCATGAATCTGTCCATTAATAATATGGTATTACGATTACTAGCTAATTGACAATATCTATTCATTCTCATTATGTGTCCGATATTAATCTTATTTAATTTTTTAATCAATGAATGGTTTTAAATGGATGAGAATGTCTAATCTATTTCTTGACAATTTGGCAGGAAGATATTCTCGATGAAGCACAACAGTGTCACAAAGTTTCCAACCAACATTACCCCATTGTAGTATTGGAATTCAGTAAAACCTCACTGTCATTATCTTTAGTGCAGGAATTAAAAGGGAACTTTAAAAATTCAGAAGGGAGAAATAATATAAATAGCTCATCAACACATCAACTGAGTTAAATGGAAAGGACAGGAATGATAGCGGATGAGAATACTTTGTGTTCTTTCAGGATGTAAATTGCAAGGTATTTAAGGAGGACCCAGAGGATGTAGTGGTCTAAAATGTTTTAAGCTATTTGATAAGGTAGTCACATTAAACTAGACATCAAGATTACTGACGAGAGGTAATTAACTTGAAACAATAGTTCCATTCCTAGAAAATTCAATTTTTACTTAATTTCCTGTACCAGCAGCATTTAGTTTAGAGATACAACATGGAAACAAGCCCATTAACCCACCTACACTGTGCCAACTATCGATTACCCATTCACATTAGTTCTATGTTATCCCATTTTCCCATTCCTACACACTAGTAGCAATTTTACAGAGGCCAATTAACCTATAAATCCACACGTCTTCGTGATGTGGGAGTACATCAGAGCACCTGGAGGAACCCACGTGGGTACAGGGAGAATGGGTAAACTGCATACAGAGAACTCCAAACATCAGGATCTCCAGCGCTGTGAGGCAGCAGCTCCACCTGCTGCACCATTGCACTGTTATTAAGAATTCATGGGGTCGGAACTAATATTGAGTGCACTTTTATTTAATTTCCCTAAATATTGTCGTAAGTTTGTCTGTTTCAATGATCACAAATATCGGTAGTTTGGTGATGATACCAAACTTGGGCATGTGATTGCTGGAGAAGAAGAGTGCTCTGGGTAGATTCTGTGGGATGGATGTCACAAATGTGAGAGTATCTGCTGAAGTGGTCTTGGTGGGTTGCTGCTATCATTTTGCAGATATACAAATATGCAGATTTTGGGCGGTACAGTGGCATAACGGCAGAGTTGGTGCCTTACAGCGCCAGTGACCCATGTGCGATCCTGGCTATGGGTGCTGTCTGTATGGAGTTTGTACATTCTCCTCGTGACCTGCGTGGGTTTTCTCCAAGAACTGATTTCCTCCTACACTCCAAAGACGTCCAGGTTTGTAGGTTAACTGGCTTGGTGTAAATTGGCTTGGTGTAAATGTAAAATGTAAAATCTAAAAAAAATTGACCCTACTGTAGGATAGAGTTAGTGTGCGGGGATCGCTGGTCGGTGCAGACTCGGTGGGCCGATGGGCCTGTTCCTGCGCTGTATCACTAAACTAAACTAAACTAAACAAAACAATGTGGAAACGGTGTGCCTGTCTGTGGTGGACCTGCATGAGTCTGAAGGACTGGACCCAACCCGAAACGTCATCTATCCATCTCTTCACTGCCTGACCCGCTGAGTTCCTCCAGCACTTTGCATTTTGCTCTGGAGTCCACCACCCACAGTTTCTTGTGTCTCCATTTAGTTGATGCATGGGGTCCTCGCTGCTGTATCTTGGTGCCGGATGGCGTGAACGGAACTGATTTCAGTGACAGTGGACATCTCAAGTGGAAGCCAGCAGGGATCATCTGCTCAGCACTCCTGGGTGAGGTTGGGTGCAAATGTTCAGATGTTCACCTGCTTGAATCAGCTGTAACTAAGGATGTCGATGTTCTGGAAGCTTCCACTTTCCAGTTTCAGTTCAGTTTAGTTTATTGTCACGTGTACCGAGGTGCAGTGAAAAGATTGCCCGATGGGGGAGGGGAGAAGGGGGTGTGGCCAGGGTGCGACTCGTCCTTGATTATGTTGCTGGACTTGCCGAGGCAGCGTGAGGTATAAATGGAGTCAATAGAAGGGAGGTTGGTTTGTGTGATGGTCTGGGCTGCGTCCAGGATTCGTTGCAATTTCTTGCGATCTTGGATGGAGCTGTACCCAAACCTCCCAAGCTGTGATGCATCCGTTAGCTATTAATTATCCCCATTGCTTATGGTAGCTCAGAACTTTAATCTTTTCATCTTGTCTATTCTTTGAGGTTCTCATTATTGAGCATGCGGATGTACTGTTTAATAACTTCACTCGGTTTCCACATCAGGCTGCTGATGACAAGGGCTTGGACCCCATAGTTGCAGTAAGGTCCCACAATGGAAGATGCAAATCATAAATGCTTGGCTTGTTTGTTCTTGAGGTTCTGGGAGGAAACTATTTGACGGATATGATGCAATATGAACAATCATCTTCTCTACCAAGGGAGCAAATACCTTCTTCCCCTAATATTTGTACTGTTCTGTGCTACATATTTGGACCTGAGGGGCGCATTCAAAGTTTAGAGATGTGTCGCAATTGACAGCATCTGCCAAACTATTTGATTCCTTCTGTCCCTGAACTATGATGGTAATATATTATTAAAAGTTGCTAATGATCGCTGTGTGAAATAAAGTGGGAGTTTCCATTGATTTACTGCTGTGCAGTATGGATGATAAAGTGTTTCAGGAAGACTTCCAGTGACTTTTATTAATGGACTAAATTAACCACTGTGTGCCGGAATATTTGAACACGCTTTAAGAACAGCGTTGGGATCACTCTTAATGCTATAGACTGGACTATGGTTGGAAAAAGCCCCACCTGCTGGTGGATCTGAGTGGGTCAGGCAGCATCTGTGGAGGGAAATGAACAGACAATATGTGTAGGAAGGAACTGCAGATGCTGGTTTAAACCGAAGATAGACCCAAAATGCTGGAGTAACTCAGCGGGACAGGCAGCATCTCTGGATGGAAGGAATGGGTGACGTTTTGGGTCGAGACCCTTCTTCAGACTGAAGAAGCCTGAATAAGGGTCTCGACCCGAAACAACATCTATTCCTTCTATTGTCCCGCTTGAACAGACAATATTTCACGGCAGACCCTTCCTCTGGAATATGGTTTGACAGTGTATTTACACTGGATATTTTTATTCAATGCGTTTGAGTTTGACGATGAACCTTTCAGGTCATTTTTCAACTTTCCAACGCACTGAATTCTGCTGTTGAAAATGTGCCCTGTGTATGGAAAATCCTCCAATTTTAAATTGTGTTATTAGCTTCAATTCCCTTAGGGGAATTACGTGGCCTAGCATAGAGTGAGTAGCGGTATGCTTGGCGTTGTATCCGAATTATTGTGTGGCAGATAGCAGGATTTTCATCTTGGCAATATTTATCTTGTTAAGATGTATTTGCCATTTATCATTATCAAAGAGGTTTGTACATCCTGTCAAAGCAAGGACTGCTGCCTATCTGTCTACTGCCAGCACCCAAAGGCTTGCTTTTAAAATTCTACAGAAACCCTGACTTGATATGAATGCAGATGTACAGTGTTGGATCTGTGCTAGGAGGGTGGCGATACACAATTTTGGATAACAGATACACTCTGAGCAACAATTCAAAATGGGAAGATAGACACAAAAATGCTGGAGTTACTCAGCGGGACAGGCAGCATCTCTGGAGAGAAGGAATGGGTGATGTTTCTCCAGTCTGAAGAAGGGTTTCAACCCGAAACCTCACCCATTCCTTCTCTCCAGAGATGCTGCCTGTCTCGCTGAGTTACACCAGCGTTTTGTGTCTATCTTGGCTTTAAACATAGAAACATAGAAACATAGAAAATAGGTGCAGGAGTAGGCCATTCGGCCCTTCGAGCCTGCACCGCCATTCGATATGATCATGGCTGATCATCCAACTCAGTATCCTGTACCTGCTTTCTCTCCATATCCCCTGATCCCTTTAGTCACAAGGGCCACATCTAACTCCCTCTTAAATATAGCCAATGAACTGGCCTCAACTACCTTCTGTGGCAGAGAATTCCAGAGATTCACCACTCTCTGTGTGAAAAATGTTTTCCTCATCTCGGTCCTAAAAGATTTCCCCCTTATCCTTAAACTGTGACCCCTTGTTCTGGACTTCCCCAACATCGGGAACAATCTTCCTGCATCTAGCCTGTCCAACCCCTTAAGAATTTTGTACGTTTCTATAAGATCCCCCCTCAATCTTCTAAATTCTAGCGAGTACAAACCGAGTCTATCCAGTCTTTCTTCATATGAAAGTCCTGACATCCCAGGAATCAGTCTGGTGAACCTTCTCTGTACTCCCTCTATGGCAAGAATGTCTTTCCTCAGATTAGGAGACCAAAACTGTACGCAATACTCCAGGTGTGGTCTCACCAAGACCCTGTACAACTGCAGTAGAACCTCCCTGCTCCTATACTCAAATCCTTTTGCTATGAATGCTAACATACCATTTGCCTTCTTCACTGCCTGCTGCACCTGCATGCCTACTTTTAATGACTGGTGTACCATGACACCCAGGTCTCGTTGCATCTCCCCTTTTCCTAATCGGCCACCATTCAGATAATAAACCAGCATCTGCAGTTCCTTCCTACATAATTCATGAATAGATTTTATTATCATTGACCAATAATGACCATTATCAGTGTCCTGCATCAATTCAGGCTCAGCATGGCTTGGTAGCATTGACACCTCGGAGTCGAGGCTTGTTGCTTCAAGTCCTCGTCTGGAGACTAGATCGTTGCATCCAGGTTGATGGCCTGTGCAGTGTAGAGTTGTAGGCAATGCCTTTCAGTAGAAATGTGAAGCAAAGACTCAGTCTGTCCTCCTAAGTGGAGTAGTGGAGTTATCTCCCAATTTTGTAATCAACGATTATCCCTCAAATAAATATTACTTAACATTCACCAAAAGCTGGAGTAACTCAGCGGATCAGGCAGCATCTCTGGAGAAAAGGAATAGGTGATGTTTCAGTCGAGACCCTTCTTCAGACTGAGAGTCGGGAGTCGGGAGAAAGGGAAACAAGAGATATAGATTTACACTGGATATTTTTATTCAATGCGTTTGAGTTTGACGATGAACCTTTCAGGTCATTTTTCAACTTTCCAACGCACTGAATTCTGCTGTTGAAAATGTGCCCTGTGTATGGAAAATCCTCCAATTTTAAATTGTGTTATTAGCTTCAATTCCCTTAGGGGAATTACGTGGCCTGGCATAGAGTGAGTAGCGGTATGCTTGGCGTTGTATCCGAATTATTGTGTGGCAGATAGCAGGATTTTCATCTTGGCAATATTTATCTTGTTAAGATGTATTTGCCATTTATCATTATCAAAGAGGTTTGTACATCCTGTCAAAGCAAGGACTGCTGCCTATCTGTCTACTGCCAGCACCCAAAGGCTTGCTTTTAAAATTCTACAGAAACCCTGACTTGATATGAATGCAGATGTACAGTGTACAGTTTCGTTTGGACCTCAAGGGGTCCAAATGACAAATTTGTCCCTCAAAAGACAAATAAATTGAATTGAATTGAATTGGAAGAGATATAGATGGTGATGTAGAGAGATATAGAACCAATGAATGAAAGATATGCAAAAAAGTAATGACAATAAAGGAAACAGGCCATTGTTAGCTGTGGGCTAGGTGAAAATGAGTTCCAGACAATGAGACTCCGCACGACGACTTTGAAGCTGGTACGACTTGGGTGGGGGAGGGATGGAGAGAGAGGGAATGCGAGGGTTACTTGAAGTAAAGAAATCAAAACCCATACCACTGGGTTGTAAGCTGCCCAAGCGAAATATGAGATGCTGTTCCTCCAATTTGCATTTGGCCTCACTCTGACAATGGAGGAGGCCTAGGACAGAAAGGTCAGTGTGGGAATGGGAAGCGGAATTAAATGTTTGGCAACCGGGAGTTCAGGTAGGTCCAGGCGGACTGACAGACTGCCTGATCTTTATCATGTTACTATCTATTTGATCTTACTGTGTGCATTTGACAGTCACATTGCTCATTACCAATTTGTAGAAATCGATACACTGAATGTAATAAATGCAATTGTTAATTGTGTGCTGATGATCAATTGTTTCCACATAACATCAGAGGTGAAGCAAGAATTGCAAAGTGCTATGGGATGCTGTCAGCTTGCTAAAGGTGCTGTAAACATGCACTCTGTCTTCCTCACAAAGAAAAGTAATTCTGGGCGGCACGGTGGCACAACGGTAGAGCTACTGTCTTACAGTGTCCAATACCCGGGTTCGATCCCGACTACAGGTCCTGTCTGTACGGAGTTTGTACGTTCTCCCCATGACCTGCGTGGGTTTTCTCCGAGATCTTCGATTTCCTCCCACACTCCAAAGACGTACAGGTTTGTAGGTTAATTGGCTTAGTAAAAAATGTAAATTGTACCTAGTGTGTGTCGGATAGTGTTAGTGTGCGGGGATTGCTGGTCGGTGTGGACTTGGTGGGCCGAAGGGCCTGTTTCCGTGCTGTATCTCTAAACTAAACTAAACTAAACTAAACTAAACTAAACTAATAAAAACAAAAAGGATTAATGTCCACATCCTGAAGTCAATATCAACACAACTGTTTATTATTTGAGGAAAGATGTTGTGCGTCAATCATAATCCACCTTTATTTGTTTCAATGCTAGTTAATATCACACTTTCGACTGACAAGTTTTAAATGACCCTTCCATTTCCAACATTTTGATTAGTCCACAATTCCTAATGGATTTCCATCTCTGCATCTTGCATGATCTTTTTTATTTAGTATTTGCTGTGTGAAATGGGAACTGTAATTCGCAGTGTGGGATTGATATTTAAATCTGAAAGGAGAATGTTGACAAAAAGAGGTGCACTTCATTTAATTGCACAAATGATAAAGTAAGATATAACATTAATCTTCAGCCAGAGCAGAACTAACGAGGCAGCATTTAGATCAGATATGTTGAGTCTGTTATTAGGCGTCAATCTGTTTTTCTTCACATTTGCAAAATTTCAGGGGCTTTCTTTGCCCCTCTGAGCTGCATGTGCAGTAGGTTGGAGTACGATTTAATTAAAAGCAGACTCCAGGGAAACTCTCAAAATTTGTCTATGTGATCTTAACGTCAGTTCTTCAAACCATTTGTCAATGAAATTAAGAAGGAATCAAAATTGCTTGGTTCTAATTTTGTAGCTGTTGTTCACCAAACGTGCTTCAACTTAAGCAGGTTTAAACTCTCCACTAAACTTATGACTTTCAAAGTTTTGTTTCTCAATTTTCCAACGCTCTATTGATCTCATTCGATCTCTGTCTACAATTCTTTTGCCCCATCCCTCCCACAGAAGGCAGCAGAGACAAGGTAACTGAACATGCTTAGTTGATGGTTTCCTAGATTCAAAGCATCACTGGGTATGGAGTGGGAATATGATTATTGAGATAGATGATCAGGGGAATTGAGGACCAGGGGACATAGGTTTAAGATGAAGGGGAAAAGATTTAATAGGAATCTGGGGGGTAACATTTTCACACAAAGATTGGTGGGTGTATGAAACAAGCTGCCAGAGGAGGTACTTGAGGCAGGGACTATCCCAACGTTTAAGAATCAGTTAGACAGGTACATGGATAGGACAGGTTTGGAGGGATATGTTTAAATGCAGGCAAGTGGGACTAGTGCAGCTGGGACATGTTAGCCAGTGTGAATAAGTTGGGCCAAAGAGCCTGTTTCCACACTGTATCACTCTATGACTCTATGTTACAAGCTCTTGATTTGTAATTAATGTAATGTGATTTGTCTCCGGAAGATATTGCTTAAATGCGCAGAAATGATATCAAACACATTGGATCACTGTGCACAACTCTGGAAGATATAATTCAAATGCATATTACAGAGTGTCAGGAGAAGGTGCAAAAACAGTTCACAATGTTGAAATGACTCTATCAGCCGTGAAATTATTGAGCCATAGGGACACAGAGTTGTTCAACATGGAAACAGGAGCTTCTGCCCAACTCACCCATGCTGACGAAAGTATCTTCCTGAGCTCCTCCCATTTGCCTGAATGATGGAGCAGGTGCAAAGGGCCTCATGTCCTATTACTGGTCCATTTTTTGATATTGGCATTGGTATCGTTTATTATTGACACGTGTATTGAGATACAGTGAAAAAACATTCATTGCATGTTATTGAGTCAAATCAAGTCATACTGTACATGAGTATAATCATACACAAGTACAATAGGTAATGTAAAGAGAAGAAATAACCAGATTTAGTGCAACAGTGTTACAGTATTAGAGGATCACCTTTTCTGGAGCTTGAAGTACAACTGGTGACCATACGAGCATTAGGAACATGCATGGACAAAAGTACATTTAACATTCATCACTAACTAAGTGTTTAGTTTAGTTTAGTTTAGAGATACAGCGTGGAAACTGGCTCCTCGGCCCACCGGGTCCGCACCCACCAGCGATCCCCGCACATTAATATTATACACACTTGGGGGGTGGAAGATTGCGACCTTCATGTGGTCCGCCCTGTTTCGACGAATGCAATCAACCCGGCGTGCACAATCAAATAAGATCAAATAGAACAAGTTGTCCTACAACTTTAGGCTGTGCACGCTATACGCAAAAAGAAGATACACACCAGGGAGAATTTTTTAAAAAACATTTAATATCTAGCCAATTAACCTACAAACCTGCACGTCTTTGGAGTGTGGGAGGAAACCGAATACCTCGGAGAAAACCCACGCAGGTCACAGGGAGAACGTACAAACTCAGTACAGACAGCACCCGTAGTCAGGATCGAACCCGGGTCTCTGGCACTGTAAGGCAGCAACTCTACCGCTGCGCCACCGTGCCGCCCCAACACAAAGTGCTGCCTAGGTAATTATGACTATTTCCTTTGGATCCTGACTGATATGGTTGAAGCTGAGATAGAGCACTGGTTAAAATGTTTGCACAAAATTCCTTCCTTGAGTTGTTAAATGTAATTTTTCAATAATTTCCAAATGTATTCATATAACATTACAATGCATTACAGCCCTGATCAACCGATCTTGTCGAGTTATTAACTCCATTAATTGTCAACTTGAGGTGGGGGAGGAGGAGGCGGAGGATTAAGGCCTGTGTTTTTATTTTATGCTTTTATTTAATGTCGTGCAGAACTATTATTTCTCCTTGGCAATAATAAATGACAGACTTTGGCAAACTCCCTGCCCTGCAGGGTAATAGCTGAAGGCAATGCATCAGATATGACTGCTTGTTGTAGGGACTGCTACACTCTGATCAGCACTGTGTCTCCCCACAAATCTGCACCAGCTAATTTAAAAAGTAATTACTTTACCTGGGGTGACACAAGTCACTGAAATTTGTCTATATTTTTCTTCTGTATAATATATTCTCGATGTACATTAAGGAGTGATGAATGTGGTTTACCTTGCCGGCACTGGGTTAAGGTAAACATATCTCAGGAAAGCTTTATCAGTAATTGCAAATGCTCTTGTCTCTTTCACTGAAATAATTCAGTGTCACGGAGGTGTTACGTGTGGCAATTTCTATTGACCTGAATCCTGAGGAATTATTTTGAGGAAATGGTAGCTGCTCAGTGGATTATAATGACAGTGCATGCATCGTAATAACATAGGCCGTGCCCTTATAAAGGACACACATTTCACTGGCCGTCGCTTATCTAGCATGCAGTTAGTAAACCAGAATTCATCAATGTCTTCCTCTTAGAAAAAAAAAACGATGTGACTTCCAGAATGCGTGGTTCATTTTTTCCATTTCCTCTTCTCCTTGGGGAAATTTTGACGAACCTGCTCGAAGAGACCACTTGATCATCAAGGGAAAATAGTTCACGGTATGAGAAAAGGCATTCTGCGGTGGTGCTAGACATAAAATTTGCATGCGGCATTTTTTCCAGCATTAAACTAGATAGCAATCTCCTCAATGTTCTTTTAAAAATCAGCACTTCTCAAATCAGGCTGTTAGTAAACCAGAAGTTATTAATCAGCTACTCTTAAAAAAAAGGTATGTGACTTCATACAGTTAATTTTCCCCATATCCTAATGCATTATAAAGGTGCTAGTTCAGAACAAGTTTCTTACATAGAAACATAGAAAATAGGTGCAGGAGTAGGCCATTCGGTCCTCGTGCTAGCACCGATCATGATCATGATCATGGCTGATCATCCAGAATCAGTACCCTGTTCCTGCTTTCTCCCCATATCCCTTGAATCCATTAGCCCTAAGTAAATCTAACTCTCTCTTGAATCTTCCAGGCCCAATGGAAGTTATAGGTTAATTTGCTCACATTAGTGGAACCTTTTTTCATAGCTCTGACCTGAGGAAATGTGTGAAGGATCACACCGATATACAATTTGAACACTTTTTGCTACGTGGTGGGGGGAGGGGGGGGAGGGGGGGGGGGGGGGGGGAGGAATTCACGGGCTTTGGTTTAAGGAAGAAATGAAGGGCCTGTGAAGTTATTCTGATGTGAGAATGAGAGGTGCAATCAGAAAACATAAAAGTAAAATGTTGCTTCGACAAATAAAAATTCAGGGCTCTGAGCTGTGGCAAGAGAAGAAGTGAAATGGTCGTTTAGTTTAGTTTGGAGATACAGTGTGGAAACAGGCCCTTCAGCCCACAGAGTCCGTACCGACCGGCGATCCCCACATACTAACTCCATTCTACACACACTAGGGACAATTTGTAATTTTACCAAGCCAATTAACCTGCAGATATGTACGTCTTTGGAATGGAACTGCATTGCGTGGGAAAATACTGGTGCAACGATTGAATTCAGTGAAAAAAAATGTCACCTTATGTAAACACTGTAAGTAAATACACAGGGTGTGGTTAGTTTATATGTGTAGGAAGGAACTGCAGATGCAGGTTTACACCGAAGTTAGACACAAAAAGCTGGAGTAACTCAGCGGGACAGGCAGCATATCTGGAGAGAAGGATTGGGTGACATTTCGGGTCGACACCCTTCAGATTGAAGAAGGTCTGAAGAAGGGTCTCCACCCGAAACGCACCCATTCCTTCTCTCCAGAGATGCCGCCTGTCCCGCTGAGTTACTCCAGCATTCTGTGACTATCTTTGTTTATATGTGATCCAGTATGTGATTCTAGAAGAGGCCCTGTCCTGAAATCATTACATTTATTAAAGTTACAATGGAAATCTAAAAACATGAACTTAAGTTGCATGGGCTATTAGTGTTAAATTAAAAATGAGCAGCTGGTATACAACGGACCAATGTGAAGAAGTGTGAGGCGACTGTTCTGAAAGACTATCCAACCACACTGGATGATCGTTAAATCCACATAACTACTAACTCTTCAGCAGTGTTTAATGTTGTGGGTTTCACCGTTGTTCTCGCAACTTCTGAAGAGTGAACACAAACCCAGTCTGAAGAAGGGTTTCGGCCTGAAATGTTGCCTATTTCCGTCGCTCCATAGATGCTGCTGCACCCGCTGAGTTTCTCCAGCATTTTTGTCTACCTTCGATTTTCCAGCATCTGCAGTTCCTTCTTAAACAACTGGCTGGGAATTTGTTTACTGATGGGTAAGGCCATTGCAAACCAGCGACACACCGAGTTATCACAGCTCGAAGGTGCAAAAGGTGTAGGAAGTAACTGCAGATGCTGGTTTACACCGAAGATAGACACAAAATGCTGGAGTAACTCAGCGGGACAGGCAGCATCTCTGGAGAGAAGGAATGGGTGACGTATCGGGTCGAGACCCTTCTTCAGGCTGAGAGTCAGGGGAGAGGGAGTGTCAAGATATGGAAGGGTAAGTTGTGAAAACAACAGATCAAAACAGATGCCAATAAGAAAATGTAAAATGGTTCATTGTTGGCTGAGGGGAAGATGACAACGAGGCATACAATCAGTAATATTTAATCAGGAGGACAGTGAAACTAGCGGGAGGGGAGGGACAGAGAGAGAGGGAAAGCAAGGGTTACTTGAAATTAGAGAAATCAAATTCATACCGCTAGGTTGTAAATTGCCCAAGCAAAATATGAGGTGATGTTCCTCCAATTTGTGTTGGGCTCTTAGCTGTTCTCTCCTTCAAACTTCCTGCCCTTGCCCACTTCCCTCAATTGTCATCGTATCCCTTCCTTCAGCCCCATTCCACTCTGCTCTCGCCCTCTATGCTCACCTCCTTCTCTCTCATTTCCTTCCCTCAACTGGATCCTGCTTGAGGACATTAAATACACAGTTCAAAAGGCTTTCCATAAATAATGTGTTTTGTCTCTTGCTCAGAAGACAGTCCTTACCCATGTACTGGAGACCAATTCTTCCATTAAAGATAACATGAATGCTTGGATGCTTCCAAAATGCTGCAAAGACATCCTTGACTGAACAAGGTTTCAATCTTTTACTGGTTTAATTAAGCTACAATGTTCATCTGGAAAGTTGTAAACTAAAATGGAAGCTTTGCTTAAAAAAGTTTAATTTTATAATGTCTTTTCTGTGTGGAAATTTTCAAAGCATTTTGCTTCTGCTTGCACTGCACAAAGTTGTAAAATGTTGCGACTTCAGATAATCCACACCGTATGTTTCTTTCTCTCTCCTTCTGGTCTTGTCATGGTTGCTGATACTCAAAATTAACTCAGGCGACGTGGAGAATTCTTCAAGAAGTTCAAACCTTTATTTGCAAATCAAGGCTGAACACTCAAAGAGAAAATCACTTGAGAGTTCACTCCAAACAAAGATCTGCCCTTTTTTATCGCATGTTTAACTCTGTTTGTCCCACCCCCGGTGCATTTGCATACCCAATCAATTGCAGACATTCCCTTATCGATAACCAGTCACTTGCTAACATTCCCTTAGCAATAACCAATCACTTGCATTTACTTTTCTCCTCCTTCCCAGTTATTTTCTATTCCGTAATTCCTATTTAAATCACATGACTTCCCCTTCTTGGGACCCTTATTCCTCTTAGCTAGGGCTTGATACAGAGTTACAAAGGTCATATAACTGTCACAACTGATTTACGCTAATGGCTGCAAAAGAGAAACCCAAAGTTTACAAAAACAAATACCAAATACAGGGCACAAAGGCCTTCACATAGAGCACAGATGGCTTATCTCAACATAAACAAGCTAATCCAAACATGCAGAGCAAAGTTAAATCCAAACATGCAGAGCAAAGCTAATACAAAGGATAATAGATAAAGGATAATATTTAAGTATCTCAAGTATTACAAACACCAAGAATATAAACTATAAAGATAATATACTCCCATAGTCTCCCCTCATCTCCTCAGTTCCATTCCCTTCCCACTCCTGGTTCTATCTGCCCATCGTCCTACCTTTATCCGGTTCCATCTAACACCTTCTTTACTTATTAGATTCCAGCATCTGCTACCTTTTATTTCCTCCGATCACCCACCAGTTATTGTCTCCTAACTCAAGTCGAGTGAGTATTTAATTGTCATATGTACTGGTAACAGAAAAATACAATCCTTACTCGCTGCAGCTTACAGGCCTGTAAATGCAATACTCACAAATAAATATAAAATAATCAATAATAAAATTAATTAATTTTCTTAACACTGGGAACAATAATAGTGAAATACGGAAGTCTGTAGTGAAACGGAAGTCTGTAGTGAGTCTGTACTCACTGGAGTTTAGAAGGATGAGGGGGGACCTCATTGAAACTTGCCGAATATAAGAGTTCAGTATTACAACTGCGCATGCCCAGGTCAAGGTTCAATCTGGATAAACATTCTCGCCAGCTAAGCTACTGTGTGTGTACGTACCTGCGTATTCATTTCAATGAGATTTATAAATAAATCTATCCGTCAAATATGTCAGCAGTAGGCCACAGCGTACTGCAGGCTGCACAAATCCACAATTGTATCTATTTAAATTATTGACTCAATACAGCATCAGCCTTGAAAAGGCAAGAATGCCTGGAATGAACCTGCCAATTATCAAATCTCTGGTGTTAGCCTGAGTCACAGCCATTCAAATTCAAATTGAGTCTGAAGAAGGGTTTCGACCCGAAACGTTGCCTATTTCCTTCGCTCCATAGATGCTGCCTCACCCGCTGAGTTTTTCCAGCATTTTTGTCTACCTTCGATTTTCCAGCATCTGCAGTTCCTTCTTAAGCATTCAAATTCAATATTGATTTATACAAATTACAAGTTGTGTGGTCAACCAATTTGAGACAGTCCTTACATTCTTATCTAAACAACCTTCCTGGATTGAAGGAAACGAGGAGAAGGTGCTGTGTGGGGGTATGTTGGAAAGTTTAGATTTAATTTGAACAGGATGGTTACATTTTCAAGATGGGTTAGCTTAAATAAAGATGCTGTCACTTTAACCTCTGGGGTCGGTTCCAGTCTGTCAGGGCACACAGTTGGGAGCCGGGTCCGGGTGACCGGGCAGTGATAATTATGAGAATTTGCAGCCATTTGAACCACAGCTAAACTAGAGGCTTCACTCAGGAGTGGGTCGCAGCTCCCCAGTTGACGGGACCTGTTCTCGCTCTCTTTGAAGGAGGCACCGCCCGCCACAGCGAGTGGTCAAACGCGGAGCCAACCCTTAATATGAGTGGGAGCATTTTCTCAGTCAGACTTTGTCGACAGTTGGGGTGGGGGATCTGGGAGAGGGAGAGCTGGCGATGCCGCACAGACGGAACAGTTTAATAACGACCCATTAAAATCCGCCCTTCGGCCACTCGGCAACCTGGGCTGATCTGATCTGACAGCCCTCTCGCTAGCTCGCTGCGTGCCCAATCCTAACGCAGAAACTCCACAAAACCTTTGGGCTTTGGGTAACACCTGTACAAAGAGCCTCTGCTAACAAGGGCTGACGAACGGTGCTGGTCAACATGCACTGGGCAAGATGGCTGGGGGAAACGCACCTCAACCTTGTAACAGCTCAGACCCTCCACTCAATCTATCCAATACTAAAGGGCAGGCATTTCACAATTAAATGTTTTATATCGGATTGGCGGTTCCTTCACAGGGCCAAACCTGTACTCAGTTTTCCTCTGAGATTAATTTTTGCCTTAACGGTACATTCACACCGCCTGTAGCCTGTAAAAGGATGAGAGGGGATCTTATTTGTTACATATAAGATAATGAAGGGTTTGGACAGGGTAGAGGCAGGAAACATGTTCCCGATGTTGGGGGAGTCCAGAACCAGGGGCCACAGTTTAAGAATAAGGAGTAAGCCATTTAGAACAGAGAAATACTCTGCCTCAGAGGACAGTGGAGGCCGGTTCTCTGGATGCTTTCTAGCGAGAGTTAGATAGAGCTCTTAAAGATAGCGGAGTCAAGGGATATGGGGAGAAGGCAGGAACGGGTTAATGATTGTGGATGATCAGCCATGATCACATTGAATGGCGGTGCTGGCTCGAAGGGCGAAATGACCTACCCCTGCACCTATTGTCTATTGTCTAATGTCTATAAAGCATCAGCCAACATCACACTGATACAGTCGCTACCTGCCTCAGATTAAATATATTTTTACACATAAATTATGGATAAAGATTAGAAAATGTTTCAAACACAAGTAATATTTTCTTATTCCAATAGCAAACACATTAAGGATTAAATGAAAATAATAAATTCTTTACCTTTTTGAATATCTCATAATTGCAGATGAATGAACTGAACTAGAACTGGGACTGTGTGAGTAGTGTGTGAACAGCAGAACAAGAAAGGAAGCTATTGAGTTGACAGAATTCTAGATTAGTTCCTTGGTAGAACAGTTAACAATTTATACACAGTTTATAGAGCACGGCATTCGCTTTTATAAAAATCCCGAATTGACAAATCCCACGAAATACTGAACTTGCTTAAAGTGCAAGGCTTGGATGGAATTGGACGTGGAGAGAATGTTTCCACTAGTGGCAGAGTCTAGGACCAGAGGCCATAGAATCAGAATTAAAGGACGTACCTTTAGGAAGGAGATAAGGAGGAATTTCTTTAGTCAGAGGGTGACGAATCTCTGCAATTCTTTGTTACGGTGGCTATGGAGGCCAAGTCAATGGATATTTTTAAGGCAGAGATAGATATATTCTTGATTGCTACGGGTGTCATGGGTTATGGGGAGGAAAGGTCTTGCATTTATATAATTTGTTTCATAATTTCAAGACTTTGGCTGAGGTGTTGGGCAGGGAGATATGGTTCATCATTGGGGTGGGGGGAGGGGTTGGGGGAGGGGTTGGGGTGGGAGTGGGGGGGGTAGGGGCGTGTAGATTGTCACATCTCAGACTGTCACTGCCTCAGTGCATCACTGGAACAAGAACCTCAGCTGCGTGATCAGGTTGACTCGGACTTGATCATAGTCCTCTGGAGCCTACACTTGGTCATAGTCCTCTGGCTACAGGACAAAAATGTGGACGGTTGCAGCTATAAACACGGATACCATCTTAGTCCAGACTACTCTTAATGAACCAATATAGTTTTTACCTTGTGAACTAAACCAATGAACTGTGAGGTGCAAAAAACTGATTGCTCACAATCACAATGCTAGAGAATTTAGAGAAACAAGTTCATTTATTTGCAGAGTCGGGTGCCTCCCCTGTTGAGACACACCGAGACCAGGAAAGTCACCCTCTTTTATTCACACCATTTTACAATGGTTTACAATGGTTTACACCTTTAATTCCTCCCCTTCGGGCTCCTTCCAATCAGAGCACTGAGGTGCACAATCTAACCGTAACGCCCCGTAACGCCCCGTAACGCCCCGCAACACCCAGGGTACCTCCCAGATCATACATCGCATGTGCATTTAAATTAAGCATCTTGTCATAGTGGGTGTGTGTACATATTCATGTAAGTTCATTAGGCATGCGCAGATATGTTTGACCTTATGTACTTTCTCCCTTTTACTTACTTTTCAAATCTTCTGCTGAATTTGCTACTTTTTATCTAGAATTTCTCTCTGTTCTATATATCGTTATTTTCTATTTTACCAGCAGTCTGGCTTTTGCTGACACCCCAAGCCATTTTTCTATCCCTAGTCTAAATCAACCATGTCTGTTAACTCTTTCCTCACAATCCATCCTTTTCTTTTTTGCTATGCATCCTTTGATTTATACTATATCCTCCTTTTCTAATCATAGCAGCAGATTCTTCGCCTCCCTATCCCTCATTCGGATTTTGATATACTTTCCACCTATCAGGTGGTTCGATTCCACCCATATTTTGATGAAGTATACACTGCGTGCCAGTCTTTACAGGGATGGGTGCATACATGCATTCTATAGCCGCACCACCATTTTCCTTTACATACATCAAATGGGATGGTGGTGGACCTTCTATTCTGTGGTATTGTGATTTTTATGCATGTTATATTACTCACGAGTTGGGTAACCACCCAACACACGACCCACCAACACAAAATCTTCATTTTTCCCGCGGGTTCTTGGTAAACATTAAAGTCAATGGTTCCTCTCCTTTGCGCACAGTCCACGGGCTGATATTGTCTGGTGGGGCCTCCACAGGACCCTTAACTCAACTTGCGTATGTCCACCCTTTCTCTTTTGTTTGCACTGCTGTTTCCGTGGTCAATAGTACCAAATATGGACCAGTCCAACGGGGTTGCAACTTTTCTTCCTTCCATGATGTTACAAGATCCCAGTCCCCCGCTTTCACAGAATGGATTGGAAAGTCGAGATGGGGACTCTGTTCTTAATTCTGTAATAGAACGAGATACTGCCAGTAAATAGTTCCTTAGGAATACATCATTCCCTTGTATTTGTTGGGACCCCTTCTATCTTTCCTAAATAATAAAGACCTAACTTGCTCAACCTTTCTCTGTGTCTTAGTTGCTGAAACCCAGTCAACATTCTAATTGATCTCCTCTGTACTCTCTCTATTTTGTTGACCTTTTTCCTATAATTATACCTACCAAAATTATACACCATACTCCACAATTGACCTCACCAATACCTTGTACAATTTAATGCTCTGATTTATAAAGGTCAACACACCAAAATCTTTCTTTACCATCCTATCTTCATGAAATTCCACCTTCAGGGAACTATGTACAGTTATTCCTAGATCCCTCTGTTCAACTTCATTCCACAATTCACAATCATTTACCATGTACATTCAATTTTGATTTGTCCTGCCAAGATGTATCAACTCACACTTATCAACATTAAACCTATCTGTCATGTTTCAACCCATTCTTCCAAATGACCTAAATCTCTCTGTACACTTTTAAAATCTACTTCATTATTCACAACACCACCTATCTTAGTATCATCTACATACTTATTAATCTATTTTACCACACCAACATCCAGATTATTGATTCACATGACAAACAACAGTGGACCCAACACACATCCCCGAGGTACCCCTCTAGTCACTGACCTCCAACCTGACAAACATCCATCCACCATTGCTCTCTGACATCTCCCATACAGCCACTTTTTTAATCCATCTTGCTATTCCTTACTAACCCTTCTTTACCAACCTTATTTCCTTATTGAACCTTGTCAAAGGCCTTACTGAAGTTCATCTAGACAACATCCACCACTTTACCCTCATCAATTTCCCTAATAACCTTTTCAAAAAATTCAAGATTAGTCAAACATCACAATCACAAATCCATGCTAATTCTTCCTAATCCTACCCTATTTATCCAAATTCTTATATATTGTCTTAAGTATCCTTTCCATTATTCACTTACCTCAGGGCTATTATCTATTCATACCTGCGGGACAGCTCTCATGTAATTATTGAAATGGTACCAGGTATATCAACCTTCTACCTGAACATCGGTCGGTAGTTTAGAAAACTCATACATACACCTTGTCTTCAGGTTTAAAGGGTCCTTCCTCCTGGTCCACCTCCAACAGCTTTTACTTTACCTGTTCATAAATAGACTTGTATATCATAATTAACTGTTTCATATACTTTTTAAATTCTATCTTTAACTGTTCCAAACTCAGTCTCTTGTAGGGACCTCTCCATTGTGCCACCTGCTCGGTTAGTTTGCATGCAACATCTCTTCGGTGCCAATGGCAGGGCATTGATCCAATTCAACTTTGTAATTAAACACATTTTATTTATATTAACCTTCAATGTTCCATTTATTCTTTCCACCATGCCTGTGACTGCAGGTGTTACATACTCAAATGTGTATTTTACTCTAAGGGTCTCTATCGCCAACTTAGCTACTTCCTAAATGAAAACAATCCATTGTCAAAGCTGATTTCTGTAGGTCTACCAAACCTCTTAATTACCTTATTCATCATAAACGACACTACAGGGCTTATACCTAATCTAGTCTGAACTATATCCTGTCTTTTCCCAAGGTTATCATCCTCTGTCCTACATTCTGAAGTATTTTTTTTAAATCTCTCTCTCTTTCTCTTTTACATCGCTTTTGACTTGTGGAACAATACCAACAAATCCTCCTTTAAATCCTTTTCTCTCTTGGGGACCCCAGTCCTGTTAGGGCTTATATCCGGCTTAATTTCACTCCTGATAGGACTTTTTGAGGAAACGTTCCCCAAAGACATTCATTATTGGCATGTAATTCTCTGGCCCTGCTTGGTTCCGTCATAGGACTCACTTATGTCCATTGTTTATTGACAACAGCTCCTCCTGCTGGTTTGCAAGTCTTTTTCCTATCTTTGCGATATTTCTCGACCGCAGAGACCAACTGTTCGCTGAATCTGCTTGACTTTAAGAAGAATGACATCCACCACAGTAGTTCATAATATAATGTTCATCAATCAACTCTCCACCTTTTCAGCTGGTTTTCCAGATAGGCTGCTGGATTACATTGTCTGAGGGCTTGCCATACCCTCTGCCTGTTCATCATATAATGTTCATCAATCAACTCTCCACCTTTTCAGCTGGTTTTCCAGATAGGCTGCTGGATTACATTGTCTGAGGGCCTGCCATACCCTCTGCCTGACTGTTATACCATCCATCTTCAGTAGTTCTGTCACTTTAGTGGTTCCTATCACTTTTACCAACAGTGCCTTCAAATCTTCCATGATCAATAATCGTCCGACGTTCTCCTCCTCCAAAGCCCTAATCCATTTCCTCCCCCATCAGGGATATAGGGTGAGGTATTTTTTTAGCCCTTTCAGTTTATGGGTGCCCCAAGGGATAATCCGTGTCTGTCCTTCTCTTTTCTCTTTAAAGCAGTCTCATCACTTTATCCCAATGCTTCCAACTTTAATCCTTTCTGGTATGCCTTCTTTCTAATTCTAAACTAAATTTCTTGCGTCTCAAATTTTCTAGCCTCCTTGCAAATTCATTCACCTTTCTTTTTTCTAAACTTGAATGTTTACCAATTAACTTATTTCCAATTATTTCAATCCATATTCACCACTATTTTAAATGTCCAATTCCTAGCACTAGTAACAATTTTCCAAATTATCTTTACTGACTAGAAATCTAAAAGAACATCAGAAAAACCAAAAGCTGGTTTCACAACTTCCCCTTCTTACGAGGATACAAACAATTAATCGTTATCTTACAGCTGTTCGGCACCTTTCACCATGACCTGATTTATTTAAAGGAACATACACCTACCTACAGTGAACATTTTTGATTTTAATAAAACTTACTTACTTACTCTTACAATGTGGTCCACAAATACAATAAACAAAATAATTATCACATATATAAACTTCCTCTTTCATTCCAAACCGGTTTTTACACACAAATCACATTCGTTCCATTCTTACTTCAAATAAATGCAACATCTTTTACATGTATTAAAACTCAATATAACAGAATCAAATCATTTTTGTCTTCCAATTCCCTGGGTATTTCTCTGCCCCCAGAGGCTCAGCATTCGCCCCAACGGACTATCAGGCAGAATGCTGGGGTCGGGCTTACCGCCCTTCCCCTCCCTGGTGGGCTTTCCGTTCTAATGGCCCATCCTCCCGATCGGAATTTCCCCCCGATCTATTTTCCCGCCTTTCCTGCCTTGCCCGTACAGACCCCTGAATTCTTCAGGGCGGTATCCACAAGGTCTTATCAATCGCCCGAGTAGTACTTAATAGTCAGTTTTCTTACCCGGGTCCTGTGCACAAGAATCACTCGATTTGGCTCCCTCGCGATTTTCCCATCGATCTTCCTCCCGATCGGATTTCCAACTACTCCCACTTCTTTGCTGAGTCTCTGTTCAGGGATACCACTCGCACAAACCGCTGACGGCAATCTAGGGGTCTAGGACCGCTGAAATCAACGGGGTGCACCGTCCCTTCTTCCGTATACCGTCGTCAGCCAGCCGGAGTGGGGATCCCGGACGAGCCCCCAAAAATTGTGAGATTCAAAAATCACAAACGCTTTTAGAGACAAAGTCAGCAAAGAAGCTTTTTATTCAAATCATATTCTGCAGAATAGGTGCCTCTCCTCTGATGTCCCCTAGAGGCACACCGAGGATCGGGATGACTTCCATCTTTATACATTTCATGGGTATCATTGTCACACCCTCATCCCTCCCCAAGTCTAAAAAAACATCCCCTTCTAGGTTACGAGGATACAAACAATTAATCGTTATCTTACAGCTGTTCGTCGCCTTTCACCATGACCTAATTTATTTAAAGGAACATACACCTACCTACAGTGAACATTTTTGATTCTAATAAAACTTACTTACTTACTCTTACAATGTGGTCTACAAATACAATAAACAAAATAATTATCACATATATAAACTTCCTCTTTCATTCCAAACCGGTTTTTACACACAAATCACATTCGTTCCATTCTTACTTCAAATAAATGCAACATCTTTTACATGTATTAAAACTCAAAATAACAGAATCAATTCATTTTTGTCTTCTCCTATTCCCTGGGTATTTCTCTGCCCCCAGAGGCTCAGCTATCGCCCCAACGGACTATCAGGCAGAATGCGGAGGGTCGGGCTTAACGCCCTTCCCCTCCCTTTTGGGCTTTCCATTTCCATTGCCCAAGCATTCGATCGGAATTTCCCCTCGATCTATTTTCCTGCCTTGCCCGTACAGACCCCTGAATTCTTCAGGGCGGTATCCACAAGGTCTTATCCCAATCGCCCGAGAAATACTTAATAGTCATTTTCTTACCCGGGTCCTGTGCACAAGAATTGCTCGATTTGTCTCCTCGCGATTTCCAACTACTCCCACTTGTTTCTCTAATCTCTGGTCTTGGATATCACTCGCTCAAACCGCTGATGGCAAGCAAGGGGTCTAGGGCCGCTAAATCAGTGGGGTGCACCATCCCTTCTCCCGTATACCGTCGCCAGCTGGCCGGAGTGGCAATCCCGAGACGAGCCCCCATCTGTGAGGTGCAAAAAACTGATTGCTCACAATCACGATGCTAGAGAATTTAGAGAAACAAGTTCATTTATTAGCAAGTCTGCAGAGTCGGGTGCCTCCCCTGTTGAGACACACCGAGACCAGGAAAGTCACCCTCTTTTATTCACACCATTTTACAATGGTTTACACCTTTAATTCCTCCCCTTCGGGCTCCTTCCAATCAGAGCACTGAGGTGCACAATCTAACCGGAACGCCCCGTAACGCCCCGCAACACCCAGGGTACCTCCCAGATCATACATCGCATGTGCATTTAAATTAGACATCTTGTCATAGTGGGTGTGTGAACATATTCATGTATGTTCATTAGGAATGCGCAGATATGTTTGACCTTATGTACTTTCTCCCTTTTACTTACTTTTCAAATCTTCTGCTGAATTTGCTACTTTTTATCTAGAATTTCTCTCTGTTCTATATATCGTTATTTTCTATTTTACCAGCAGTCTGGCTTCTGCTGACACCCCAAGCCATTTTTCTATCCCTAGTCTAAATCAACCAAGTCTGTTAACTCTTTCCTCACATGAACAATAGTCAAGTTTGGAGTACCTGCAAGTTCACTGAATGACTTGGCCCTATACCTTTTTGCAAGAGGTTCAGATATAGTTTGACATAAATATCCAATGTAACTTAATGTGGAGAGAGGTAGGATCATTATTTTGGGGCAAAGCTTCTCTCTGCTTTTAATAGTGATTTCTTAAATAGAAGCCCTAATCGGCCTCTTCTCTCACACTCATCCCAAGAGTACTGATTTTGATGCTGCCATCTGCACACCTTCAATCCAGTCAAAATTGACCAAATAGATTGAACACCATTTTCTAGCCTCTGCGTTCCCAATACTACACTTAATCTCACCACTGAGCCATTAAGATCTTCTTAACCCGTTGGAAATCCATCACGAAACTCGATAATGTCCAAGTGCATTGTCTGCTCAATGAAACTAATGAGCAAGAAATGAGGTCAGAACGTAAAATGTTAAGGAATGGCATTGGGCTGTGACTTTCCAGCTGGCATTTCCTACTGATTTTATTTTACTTTCTGTATTTTGTTTTACTGAAGGAAATCTGTAGCAGAGGGCGAGCACTGTTTCATTTGCAATGCAGTTAACAAGCAAGTCCCAGAGAGGCTGGCTAGATGCGAGAAGTTGCTGCATGAGTGAAAAGTTAATTAAGGCGAGTGCATTGCGGCCATTGAATGTGAAACGAGCTCAGGAAAAATATTCATGCAAACTGTTTAAAAAGATGAAAATATTATAAAGGTTAAGGCTGGGATTACTCTCTGGAAAGTGTCATTCAAATTGATTTTAAACAAAAAAACAAAGGCTTTTGTCTCCTAGTTAATATGCATAGATGTTGTGAGTTTTGATTCTGAAAAGGGCAAATGTTTTGGCTCATGCTGAAACGCAAGCTAAAGGAGCGTCTTTGTCTCCAGCAAGTCACTAAATTCTGGTGATCTACATGCTGTGACTTATTTATTTTTATTTTTTTTAAATATTTTTATTAAAAGCATATCTACAAATAGTAATAAACGACAAATTGGTTACATAGCTTCAATTTTTAAAGTTTTTTTTTAAAGAAAGAAATAAAGAAAGAAAGAGATAAGAGAAACTATAAACTAATAGAAAGAAAGAAAGCAAGAAAGAAATGAGATTACAAATATAAAGATTATGGAGATAGATCTGGGAGATGTTGTGTATAGTTGTTCATCCAACCCTAAACTCAAGTTTTGACTTTAATTTTGTGTTAAACCAGTTTACTTTTTTAAAAATTCAATAAATGGAGACCATATTAAAAAAAAAAAGTTATAGTTTGTCAATTAAGACAAATCTTATTTTGGTTATGCTGTGACTTTTAAACATTAAATATCGCAGTGATATCACGATGGTGACCACAGCCCATGGTGAGGACCAGTGGTGGACCTACATTTTTGGGGCCCTGAAGCTTGAGCTGTTATGGGGGCCCCTTGGCAACCAGCAACGAGGTCTGGGTAACCACTGTTATCTTCTTCAATGGGGTTGTTCCACAACAGGCTGGTTAGGACCCTGGCGGGGTCCAAGGGCAGCGCCCCCCGGTGGGGGTTCAGGGGGCAACGCACGGAAGCTCCTGCATTTTCAATAAATTGAAAGTGATTCTCAAGCTTTCTGCTGGTAGTTTACATAACAGAAGCTTAGAATTTTTCTAACACATAAGCAATAAACCCAAAAGATATATATTTCATTAAATAGACAATAGACATTTCTATGATCATCCACAATCAGTACCCCGTTCCTGCCTTCTCCCCATATCCCTTGACTCTGCTATCTTTAAGAGCTCTATCTATCTCTCTCTTGAAAGCCTCCAGAGAATTGGCCTCCACTGCTCTCAGGGGATATGGGGAGAAGGCAGGAACGAGGGTACTGATTGTTGATGATCAGCCATGATCACATTGAATGGCGGTGCTGGCTTGAAGGGCCGAATGGCCTACTCCTGCACCTATTGTCTATTGTCTATTCACAACTGTGAAAAGTATTTCTCGTCTCCGTTCTAAATGGCCTACCCCTTATTCTTAAACTGTGGCCCCTGGTTCTGGACTCTCCCAGCATTGGAAACATGTTTCCTGCCTCTAGCGTGTCCAAACCCTTAATAATCTTATATGTTTCAATAAATGGCCTCATGATATAGCTAAACAAAATCTTTACAAAAAATATGTTACTTGAAATGTCTCTTTGCCTAGCACTGTGATGAGAAAACACTTTTTCACCCAGAGTTGTGAATTTGTGGAATTCTCTGCCACAGGAGGCAGTGGTCTCGTCTCCTTCAGCAGCACCTCGGTCTCCCTTCCTGAGCTCAGACACCCACTTCTCCTCACCTCACCTACGTTCACTTCCCCTCACCTACACACCTACACCTCGACTATTCCCCTCGCCTCGACGATACCTCACTACCAAACTTCTCACACCTGAAACTCGCCTCGACTAAACTGTACCTCACTAAACCTTGCCCCTCAAATAAACCTCACACCTTAACCCCACCTCAACATAAGTAAACCTCACACCTAATCAGTGCCTTGATTAATCGCTGCCTCTCTCCTGCTCCCGCTATTTATAGCCCCCCCCCCACCCACCTGGCCGTTGCCGGTGCCTCACGTGAGCAGAGCTGCTCGAACCGGGGGGGGGGCGAGCGCGGAGAACGGCGCAGGCGCATTGCCCGAGAGAGCCGGTGGGAGGGGAGGGGATGGGCGCACGTGGACTGACGTTGACATCAAGCCCGAGCCCCGCCTCCCGTGGGATTTAAATCGGAAGAATATACTTCTGGGGCCCCTCTTCGGGATTAGGGGCCCTGAAGCTTAAGCTTCATTAGTTTCTCAGTAGACCCGCCCGTGGCGAGGACACTGGTGAGTTTGGAGGGCCGCACAGTTAAACCAAAGTCAAACAGATAAAATCAAACCCAATCACAAAGTTAGTTAAGCAATGCCATGCACGGATGTTTTCAGATTAGCAAAGGGGCAATGCAAAGAAAATATCCATCCGCATGGATTAGGAATGGAGGCATCGAGGGGCAGAAGAGGGAAGGGTCTTGACCCGAAACATCAACTATTCCTTATCACCAGAGATGCTGTCTGACCCGCTGAGTTACTCCAGCTTTCTGTGTCAATCTTCGGTGTGAATTTAAGGGAGAGGTGGCTAAGGGCATGAGGAGAGAGGAATAGAAGGATAGGAGATAAAACTAGTAAACAGATTTGGACGATGTTTCTGTGTACGCTGTATTGAGCGTATACAATGTGGTAGGTCTGTTGATATGTTGCTGTACCAGATACAGCAGTAAATTGGGTGTTTAGTTTAGTTTAGTTCAGAGATATGGTGCGGAAGCAGACTCTTTGGCCCACTGAGTCCGCATCGACCAGTGATCCCCGCACATTAACACCACCCTACACGCACTAGTGACAATCTTACATGTGTACCAAGCCAATTAGCGTACAAACCTGTGCATCTTTGGAGTGTGGGAAGAAACCGAAGATCTCGGAGAAAATCCACGCAGGTCACGGGGAGAATGTTCAAATTCCATACAGACAGCACCCGTAGTCAGAATTGAACCCTAGTCTCTGGCGCTGTGAGGCAGCAACTCTACCGCTGCACCACCGAGCTGCTTTCTCCATCATCTAAACAAGATGCTTGGCTGAAAGTTCCACCCTTACAGAGTATACATGCAGCATCGTCAAGTCTTTGGAATCTACATTAGCCACAAGTTTGGGGTATAGCAGCTGAGTGGAAAGAATGGGATTATAAAAAAAGAGCAGTAATGATGGCAGCTAGTGTATGGGGGTGGTGGTGCGGTGAAATTGGTCAAGAGTTTCGCCATTTGTGCTAAATGAGGTTTGTGAGAGAGAAAATGCAAACGAAGGAACATAAAAGCGGTGAACTGCAGACTTGGAGGAATTACCCTGCAGGTCAGGAATTGTTAGTGGACAGAGAAAAACCAAACTAATATTATTGATAGATGATCTACAGCAGAACTCCCTGGTTCTGATACAAATTGGGTTACCTGAGGCTATAGAATTCAATGCTGAATCCAGAGAGCTGCAGTGTGTTCAGATGGAAGATGAAATGTGGTTCCTCAGAATTACATTGGTCAGAGGCACTGGTCATAATCTTCCAGCCATTTACAGATTCAGGGGTGGTGTCTAAAGACGGAAAAATTCTGAATGTTTGTGTCAGAGAGGACTCTCTTGTGTAGAGCATATTGACTGGTTGCATCATGGCCTGGTTTGCCAACTTGAACGCCCAGGAGCGAAAGAAGACTGCAAGGAGTGGTGAACACTACCCTGTCCATCATAGTCTGACCTCACCACCATCAAAGGGATTTACAGTTCACTGCCTCTCATCATCAGAGACCCACACTACCTGGCCACACACTCATTTTGCCATCGGGAAAAAGGTAACAACTAGGTTCAGAGCAGCTTCTTCCCTACAACCTTCAGGCTATTAAACACTACAACCTCCAAATAGGCTCTGAACTACATAGACTTGGGGGCTTGGTTTTGTCAATTTGCACTCTTATTGTTTGTTTGTTTTTATGTGTATGTATGAGAGAGACCCTTCTTCAGTCTCTGAAGTCACCCATTCCTTCTCTCCACAGATGCTGCCTGTCCCGCTGAGTTACTCCAGCATTTTGTGTCTATCTTCGATTTAAACCAGCGTCTGCAGTTCTTTCCTTTTATATATATACTAGACCAAGTGCAGACCCGTTGGGACTGTCTCCCCAACGTGCGTTTCGGGGGGGGGGGGCTGCGGCGTCACACTAACCACCCACCCGTTGGGTCTGTATCTCCAAAGCACGGTTGCGGGGTGCGAATCACAGAAACACAGCGAATCAGCAGCATCTATGGAGTGAAGGAAATAGGCAACGCTTTGGGCCGAAGCCCATTCTCAGATGTGTTTTCTCCCGAAATGTTGCCTATTTCCTTCGATCCACCCGCTGAGGTTAAACTGGGTTTTTTTGTGTACCTTCGATTTTCCAGCATCTGCAGTTCCGTCTTAAAGACAGAGAGACTGTCGGCGGGCTGTTTCCCCAATGCGCGTTTGCGGGAGGGGGGGGGCTGCTGCATCACACTCACACTAACCACCCCCCAAACACAGGCAGGGGGAGGGGGGAGAGGAAGATGGGGTGGGGAGAGAAGAGGGGAGAGGGAGACGGGGTGGTGAGAGAAGAGGAGAGGGGGAGGGAGGGGAGAGGGGGAGGAGGAAAGGGGAGAGATTGGTGAGGGAGAAGAGAGCAGGATGGGGAGAGGGGAGTGGGAGGAGAGCGTTTGTGGGGGGGGGGGGCTGTGGCGTCACACTAACCACCCCCTTTCCTCCAAAGCACGGTTGCGGGGTGGGAATCTGGCACCCACAAACACACACACTCATCACACCCCTGGCTATTATCTTAATTTTATTAATTGGCTTCTTTTATCCCATCTCCACCCTATCCACTGACGAATAGCCCTCACCTCTCAGGTGCGTCTAGAGGGGGGGGCAGAGAGAGTGTGCGCAGACAGAGTGGAAGAGAGAGAGTGAGTGCAGAGAAAAAGATAAAGATCAAAGAGTGAGAGAGCAGAGAGATAGCGGCTGACAGGCGCTGCAAGTGGAAAAGTGATTTATTAAATCTTAAAATGTAAATAACTTAAAATACAACAATTTAAATGGTAACGATAAAATGTATTCAGTTATGTTCATTTTTGTTGTGTCTCTTGCTCCATGTTTTTTGTTCTTTCTCGTTGATCCTCGACATATTCAGTTATTTCTTCTTGGGTATCTCCTCTTTCTCCCTCCACACTCTTCCCCCTCCCTCCACACTCTTCCCCCTCCCTCCACACTCTTCCTACTCCCTCCCCTACCCCATCTCCCTAATCTCCTCCCTGCCCCCTCCCCATCCAAGGGTTGGGGGGAGAGAGGGGAGAGAAGGGGAAGGGAGGGGGAGAGAGAGAGGGGTGGGGTAAGGGGAGAGAAGTTGAAGAGTGGGGAGGGAGGTGTAAGGGGAGTGTTGGATGAAGGACAGAGGGGTAGGGGGAAGGTGGCGGGGGGAGAGAGGGAAGGGGGATGGGAGGAGAGAGGGATGGGGAGGGGAGAGAGAGGTGTGGAGGAGGGGGGGAGGGATGGGGGAGGGAGGGGATTAGGGAGATGGGGTTGGGGAGGGAGGGGGAAGAGTGTGGAGGGAGGGGGAAGAGTGTAGAGGGAGAAGGGGGGTGGGGAGAGAGGGATGGGGGTGGGAGGAGGAGGGGAGGAGGGGAGAAGAGGGAGAGGAGTGAGGAGAGGGAGATGGAGAGGGGGGGAGAGAGGCATGGGGACAGGAGGAGAGAGGGATGGGGAGGGGGAGAGAGGTGGGGGGGAGGGATGGTTAGGGAGGGGAGGAGGGAGATGGGGTAGTGGAGGGAGGGAGAAGAGTGTGGAGGGAGGGGAGAGGGGTGGGGGAGAGAGTGGAAAGAGTGGGGAGGGAGAGTGGGAGGGGGAGGGGGGAGAGAAGTGGAAGAGTGAGGAGGGAGGGAGGGGAGAGGGGTAGTGGGAGTGGTGGAAGAGGGACAGGGGGAGTGGTGGAAGAGGGACAGAGGGGTAGGGGAAGGGGTGGGGAAGAGAGGGGAGGGAGAGAGAGGCGTGGGGGAGGTGGGATGGAGGCGAGGAGGGAGATGGGGTAGGGGGTAGAGGGGGGAGAGTGGGGTGGGGGAAGGGGTGGGGGAGCGAGGGAAGGGGGTTGGGGAGGGAAGGTGTGGGGTGGGGAGAGAGGGAAGGGGGTGGGGGAGGGAAGGAGGGTTGGGGAGAGGGAAGTGGGTGGGGGAGGGAAGGGGGGAGAGTGAAGGGGGGTTGGGGAGAGAGGGATGGGGGTGGGAGGAGGAGAGGGAGAGCGTGAGGAGAGGGTGATGGAGAGGGGGAGGAGAGAGGGATGGGGAGGGGGAGAGAGGGATGGGGGAGGGAGAGAGAGGTGTGGGGGAGGGGGGGAGGAGGGAGTTGGGTTAGGGGAGGGGGGAGAGCGGTGGGGGGAGAGATGGGGAAATAGTGGGGAGGGAGAGTGGAAGGGGAGGGGTAGGGACAGTCCATATGTTCCCCATTCCCTATCACCCCCAATCCTCTTTCTCTATTCCCACACACGTGATGACGCCCTTCGACACAGGCTGCGGGGGTGGGGGGAGGGGCTGGGGCTGGGGCTGCTGCAAAGGCATATGTAAATGGATCCATTCCAATTGGACATGTGTGAGCATTGGGCATTGTGACATCACACAACGGAACCTTCATTAACATTCTATGGCTGAGAGCTGTTTTTTTAAACATTTTGAAATGTTGGGGGGGGGGAGAAGTATTTTATATTAAAAAGTGTACATAAACACGACGAAATTTAATCAGGAGTGGCTATTTTTAAAGAAAAATTAATTCTCTTTAGAAATTGAAAAAAATATCGGCGTTTCCGCGTGCGGTGTGGGCCTAGGGCGGTATCAAAGGGGCTTGGTGGCACAAGTCAGGCGGCCGGACCGCCGGACGGATCGCAGCCACAGAGTTTTAATATATTACTAGACCAAGTGCAGACCCGTTGGGTCTGTCTCCCCAACGTGCGTTTGCGGGGGGGTGGGGGGGGCTGCGGCGTCACACTAACCACCCACCTCTTGGGTCTGTACCTCCAAAGCACGGTTGCGGGATGTGAATCTGGCACCAACAAACATACACACTCATCACACCCCTTGATATTATCTTAATATTTTAATTTTCTTCTTTTATCCCATCTCCACCCTATTCACTGACGAATAGCCCTCACCTCTCAGGTGCGTCTCGAGGGTGGGGGGGCAGAGAGTGAAAATTTAATGTTAGAAAAAATTGTGAAGAGGGAGAGGAGGAGGGTGGAGAGGAAGCGGGGTGGGGAGAGAGGAGGGGGAGAGAGGATGGGGTGGAGAGAGGAAGGAGAGGATGGGGGAGAGAGATGAGGGGGGTGTTGTTGGAGCGGGCGTGCATGATTCGATCCGCGGGCTGTGAAGAGCGAAGGGCAGAGAGAGAGAGAGAGAGAGAGAGAGACGGGAGAGACAGAGAGACTGGTACACAAAAAAAAGCTGGAGAAACACTGCGGGTGCAGCAGCATCTATGGAGCGAAGGAAATAGGCAACTCTTTTGGCCGAAACCCATCCTCAGACGGGTTTTTTCCCGAAACGTTTGCTATTTCCTTTGATCCATAGATGCTGCTGCACCCTCTGAGGTTAAACAGTTTTGTGTACCTTCGATTTTCCAGCATCTGCAGTTCCGTCTTAAAGACAGAGAGACTGTTGGCGGGCTGTTTCCCCAATGCGCGTTTGAGTGGGGGGGGTGCTGCGGCATCACACTCACACTAACCACCCCCCAAACACAGGCGGGGGGAGGGGGGAGAGGAAGACGGGGTGGGGAGAGAAGAGGGGAGAGGGAGACGGGGTGGGGAGAGAAGAGAGGGGGAGGGAGGGGAGAGGGGGAGGAGGAAAGGGGAGACATTGGTGAGGGAGAAGAGAGCAGGGTGGTGGAGAGGGAGGGGGAGGAGAGTGGGGAGTGGTAGGAGAGCGGGGAGGGCAGGAAGGGGGGAGAGGGGGGGAGGGGATGTTAGAGGTGGAGAGAGGGGATGAGGGGAAGGGGAGAGGAGTAGTAGCAATGTTACAAAATTTTGAGATTTTAAAAATAAAGTCTGCAATTTATCCTATCAGATAAAGCATAAAAAGAAGTTTAATTTGACACCTAATTCACTTTCATATCTTCAGTATTAAAAAAGTTATGGCCATTTTCATACTCGGAAATTAGCATCTTGTTCCCTATTGCTTTTTCATTGACTTAACACAAAAGCTGTGATCGAGGACAGTTAAAAGCCCATAACATTCTTAAAAATTAAGAGAACTGAAAGAAATTTTCAGTTATTATAGATTGAAGCATTCTGAAACAAATATGAACAATCTTACTTAGAAGACATGAAATTAAAGCATATAATTAGTTAGTTACCTAATTGTAGCTAATTACAAAATTCAATTACTAGATCTAAACATCTATCAATTTCTTAAGAATAGATTAACATTTTTAAATAGCCTAAGTGTCCAAATAACATTCACACAAGAATTCACAATATAACATAATTTTTAAATCTCATTGTCATGAATTTACAGGCCAAATGGAAGGAATTGAATGTTTAATACCTGTAAATTAATGGGCATTTAAATCATCTTGTGAGTGAGGATTTCTGGAACGCGATCAATTGGAACGTTCATTTGCGGTGAATTTAACCCCGTATTGGCATGAAAAATTCTGCCATTAGTTCGGGGAATAAAATCACCGTTTCGCAAAAAAAAAGGGAATTAAAGGCTTCTTAAGAAGCACTTTTATACATTTAAATAAACCACTTTCGTTTAACTGTCCCGTGCGTGAAATCCGTCCCCGTTATCGGCGTTGACGGCTTCAGGAGCTGATTTTAAAGTGACATTGTCGATTTAATAAAAATAAAAAATAAAAAATAAAAAATAAAAAAATAAAAATAAAAAATAAAAAATTCACAAAACGCCCCTAGGAACGATTTTCCAGCAAACGCTTGTACTCCAACGAAATATAATTCAGGACAAGGTAAGAGAAACCTGCGTTTTAAGACCACCCCCCCCCCCTTAAAGGCGCCAAAATCGCGAACACGGCGAGTGGCAGAATTACAGCGCCACTGAAGGTAAGTATTGTAACATACCTAGGAGTAGGGGGAAGAGAGGGAGAGAGGGAGGGTGGAGGGAGACAGCTGGGGGAGGGAGAGTGGAAGAGTGGGGAGGGAGGGGCAGAGGGGTAGCGGGGAGTGGTGCAAGAGAGAGGGGAAGAGGGTGGGGGGGAGATGGGGGTGAAGAGGAGTGGTGGAGGGGGAAGAGAGGGTGTGGGAGGGGAGGGAGGGGGAGAGCAGAGAGGGGGAAGAGTGGGGAGGGAGAGTGGAAGTAGGAGGGGTAGGGACAGTCCATCTGTTCCCCATTCCCTATCACCCCCAATCCTCTTTCTCTATTCCCACACACGTGACGACGCCCTTCGACACAGGCTGCGGGGGTGGTGGTAGGGGCTGGGGATGTGGCTGCTGCAAAGGCATATGTAAATGGATCCATTCCGATTTGTCATCTGTGAGCATTGAGCATTGTGACATCACAAAACGGAACCTTCATAAACATTCTATTGCTGAGAGCTGTTTTTTTAAAACATTTTGAAATGTTGGGGTGGGGGGGGGAGAAGTATTTTATTTTAAAAAGTGTACACAAACACGACCAAATTTAATCCGGAGTGTTTATTCGTAAAGATAAATGTAATCTCTTTAGAAATGGTAAAAAATATCGGCGTTTCCGCGTGCTGTGTGGGCCTAGGGCGGTATCCAAGGGGATTTGTGACACAAGTCAGGCGGATGGCAGACACAAGTCAGGCAGCCACAAGTCAGGCAGCCACAGAGTTTTAATATAATATAGATAGAAGATATATATATATATATATATATATATATATATATATATATATATAATATGCACACACTGAACTTTTTTTCTCATTTATTATATTGGTTACAGAGTACTATGTTTACATATTCTGTTGTGCTGCGCAAGTAAGAATGTCATTGTTCTATCTGGGAGGTTTGACATTAAAACGCTATTGATATCATAAGGTCATAAGGAATAAGTCAAGAGCCAAGAGTGTTTTATTGTGATATGTCCCGGATGGGACAATGAAATTCTTACTTGCTGCAGCACAACAGAATATGTGAATATGTAAACATAGTACATAAGGGGGGGAAGAGGAAAAAATAAAAAGTTCAATAAATAACAAATATAGTGCAAATAACAAATAATAATAATAATAGTCTTTTGCTGTTCAGAGCTCAGAGCTTATTCGTTGTTGTGTTCATTATTCGTTATTCGCTGATGGCTGTAGGGAAGTAGCTGTTCCTGAACCTGGACGTTACAGTTTTCAGGCTCCTGTACCTTCTTCCTGATGGCAGTGGTGAGATCAATTCAAGTCAAGTGAGTTTATTGTCATGTGTCCCTGATAGGACAATGAAATTCTTGCTTTGCTTGAGCACAACAGAACATAGTAGGCATTGACTACAAGGCATTCTATAAATATATACACAATTGTCAATATACTGATAAAGTGCAAATAACAGTATTGGCTAGTAAAGTTCAGTGTTATGTCCGAGCCAGGTTTAATAGCCTGATGGCTGTGGGGAAGTAGCTGTTCCTGAACCTGGTCGTTGCAGTCTTCAGGCTCCTGTACCTTCTACCTGAAGGTAGTAGGGAGATGAGTGTGTGGCCAGGATGGTGTGGGTCCTTGATGATGCTGCCAGCCTTTTTGAGGCAGCGACTGTGGTAGATCCCCTCGATGGAAGGGAGGTCAGAGCCGATGATGGACTGGGCAGTGTTTACTACTTTTTGTAGTCTTTTCCTCTCCAGGGCACTCAAGTTGCCGAACCAAGCCACGATGCAACCGGTCAGCATGCTCTCTACTGTGCACCTGTAGAAGTTAGAGATGAGTGTGTGGCCAGGATGGTGTGGGTCCTTGATGATTTTGGCTGCCTTTTTGAGGCAGCGACTACGATAGATCCCTTCGACGGTGGGGAAGTCAGAGCCGGTGATGGACTGGGCAGTGGTCACAGCTTTTTGTAGTCGTTTTCGCTCCTGGACGTTCAAGTTGCCAAACCAGGCCACGATGCAACCAGTCAGAATGCTCTCTACCATGCACCTGTAGAAGTTTAGGAGAATCCTCTTCGACATGCCGAATCTCCGTAATCTTCTCAGGAAGTAGAGTCGCTGATGTGCCTTCTTTATAATTCTTTTGAATTATTCTTTAGATATTTTTTAGATATTCTTTAAATACTCTTTAGATATTCTTTAGATATTCTTTAGATATTCTTTAGAATATACACTGACTTGGCCTCCACAGCCTTCTGTGGCAAAGAATTCCACAGATTCACCACCCTCTGACAAAAGAAATTCCTCCTCATCTCCTTCCTAAAAGAACATCCTTTATTTCTGAGGCTATGACCTCTAGTCCTAGACTCTCCCACTTGTGAAAACATCCTCTCCACATCCACTCTATCCAAGCCTGTCACTATTCTATATGTTTCTATTACGTCCTCCCTCATTCCTCGAAACCCAGCAGAAAACCAGAGCAGAAGAGACGCCTCTACAGAGTAGAGAAGATCCAGCAGCTCACTGACCAGTGTGACACATGCGGATTCTTAAATATTACCAATGCCACCTGCACCCAAATACCCAATACACCAGTTTTTGATATCCCACATGTCCTGGGGTGTATACCTTTTGTTCAACACAGACATTGTGGGACGAATGGACAGTTCCTGTGCTGTTCTCTTCTCTGTCCTACGTGTAGGAGGGAACTGCAGATGCTGGTTTACACCGAAGATAAACACAAAATGCTGGCGTAACTCAGCGCGACAGGCAGCATCTCTGGATAGGAGTGATGGGTGACATTTTGGGTCGAGACCCTTCTTCAGACTGAGAGCCACCCTAGACACCACCTCTCTGTGGGCCAAGGCGGAGTTGAGCATGAAGGAACTGCCTTGGTGCCTACTGGAAAGAACACTTTGAAGTCCTCTTCAGCTCACACACAGTCCTTGATGTGAGCCCTTGCTTGTAAGCCACAGTAGCCCACTTCACTGTCACCCCCAACCAATAGGCCACATCTCAAGTGCAAAACAACGCAACCTTGGAGGTTGAGATGACCTCCCTGCTGAGGTTCCAAAAGAGGAAGGTGAGGTGCAGGGTTCACAATCTCTTCCAACCATCCCTGGGAAGAGATGCTGCAATCACGACGGCCTTCAAGGAGTTTACTCATGGCTGTTCTACATGTGATGGACGTGGAAAGGATGTTTCCACTGCGGGGAGAGTCTAGGACCAGAGGTCATAGCCTCAGAATTAAAGTACGCTCTTTTAGAAAGGAGGTGAGGAGGAACTTCTTTAGTCAGAGGGTAGCTAATCTGTGGAACTCATTGCCACAGAGGGCTGTGGAGGCCAAGTCAGTGGATATTTTAAAGGCAGAGATAGACAAATTCTTGATTAGAACGGGTGTCAAGGGTTATGGGGAGAAGGCAGGGAAATGGGATCAGGAGGCAGAGATCAGCAATGATTGAATGGTAGAATAGACTCGATGGGCTGAATGGCCTAATTCTATTCCTATAACTTGTGAATTTATGAACTTGACAAGTCAAAATGTAGTAACTACAAGAGCTTGGAAAAAGTGTCCCACTTCCCAGAACATGGAGCCTCTTCCCTAGGGGGACAGACATCCATTGTTTGATTTTCCATCGCATTTGGTGCACCAGCACAGCCTTAGACATTGTGGGAGGGGACCATTCGGCCCATCGAGTCTATGCTGGCTGCTGTTTGAGCAATCGTGTCAGTCCCATCCTTTCCCACAGTCCATATTATTCTCTCTGAAGTGCCTGTCCACTGCCCTTTGAAGGAAATTATTAATTTACTGTGAATTATAGATTTTACTTCGGAGTCACGTGAGTGACTACGTGAAGAGCCCGTCCAGCACGCATGCGCGACATTAGCGTTCACGCAGTGCAACAGCGATGACCGGGAGTACAGGCGCTCCCGCTACACGTCGGTGGAAAATAAACAGCGGACCATCAGGTAAGTCTTACTCTGAGGTCGTAATCAGCAAGCTGTGCTCTGCTCTGTATTCCAGGGGAACTGGGAAAATGAGCAGCACGGCAAAGGAAGAAAACCGCCCCCCCGTTCGACTCCAACAGAACGGGAGTGTTCCATCAGTGGGGGGCGAGAGGCGGCACCTGGACCGCACATGCTGCGGCACACCCTCATCGAGACCGAGCCGAGCCCAGTACCGCTAGCGCAGCCTGATGAGCGGCAGCGGGCTGGAGGAAAAGTAAGACAAAAAACAAACCGGCCGGTTATGTCTGACTCCGATGAGGAGGGTCCGCCTGAGAGCGGCAGAACTAGGCGCCTGAGCCGAATGGAAAGGCTCATGGAGCAACTGCTCCAGCGAGACTTGCTTCGGGAGCTGGAGCAGTCTCGCCAGGGGGATCAGGCACTCCCACAGCAGTGCTCTACAATGCACTGGCCATCGCTTTCCCCTCAAAGCAGGGCAGCGTTGGCGACCAGGGCTGGGCTGGTCAGGAACAGGGGTCATTGGCTGAAGATGTCGGGAGTACGCTTGGGGTACAGGATCAGGAAGAGCTGCTGGGTGTGGAGATTCGCTCCGTGGTTATACCACGAGCAGGGCGGCCGTTGCAGTCAAAATTGGCGGCCAGCATTAACCACCTGTCCCTCAAACCCCTACGACAGGTACTTAATGAGGCACTAGAGCTGAAAAACTGCAGTTCGCTCAATGTACCGGCTGTTAACAGCCAAATCTGGGGGGGGGGGGTATATGGGACAGAGTATCCGGAACCAGGAGCTAAAATCCTCAAGCTCCTGACGACAGGGATAACAGCCTATGCTCGTTCCGTGGATGGGGTGGATATGACCACAAACCAGCAAGACACTCTGGCTCTGCTGTGCAACACCCAATATGAGATAAACAACCTCCGCAAGGAGAGAATAAGACCTGCCCTCAATCCCAGGTTTGCAGGACTGTGTAAAACACCGGCCTCAGAGCCGCAGATCCTGTTATTTGGAAGGACAAGTGAAAGACCTGGAGGAAGAGTCCAAAGCATTTGGCCTCATGAGGGCAGGCCCCGGAACGAGCAGACCCACACAAAAAAACAGACGGCAGTACCCCACCGCGTCCACCAGTCAAGGTCAAATTTATGGAACTGGTGAAAGCTCGGGGTCCGCATACTATCCCCGAAAGCCTTTTTAGGCCAGGGCCCAGAGCGGACCCCATGGAAAATGCGCCACCCCCAATCAGCAGTACATCAGCAGTACATCCAGCAGTATAACGACGGATGAACAAACGGAAGAAAGGAACACTACCATAACTATGGAGGTAGGTGGGTCTGGTTCCTACCAGCATGTAAATGGGGGAACTGTACTAACAGGAGGTGTCTCACGAATGATAGTTATATACTTAACAGTATTCGGGGATACAAAATAGAGTTCATTCAAGAAAACATGCCACCAGTTCAGCACGTACCCCAAAGGGTCTTTACCCTCTCAGTCAAAGAGAACTAGAGGCTCAAGCAGAACTGGTGAGGTTACTTACAAAGGGTGTCATTGAGAAATCCAAACATGAACCTTTGGAATTTGTCTCAAATATATTTACCAAAAGCAAAAAAGATGGTGGATGTCGCATCATCATTGACTTAACCTCACTAAATACCTTTGTTAAGTATGTACATTTCAAAATGGAAACATTTGTAACTGCTAAACAACTGATTTCCAAAGGATACTTTATGGCAAGCATTGATTTAAAAGATGCCTACTATTCAGTACCCATTCACAAGGGTCATCGCAGATACCTGAAAATTTACCTGGATGGGGCAACTATGGCAGTATAAAGTGTTGCCTAATGGGTTGACATCAGCCCTAGACTATTTACCAAGATATTAAAACCAGCCTTGGCAACATTAACGAAACAAAGACATATTGTCATGGCGTAACTTGATGATATCCTAATAGTAGGCAAAACCATGGAGTTGGCTAAATCAGTTGTATTAGCTACCAAACAATTGTTTGAAACCCTGGGTTTGTCATACATCCAGATAAATCTAAGTTGACGCCATCCACAACTATGGACTATCTGGGATTCACAATTAACTCAATCCACATGTCTGTAACGTTGCCAAAAGGTAAAGCAGCAGAATTGGCACAGATGTGCAACAATTTAATGGTAAGCAATCGACCAACCATCCGACAAGTGGCAAGAGTAATTGGCAAAATGGTAGCAGCATTTTCAGCTACACAATTTGGACTCCTGCACTATCAGCACCTACAAAGGGCAAAAGTACAGGCGTTGAAACGACATGCAGGTCACTTTGACAGAACCATGAAACTACCCATTGAAGCAATATCAGAGTTACAATGGTGGATATAACACATTTGGCATAGTTCCAGCCCTATCATCATCAATAACCCAACGTTAACTATACAAACAGATGCCAGTGCTCAAGGCTGGGGAGCAACTAATACCATATCCAGCACAGGTGGTAGATGGACTAACCTAGACTCGTCTTTACTACAAACACTGGGCATAAATTATTTGGAAATGTTGGGTGCGTTTTATGGTTTTAAAGCATATTCTAGGAATATGCACAACTTGCATGTTCATTTACAAATTGATAATATCATGGTGGTGGCCTATATTAACCATATGGGCGGAATAAAATCGATATCATGTGACAATTGGGTCAACACAATCTGGTAATGGGAGGTCGATAGACATATTTGGCTATCAGCAACTTACCTACCAGGTAAGCTAAATACAGTGCCAGGTCACGCAAATTCAATGATAAACACCGAATGGATGTTAAATCCTAGAGCTTTTGCTAAAATTACAAACCAATATGGCACACCAGATATCGATCTCTTTGCATCCAGACAAAATCACCACGTACCAATGTATGTCCCTTGGGAACCACACCCTGAAGCAGCAGCGACAGATGCATTCGCGCTGAACTGGGGGACCTATTTCTTCTATGCTTTTCCCCCCTTCTGCCTTAATCTGTAGGGTACTACGCAAAATACAGATGGACTCTGCTTCAGGTATTTTGATAGTACCAACTGGCCTACACAGCCATGGTTCCCAGTGGTCCTCGACATGGTCATCGAAACTCCTATGACTTTTCCCAGTAGCCCAGACCTATTGACGCACCCTGTATCAGGCATAAGTCATCCATGCCATGACAAAATTAACCTACTGGGTTGCAGATTATCAAAAGACCACTGCTGGGACTGGGATTGTCTGACAGGACCATCAACATGATGACACCGTATGTCCACCAGGAAACAATACCTATCGAGCATCAGGAAGTGGGAAAGATACTGCTCGACTACTGGGACAACGTACTCATCTGCAACCATAACCAACGTACTGGAGTTCCTGGGGGGCCTTCACCATAATGAAGGATTGAGCTACAGCGCCATCAATACTGTCAGACGCGAGCTGTCAGCCTACTTAAAACAGGTGCCAGGACAACAGGCCATAGGGTCTCACCCGCTGGTGATCAAACTCATGAGGAGTATCGTCAACTCCAACCCTCTTAGACCTAGGTATACACAAATCTGGGATGTCAGTGTGGTCCTGACATACCTAAGGGGATGGTCCCCAGCCAGGTCTCTCACCCTGGAAAAGCTAACCCTGAAAACGGTCATGCTGATGCCACTAGTCTCAGCACAAAGAGTCCAGTCCCTCCACTTACTGCGACTGGACAACATGGTTATAACACCAGACCGGGTCTCATTCACCATTCAGGAGCTGCTAAAGCAGAGCAAGCCAGGAACTTGAGTCCTAGTTATGGATTTCCGGGCATACCCACCTGACCTACGGTTGTGTGTCATGACTCACTTATTCACTTACATCAACAGAACAAGAGATTCTCGAGGGAGAAAGGAAAAAAAAAAAAAAAGTAAACTCATGGTTGGGTGTCGAGCCAAACCATCTCGAGATGGCTCAAGCAGGTACTGGGAGCTGCTGGAGTAGATACTGATGTATATACATCTCACTCCACCAGGGCAGCATCCACATCGGCGGCTAAAGGAATGAACATGGAGAAAACGTTCCAAACGTTCTACCACAAGCCGCTAGCAGAACCTGTGTTATTTGCAGAAAGAGTTTTAAAATCTGCAAAAATATATAATTTAAGCCCGGGGGAGCTATTTGTCTTTTGTTATTGTTTAATAGATACCATTATTGTTTACAAACAGATTATGGTTGATTACGATAACATACTTCCTCCCTTGAATGACTTCGGCAGCGAGTGAAGTATGAACTGTTACACGGTTTGAAATCACAGAGCTTTAAAATCTTCACGTAGTCACTCACGTGACTCCGAAGTAAAATAGTAAGATTAAACGAGAACTTACCAGTTTGAAGTTTGATCTGTATTTTATGAGGAGTTACGATGAGGGATTACGTGCCCTCCGCTCCCACCCTCAATTATAGATCAACTGGTATCTTAGTTCTCCTTTTCTTTACTATGTTTATTTCAATTATTGTGTTTCCTGTGATTCCACACCGCTGCTTTGAAGAATGTCGTGCATGCCTGCTGGACGGGCTCTTCACGTAATCCCTCATCGTAACTCCTCATAAAATACAGATCAAACTTCAAACTGGTAAGTTCTCGTTTAATCTTACTATTATAACTGCTCACTCAATAAAACATGCCTTTTCTTACATTCCCCTTGTGTTTTTGTTTAAAATTTTAAACCCGTGTGGCCTGGCACCTTAAAGCATCAGCAATTGGGAGCAGCTTCAAGTTACTGCAATCATCCATTGCATTAAACATGTGAGCACCACCCCTCTCAATGTGTTCTAGATTCTAGACACCTTCTGGATGAGAAGATTTTACGTGATATTCCTATAAACCTCCATCATATGCTTTTATCCCGGCTTTCTCCGAGTGTGTGCACATTTTTCGTACAAAGGGTGGTGGGTGTATAAGGAACAAGCTGCCAGAGGAGGGAGTTGAGGCAGGGACTATCCCAAATTTTAAGAAACAGTTAGACAGGTACATGGATAGGACAGGTTTGGAGGGATATGGAACAAATGCTGGCAGGTGGGATTAGTGTTGCAGGAACATGTTGGCTGGTGTGGGAAAGTTGGGCTGAAGGGCCTGTTTCCATGCTGTATCACTCTATGACTCTATCTGTGACTCTAAATGTGACTTACTGTAGCCTCACTGCTGGGTTGGGGTGAGTTTGGTGGTGGAGTCCAGGCAACACAACAGCAACAGTTTCCAGTCAATTATATAAGAAGGAACTGCAGATGCTGGAAAAAATCGAAGGTAGACAAAAAATGCTGGAGAAACTCAGCGGGTGAGGCAGCATCTATGGAGAGAAGGAATAGGCGACGTTGCGGGTCGAGACCCTTCTTCAGACAGAAGCAAATGCTAGATGGCGGCAAATATCTGTGGCAGACAAATGTGCTTCACAGTTTCATTTAGTTAATGTAATCAAAGTCAATGTTAAAGCCAAAAGTTCTATGAACGATATGATATGATAGAACAATTTATCCCAGGAGGAAAATTGGTCTGTGAACAGTCATAAAACACAAGATGTATGAAACATGTAATTATAGTGATGAGTGGAAAGTCCAGGATTGGGGATGTGCAAAGATTGGGGGTGATAGGGGAGTCAATCTACCGCACGACGGAAGAGGAGGAGTTGTACAGTTTGATAGCCACAGGAAAAATGGATCTCCTGTGGCGTTCTGTACAGCATCTTGGTGAAACCAGTCTGTTGTTGAAGGTACTCCTCAGGTTGACCAGTGTGTCATGGTGAGCTGTATTGTCAGATGCTCTGCAGTTTGAGGAGCATCCTCCCCTCCAAGACCACCTCCAATTATTCCAATTCTACTTTTTCCTCTCTTCTCCCCGCCTCCCCCCCCCCCCCCCTCCATCAGTCTGAAGAAGGATTTCGGCCCGAAACGTTGCCTATTTCCTTCGCTCCATAGATGCTGCTGCACCCGCTGAGTTTCTCCAGCACTTTTGTCTACATTCCAATTCCACTCCCAGGATGGAGCCAGCCTTCCTGATGAGCTTGTTAATTCTGTTGGCTTCCGCGGCCTTCACCCTGCTGCCCCAGCACATGACAGCGAAAAAGATGGCACTGGCCACCACCGATTGATAGAACATCTGCATCATCTTACTACTGATGTTGAAAGAGTGGAGCCTCCTCAGAAACTACAGATGGCTCTGTCCCTTCTTATACAGGGCCTCAGCTTTCCTGGACCAGTCCAGTTTACTGTCCAGGTAAACTCCAAGGAACTTGTACTCCTTGGCAAACTGCTCATCCACATCCTTGATGGAGACAGGGGACAGCGGTTTTCTTCTCCTAAAATCCACCACTAACTCCTTATAATGTATAGTGGTTAATAGTGCTTGGGGAATTCCTCTCCCACAGCTGTGTGCTGAAGAACATGTCCTCTGTACCTCAGGATGGACTGAATCCACATTGGAATTCAGGAAGCAGCTCCTCAGCCACTGGGAGGAGAAGGATCCTGAGAAGGACTTCCCTGTGGCTGACGACAGGGAGACCCTTCCATGGTAACCAACTGTCCAAATTATCTTCTTCCTTGAAGATGTTCGTGATTTCTCTGATGTCCACTGATGAGTCCTGGAATACGTTTCTCTTCCCAGATGTAGACGAGATTGCGGATTTGCAGCAGAATCAATTAGATGCATATTTTAGAACTTCTAAAAAATATATTTTTATTAGAAGCAATTGTACAAAGTTAAAACATTCGGCATAAAAAATTATACAATTATTGTACAGCTTCATTATTAACCTTATACCCTAAACCATGAAAATGAAAAAAGAAAAGAAACAGGAAACAAGAAAGGAAAAACGTGAAAAGTGAAAAGATAGATCGAAAAAGAACAAAAGAAAGACCCCTAAACTACCAAAGTAGTGTAGACGAAAGATATAGAAATAAGAAAAAAGAAAAAGAAAGGTGGAGATATACCTTTCCCCTCCCCCCCACACCCCCACCCCCAGCCCACCTCACCCAACCTGGCATCGGATTTAAATTTAAATTTGTGTTGCACCATGCTATTCTTGTAAGAATTCGGTGAAGGGTGTCCATGTCTTGAGAAATTGATCTGTTTTTTCCGCCAAGACAAGCCTAATGTTTTCCAAATGTAGTGTCTCGGACATATTTGTGATCCACATCTTCACTGTAGGGACTGTTGTCTGTTTCCAAAATCTAAGTATTCGTTTTTTCGCCGTTATATTTCAAAGGAAACGTCTTTGAAATATCGTTAGCTCAGAACAGGCCTCTGACATACATAGTGTGATCAATTTTATGTCGGGATCCAATTTTGTTTTAAGTATTTTGGAAAAGATATCAAAGATTCCCCTCCAGAAGTTTTGTAATTTTGTACAGGAAGCAAAAGAATGGGTTATAGTTGCTGCTTGGAGGAGACATTTATCACAAATAGGAGAGACATTTGGGAAGATCTTATTCTATTTAGACTTTGAATAATAGAGTCTATGCAGTATTTTAAATTGTATTAGCGAGTGCCTAACATTAAGAGAACAGTAGTGTATATCCAATCCAATCCAACCCAATCCAACTTTATTTGTTAAGCACTTTAAAACAACCAATGTTGGGCAAAGTGCTGTACAGAAGAATAAACAAGACATCATAAACAGACAACATAACAGAACATAACATAACAGCTCACATGAGGCGCAAAAATTACATATGAAATGTTGTAGGGAAGACTATCCATACAAATAATAAAAAGAGGTAGAAAAAAATGACACAACACACTATAAGAAATTCAACACGAACATCCCCCCACAGTAGAATCTACACTCTCCACTGTGAGGGAAGGCACCAAAATGTCCAGTCCTCCTCCTCTTCCTAGTCCACCCGAGGTCGGGGCCAGTTTGAGGCCACTGCAGCCAGTCGCCGCAACGGCAGCCCGATGATTATAGGCCCCACCCGCATCGGGTGGAAAAGTCCTCAGCAGCTTAAAAATGTCTGGAGCGGCCGCTCCTTCCCCGGAGACTGCGACACCCGTGGACTTCAGGCCATGCCGGTTGGAGCTTCGACTCCGCGGTGCTTCTGATCCAGCGCCGCCCGCCCGCGGTGGGACGCCCTCAAACCGCAGACCGCAGACCGCAGACCACAGACCGCGCGCGGCTGCTCGATGTTGGTGGTCGCCGGTCACAGAACTCCGGAGCGGCGACCCGGCAAGGCATTGCCCGCTCCTTGTTGGTGTCCCAGCGCTGCGCCGCCGAAGCTGTGGTCCCCGGCAGGAACGCCGCTCCAGCACGATGGAAGGCCGCATGGGGAGACCGGAGATGCGACTTGGAGGAAAACCGCATCTCCGACCAGGTAGGACTGGGGTTAAAATAGTTCCCCCCCCCCCCACATAGAAAGAATAGACTCCAAATAAAATGTTTTAGACGATAAAAAAGTTAGAGGACGGACTGCAGGCAGGCGGCCATACAAACGGCGCCCACTCCTGCTCATCCGCCTTCTTGGAAAATTTGTAGAAGACTTTCCTCCCAACTATCCTTTGAAATTGTTAAACCCAATTCGTCTTCCCAAGCTCGCCTAATTATTTCCGATGGTGGGATATGTAAATTTAAAAGGGTATTATAAAAGTACGATATTAACTTATTCGAATCTGACTTTCTATTCATGCATTCATCTAGTATATCTGGACACATAGAGTGACAATCTTGGGTGTGTATTTTCACATAGTCTCGTATTTGAAGATATCTGAAGTATTGACTACCTTTCAAATGATATTTCGACTGTAATTCTTGAAACGAGATATTTTAGAACTTCAATGGAAATACCATCTGCTCCTGAGGCATTGCCTTTTCGCTACGATGTTGTCTTTTTGGATTCTTGTTGGTTAGGAGCGGTGGCAAGGCTGGGAAAAATAGGTTACTTTGAGATGAGGTCAAGATCACAGTTGCTATTGAGGAGGTCTTTGAAATATTTTTTTGTGGGTGTTGACAGCTTCTGTTCTCAGTGGATTGTTTAGACTATAGATGAAGAACCTTCACATATCGTGTTTGATGTTGAGTGAGGGGTGTTACGACTCCCCGAAAGCAGGCAATCCAGAGCCGGGTAACACAATTCAAAAGCCAGGTTTACGTTCAAAAATAGTTTAATTATTGATTACACCCCAAAACCCAAACCTGCTTCCAACAACCCAGACAAGGATGAATGGATTAACAAACAACTTAACGGTGCTCAGGCCAGTCACGCGATGGACCGTCGAACCCGAGGCTCTAAACTTGCCTAAAAGAAAGTTATCCCTGAAACAAAATACCGATAACGTCTAAGGACAGCCCACTTCAATATTTGGTACTACAAAATGATGGAATTACACGAAGTTCTATGCCATGTGGCCGGGCCTTTCACAGCTCACACCAGCACAACCTCACGAGGCAGGGTCGTCACCGAAAGAGAGAGAACTCTGGGAAATCTTCCATTTATACTGGGGATGAGTCAGCCGTCACCTGACGCAGCCTGGCCAATCAGGTACAGGATCCTTCCAGCCTGCACTTGGGGAAGAAACAGAGGTTAACACACAACATTGACCAGGAGGGGGAGCGTGTCACACCCCCACCCAAAGATACTGAATAAGTTTCGGAAGAGAGAAAAAACACCACCAAATTCCTGAAACTATTCAGGAGCTAAACTCCACTGGCGCGACAAGGCGTCAGCCAAGACATTATCCTTGCCACGGATACGCCTGACCTCCAGGTTATAGTCTTGCAGCTGCAAACTCCAGCTCATTAACCGGCGGTTCTTATTTTTCATATTATTCAAAAATACCAACGGATTATGATCCGTGAGTACGATGACAGGGACATTCGAGGAGCCAACATAAACCTCGAAATGACTCAGAGACATCAACATAGCAAGGCCTCTTTCTCAATGGTGGAGTACCACTTCTGATGACGATTAAACTTCTTAGAGAAGTACGAAACTGGATGCTCCACCCCATCTGAATCATCCTGTAGAAGAACTCCCCCAACCCCACGATCACTAGCATCCACTGCCAGCTTAAATGGAAGCTCAAAATCAGGTGCCGCAAGCACAGGTGCGCGCGCCAGAAGACTTTTTGTATGATCAAAGGCTTGTTGACACTCTGCGGACCACACAAAAGCTACCTTCGGACTCAGCAAATCCGTCAAAGGGACAGCCACCGCAGAGAAGTTTGGACAGAATCCCCTATAGTACCCAACCATAGCCAGATACCTACGGAGTTCAGTCCTCGAGGTTGGAGCAGGAAATGCGACAATATGCTCCACCTTTTCCTTGAGAGTACGAACCTGACCCCGGCCCACCACCTTACCCAGATACGTTACCGTGGCCTGGCCAAACTCACACTTCCCCAGATTGATTGTTAGCTTTGCCTCCGCTAGCCGATGGAATACCTCCTTCAGATGACCGATGTGTTTGATCCACGACCTGGAGCACACAACCAAATCATCAAGGTATGCCTCACAGAAGGTCAAACCAGACAAAACCATGTTGACCAATCGTTGGAAAGTTGCCGGCGCATTGCGCATCCCAAATGCCATCACCGTATACTGCAGAAAGTTATCAGGCGTAACGAACGCAGAGATCTCCCTCGCCCGCCCAGTCAAGGGAACTTGCCAATACCCTTTTAACAAGTCCAATTTGGACACAAACGACGTACTTCCCACACGATCCACGCAACCCTCCATTCGTGGGAGAGGATAGCAATCCGGCTTAGTTACACCGTTTACTTTCCGAAAGTCCGTGCAAAACCTGTCCTCCCCATTTGCCTTCATAGCCAGTAGACACGGAGAACTCCACGGACTACAACTAGATTCAGCAATGCCATGCTGCAGCATATAGTCAACCTGACTCCCTAGACGATGACGCTTGTCAGGGTTGACCCGATACGGATGCTGTTTAATTGGCGCAGCACCGGCCACGTCAATGTCATGCTGCAGCACAGACCTCTGAGAAGGCACATCCGAGAATAGTGACCCATTTGACTTCACCAACCAAAGCAGATCACCCCGCTGACTTTCAGTCAAATGCGACAAACGCAAGGGAAGCGACTCCAAAGCCTCAGAGTTACACAGCCTTCCCTGCGTCACTGCCTCCGACAACCGTGCCTCATCCACATCACCACCCGTGTCAGGGGGCAGCACCACTGCAGCCAAAACAGGCTTAGACGAAACCGAAGGACACAGCACCTCCCCATCAGCCTCCTGCTCATAGTACTGCTTCATCATGTTGACATGACAGAGCTGAGTCTTACGCCTTCGATCAGGGGTACCAATAACATAATCCCTTTCACCAACCTTCTTAACCACCTGATATCGAGCCTGCAAGACTCGAACCAGGAATAGGCAACAACACCAGGACCTTGTCACCTGGAGAAAAATTCCTACTCGAAGCCTTCCTGTCGAACCACCCCTTCATCCTAGACTGAGCAGAAGCAAGATTCTCCATTGCCAGTTCGCATGCCCTCTTCAGTTTAGTCCGAAAGGTACAGACGTGGTCTAAAATACTCCGTTTATTGTCCTCCTGCAACCATTTCTCCTTTAGGACCCTCAACGGACCACGTACCGTATGCGCGAACACCAGGTCAGCAGGACTGAACCCCAAAGACTCCTGCACGACCTCACGCACTGCAAACATAACTAGATGAACCCCCTCATCCCAGTCCTTTTCAAACTCCAGGCAGTAAGTTCTTAACATAGACTTCAAAGTCTGGTGAAACCTCTCGAGAGCTCCCTGGCTCTCAGGATGATACGCACTGGAGTAACAATGCTTAATATCTAATAACTGCATTACCTGACCAAAAACCTTCGACATGAAGTTGGAACCTTGGTCACTCTGCACCACCTTGGGTAAACCGAACAACGATAAAAACGTAGTGAGAGACTTCACAATGGTAGGGGCAGTAATGCTACGCAAAGGGACAACCTCCGGAAAACGGGTAGACGCACACATTATTGTCAACAAAAACTTGTTGCCCCCCTTTGTCCGAGGTAGAGGACCCACACAATCAACTAGAATCCGCTCAAACGGCTCACCGACCACAGGGATTGGATACAAAGGCGCAGGAACAATCGATTGGTTCGGCTTTCCTGCCACCTGGCAAATGTGACAACACCTGCAATGCTGTTGCACGTCCTTCTTCAACCCTGGCCCCAAAAAATTCCGTAAGATACGGTCATTCGTCTTATTGACTCCCAAATGTCCACCCAGAGGACCATCATGAGCCAAACAGAGTATCTCGTCCCTATACCGACGAGGTATTACAATCTGATCAACCACGCTCCAATCATCATGCCCAGATACATCCAAGGGAGACCAGTTTCGCATCAGTAATCCCTCCCTTAGAAAATACCCCTTTGCTGTGGAATCCATATCCCCTTCAGGCACCGCGCGGTCGAACAGCTCAGACAAACTTGAATCACTCTTTTGCTCCTCAACCAGCCGGTCACTTGACAGCGACACCGGCCCAGTTTCAGACACTATCTCCTCTTGAGATGTAGAAACACCCTTCAACACACAGGATCCCTCATCCTCATCTCCAAAAATGCTCTCACTTAGGTCCACTACATCCTCAAACTTTGCCTGGCCCTTAGCCATAGCCCTCGTGACAGCACCAGCTGCGAAGACCGTCGGATGCTGCATAGCCAATCTATCAGGACTCTGCACCATCGGAACAGCCTTTACCTTAGGAGTAACCAAAACTCCATCTCCTGCCAAGTCATTCCCCAAAATTACTGAAACTCCCTCAACAGGAAAACACGGCCGTAACCCAACAGTTACCCGGCCTGAAACCAACTCGGACTCGAGACTCACGGTATGCAAAGGAACTACCATGTCATCCATCCCGAATCCTACCACAGGGACACTTGGCCCAACCGATGATTCCGCAGAAAACGGCAGTACACTATCCACTTTAAAGGACTGAGTAGCACCAGTATCACGCAAGAAGGATACTGGAACTCTATCGCCCCCATCCTCCAGAGAAACAAAATCATTCATGACGAATGCAGAATCATCCCTACACTTATCAGACTCAAGCACCCCAGGTACCACAGGTGCCTTCTGTGTACCCACCAACGCCACAGGCTTTGCCTTTTTCTGCTTCCGAACAGGACACTCCTTAAACATGTGCCCTCTCCTTCTACATTAGTAGCACACAGGACCTTCGCCAGTCCTCAAATTTCCGTAAACCCTATCAGCTCGGACCTCCCTCTGTATCAGCGTGCTGCCACTTGCAGGCACAGATACAGCTTTGACACTTCCACTGGCGACACCACCACGATCAACCGGCCGTGCACCAAAATTATAGGAGCGCCCAACAAAATCAGCTTCATGAGTCCATGCATATTCATCTGCCAACACCGCGGTTCCAGACACCCCATTCACCTTCTGCTCATTAAGGTAAGCAGTAACCCACTCAGGGAGACAATTCCCAAAGTCTTCCATAATCCTATCTAATTCTTTCTCCCGCAGCCTAATCTGTGCCCTCTTGGTTTCCTCCTCAAGCTCAAGCCGTTTCATTTCAAGAACATGCATGAGCTCATCCTTTTTCATTGCTCTTTTTGTCTCCTCCTCTGCTCTTTTGGTCTCCAATGCCAGCTCTAACTCCTTCAACCTTATGGTTGCCTTCATGTCCTGACCAGGCTGACCGGAAGGTGTGGGACTGTCTGCACAGCCAGGCAAAACCCCACGGTCCACCAATGCAGCCCACAACACCGATTTAATTACCTGTTTCTTTGCATGTGGGTCAATAGGCACTTCATAGTTCTCTGCCAGAAAAATCAAATGCTCTTTCGTACCTCGTTCGAACAACTCCCGACTAGGAGCCTCAATAAAGTCCTTCCATTTAGACTCCATATCAAATGTAGCCAAAGCACCAGCTAAACCCTGGGCACCAATGCTACCTCAAACAGGGAAAAAAAAATTCCCTTACAACACACACAGACTTCCTCAGTCACCAGAAGTCTCAATTCAAATGTAGCCAAAACACCAGCTAAACCCTGGGCACCAATGCTACCTAAACAGGGAAAATAAATATTTCCCTCACAACACACACAGGCTTCTTCAGTCCAGAAGCCCTCCAAAAAAACCCACAAACGTCTAGGGTTCTTAAAACTTAGGACGAGCCCCCATTTTGTTACGACTCCCCGAAAGCAGGCAATCCAGAGCCGCGTAACACAATTCAAAAGCCAGGTTTACGTTCAAAAATAGTTTAATTATTGATTACACCCCAAAACCCAAACCTGCTTCCAACAACCCAGACAAGGATGAATGGATTAACAAACAACTTAAAGGTGCTCAGGCCAGTCACGCGATGGACCGTCGAACCCGAGGCTCTAAACCTGCCTAAAAGAAAGTTATCCCTGAAACAAAATACCGATAACGTCTAAGGACAGCCCACTTCAATATTTGGTACTACGAAATGATGGAATTACACAAAGTTCTATGCCATGTGGCCGGGCCTTTCACAGCTCTCACCAGCACAACCTCACGAGGCAGGGTCGTCACCGAAAGAGCGAGAACTCTTGGAAATCTTCCATTTATACTGGGGATGAGTCAGCCATCACCTGACGCAGCCTGGCCAATCAGGTACAGGATCCTTCCAGCCTGCACTTGGGGAAGAAACAGAGGTTAACACACAACATTGACCAGGAGGGGGAGCGTGTCACAGGGGAATGCTGTTGTGAGTACATTATGTCAGGTTACTGCTTGATTATCATCTGGAAAAACTCTAGCAAGTTTGGCACAAATGTTAACGAGAAGCTATTTCCAGTGTCCATTGGCCTGTGTGGCTTTGTTGCATCTCATCTGCAGCTGAGGTTGATGTCAGGTGCTCTATTAAATGTCCTTCTTCCCAGGCTACTAAGTACTTCTTGCCTTAGAAAATACTTTAAAATGTTTGCCAAAGTCACATTAGCCAAAGATCTCCGCCCTCCTCTACCCCCAGTCTCTGCTGTATTCTGTTTCTCACCTAGTCCAAGGCCGATGTGTTATAGCATAAATCTTCTACGATTTAATGTTCACAAGGCTTTCGGCAATGGAGGGAATTGTACTGGCTGCAGATTGTGGGTCAGGGTGTCAACCTGCGGAGCACCTTCAGCAACAGACTGGTCCCACCAAGGTGCAGCACAGAACACCTCAGGAGATCTTTTTCTCTGTGGCTATCAAACTGTACAACTCCTCTCCCTTCTGTCGTGGGGTAGACTGACCAATTTCCCTCCGGGATAAATGAAGTTGTATCGTATCGCATTTAGGCTCACAGAGCAGGAAGGAGAGAGCAGGCTCAGAGTTTTGGTTGGTGGTGATAGAAACATAGAAACATAGAAAATAGGTGCAGGAGTAGGCCATTCGGCCCTTCGAGCCTGCACCGCCATTCAATATGATCATGGCTGATCATCCAACTCAGTATCCTGTACCTGCCTTCTCTCCATACCCCCTGATCCCTTTAGCCACAAGGGCCACATCTAACTCCCTCTTAAATATAGCCAATGAACTGGCCTCAACTACTTTCTGTGGCAGAGAATTCCACAGATTCACCACTCTCTGTGTGAATTTTTTTTCTCATCTCGGTCCTAAAAGACTTCCCCCTTATCCTTAAACTGTGACCCCTTGTTCTGGACTTCCCCAACATCGGGAACAATCTTCCTGCATCTAGCCTGTCCAACCCCTGTGATGGTTGACACAAGATGGTTGACACAAGACTTGAAGACAAGGAAATCATGCCTTCAGGTCTTGTGTCATAAGGTCATAAGTTCATGTGATAGGTGCAGAATTAGGCCATTCGGCCCATCAAGTCTACTCCGCCATTCCATCATGGCTGATATTTCTTCCCCTCTCAACTCCATTCTCCTGCCTTCTCCCCATACTGCGCAGCAGGGATCTTATTAGGCTAGCCATTGGGATTTTAATTCATTTTCTTTGTAGGGTGCGCGATTTGGTGGCATTTTGTGAAGTTGTACTGGTCTATTGTGTTCTAAATGATGTAGCGAGTAGCACTGGTGCAGATATCCTTGAAAAGGAGCAGAGGGAATGTTCCCAAAACAAAGACTATTTATTGCACGTATCCCACAAAGAATTAGCTATATCTTGGGACCCTGCTGGTTCCCATGATACCAAATTGTAGTGGTTGAGTCATAGTCATAGTTATACAGCGTTAATCCTGTGTACTTTGGTCCTCGATTTCCCTACGCTGGGTTAAAGACTTATTACCTTATCTACCTTATCTATTCCTCTCATGATCATATACACTTCTATAAGATCATCTCTTATTCTCCTGTGCTTCAAGGAATAAAGTCCCAGGCTGCACAACCTCACCCAATAGCTTAAGCCCTCAAGTCCTGGCTTGTAAATCTTCCATGTAAATCTTCTTTGCACCCTTTCCAGCTTAACATCTTCTCTATTACAGGGTGACCAAAACTGAACAACTTTTGTACAACTTTAACATAACCTCCCAACTTCTAGACTCAACACCCTGACTAATGAAGGCCAACGTGCCAAAAGACTTCTTGACCACCCTATCTACCTGTAATGGCAACTTCAAGGAACCATGTACCTGCAGTCCTAGATCACTCTGCTCTACAACAGTCCCCAGAGTCCTGCAATTCACTGTGTAGGTCCTGCTCCGCATTCTTGCTATTGAGGGAGTGCAGCAAAGGTTCACCAGGTTAATTCCTGGGATGGCGGGACTGACATACAATGAAAGAATGGATCGACTGGGCTTATATTCACTGGAATTTAGAAGGATGAGAGGGGATCTCAGAGAAACGTATAAAATTCTTAAGGGGTTGGACAGGCTAGATGCAGGAAAAATGTTCCCAATGTTGGGGGAGTCCTGAACCAGGGGTCACAGTTTAAGAATAAGGGGTAGGCCATTTAGGACAGAATGATGGGCCGAATGGCCTAATTCTGCTCCTGGAACTTATGAACTCATGAACTTAGGACTGTAATACCGACTGTTCACTTAACAGTCTCAAATCATACGTGGTTCAGACTGAAGATGGATGCAGATTTCCTTTCCTAAAGAACATTAGTCACTAGTTTTTTTACCACAATTTAATTGTTGCATGTTCACCATTCAGTGGTTATCTCTGCACTTCAATTCTCACACTCAAAGGGCCTCTATACAGTGGGCAATAAAACAAGACAGAAGAAATAATGACATGGAATTTGGTGTGATGAGAATGTGCAGGAAATAGCTTAATACATTCCAACTCAATAAAATAGAGCTGTACACTTGATAAGAACCATCATGTACAAGTCCACCTGGATTACCTGGAGTTAGATAAGCAATGAACAAATCGCTGAATCGTTCACATCTTGTATGAGATTATAGCGTGGTAGATTGATCAGGTGAGTGCAGTGCTTCTATGGAGTAATACTCTGCAGACTTATGCAGTGAAAAAGGTGAGACTTTGTTTAATAACCTGCAATTCATATTTTACATAACACAGCCTCGCTAGGAACACCAACCAAATCCAGTTGCATTAGGTTGAAGTATATTCAGTCCTTCAAGCATGAATGCTGAAGATTTCGTTTTAATCACACTTTCAATTTATTCTGAATTTACTTGCCAATAAGTAATTGCTCTGGAGACACAAAGAACTGCGGCTACCAGTTTACAAGAAAAGGCGCAAAGTGCTGGAGTAACTCAGCAGGGCAGGCGGCATCCCAGGAAGGACATGGATAGGCAATGTTTCGGGTTGGACTCTTCTTCAGACTAATTAAATATTGTATCGGGTCTGGTTTGATGGAATGCCACGAATGTTTGTTGCTTAGCAACAGGGAACACACTGATACACATGGATATTGTGAAGTTACACAAGGTTGGACATGAATCAGCCGCTCCGTCTTTGCATCAAATGCACTGCAGTGTAAACTTTAAGCTCCTTGCATATCTTTGGCATCCCCATGAGTCCTTCAGTGGGTGGGAATATTTTGAGTCAGCCCTCCCCCCTCCTCCCCCTCACTGCCAAGTCTGAAGAAGGGTCTCGACCCAAAACGCCACCCTTCTTTCTATCCAGCTGAGTAATTACTCCCGCATTTTGTGTCTATCTCGCTGCCCAGACGCTTGACATGGGTTGTGAAAAGAAAGAGGCACCTTTGCGTGACCCATCCCCATTGCTGATCCTTTGCGCATCTGAACTCCAAACCTCGTATTCTTTTAAAATCAAGTTTGAAGCTGTTCTGCTTCCCTGTAAATTAGTCTCCTGGAACCGAGCAGAGAGCAGTGAGACGTCTAACTGAATTTTACATTTCTTCCAAGAATTGATATGCTGACATGTGTACACGTTGAGCATGTATCAGTTTTTTTTTTTAATAGCTAGATATTTCAAGCTGACACAAATAGACTGGGAATGGATTTGGCCTTTGTTTGCTTTGCCTTCTTAATGGAGAATACATTGCATTGAACACTGCAGATGGATTTTTTTAGATCCTTAATAAGACTTTCCTTTCAGGCAAAGCAAAGAAGCTGTCTCAACCTTGATGGCCACTTACTCGGTTACAATTTCTCCAAAAGTGCACCAGTTGAAAATGTGCTCAGGAGTTGCTTTTCCTCTTTGATTGGAAGATTTCTGTTGGTGTCTGTCCGATTGAGAGCTGTAAGCAGTGGATTATTCAGCTATGGCTGATTCTATTCAGACCCACTTGACAGGAGTCACTGGATAATGCAGCTCTGGGTATGGTTTGCTTTTATTCAACCCGGGAGACATGCACTTCAGGGCATCACCGTCAAACTGGTTGATCAGTGGTGGACACAGCCCAGACCATCATTGGCACAGCCCTCCCCACCATCGATAGCATCCACATGAGGCACTACCTCAAGAAGAGGGCATCTATCGTCAAGTATTCCCACAATCCAGGTAACACCCTCTTCTCGCTCCTGCTGTTGAGCAGGAGGTACAGAAGCCTGAGGTCCCACACCGCCAAGTTCAGGGTCAACTGCAGCTCACAACCCGGTGTTACGAATATTGATTTCTCTAACTTCAAATAACCCTTGCATCCCCTCTCTCTCTGTTCCTCCCCCACCCTAGTCATTGTACCAGTGTCACTGTTGTCCTGGTGAGTTTCATTGTCTGTATAACCCGTTAACATCTAGCCCACAGACAACAATGGACCGTTGCCTTGATCATCATTACGTTTTTGCATATCTTACATTCATCTGTTCTATATCTCTCTACATCATGGTCTTTATCTCTCGTTTCCCTTTCCCCTGACTCTCAGTCTGAAGAAGGGTCTCGACCCGAAACGTCACCCATTCCTTCTCTCCTGAGATGCTGCCTGACCCGCTGAGTTGCTCCAGCTGTTTGTGTCAATCTTCGGTTTAAACCAGCATCTGCAGTTCTTTCCTATAACTATCAGGTTCTTGAACTAATCCACACAAGTCTAATCCTATATCAGCAATGGACCACCTTGGACCACCTTTTGCACTGTCATGGACTTGTTTCTTTTCTGATTGTGTTTTGCACTAATATCTTGATTTTTGCAGTCATTTCTTTTCTTTTTACTGACATAATTTATGACAGTAAAAATATATTTCTTTTTACTGTCAGAATTTATGAGGCATTCACGTATAAATTATGTATGTTATATTTTTGTGCATTGTCTATGTGCCTGTGATGTTGCTGCAAGCAAAACTTTAATTGTACCTGCACTTGACCATACTTGTGCACATGGCAATAAAATCGACTTGACGACTTGATTCCAGGCCTGAATATAGGGTCTCCCCTTGTCTATGTATCTTGTGAGTAGCATCTCTGTGTGTTAAACCTCCAGGAGAGCAGATTAAAGAGTTTAACGAGTTGTCAGGGCATAACGATTTCATAGTCGCCAACACCGTTTGGGATCAGCATTCTCTGATACCCTTTTGATCAAATGGCCAAAGATGGATTTTTCCCCGAATAGAAAGAAGCAAGAACAATTTTTGCGGTAAAAATTGAACATTTTGGAAACCCTCAGCAAGTCAGGCCGTATCTGTGGAAAGCAAAACTCTTAATGTTCCATGTGCAAGACCCTTGTTCAGAAATGGAAAGGAAAGAGTTGTGTTAGTTCTAAGCAGCAGAGAAGATGGGGGTGGGATGAAGAGAACAGATCTGTGATAGAATGAAACTACAGATCAGAGTAAGTTTTGAATAAGATCAGAGTAAGTTTTGAATAAGATCAGAGTAAGTTTTGAATAAGATCAGAGTAAGTTTTGAATAAGATCAGAGTAAGTTTTGAATAAGATCAGAGTAAGTTTTGAATAAGATCAAAGTTTTAACGATCAGAATAAGATTAGGGTAAGTTTTGAAGATCACAATAAGATCAGAGTAAGTTTGGAAGATCAGAATAAGATCCAAGATAAGTTTTGTCCATGCAACATGTGAAATAATAAGGCTGAACAACATGCCCAGAGGCCAGACTGTGTAAGAAAAGAAATAAAAAAAAGAAAAATAAGAAAATCTGAGCTAAAATAATGAGACTGTTTTAATGCAGATTGGGAAAAAAAAGTAGTTATAAAAAGTTGGAGCGAACACTGTTTCAGGCTGCAGTGCCCTGGCAGAAATTGAGGTGTGCTCACTTGAGTCCCCACAGCCAACACTGAACCATTTGATATTTCCTTGACCATCATCTGCTTTGGTCGATCACTTTCATACCTTACCCCTCCATATCTCTAGTCTCCCTCACCCTTGACACTCGTCTGAAGAAGGGTCTCGACCCGAAACATCACCCATTCCTTCTCTGCCTTTCTCGCTGAGTTACTCCAGCATTTTGTGTCTATCTTCGGTGTAAACTGGCACGGTGTTCCTTCCTACTCTCTTGAGACTTCTTCTACTTGCGTATGGCGTGCACAGCCTAAAGTTGTCGGACAACTTGTTCTATTTGATCTTATTTGATTGTGCGCGCCGGGTTGATTGTATTCGTCGCAACGGGGCGGACTATGTGAAGGTTGCAATCTTCCACCCCTCACTTGAGTCCATGTTGGGACGGTGTAAGAAACATAGAAACATTGAAACATTGAAAATAGGTGGAGGAGTAGGCCAATCGGCCCTTCGAGCCAGCACCGCCATTCAATATGATCATGGCTGATCATCCGAAATCAGTACCCCGTTCCTGCTTTCTCCCCATATTCCTTGATTCCATTAGCCCTAAGAGCTATATCTAACTCTCTCTTGAAGACATCCAGGGAATTCATCTCCACTGCCTTGCGTGGCAGATAATTCCACAGTTTCACAACTCTCTGGGTGAAAAAGTTTTTCCTCATCTCAGTCCACTGTGACTCCTGGTTCTGGACACCCCCCACATCGGGAAAACATTTCCTGCATCAGAGGAAGAGCAGAGGGAGCAGGGACAGTAAGGTAGCAAGTGGTAGAGCGGATGGTGAATCTGGTGCCTTTCATTTCCTTCAGCTTCCATTCAATATCAATAATGCAGACTGCACCTCCATATCCCTCCTTTTGCAGTGGCTGACTGCAATGTACAACACTGATGGCATGACGTGCGCTTGCTGGAATTTTGCCATTTCTCATTCTGGCTACTTTGCACTGTTTCAGCCCTTTGCCTGTCGTAAGAATTTGATGTCCTCATCTTGTGAGGTTGGAGACGAGAGGCCAAAGGGTTGGTAGGTGTCCTGCAGAACAGTTTCCTGCCCTCCAGGCAGGTATGATGGGTCGAGGAGCGAAATATAGAAAGTATCCGACTGAATCTGCCTGTACTCACAATTCCAGCCAGCAGGAAAATTGGTGTTAGATGCACAGGTCTCATTTAACATTGATGTATTTTATCCACAGGCATTGACCTTCCAAACAGGGTCAATTGTTCCCCTTTTTTAGTGACTGTGCTGAGATGCTGGGTTATTCAGAAATAGGTCTTCAGTCAGGCTAGGCTAGAGTGGATGTGGAGCAGATGTTTCCACTAGTGGGAGAGCCTAGGACCAGAGGTCAAAGCCTCAGAATAAAAGAATGTCCTTTTAGGAAGGAGATGAGGAGGAATTTCTTTAGTTGGAGAGTGGTGAATCTGTGGAATTCATCAGCACAAAAGGCTGTGGATGTTTTTAAGGCAGAGATAGATAGATTATTTATTAGTACAAAGTTAAGGGTTATGGGGAGAAGGCAGGAGAAAAGGGTTGAGGGGGAGAAATAGATCAGCCATGATTGAATAGCGGAGTAGACTTGATGGGCCAAATGGCCTAATTCTACACCTATCACTTACAAACATATAGAATAGAACTAGACTAAGTGGGACCCATTGGGTCCCATGTTCACATAGGAGGGCTGGTCCCCCGACACAATATTCCACCTCTCCACCAATTCCAATATTGGGGGGGGGGGGGGCTTTCTGGAGCGCTGGTATGGGTGTTGTTGGCTGCAGGGACTACTGGTCTCCAGAGGGCTAGTATGGACATTGTGGGCCAAATGGATTCTTGGGGTGGCAGCTCAGTCCCTCTCGCCTGATGTGCTGGCAGCTCACTCACGGCTGGTGGGCTGGCAGTTGACTCACGGCTATTCCTTGAAATTCCATTTCAAGCAGAGTGCAAGGCCAGCAAATTCAAATCCATTTTCCTACCATTTCAAGCAGGGTGCAAGGCCACTAAATTCAAGTGCAGTTTCTTATCTTTTCGAGCAGGGTGCAAGTCCACAAAATTCAAGTGCAGTTTCATACCACTTCAAGCAGGGTGCAAGGCCACCAAATTCAGGTTCAGTTTCCTACCACTTCAAGCAGGGTGCAAGGCCACCGAATTCAAGTGCAGTTTCTTACCTCTTCGAACAGGGTGCAAGGCCACAAAATTCAAGTGCAGTTTCATACCACTTCAAGCAGGGTGCAAGGCCACCAAATTCAAGTGCAGTTTCATACCACTTCAAGCAGGGTGCAAGGCCACCAAATTCAGGTTCTGTCTCCTACCACTTCAAGCAGGGTGCAAGGCCACCGAATTCAAGTGCATTTTCCAACCACTTCAAGCAGGGTGCAAGGCCACCAAATTCAAGTGCAGTTTCATACCATTTCAAGGAGGGTGCAAGGCCACCAAATTCAAATGCAGTTTCATACCATTTCATGCAGGGTGCAAGGCCACCACATTCAAATGCAGTTTCATACCATTTCATGCAGGGTGCAAGGCCACCACATTCAAATGCAGTTTCATACTATTTCAAGCAGGGCGAAACCACCATAAAAACCACCATAAAACCACACAAAACACCACACTCACAGTTCAGTAGACATTTAGTGTGTTCAGTTGATTCACAGCTCAGACAGAGTTGTGACATCTCCCTCCCCCATCATGCAGCAACTGAGCCACACCCACACTTCCGGGTTTTATAATCCCTCCCCCTCCCACCGGAAAAGGTGTGGCCTTCATGGCGTGATTGACAGGAGAGAGATTCTCAACATTTTTTAAACACTAATAACACTTTTGTTTTTCATTGATGGGAAGAATTCTCTGCACCTGATGAGCGGAGGGGGACTGAGTACGATGGCCAAAAATGACAGCCGTAAGTGGTAGCGTTTTATCTAAAATCAATATAGTGCAAACAGGAAGTTGTCAAGTTTAGAGAAACAACCATTTGCAGGCAGTGCCTTTTCACTTCAACCCAAACCACCCAAATAACCATTTGCAGACAGTGCCTTTTCACTTCAACCCAAACCCCCCAAACAACCATTTGCAGGCAGTGCCTTTTCACTTCAACCCAAACCCCCCAAACAACCATTTGCAGGCAGTGCCTTTTCACTTCAACCCAAACCCCCCAAACAACCATTTGCAGGCAGTGCCTTTTCACTTCAACCCAAACACCCCAAACAACCATTTGCAGGCAGTGCATTTTCACTTCAACCCAAACCCCCCAAACAACCATTTGCAGGCAGTGCCTTTTTACTTCAACCCAACCCCCGCAAACAACCATTTGCAGGCAGTGCCTTTTTACTTCAAACCAACCATATTTTCATTTTCAAACCACATTAAGGGCACTCACATGTGTTCAGTGTTATTCAGAGCTCAGAGAGACGTGACCCTCTGGCTTCCTCCATCTTGCAGAGACTGAGTGAGGCACACCACTTCCTGGTTTTATAGTCCCTCCCCCTCCCTCCAGCAGGGGCAGCAGAGAGAATGGCAATTTTTTAAAAAGCATAAATATCTCTCAGATTTTTCATCGATGGGAAAAATCCTCTGATCAAGGAAGGCGGAGGGGGGCTCTGAGCGAGGTGGCCAAAAATGATAGCCGTAGGTTACGGCGTTCTCTCGGAAATCACAGCACAGTGAGCCAAAAGCGGTCAAGATCAGACTTTTAGTAATATAGAAGATAGAATGCCTTTTATTGTCATTCAAACAGCTTGGTTTGAACGAAATTGCATTCCTACAGTCTTAACATTACAAAAAATTCCAAGACCCACACTTAACACAATTTACACATAAATCCATCACAGTGAATCTCCAACACCTCCTCACTGTGATGGAAGGCAAAAGTCTTATCTCTTCCCTTTGTTCTTCTCCCACGGTCCAGCAGTCCAACTGCAACGCCGAGGTGACTGGGGCTCCCGATGTTAAAGCCCTCGGCGGGCGATGGTAAGTCCCGTGGCCGTTAAGCCGCGCCGGGTGATGTTAGGCTCCGCTCCAAGTCATTTAACCCCGCGATTCCAGCGGGAGAAGTTGCTATTGCGGGTGGTCCGAAAAGTGGTCTCCCACCAGGGACCTGCGAGCTCCCATGTTCCTGTCCACTGGGCCTGCGGCCGGAGCCTCCGAAGCTCCAAAGTCGGGTTGCAGCCACGCGCCACCACAGCTCTTCCCATTCCTAAGTCGGCCAGCTCCACGATGGCAAGTCCGCAGGCTCCGCGCCTGGAGCCCTCAGGTTGGTTCCGGTTGGAGGCTGCCGCCGGCTCCATGATGTTAGGCCCAACTACATCAGAGACCCGACAGGGAAAAAATCGGGTCCCTGTACAGGGAAGAGATTAAACGGTTTCCCCCACCCCCCACCCCCCACCCCTCACATATACACAGCTAAAAAAATAATGAAAACTAGAATCAAAACATACATTAACGAGACAAAAATTAAAAAGACAGACGGACTGCAGTCGAGCCGCTGCCGTTAGGCGCCGCCACACCACGTATCTTAATCACCTTTCTGCTTTATGTTTCTTGTTGACACGTGGGTTCTTATGAACCTGCACCAGTTGTTATCTCAGAATCATTATTGGGGCCAATGGGTTTTCCAACTGAGGTCTCGCTCTTTAAGAGAGAGGCTGGATAGTAGGCAGCTCCGGCTGACTGGGAGTTGTGCTGTGTTGGAAAGAACTGCAGATGCTGGTTCCAATCGAAGGTAGATACAAAATGCTAGGGTAACTCAGTGGGACAGGCAACATCTCTGGAGAGAAGGAATGGGTGACGTTTCGGATCGAGACCCTTCTTCAGACTGATGTCAGGGGAGTGGGCGGGACAGTGATAAAATGTAGTCGGAGACAGTATGATGGGTGGGAGAACTGGGAAGGGGAGGGGATGGAGAGAGAGGGAAAGCAAGGGCTGTTTGAAGTTAGAGAAGTCAATGTTTATACTGCTGGGGTGTAAGCTACCCAAGGGAAATAGGAGGTGCTGTTCCTCCAATTTGCGCATGGCCTCACTCTGACATTGGAGGAGGCCCAGGCCAGAAAGGTCAGATTGTGAATTGGAGGGGGAGTTAAAGCGCTGAGCAACCGGGAGCTCAGGTAGGTTTAGGTGGACTGAGCGGAGGTGTTCAGCGAAACGACCGTTGAGCCTGCGCTTGGTCTCACCGATGTAGAGAAGTTGACACCTGGAACAGCGGATACAGTGGATGAGGTTGGAGGACGTGCAAGTGAACCTCTGCCTCACCTGTAAAGACTGTCGTGGTCCTTGGACGGAGTCAAGGGGTGAGGTAAAGGGACCAGTGTTGCATTTCCTGCGGTTGCAGGGGAAAGTACCTGGCGAGGGGATGGTTTGGGTGGGAAGGGACGAGTTGACCAGGCAGTTGCAGAGGGAATGGTCTCTGCGAAAGCAGAAAGGGGTGGAGATGGGAAGTTGTGGCCAGTAGTGGGATCCCTTGGAGATGGCGAAAATGTTGGTGGATTATATGCTGTATGCGACGGCTGATGGGGTGGAAAGTGAGGACAGGGGGGACTCTGTCCTTGTTACAAATGGGGGGAGGGGGAGTAAGAGCAGAGCTGTGGGATATCGACGAGACCTTAGTGAGAGCCTCATCTATAATGGAAGAGGGGAACCCCCGTTTTCTAATGAATGAGGACATCTCCGATTGCTTTGCCTACTTGGTGACCCCACCCACCTGCATCTGTAGCTAATGGATATTAAGTTCAACTTCATAGATGACCAGTACAATGAAGTCTTCTTTTCCCAAAGAAAATTTGATTTGTTTATCTGTCCAATGAGCTTCGACTGTGAATGAGTACTATGAATGAATGAATGAATAACCATAATTGGTGAATTGGTGGATGCTCCCTTAGAATCACTCTACTGTAGTGTGCTATGCTATTGATGAAATACCATTGATTGCAGCTCAAATCATAAAATCCGACATAAAATTGCTGCTCAGATCCCCTCTAAATCTACCTTTCACTTCACACCTTCATCCACTTGCAATTGACAGACCCATCATGGGAAAAAGATTAAAGGGCCTGTCCAACTTGGCCGTCATTTATGCGACAGGCCGGTAGTGACTGATGTGCGACGGTCGCGCGACTGTCACGCGTGTCATCATGCGTCCGCACAGCCGAATGGAGTGCGTGACATCATTTGAATACCCAGTTTATGATATTTACCCAGTTTATGATATTTATGGTGGTTTTCTAAAATATTCCAGTTTCTTGAGTGGTGCTAACAATTGGAAAAACTGCAGATGCAATGCCCCTATTCAAAAAAAGAGGAGAATGAAAAGTAGCAAGCTGCAGACCAAATTAATCTGTGGGAAGGAACTGCAGATGCTGGATTAAATTGAAGATAGACACAAAATGCAGGAGTAACTCAGTGGGACCGGCGGCATCTCTGGAGAGAAGGAATGGATGATGTTTCAGTCTGAAGAAGGGTCCCAATCCGAAACGTCACCCATTCGACCCGAAACGTCACCCTGTCCCACTTGGCCGTCATTTACGCGATAGACCGGTGGCGAGCGAAGATTCCGTGCAGCACGATATCCTGGCGTGCAGCGCGATACTGCATGCAACTCCACACTCCTCCATGCCACTCCATGCACCCGTCCCGTGCTGCTCACATGCTACCCACACGCTACCCACACGCTACCAGGTCGCGTAAATGGCGCGCAAATGACGGCAAAGTGGGACAGGCCCTTAACTCTTTACCCTAGCTACACCTCTCAGAATTTCATATGCCTCTCACAAGTCATCGCTCAGCCTCCTCAACTCCAGTGAAAACATATCCAGTCTATCCAATTGCTTCTTTCAATTGAAATGTTCCAATACAAGCAACATCCTGGTGAATCTGTGTAGAAAGGAACTGCAGATGCTGGTTATACACCGAAGATAGACACAAAATGTTGGAGCAACTCAGCGGGACAGACAGCATCTCTGGAAAGAAGGAATGGGTGACGTTTCGAGTCGAGACCCTTCTTCAGACCTGAAGCGTCACCCATTCCTTCTCACCAGAGATGCTGTCTGTTCCGCTGAATTGCTCCAGTAATTTGTGTCTATCCTGGTAAATCTCCTCTGTGCCCTCTCCAGTGCGATGTCCTTCGCATTGTGGGGTGACCAGAAACGCTCACTATACAGATGTCTGTTCCAATATTTATAAACCATCTAAGTGGCAGGATCCAGTCGGGATTTCCTAGAGAGATATTGACACCAGTCATTTCAGCAAAAGCCACTGCCTTCAGGAGAAGATCCTTTCAATTATCAATGTTATTGCAAAATATATGACATTGATTCATTCTGTAGTCTTAAGGGCCTGTCCCACTGTACAAGGTAATTCAAGAGCTCTCCCGAGTAAAAAAAAATAATCAAACACGTGGTAAGCACGTAGAATGTACGTAGCGGGTACCACGGAGCTCGGGACGTCTCTTAGCGGTTAACGGCAGGTACTCGGGGAAACGCGGTAAGCTCGTGAAGACTCGTGAAGATTTTTCAATATGTTGAAAAATGTCCACGAGAGCCCCGAGTACCTACGAGCGGCTATTAGAGATTAGAGATTCCTTTATTTGTCATTCAGACCTTTCGGTCTGAACGAAATTTCGTTGCCTGCAGTCATACATATAATAATAAATAACAAAACACACAATAAACACAAATTAACATCCACCACAGTGAGTTCACCAGGCACCTCCTCACTGTGATGGAGGCAAAAGTCTTAAAGTCTCTGTCTCTTCCCGCTTTGTTCTTCCTCTGCGCTGAGGCGATCCAGGCTTCTGACGTTGTGACCCCGCCGGGTGATGGTAAGTCAATCCCGCGGCTAAATCCGTGCTCCGTCCGCGACGGGCCGGTTCAAACTCCGCGGCCCGGGGTGGCCGAAGCTGCCCTGAGTTCGAATCAGGAGAAACTCGGGAGAACTCTTGAATTACCTCGTACAGTGGGACAGGCCCTTAAATCTCATGACATAGAAATATTTCATTGTTCCTTCCATCTAATTCACCTTCCCATATGGTGGGAGTTGCAAGATGCAACAATAATGGATATGTTGAACTATTGTGGTAATCAGCCTCTCCTAATTCGACCCAGAAGGAAATGCTTAACGATAAGATGCTTTGGGAACTAAAGATTCAAAGACACTCATCCTGATGGATAAATACTTCTTCTTATCGAGACCACACACAAGATTAGAAGTTGTTCAGCCAGAGGTGAACACACTTCTCGGCATCTGCATACAATGGTGTCTGTCTTGTCGCTTCTTGTGCTTCTTGTGCGTGGTGGTGGATAGATTGGTGGAAACAGGGCCGCGACGCTCTTTCCTTGACCCCCATGGATTAATTGAAAATTCTTCACATAAGCTTTTGTAAAAAGCTCTTTTCTGAAAATGTTCATTGGCAAGGAACTAGGACCATGGGCAGGAACTTGGGTAAGAATTTGGGTTTTGCCCAGTCATGTCCGTTTATTTAATGCATTTTGCAAAATTGTGACTAATAGTGAGGAGGTGGTACATTAGAAATCCCGCCAACACCACTCTCTGTAACGTTAGCGTAGGACTGGATCCGGGCTGGATCAAATCCAGTTGGGAAATGCATTACTTGCTCTTGAGAAGCAAGCAGACATCACACTTCATTGCTTCAGGTGGAGCAGCTATAAAACAGTTAATTTAAAGCATATTTGTTTCCCTGGCCATTGTTCTCCCGACTGATGCTGCTTGCCCTACAAGAATCAAGAGAGTCAGGAGTGTTTCATTGTCATTTGTCCCAGACAGAACAATGAAATTCTTACTTGCAGCGGCACGACAGAATATGTAAACAAAGTACTCAGTATATATATATATATATATATAAATATGCGTGTGTGTATGAATATATATATACTAGACTAAGTGGGACCGGTTGGGTCCCAGCATCACACGGGAGGACTGGTCACCCAACGCAATATTCCACCTCTCCACCAATTCCATTATTGCTGGCCAGTGGGGGGTGGGGGGTGGGAGGGGAGGGGGGGGGGCTGTCTGTTGCGCTAGTATGGGTGTTGTGGGCCGAAGGGTCTGGTTTCCAGAGGGCTAGTATGGACATTGTGGGCCGAATAGATTCTTGGGCTGGCAGCTCAGTCACTGAGGCCTGGCAGTACAGTCACTCAGACCTGGCAGGCTGGCAGCTGAAAATGCCAGAAATTGTGCCCAAAACAGGTGACAGACTCTGTGAGAGAGAAGGGGGAGAGGGTGGACTGAATGGATTATTGGGCTGGCAATTCAGTGAGTCATGGTTGGATGGCTGGCAGTTCACTTACTCAGGGCTGGTGGGCTGGCAGGCTGGCAGTGCAGTCACTCACGGCTGGTGGACTAGCAGTTCAGTCACTTACAGCTGGTGAGCTGGCAGTTCACTTACTCATGGCTGGTGGGCTGGCAGTGCAGTCACTCACGGCTGCTGGGCTGGCAGTTCAGTTACTTACAGCTGGTGAACTGGCAGTTCACTTACCCATGGCTGGTGGGCAGGCAGTGCAGTCACTCACGGCTGCTGGGCTGGCAGTTCAGTCACTTACAGCCGGTGTGCTGGCAGTTCACTTACTCATGGCTGGTGGGCTGGCAGTGCAGTCACTCACGGCTGGTGGGCTGGCAGTGCAGTCACTCACGGCTGGTGTGGTGGCAGTTCATTCAGTCACCCCTCCCTTCATCCCCCCACTCCGCTCCTTGCCATTCCCCTCCCCCCCCACGCATTCACTCCATCTCCCCACAACCTCCCCCCATGCACTCTTAGCGGCTCTCCCACAGAGCAGCCATTCCTGCCTATTAGGTTCCCATTGTGATGAAGAACATGTAGGCATGAAAAGTGGAAAAAGGATTTATTAAAGTTTAAATTGTGAATGACACTTAAAATATAAGAACAAATTAAATGTTAAAGCTGAGAATTATTCAGTTCTTTCTTGTTGTGTCTCTTGTTGTGTTCTGCTGCTCACTGCCTCTTGATGGCTATTTGCTGTTGCAAAGATTTTAAAAGGCAAGGCAAACAATTTGGCAGCAGCCACTTCACAACCAACCCACTTTGTGAACACAAACGTTTTATAAAAGGCAAGGCAAACAATTTGGCAGCAGTCACTTCACAGCCACATCGAGGGGACTCACCGTCAAGTAGACGTGCGTTCAGTGTTATACGCAGCTCAGAGAGCAGTGACCCTCTCGCTTCCTCCGTCTGGCAGAGACTGAGTGAGGTACAACACGTCCGGGTTTTATAGTCCCTCCCACCCTGCCGCCAGCGGGGGCAGCAGAGAGAATAGGGAAATTAAAAAAAACATTAATATATCTCTGATTTTTCATCAATGGGAAAAACCCTCTGGTCCAGTCCGGCGGAGGGAGGCTGTGAGCGAGGTGGCCAAAAATGACGCCTGTAGGTGGCGGCGTTCTCTCGGAAATCACAGCACAGCGAGTCAAAAGAGGTCAAGATCTTAGTTTTAATAATATAGATGTGTACATGTGAATATATATATATATATATATATGTGTGTGTGAATATATTTATGTATGAATATAAAGAACACTTTCACGTACTTACTATCTTATCTAACTCTCTCTATTTTTCTTCTTTTAAAAGTTTAAAACAAGAAGTGGTACAGGAAATGTATTATGTTATTTTGGGCTTATATCACTGTAATGTAAATTACTTCTTATAAATAAAATTAAAAAAATAAAAAAAGAATATAAAGAACAAAGGACAAAGGACATTTATTGTCACATACACCAATTGGTGCAGTGAAATTTGAGTTACCATGCAGCACACAAATAAGATAAACACAACACTTCAGAATTTAACATAAAACATCCCCCCACAGTGGAATCACTGTGAGGGAAGGCACCAAAGTTCAGTCCTCTTCCTCTGTTCTTCCATGGTCGTGGCCTATTGAGGCCTCTGCAGTCACTGCAATGGCGGCCCGATGTTTGTTTCAGGCCCTTGAATGGAAGAACACTCTCAGCGGCCTGGAGCCTCCGAATCGGCTGCTTCCTACCGGAGAGAGCGGCTTCCGAAGTCCACAGGCCGAGCTGGGCGGAGATTCAATGCTGGCGACCTCGGTGAGAGATCCCAGGCTCCGCGATGTCAAAGTCAGCACCGCCAGCAGCTGGAAGGTCAGCGCTGCCAGCGGCTGGAAGCTCCCGCCGCCCGTGGCTGGAAGCTACGCAGACCACAGCTCCACGGTGTTCTAAGTCGGCAGTCCTAGTACTCCGGAGCTCCAACACGGCGATTCCCTGTATGGCATCGCTCGCTCCGCGATGGAATCCAGTGCTGCGCCGCTGCTGAAGCTGAAGCTCTGGCCATTCTCCGGCAGGAAAGGCCGCGCCAATCCAGATGGTAGGCCGCGAGGAGGGGGCGAAGATGCGGCTCGGAGAATAGTCGCATCCTCGCCCAGGAAGTGACTAAGAAAAAGAGTTTCCCCCTCCTCCCTCCCCCCCTCCCCCCACATAAAAAAGACTAAAAGACCTCCAAAAACAAAATTAAAAACAGACTAAAAATAACAAAACAGACAGACAGCTGCAGGCTAGGCAGCCACACTCGATGGCGCCAGCACTCTATATATATATATGTGTGTGTGTGTGTGTGTGTGTGTGTGTGTGTGTGTGTGTGTGTGTGTGTGTGTGTGTGTGTGTGTGTGTGTGTGTGTGTGTGTGTGTGTGTGTGTGTGTGTGTGTGTGTGTGTGTGTGTGTGTGTGCGTGCGTGCGTGCGTGCGTGCGTCTGTCTGTGTCTGTGTCTGTGTCTGTGTCTGTGTCTGTGTCTGTGTGAATATATATAAAAGAAAAAGAACAAATGCCCCCAAGTCTCCGTAGTGCAGAGTTTATTTGAGGTTGTAGTTGATGGTTGTGGGGAAGAAGCTACCATTCCACCATATTTTGTTTTTGTTTTAGATTTCTCGTATCTGTAATATTTTGATCCAACTTTTATTGAGTTCGCTGCCGTGTCTCCTTTACTAAGGTTCATCTTGCTGAAGTTTTGCTGCACTCTGTGACGGATTTCTGTCTCATTTAGAGTGTTCACCCTCAATGGTTTTTATTTCCCATCTTGCGTTTGAAGCAACTGGATTAGTGTAACAAGCCCATCTAGTTTATTAAATCCTTCAGTGGAAGAAATGCATTTGGCGCATACAGTCTGGCCGATATAAGACACAGACCTAATAATGTGCTGGAGAAAAGCTCTCAGAACTAATGACTCCAGAAGATTTCTGCGCAATTTCAAAGTTTGTAATACTTCACCAAATTCATTAAATGCTGCTTAATTTGTCTTTCGGAGAATGGCATTGAGTGATTGTCTTGTTTTTTCTGATATTCAGAAAATGATTTATTGATCGGTGGAGGTAATGGTGATATTTCTAAATTTTTTGCAATGCCTAGCTTGACATTCTGATGCTAATTAGATGAGGGTTTTACATGGAGTAACCCGCCAAGATTTGAGACACGTCTAAAGGTCACAAGCAAGTACACTTCAGAGAATGAAACACAACCTGCTGCAGACCTGCAGTAAACTAAAAAAAACACCAGAAAAACTGGAGACGCTGAACAAGGCCAACAATATGTGTCTGGTAAGGAGAAGGGCTGTTAGGGTCATAAAGACAGACAGTATGGAAACAGGCCCTTCAGCCCAACTTGCCCACACCGGCCAACATGTCCCAGTAAACTAGTCCCGCCTGCCTCTCAGGCATTTGGACAGGTAATTGGATAGGAACATTTAGAGGGATATGGGCCAAATGCAGGCAGGTGGGACTAGTGTAGATGGGGCATCTTAGTTGGCATGGGCTAGTTGGGCTGAAGGGCTTGTTTCCATGCTGTATATATCTATGACTTTGATCCTAAGCTAATTCTTGGGATGAGCAGATTGTCCTTTTCAGAAGCTAAACAGGTTGGGTTTCAATTCTTTGCAGTTTCAAGGTTTGAAGAGGGATCCTACTGAGACATTTAAGGTGCTCTGGGAGAATGACAGGGTGGAGGCTGTGATGTTTTCACGAGTGGGAGAGTTGTGATCAAGGGGGACCTGATTTCAAGGTAAGGTCGGTCATTTCACAGTGACGCATGTCTAAATGTCTTCTTGCAGAGCTGAGTGAATCATTGAAACTCTCCAGAAAGTTATGTTGGCCAGATCATGAGCAGCTGAACAAACTTGGATTGTTTTCACTGGAGTATAGAACGTTGATGGGAGATATGATAGATGTACATAAAATTATGAGAGACAGAGACAGGGTAGACAATTGGAACCACTTTTCCAGAGTGTAAATGTCAAAGATGAGAGGGAATTGCTTTAAGGTGAAAGGGGCAAAGTTTAAAGGAGATGTGTGGAGCAAGATTTATTTTACGCAGAGAGTGATGGGTGTGTGGGATGTCCTGTCAGGGATGATGTTGGCGATAGATACAATTGTGGCACGTAAGAGTCTTTTAGTAGGCACATGGATAGGCAGGGAAAGAGGGAAATGGATCACATGCAGGCAGTGGAGATTAGTTTCATTGGCATCCTGTTTGAGACAGACATTATGAAAGAATGAATGGATGAATGAATGAATGAATGAATGACATGTTACTGTCACATATACATAGGGTACCGAGGTACAATGAAATGCTGTGTTTTGCATACAGCTTAAGCAGTACACCAGTATCGCCACGTGTTGCCGTCGACAAAGTTACAAAAGTACCGAACAGTCGTATCAACTGCCTACCACCATACGTGGCAGCAGCCCCCCTCTCCCCCTCCCCCCTCCCCCCTCCCCCCTCCCCACCCACCCCCCCCTCCTCCCTCCTCCCTCTCCCCTCCCCCCTCTCTCCTCCCCCCTCTCCCCTCCCCCATCTCCCCCTTCCCCTCCTCCCCTCCCCCCTCCCCCCCTAGATCCCTCTTAGTTCTCTGTGCCCCCCCCCCACCACTTTGGTACCCATTTGGTCTCAGGCTGATGGACCCGTTCCTATGCTGTACTATGTTCTGTTTTATCTATCATAAGTATTTAATGCAGAGGTAGATTAATAGGACATAGACTCAAAATGCTGGAGTATCTCAGCGGGTCAGACAGCATCCCTGGAGAAAAGGAATAGGTGACGTTTTGGGTTGAGACCCTACTTCAGATTTAGGGGAACTGGAATAGGAAGATATGAGACCTGGTGTCGATCACCCCTGATCATATAGAAGGGTGGGGCAGGTCTAGAGGTCTAGTGCCCTAACCCGGCTCCTATTTCATGTGTTCTGTGTCCTTGTGATTGGTGTTACCTAGAAAGAGATCTTCAGGTGGTGGCCGCATTTGTGGTGGTGGAGGGGTGTGTGTTTGTGAGTGGGCAGGGTGAGCAATTGCAGCACATCTTGTGGATGTGCGTTAGTGCTGGAGGGATGAAGAGACACCTATCAAGCAGGCTGTTTTGACACAGATGGTGTCACGGTTCTTGATGGTTGTTGGCTCTGCACTCATCCAGGAAGGTGAAGAGTATTCCTCTCAACATGTCAAGAGCAAGAATCAAGAGTGTTTAATTGTCACATGCACAGGGAATGGAACAATAACATTCTAACGCTGCAGCTTTTACAGGCACTTGAAGTCAACTATACAACACCACTACAATAAACTATCAGTAATGCACGCAACCAACGTTTTTCACAGTACCTCAGTACACATGATAATAAGCCTATTTGTCACCTTATTATAGAGGGATGGTCATTGGGGAAGTAGTTTAGTTTACTTTAGTTTTAATTTTAAGATACTGCACGGAAAGAGGCCCTTCGGCCCACCGAGTCCACGCCGACCAGCGATCCCCACACATTAACACTATCCTACACACACTAGGGGCAATTTGCAATTATTCCAAGCTAATTAACCTACAAACCGTCTTTGGAGTGTGGGAGGAAACTGGAGATCCCGGAGGTAACCCACGTTGGCCAAGGGAGAGAATGTACAAATTCCGTGCAGACAGCACCCGTAGTCAGGATCGAACCTGGGTCTCTGATGCTGTACGACAGCAGCTCTACCGCTGCACCATTGTGCCACCTGTTGCCACCGTTTTGTAACTATACTGGAGTAGTTTGGCTAGAGGTGCAGTTAATTCTGGAGCACAACTTGTCAGTACTACAGCTGAGATGCTGTGAGACCCACAGACTTTGCTATGTCCAGCGCTCATAGCTGCTTCTTGATTTCATGTGGAGTTAATTAAATTGGCTGAAAAATGGCTTCTGTGGCGGTGGAGATCTCAGGAGGAAGCTGATACACCTGTTAGAATCATTAAAACCCTGCTCTTTTGAGACTGAGGTTTGAATAGCCTTGGTTCCGAAGTGTAGTCCCCACAGCTTGAACGGCAGCTGATGAGTTGCGAAGATGAGCTCCCCACTAGTGACATAGTCCTGTTTGAGACTGCTCTTCAATGAGACTAGTTCTGTTACAAACTCATTACTTAAAATTCGCTATGGCAGCTTACAACCCAGCAGTATGAATAATGATATCACTAACTTCGTAACCCTTGCTTTCCCTCTCTCTCCGTCCCTCCCCCACCCTAGTTCTCCGACTAGTTTCACTGTCCTCCTGATTAATTTTACTGTTTGTATGCCTCCTTGTCACCTTCCCCTCAGCCAACAATGAGCCATTCTACATTTCCTTGATCAACATCTGCTTTGATCTGTTATTTTCACACCTTGCCCCTCCATATCTCTAGACTCCCTCTCCCCTGACTCTCAGTCTGAAGAAAGGTCTCGGCCTGAAACGTCACCCATTCCTTCTCTTCAGAGATGCTGCCTGTCCTGCTGAGTTACTCCAGCATTTTGTGTCTATCTTTTTGTGGAGAACATTGAGGACAATGCTTCCCAATCCCTTCAATTGATGGCCTAAGGCTTTAGTGAGGTCAGGAAAGGCCCTTATATTGGTTGGCATTGATCTCTAATTTCTCTTGGAGTCCTTTGCCACTGAGACCTTGCCACTGTGTCCCTCTATGGACTAAGCCCATTCCTTGATTCAGAGAGCAGCTCTTCAGCTGCTCTGCCGAGATGACTGAGTAGGACCCAAGCAATGGCGTTCCCTGCAGCAGAATCATAGGTCACATCATCCACCTCAGAGCCCACAGAACTAGAATGAATGCAAGTCACCCTTAATCCTGATGTGTAGAAAGGAACTGCAGATGCTGGTTTACACCGAAGGCAGACAAAAAATGCTGGAGTATCTCAGCGGGACAGGCAGCAACTCTGGATAGAAGGAATGGGTGACGTTTTAGGTCGCGACCCTCCCCTTTGATGTCTCCTCTTCACACCTTACCCTTCCTTATCCCTGTCCCCCATTCCTTCCACCCAGAGATGCTGCCTGTCCCGCTGAGTTACTCCAGCATTTTGTGTCCATCTTCTTTAATCCTGATAGGCCGCCTAGCTGGGTGACTCAGGAATGCTGAAGAGGACAGAATCAAAGTGAAGCAGATTGCTTGGAAATCTGCAGTGAAGGAAGGTTTTTCGGAAATAAGGTGGCGGGAGGTAAGTAGGTAATTTAAAACAATAATGAGGTTGGCACGGTGGTGCTGTTAACAGGGCTGCTGTCTCACAGCTCTAGTGACCTGTGTTCAATGCTGACCTTCGATGTTGTGTGTGAAATGTTTGCACATTCTCCCTCTGACCACTTGGGCTTCCTCCAGTTTCCGCCTACAATCAAAAGACGTGCAAGTTGGTAAGTTAATTGGCTACAGTGAGTTGCCCTGAATGAAGTTGGGAGAATCAGGGGAGCTGATTAGCAAGAGAAAGAGAATAGAAACACAGAAACATGGAAAATGGATGCAAGAGCAGGCCATTCAGCCCTTTGAACCAGCACCACCATTCAATATGATCATGGCTGATCATCCAAGATCAGTATCCCATTCCTGCTTTCTCCCCATATCCTTTGATTCTGTTAGCCCTAAAACCTAAATCTTAAAGGCCTGTCTCACGAGTCTGCGGTCATTGGCGGCAAAACAGGAACAATCTACCGCTCCTGGGCCGCCAGAGACCGCGGGCTCGGTCAAACGCCCGCCGCCGGGGCCGTGCGCCGTTGTTCCCAACACCGCACGGTGCTAAAATAAAACCAACACTGTTCAAAAATATGTTCTTACCGCACAGCCGCCGCCAGTGAGGCACGAGTGCGGCACGGCCGCCGCCACAGCCGCCGCCAGTGCGGCACAAGCGGCGTGCGTCGAACTTGCACCGCCACAGCCTCCGCCAGTGAGGCACGACCGCCGCCACAGCCGCTGCTAGTGAGTCACGTGTGCCGCACGGCCGCCTCCACAGCCACCGTCACAGCGCCACGATCAGCACTGCCGCCGCCACAGCCCCGCAGATCCGAAATGACGTCATCGCAGTCGGCCCGCCCTTTGTTTTTACTTACCGCAAGCTCGTGGGACCAGCCGTACTTAAATCACTCGGCCCCCGCGCAGCATCGGTGCGGCGCTCCCGTGGCATAGGCTCGGCGCTCTCGCCGTTGCCGTGCGGTCCCCTCTACCGGCGACGCCGCGCTTCACCGCCGATGACCGCAACACCGTGAGACAGAGCCTTAACTCTCTCTTGAATACATTAAATAGATTACAATGAGGGGGAAATAGGATTGCTCTGACGGTAGGCATAGACTTGATGGGCTGAATGGACTCCTCTGTAAAATGAAGGGCTTATTTCATGTAGAGGCAATTTAGTTGATTGCTTAAAGCAAACATTAGAACAATTCACTTCCAGCCATTGTCAGGTTTGGTTGGACGTGACATAGCTAAATCTTTCATTTGTATTTTAATTTGCACGTTATTAATTTGCAGTTTTGGTCTGTAATTGCGTAGGCCCTCAATCACATGGGAATACACTAGAGGTGCAGTTAGCATTGGAACTAATCTCATTGGCAGCTCTCAGTCTGCAAAGGCCAGGCTTCTGCGCCACGGTGAGGTCTCCAGGGTCTTTGCATGTGTTGGCCATGCCTGCTGTGGCTGACCAGCCCGATTCTCCAGTGATGGTCTTTGCCGCAATGGGAACAGGTAAAGGAGGCTGTTGGGGTTGTAGAAGCTCGTTTCTTGCCATCAGCCCCCTCCCCCCCTCGGCAGCACGCAAGTTCCTGCCTACATCCGCCCTCTAATGTCTTCCTGGACAATCCCACGGCATGAGATAGAGATGGAATCGACCGCATTATATACTGTTCTAATGCTATTATAAAGTGGCAACAGTAAAATATCTCGCTAGGGTGCCCTGCGGGATTTCCGGGACCTCAATAAGGATGGGGAAATAGTGATTTAATATTCAATATTTAAGAATATTTGCTTTATTTTGTGTTATGGTGGTGGGTTTGTTTGTATTTTTGTACTGTACATATCATTTTTGTAAATAGTTGATTAAAATTATTTTTGGGGGTAAAAAAAAAGGCAAAAGTATGGTGGATTGCCAGTACAGTTTAATCATGTCTAACATTACATTTCAGTCACATCCTGTGCGAAAACTAGAAGCAAACAAAACTCCAGGAATGAATTCTTAATATAATGTCCTGGAATTTTTTTGTATTGGACAGGAGAAAGGAGAAAACATTTCAGCAGTTTCCCATTATTAGCAGTCAAATAAATCTTGTGGAATTATACCCGAGGAAGACATTTCCTCATGACTGATCAAAGTCAGCAAACAATGATTTCTCACTTGACCCGTAGGTGTGTGAATAGATCAAATCACATGTGAGCTGTTGTCAATAAAGTGAGTGGATTATAAATTATATTCCTCCGCTATTTGGTTAAGGCCAAATAATTTACAATGCATGCAGTAAATAATTGGGTGAATTAAACTGGATGCCGAGGTTAAAGAAAGGGTAAATTTAATGGTGCTCAATATGTCTCTATTATCAGTTTGACTCAAGAAAATCTGGAATTCTCTCACAAAAGGCTGGGTCAGTTGAGACTTGTGAAATTCTGAGGACCACGTTAAGTTCTCACACGCTCCCCCAGCCAGCACCACCTCCACCTCTTCTCCACATAACTTACCTGTACTGTATGTGTAGGAAGGAACTACACATACTCCGAAGATAGACACAACATGCTGGAGTAACTGGGCGGGACAGGCAGCATCTCTGGATGGAAGGAATGAGTGACGTTTCAGGTCAAGATCCTTCTTCAGACTGAGAGTCAGAGGAGAAGGAGACACAGAGATATGGAAGGGTAAGGTGTGAAAACGAGACATCAAAGGTGATGAAGCTCAAAGGAAAATGTAGACTAGATCATTGTTAGCTAGGTGACAACGGAGCATAGAAAGATAAAATTTAATCAGGAGGACAGTAAGACTGATCGGAGAACTAGGATGGGGAGGGATGGAGAGAACGGGAAAGCAAGAGTTACTTGAAGTTATAGAAGTCAATATTCATACCACATGTTTGTCAGTTGAAATATGAGCTGTTGTTCCTCCAATTTGCATTGGGCCTTGGACATATGCCATCTCCTGACATCGTTGAATGGCAGAGTCTCTGTCTAATTCCTTCTGGTCTAATACCACCATGTCTCAAGTTCATGTTGGTATGAAAAAGAGAGGGTTGGGAGTCGGGAAATTACTTACTCATGCTCATACAATGCTCATGCAGTTGGGTTGTCATCTACCCAAATGGAATATGAGGTGCTGTTCCTGAAGTTTATGTTGTTCAAAAATAGACTGATCCTTGAACTCACATGGGGCTGCCTTACAGCGCCAGAGACCTGGGTTCGATCCTGACTATGGGTGCTGTCCGTATGGAGTTTGTATGTTCAACCCATGACTGCGTGGGTTTTTTCCGGGTGCTCCGGTTTCCTCCCACACTCCAAAGACGCGCAGGTTTGTAGGTTAATTAGCTTGGTAAAATTGTTAATTTCCCCAAGTGTGTAGGATAGTGCTAGTGTATGGGGTAATCGCTGGTCGATGCGGACTTGGTGGGCCATAGGGCATGTATCCACGCTATCTAAACTAAACTAAACTAGCCAGCATGTTGTGCATTACTGCGTCAAATTTCTAGAACTATGAAACAAACATTACCACAGGAACATGGATCGCAGTAGTTCAGGAGGTAAAACCTCAAGGATTCAGCCCTTTCACTTCTGAAGAATTGATTAAGTGCAGAGACTGCATATCAGAAACACCACTCTGCATCCATTACATTTCTAATGCACAGACCAGATATTTTGCTGCCCCTAGAAATGCAATTGCCTGCTTATACAACTGTGCTATGGATTCAGCAAGAACTTATAGTGATGCAGGGCTTCATTTGGCCCATTTGGTCCATGCTAGCCCCCAGTTTGAAATCCCATTAGTTCCACTCTCCCTCTCCTTAGTTCCTTGTATTTGAGCAGCGTATTGTCTGTTAGATGACCAGTCAGTTTACAGTCTGAATCTCAGTCTGAAGAAGGGTCTGGACTTAAAACATTACCCTTTCTCTCCAGAGATGCTGCTTGTCCAGCTGAATTACTCCAGCATTTTGTGTCCCTTGTCAGTTTACAGGTCAGCTTTAAGCCAGGTGATGTTGAATGGCTTGAGTTTAAACGCTAACTGGCGAATATGCCATCAACTTTCCTTTGAGGTTCCCCCCCCCCATTTACCCCCACACCATGAGGCAAGCTACAGCGACCAAATAACGTACCAACCCTCACACCATCGTAATATGTGAGGAAACTGCAGCTACTGCATTAGCTGCACAAATGAGCTCAATTCCTACATATTTCGATGACCATATCTGGATTCTAAGGGGCTTATTTACTCTGATTCTAATTGTGTTGATGAACTGATGAAAAAAAATGTAAACATCTGTACCTGCAAATCACTTTGCTTTTCTACTCTCATTAAAGGAATGTCAAACTGCATGGAGCATAACTGCTTTATTTTCCATTTGCCATATTTGTAATCCCTTTGGGACTTCCAGATAGTGCTAAACCTGAAAGAGAATAAATTCCATTATCACTAAACAGAATTGTAAATAGTTACATTAAATACATTTGCCTGACTCATTTGTTTCATGCATTTAATTTCATGCTTCTCTGTCTGAGCGATTTGTTACTGTTTGGTGTCTGACAATTAAAAATCAGTATAATATTATAATTAAGTAAAATAAATGTGTTATGTGCTGTGACATTGCACTAATTATCTGTTACAAGAAACGCTACTACAGTTGCATGCACTTAATTGCATGAATATTAATGGCTTATTAAATTATATATTTATTCAGAGTGTATCATTTTTCTGAAACCCTTACAATTACATCGCACCACTAATAGCAGATGCAGTAGGTTGCAGAAGAGCCAGATTCAAATAGTTTTTTGTTAATAAATTGCATATTAGCATTGTGAAAACATCAACTGGAACGTACCCCAGTGAGTTCATCTACTGAAATTGAGTATCTGGTTCATTTTTGGATCGTTAGAGTGTTTTTTGGTGGTTAGATCAGATTCAAATTAGTTTATTATTATATACACAATGGTGTTATGAAATTCCTTGTTTACATGAAGTTCACAGAGTAAGCTGCATACATATTGTAGGGTCAGGGATGACACCAGATCGGTAGTGACTACACCGACTCTGAATGAATGAATGAATGAATGAATGATACTTTATTTGCACGTGACAAATCACAGTGATATTCTTTGTTTTTGATACTCAAGGTATGCAAAGAGTTGCCACAAAAAGGGCACTGACAAAGTTACAAGTATCCCATTTTAACACAAACCATTTTGAACAGATTCCATTTGTGGTTTCCTTTAGTTCTCGGCAGTCCCCCCACGCCGGGTCCTCCTTAGTTCTCGGTGGCATGTTAGACCTGTGGCCTCCACGTGACCCATCCTGGACCGTCGGCGCATGTTGCCTCGACCTCTTTCGCCCGCCCATGTCCTCGTCTTCGACCACCAGCGCCATCCTTGACCTCGAATGCCAGCCCGGCATCCTCACTGATCACTGGCCTTACCAACCCGACCTCCTCACTGACCCGACTTCCTCACTGACCGCTGGCCCGACAACCTCACCAACCCAACCCAAGTATCATTGCTCTAAAGATGCAAAAACAGATTATTTTCCAGTTAGAGTTCAGAATTTCTTTTTGTGTTTATTATCTGCTTTAAACCAAAAAGCTTTTCATGTTAATGGTGATTCACTGAGCTGCTGATGCCCATGAAAACATATCTAATCCAGATCTTATTCTTTCCTGGTCAGTGGCCACTCATGTATTGTATTCCTCCGTGCTTCACTGAAGTGCTACAACAAAGATTGATGCAAATTACTGGGAGTTTATGAAAACTGAGCATATCCAAGCATTAAGGGCAACCTCAGATTGCAGTTTTTTATGAAGGAGATTGAAGCAGTTCTTTGAATAAAGGTTGTACTTTTTAAGCAATAACATTGGAGTCCAAAACTATTATTAATAAAGACTGAGGGTTTGGCATTTAATGTGAGATTTGACATTTCACTCAGCAAAACCAATGCTGCAGATTAGGATTCATATGATCATCATCAGCTTGGAAGAAACAACCAGGTTATGGGCCAAAAATTTAACGTCACATTTATTTAACTGAGCTTTGCAAATGATTCCTTGCCCTTTTTTTGTCAAGCTTAGATCAGATGTGTGTTTTCTGAGATTGCTGCCCTCTTCTAATTCACAAAGTGCACATAGAAACACCCTGTCCCTGTGCTCCTGGTGATTCCCACACCCTGATTTCTCAGGAACAATCTCCACTTTTGTTTTGAAAGAATACGCTGTGAAAAAAAAGGAAGAAAATCCTCTCTGTTGCTCGTGGACCTGAATGAATGAATGATACTTTATTATCGCAAGTGACAAGTCACAGTGAGATTCTTTGTTTTGCATACACGCAAGGTACGCAAATAGTCACCACATAAAGGGTGCCAACAAAGTTACCAAGTATTCCATTATAGCACAAAGTATTCCATTTGTGGTTCCCCTTAGTTCTCGATGGCTCCCCCCCATTGCCAGGCCCCCCTTTGTTCTCTCAGCGACCCCCCCACGCCGGGTCCATCTTTGTTCTCGGGGTCTGTCCGACCTCTGGCACCCATGTGGCCCATCTGTGTCACAAAGACTTGTTCATTTACATTGGGATCTTTATCAAGCTTCAAGAGTCAACATGATCAACACTTCCAACGTTGCATCCTCCTTGGACAGCAGGCAGTGCCTCTCCAAACTTGTTCTACTTTGCATGGTAAACTTTTGGATAGCTGTGTTGAAAATGCTACATTTGTGAGTTTAGGCATAAAAAAATAGCTGTAATCATCAATGCCTGTTTTGCAATCTCATGCCCCTCAGGGCCATTGATCACCAAACACTCATTTATATGAGTAGCCAAATGGCCTTCTCCGCTCTTATTCCATGTGTCCCTTTCTCCACTAAAAATGGTTGGCGGTATACTGGGGTTTGAAGCGTTATAATTGGAAAAAGCTTCAGGGCACTTCTTGCGCGCCTGGATTTTCACATGATTTGCAATTTGATTTATACCCTACTCACTGGGATTCAAGCTTCCCCCGAGGAGAGGTTTAAATTGCATGCACTGAGTTTCAGGTTTCCTCTGCGGAGAGATATAAATTGTACACACTGGGACACAAGCTCCACCTTAAAAGTATCATTTATAGATAAACCAGGACTTAGCAAAATAACAGAGAGTTAGAATCAGTTCCCCAGGCACTGTACTTATTCTGCTGAAAGAGCTTGAAACCTGCAGTGTTAACTCTGCTAATCTCTCCACAAACGCTGTCTGATCAAATGGTTATTTCGCACACTTATTTTCCTCAGATTTCCAACAGAGCAATGGTAAACCTGGTGAAGATTGTCTGCACTTAAAGGGGAAATATTTAGAACCAACCCACAGGAACAAAACCAGGAGAATGCGGACTGACTATCGGTGGTTTGAAAGGGAACATTGTCAGGTCTTTGGGGCCAAGTGGCCTTTGGACTGGTGTGTGTACGTGGGGTGAATGGGAGAAGCCGGGCCCGGGTGAAAGGAGTCTACTCGCCACCGAGGCCGGCAGCTGGACAGGGTTGTGCTGAACGGAGGGTCCCGAGGGACCGCAGTCCCTCCGCTTTACACCAGGGCGCACTGCCATACGACTTCAATCCCGTTCATATTTAGTTCAGTTTAGTTCAGTTTAGTTTATTGTCACGTGTACCGAGGTACAGTGAAAAGCTTCTGTTGCATGCTATCCAGTCAGCAGAAAGAGAATACATGATTACAATCGAGCCATTTACAGTGCATAAAGGCTGTACACTGTAAATAAGGGCATAATGTTGAGTGCAAGGTACTCGTTTTGTGCAAGGTAAAGCCAGCAATATCAAGGTTCAGTGGAAACAAGCCAATGATGAATGGTCTACAACCTGAAACATTAGCTCTGCTTTTCTCCCTCTGCAGATGCCAGCTTCGTATTTCCATTGAAATCGTATTTGCTGTTTTAATTTACGTGTTTGATTCATTTATTGTTAGTAGTTCATGTTATTTGTTCATCACAGATGGGGACGAGGCAGAGTATAGAAGTGAGATTGACCGACTGACCAAATGGTGCCAGCACAACAACCTGGATCTCAACATCAGTAAGACCAAGGAACTGATTGTGGACTTGAGTAGGGGAAGGATGAGGACCCACAATCCTGTTTATATCAACGGGACGATGGTGGAAAGGGTCAATAACTTCAAATTCCTGGACGTGCATATATCAGAAGATCTTTCCTGGACCCAGCACACCGATGCAATTGTAAAGAAGGCACATCAGCGACTCTACTTCCTGAGAAGATTACGGAGATTCAGCATGTCAAAGAGGATTCTCCTAAACTTCTACAGGTGCACGGTAGAGAGCATTCTGACTGGTTGCATCGTGACCTGGTTCGGCAACTTGAACGTACAGGAGCGAAAAATAGTACAAAAAGTTGTGACCACTGCCCAGTCCATCACCGGCTTTGACCTCCCCACCGTAGAAGGGATCTATCATAGTCGCTGCCTCAAAAAGGCAGCCAAAATCATCAAGGACCCACACCATCCTGGCCACACACTTATCTCACCACTGCCATCAGGAAGAAGGTACAGGAGCCTGAAGTATGTAACGTCCAGGTTCAGGAACAGCTGCTTCCCCACAGCCATCAGACTATTAAACACAACGAATAAGCTATGAGCTCTGAACTGCAAAAGACTATATTATTATTTGTTATTTGCACTATATTTGTTATTTATTAAACTTTTTCTTTTTTTCCCGTTATATACAATATTTACATATTCACATATTCTGTAGTGCTGCAACAAGTAAGAATTTCATTGTCCCGTCCGGGACATATGACAATAAAACACTCTTGACTTGACTCTTGTTTGTATTTAATTGTGTTTTTAATTACATATATTTTTAAAAGTTTCTTCTTCATCGGGTGGCGCCGCGAGTCTGTCCTTTTGACTTTTTTTGTTATTTTTAGTGCGTCTAAATGTATGATTTAATGTTTTATATGGGGGATGGTGGGGGGGGGGGGGGGAAGGAGGAAACCGTTTCAGTCACTTACCTCGACGGAGATGCAACTTTTCTCTTTGTCGCATCTTCGCCCCCCCCCTCGCGGCCGAACAACTGGTTTGGCACGGCCTCTCCAGACGGAAGAGCTTCAGCAGCAGGCGCGGAGCGGACTTACCATCGCGGAGCCTGGGATCCTTTGCTGAAGGTCGCCAGTGTTGGAGCTCTGACCGCGGAGGCCTGCTGACTGTAGCGATCTTTGGAGCTTCTAGCTGCCGGCGCGGCACGGACTTACCATCATGAAGCCTGGGATCCCGTGCCGGGGATTGCCAGAAGAAGTGCTTTGACCGCTGGCACGTGGTGTTTAACATCGTGAAGCTGCGGTCTCCTGTAAGAAGCGGCCGATTCGGGAACTCCAAGCCGCGGAGTGTGTTCTGATCCATCCTGACGTGGGAGTTTCAATCATCTCGCCGAGAGGGCTTGTACATCGGGCCGTCCGTAGCGGCGACTGCGGAGGGTTCAACGCCCCGACCACGGGTGAACAAAGGAGGAAGATTGACTGAATTTTATCGACTTCCATCAGTGAGGAATGTTGATTCCACTGTGATGGATGTTTATGTTAAACTCTATCGTGTATTGTGTTCTTTTTACTTGTATGGCTGCATGGTAACTCAAATATCACTGTACCTTAATTGGTGCATGTGACAATAAATGTGAACTTGAACTTGAATTAACTAAATTTGTTTCGTCATTTTTCACAGAATACAGAGCACAGAAATTATCTGCTCGACATGACGGTTCGTTCAATTATTGATGCCTCACTTTCTATAACACCATGAACAATGTCCTTCTATTTATTCGTTTAACTCGCTTCCTCCTGACTACTAATCCTTATGGTAATGAGTTGCTCAGTTGCCCCTAATGATTGTGTGTTCCAAATGCCAACTACTCTCCTGTGCTTCAAAGGTTGCAAGATGGCGCCCTACCCAGGCGACTATTGCGTGCCAGCCACAGAAGCAGATCTACAATCACATATTCCAATCGCTCCACACTCTTAAATCTCTACTCCTACAGCAACATTTCTACCTTGCACTAAACGTTATTCCTTTATCATGTATCTACACACTGTAAATGGCTCGATTGTAATCACGGATTGTCTTTCCGCTGACTGGTTAGCTCGCGACAAAAGATTTACACTGTACCTCGGTGCACGTGACAATAAACTAAACTGAACTGAAGCTAGGTCTTGAGATGTCCTGTGGTATTACAGCATACTTCTGGAGATCTGCCAATGCCAATACTAGAAGCAGTACTTTTGGAGCAAACCACATGCCAAGGATGAACATGAATCACAACAAAGAACTCCATGCCTTAAAGAGTCAAAGAGTCAGTTAACATAGAAACGGGACCCTTGCCCCACTCCGTGGGGCAAAGGTCCTGTTTCTATGTTAACTGACCTTCGAACCCTATTTATGCTAAATCCATTAACCTCCTCCATCAGATTCTATCACATACCTAAACACAGCAGCTTACTAATCTACCAACTTGCACATTTTGTGTCCATCTTCAGTGAAAACCAGCATCTGCAGTTCCTTCCTACACAAAACACCATCTTAGTTTCTGTTTGGTTGTGGTCTTTGTTTCTTACAAATAGCAGTATTTCCTTTCCATCTACCTTACAATATTGAAGGCTTCTTATAGGTCACCCCCATCTTTTAAAGAAGAGCTTCTTGTCTGAACATGATGAGTTCATTACCAAAAACAAGCCTCCGCTCATCCAATTCCACCTTCACTCTGCTTTGGGATAGCAGGTAACATAATTAGATCCTAGTCATTCCCTCTTCTCCTCTCTCCGCTTTTGTATCCCAAAGGTATCATTGAATCTTGAAATCTTGAAAACATGCACCACCAGGCTGACGAATAGGTTCTTCCCTCCTGTTATCAGATTACATGCTTAGGATGAATTCCCCATCTTTCCATTTATCCCATTGGGGCACTTGCACTTTTTTATGTGCACTTTGGAATGGAATGGAATACTTCATTGTCACGAGTGAAATTCTTTGCTTGCACACCATGAAAATAGTCACCACATACGGCGCTGACAAAGTTACAAAGTACCCTCACTCCGGGCCCTCCTTTGTTCTCCCCCCTCCCCCTCCCCCTCCCCCCATGTCAGTTCCTCCATTGTTCTCCCCCACCCTCCCCCCTCCCGGCAGTCCTCCCCACGCCAGGCCCTCCATTGTTCTTCACCTTCCTCACCTCAAGGTGGTTCCCCGCGTCCTCATCAGGTCAAGCCGCGAAGCTCCACCGACCCACGAGGCTTCACCGCTGCTTGGCTGTGAGGCTCCATCGGCCACGAGGCCCTACCGCCGCCGCTGAGGCCCCACCACCACTGCCGAGGCTCCACCGGCCCAGGCAGTCCTCGCCGCCCGACTTCTCCTTGGCCTCCCAGGAGACGTATTCATCTATGGTGTGCTTGCACTTTCATATGGAATGATCTCCCTGGATAATATGCTGTTTAAAAGACACTTGGACAGGTATACGGATAGGAGAGGTTTACATTGATATGGGTTAAATTTGGAGTATTGTGAGCAGTTTTGGGCCCCATATATGCGGAAGGATATGCTGGCACTGGAGAGGGTACAGAGGAGGTTGACGAGTATGATCCCAGGAATGAGTGGGTGAACATATGATGAGCGTTTGACAGCACAGGGCCTGTACTCGCTGGAGTATAGAAGGATGAGGGGGTACCTCATTGAAACTTACAGAATAGTGAAAGGTCTGGATAGAGTTGATGTGGAGAGGATGTTTCCACTAGTGGGAGAGTCTTGGATCAGAGGTCATAGGTTCAGAATTAAAGGACATTTCTGCAGGAAGTTAGAAATCATTTCTTTAGTCAAAGGGTAGTGAATCTGTGGAATTCATTGCCCTAGATGGCTGTGGAGGCCGTCAATGGATATTTTTAAGGCAGATTTGGATGGATTTTACTTCGGAGTCACGTGAGTGACTACGTGAAGAAGACCCGTCAGGGCGCCTGCGTGTCATTATGTCAGACGCATTGGCGTGAACGGACGTGAGGAGCAGCGCTCCTCTAGTGGAAATGTAGTTGTCAACTACAAGGTAAGTAAAAACTTTTTCAATAGTTTCCGGGTCCGTTTGCTGTGGGTCTGTGGGGATTTTTCCACAGATGCCATGGAAAAAACGGACAAGGGGAAGAGGCGAGCGGCAAAGCCGGTGGAAAGTCGCAAGATTGCGGTCGGCGAACAGCTGCCTCAGACCCCTGTACAGTCGCCGGCTGGGAGCGTAGTGACTGTGGACTTGGGGTTGAAAATAACTCAGTCAGCACCAGTGGGGCGCAAGGCTAAAGTCAAGTCCATGAGGCAAGCGAAGACGGCAGCTGCCAGATGTTCTATTCCTGGTAGTACGATTCGCTGCTCTGTGAGAGTTCTGACCCTGAATCTGCCGGTGAGGCCGATACAAGCGAAGACGGCAGCTGCCAGATGTTTTACTCCTGGCAGTACGATTCGCTGCCCCGTCAGAGTCAGGAGAGCCACTGGGAAAGGAAGTGGCCTCTGCGATCAACTATTGTGTCTTCAATCAGCTCTAGTAGCTTACGATGGATGTAAATGCCAAAAAAGCACAAGACCCCAAGGAACTGCGTATTGCTGAAATTACTAGCAGTGAACCAAGATATAAGGGGTCAGATGGGCGAGGGCATGTGAGCCTAAGAAAAGTAAACTGCAGAGAATATTGAAGCTGCTGGGTTGAGGAACAACTGCAATTTTGCAAAAACAACAATAATAATAATAATAATAATAATAGATTTTATTTATATAGCGCTTTTCAGGACTCAAAGTCGCTTGCAATGGATGGAGGCCAGGGATGGAGATGCATCAAGTGGCACTAGGGTTGCTATGTAGCGCCCACTTCGAGATGAATTGTTTCAGGAAGTATGCCATTCGGTCCACCATCAACCCCAAGTTGCAGCAACTCTGTAAAGCCCAGCAATGTGCAGTCATTCAACTTACTCTTCAGAGAAAAAACCTCACGAAACGTGGAAAAGAGTTGGTTGATGAGGCAAAAACAGCAAGGTTGATCAAAACATCAATGGTCGGCAAGTCTGCAAAGAGGAGGTATCCTTTCAGACATCATACAAAATCCTGGGCCTACACCAGGAACAAATCGACCATTGAAGCAGGGGCGCAGTTGGTGTCCTGCAGCGGGAAAACGAAAAAGCGTGGGTTTTTCCTGCCAGGAGCCAGGGACCACAGGTCACTCAGGTGACAAAGGAGGTAGTTGGACCTGGTTCTCATGGGAACATATTAAGGCAAAAACAGCCAAATATTCGAAGCAAATTACTTCAGATTTATTATTCTGAGTATTATTCAAAGGTTTCGAATTGATTCGATCCAAATAGTGATTTGCCATCCAGCATGTTCCAAGCAGAACACGCCAATTTCACAAAAAGAAGTGATGGAGGTTCAAGCTGAATTGAAAACTTGTCTATAAACAAGTAATTGAAAGGTCGGTTTATCAAAACCACCAAATTGTGTTTAAAATTTCTCGACCTAAAAGGTGAGGAGTATTTTAGATCTGACAAGTCTTTAAAATTTTGTGAAGTATAGACAATTCATAATGGAGACTTTGAGACTGCCAAACAACTTATTTCAAAAGATGTTATATGGCACATAGATATGAAAGATGTATATTACTTAGTGTCTGTTCATTTGTAAGATAAAAATATTTGAAATTTATCTGAATGAACAATTATGGCAATTCAAAGTTCTGTCTAATGGGTTAACTTCAGTTCCTAGAATTTCACTAAATTGGTAAAACCAATTTTGGGGCTAATTAGAGTCCAAGGACAGATGTTGATGGCTTAACCGGATGATGTCCTAATTAGGACGAACAAGAGAATTAGTGAGTTATCTCTCAATTGTTCAATCCACTTTTGAAAGTTGGGTTTAATTCATCCAGAGAGAAATTAAGGTTAACGCCACTTACAACAATTGATTATTTTAATTTCACAATTGATTCCATTGACAGGGTAGTAATTTACCCAGGGTAAGGGTAGAGCTGATTGATGGTTGCATTAAGCTGTTGAAAAAGCAACAATCGTCAAATAAGAGGTGGCCTGCTTGCTAGGGAAATTAGTGTTATTTCCAGCAATACAATATGGGCCATAGTACTACCAGCAGCTACAGACGGCAAAAAGAAAGGCACTAAGATGCATGGTGGCCATTTTTGATAGGCCATGCAGTTAAACAACAAATGCTGCTTCTGATTTGAAGTGGTGGATTTAACATGTTTCCAGTAGTTCAATCAAGATACTGATTGAACAGCCTTCCATGGTCTTACAGACTGATGTCAGTGCAATAGGATTGGTGCCACTGAAAAGGTATCCATCTGTGGACAGATGGAATATGGAAGAAGCATTATTTTTGCAGACATGGAGAATCAACGTTTTACAGCTATTGGAAGGCTTATGAGCTCCAAGCTTGTTGTTAATACAACTAATCTGCACGTTCAGCTTCAAATTAACAACACTACAGCAATGGCATATATTAATTGTATGGGTGGAATTAATTTGGTGTCATATGACAAATTGGCTAATCAAATCTGGACTTGGTGTGTTGACAAATATTTGGTTTCAGCTATTTATCTACTAGTTAGATTCAATATAGTAGCAGACACCAGGTTATGGGAATTTCCATGATAACAACGAATGGATGTTGAACCTTAAGATTTTAATGATATAATAGTCAGATTTGGGAAGCCAGATACGACTTGTTTCCATCCAGACTCAATCACCAGTTACAGAGATATGTGTTATGGGAACTACATTGGGAGACAGTAGCGATTGATGTTTCTAGCTACATTAGGGTGGTATGTTTTTATATGCATTTTCCATCATTCTGTCTCATAAACTGCTGTCTGCTTAAAATGAAGCAGGATGCTGCCTCTGGGGTACTGGTGGTACCAGACTGGTCTACGCAGCCATGGTTCCCTTTGATATTGGAATTAATGACACAGTTTCTGATAAAGGTTCCCAAAAGAAGGGAGTTACTGGTGTATCTGATAATTGGAGAGTAACATCCGTTATATACCTGTATGGATCTGTTAATTTGCAGGTTTTAAAAAGAGGATTGTCTGGGCATACTGTGGACATACTTACAGCAGTCTGGCGGAAGAGCACTCAAAAGCAGTACGTTTGTGAATCTGAGGTTGTGACTCTATAAATGCTGCTTTCCCATTATGTAAAGAATGGGGAACATTTTCTGTATACAAAAGAATATGGAAGGTTGTACGGCACATGTTCAAATGTCTTGGGTTTTCTCAACACTCTATTTGAGGGGTTGAGTTATAGTGCGATTTATTCAGCCAGAAGTACATTATCCTCGTTTTTTATTGATGAGGTCGGAAAGACATCCTGTTGAGTCTCGTTCTTTCATTTCCTGATTAATGAAAGGAATTTTAATTCCAGAGCTTCTAAACCTAGGTATGGGAATCTGGAATATAGAGTTGTTTTAAGCTACTTCATCAATGGACTCTTGATACGATTCTGATTTGGCCAAGTTCAGCATGAAGGTAGTCATGCTTATGGCACTTGTAACAAGCACAGAGAGTGCAGACATTACAAAAGTTACAGATACACAGGATGGCAGTACCTCAGGATTATGTTATGTTTTACATTTTATGACCTACTCAAATGAAGTCGGGTCAGGTGTGACAGGATTCAAGAGTGTTTTATTAGCATATTCCATAGATCCATGTCTATGTGTTAAGACATATTTGTTGCAATACATTGAGGCTACAAAGGTCTCATGAAATATGAAAACAAGATTGTTTATCATTCACGAAAAACCATACAGTGTCAGTTCAGACTATTTTAAGATGGTTAAAACAAGTTTTAGTTGCTGCAGGTATGAACATTGATGTTTTTACATCCCATTCGATTTAGCAGCACCATTGGCGGCCAGGGCGAAGGACGTCCCGTCGACCATATTTTCGCAGCCACCGGGTGATCTAATAAGTTGGTGTTTCAACACTTTTACCATCGGCCTATTGCCAATACGGGGCTGTTTGCAGATACTATATTAAGTTCTGCTTAAATTTCCTTGGTTAAATGTCATTATTAATGCATTATTGATTATTTCTCGTTCCGAGTCAATCAATGCAGTGAGAAGCCGGGATTTGTATCTGCGGCATGAAATCACAAAGCTTTAAAATCTTCACGTAGTCACTCACGTGACTCCGAAGTAAAATAGTAAGATTAAACGAGAACTTACCAGTTTGAAGTTTGATCGTTATTTTATGAGGAGTTACGTTGGTGATTACGTGCCCACCACGGCCCAACCCTCTTTCATAAAGGTCAGATTGAAGTTCTTGATATACTCGTTTTATTATGTTACTATGTTACTTCGTTCTTGTTGTTTGTGATTTCACACCGCTGCTTTGAAGATTGACGCGCAGGCGCCCTGACGGGTCTTCTTCACGTAATCACCAACGTAACTCCTCATAAAATAAAGATCAAACTTCAAACTGGTAAGTTCTCGTTAATCTTACTATTTTTGGTTAGTACGGGTGTCGGGGCTTATGGGGAGAAGGCAGAAGCCGTGATTGAGTGGCAGTAGCTTTGATGGGCTGAATGGCCTAATTCTTCTCCTATCACTTATGAACATGAAATGCCGGCAAATGGAACTAGCTTAGAAAGGACATCTTTGTTGGCATGAATGAGTTGGGGGCCGAAGGTCATGTTTCTGTGTATACTAGAACAAACATTTTTAACATTGTGAAACGTCACCCATTCCTTTTCTCCAGAGATGCTGCCGGTCCCGCTGACTGACTGAATGCTCTCATGAATAGTTTGCTTTCTGTGTTGCATCAGGAAGAAGCCGGTGACAGGCTGATGAAGGGCTGGTGTTCGGATGATACTATTGAGAACAGGGTTCATGTGAACTACAATGCAGGTTACAATGGTTCAATTGTTCAATGGTGCATTATTCATCGCATATGCAAGTCCACAGTGAAATGATTTTTGTGCATGATATTACACACGCTGCCGCCGCCATTTTTGCCGCAATTATTCAAAGTCCAAAGTGCGGTCGGCCCAGGCGCTCGATGTACTGGAGAAGTTCCCGCAAACCCCTCTCCTCTCCTTGCCATCTTTGATGCAGGAGTTTGTGGGAACTGCTCCAGTACATATTTGTATCCCGAGGATGCCTCCTGCAGCCGACCTTGGAGGAGGTGGAAGCATTACCCTGGTTCACCCCCCCCCACCTGCCCACTCCCAGCGCCCGACGTCTCCAGCTCCTTCCTGGTTACGTGGGTCCCGATGACCGACGAGACTTCTGGCAGGTTTCCAGTCCCGCCGACCGACAAGCCTTCCGGGCAGGCTCAGCGGCCACGGCACCTCAGGAAGACCTCCGCCACGCGGTCTAACACCTCCACCTCAGGGTCTAGCAAAGGGTTGTGATGCAACAGGATAAACCCACACCTCCTTTTGCACTGTGGCGCTCAATTCATAGTATAAATTTGTCCTGACCCTATATCTTCATCTCAACACCTGCAAATTACATCAAGCATAAAACATGCCATGCACTATTCATCAATAATTGCAGTAACAGCCCGCGCTGTTGCGCAGCCAGTAGATGCACTGCCTCACAGCGCCAGGGACCCAGGTTTGATTCTGACCTCGGGCACAGTCTGTGTGGAGTTTACATGTTCACTCTGCGACCGCGTGGCTTCCCCTGGGTCCTCCAATGTTCTTCCACATCCCAAAAACATGTGAGTTAGTTGGTTAATTGGCTGTTGTAAATTGCTCTCAGTCTGCAGTGAGTGCGAGGATCTGGGGGAGTTGAGAATGTGAGGGGAATAGATAATAGGATAAATGTAGTGTAAATCAATGGTCTGTTTCCATGTTGTATCTCTCTATGACTCAAAGGATAGACACAAAACGCTGGAGTAATTCAGCGGGACAGGCAGCATCTCTGGAGAGAAGGAATGGGTGACACTATGGGTCGAGACCCTTCTTCAGACTGACACTTCTCTATAACTCTATGGCTCGGTAATTAATGTTAACAAAATATGAGATGTCTTTTCAATGGAAGATAGAGAGGTTCAGAAATGGATCACACCGCCAGTTTGGTTGATTTCAGTTTAGAGATACAGTGCAAAAACAGGCCCTTCGGCCTACTGAGTCTGCGCTGACCAGCGATCCCCGCCTATTAACACTATCCTACACACACTAGGGACAATTTACATTTATACCGAGCTAATTAATTTACAAACCTGTACGTCTTTGGAGTGTGAGAGGAAACCGAAGATCACAGAGAAAACCCATGTGGTCACGGGGAGAACGTACAGACTTCTTACAGAGAGCACCTGTAGTCAGGATTGAACCAAGGTCTCTCAGTTCTCCGTTCACGATGGTGGTCTAATCTGGTGCTTACTTTCGCAAAAAAGCAGGTGTTGGGCTCACTTTAGCAGCAGTTCACTGTTATAAAGAGATGATAATTAGTTGCCGTCAGTCTGAAGAATGATCTCGACCCGAAACGTCACCCATCTCTTCTCTCCAGAGAGGTTGCCTGTCCCGCTGAGTTACTCCAGCATTTTGTGTCTATAATCAGTTTGATGGTCTGCAGAGATGAGGTGAAAATGACTTCTCTGAGCAGATCTACCAGTTGGACTATTGGTAAACAACCCCACCTCTTAGTGTTCAATGTGAAAGGAAGACAAGGTCAACGTCATGGCTTCAGTATGTGGGTGTGAGATGAATAACAAGAGAAGCAGGGAGGCCACTAATAAGGGGAGCCACTCTCTAAGTCTCTGGCGCTGTGATATCACCAGTTGACATTCTCTGAAGCTGGCTTTAAATTGGATCAGCTGTTGACTCCTCAAGTGCAAAGGTTGAAAGCATTAGTTTCACAACCAGCATGTTCTGTTGGTGTGACCAGAATAAGTTGACGTGGATGTGTGGTAAAGTGCCGCAGACATGAAGAACAGTTACAGGCCTTGAGTCTGACAGCTGCAATTCTGAAATCATACTCCATTGCTATTTGCTCACATGTTAAAACGTGACCTTTTGACAAACTATCCTCATGTAACTCACTGTCATCTTGAACATGAGCCTGAATATTTAAAATTATTTTGTGCTCTCAGGGAGACTGCTAACTTCTGAAGTACTTCATTATAGAGGAATTTCATCACGTTTGAGCTTAGTTATTTATGAACGTTTTCACATAAAGTATGCTGATATATCCTTTTGTCTGGCATGACTACTTTTCAGTTTATATCATTTTAATGCCCTCCAGATCAGTATTTATTATGTGGCACAGTGTAAATAGCTTGTTCTAAGCTTCCCCCCCAGTCTAGTTTCAGTCAAAAGTCACTGAGTCAAGCTCTTGCGCATCTAAACTTTATTTTGACAAAACAGTTCCCATTACTATACCTACCCACCGCGGGTTCGATCCTCGCATCTGCCTGGCCAAACCCTATTTAGCCTCGTTCAAGCAGAGACACTCCAGAAGGTCACGCAGTCCCAAGCGTTCTCCCAGAAGATCGTCACAGGACCTCGTGGGAGTGGTCTTTTATAGGTCCTCGAAACCTTGAGGGGCCGAACCACATGGGGGTGGTCTCTTTACAGTCTAATAAACGATATCGATTAACCCAGTACATGATAGACATTTCCCTAACCCATTAATACAATAATTAATACAATGTATTCAAACAGAGCTTCTGAAAGGAAGCAAACATCGCAACATGTGCCTTATTATTCAAGAAACCCAGACAAGGCTCAATACTTAATCCAAACAACATCTAGCAAAGTAAAGCTTTGCAACAATATGTACAATGTGTATGTCTGGTTTGCATTCATCCAATCCATTCCATGCAATTTGCACCTAATTGTCAGGATCTGCAGATGTTCCATTCTCTTCCTGCAGCTCTTATGTAGGCTCTAGACAAACTGGCACCATTCTGCAGCTTGTCCTATTTCTGCAGAAGACACATTTAAATTGACCAAATGGCCTAGCAGCCCAGAAGCCTTTACTCAATTTTAGTGTCCTGGCCTCTCCAATTTGGCCTGAATTAACAACAGTGAAGAACATTGTTCATGCCTTTCTCCAGAGTCTTGAGCACATAATCCTCGTTAATATCTACCATAGTACTGAGGGTGTGTTGCAGTGTTGTCAGCACCAGCTTCCAAATTCACCTGGGGAAAGAGAATTGATCTGGTACCAATGTTAGAGAGAATCAAGTCATCAGTAGAAAATATTTTAAACCGAGAGAGATTTCAAGGTTCCATGAAAATAGCACCATAGGTAGACAGGGGCGGTGAAGAAGGCATTTGGCACTTTTGCCCTTGTTGATCAGGACATTGAATACCGGGGAGTTGGGACGTTATGTTACACCTGTCCAAAACGTTGGGAGGAACAAATTCTGAATGCGTTCGACAGCTCTGCCCCACCATAGGAAGGATGTCATTAAACTAGAAATGGTGCATAAAGGATTTTTGAGGATGTTACCAGGACTGGACAGCTTGAGTTTTAAGGAGAGGCTGGAAAGGTTGGGTCTGAAAAACTGAATATCTTTTAAACTGAGTATTTGGTGGAAGAGTGAGGCAAAAGGATGCAAAATTTAGCAAGTTAGAGTAAAAGGACTGTACCATAGCACAGTATTGAAATGATATTTGATATTAGGCGATATTTGATATTAGGCGATATTGGGCACGGTGGCGCAGCAGTAGATTTGTTGCTTTACAGCTCCAGAGACTCGGGTTCGATCCCGATTACGTGCGCTGTCTGCACGTAGTTTGTACATTCTCCCATGACCGTGTTGGTTTTCTCTGAGATCTTCAGTTTCCTCCCACATTCCAAAGACATACAGGTTTGTCGGTTAATTGGCTTGGTATCAATGTAAAGTGTCCCTGGTGAGTGTGGGATAAAGTTAGTGGGCAGGGATTGCTGGTCGGTATGGTCTGGGTGGGCCGAAGGGCCTGTTTCCGTGCTGTATATCTAAACTAGACTAAACTACATTTGTCATGAAGAACAGGCATTCGTCCTTTTTTGGAGTTATAGAGGCAGCATGGACTAACCCATCCATGCTGCCCACCTTGCCAAACAGAGCTGGTCCCACCTGCCTGTGCCTGGTAGTTATCCTCTAAACCTTTCTTATCTCTAAATCTAAGTATTTTTGAAATGTTAGAATTGTATCCACCTCCACCATTTCCTCTGCAAACTAATTTTATATACATGCCAATTGTTGAGTGAAAATGTGCCTCTTTGGTCCCTGCTAAACCTTCCCCCTCTCATCTTAAACCCATTCCCTCGAGTTTTAAAGACAACTCTGCAGAAAATACTGTGACTGTTCACCTTATCTATGCCCCTCATGATTTTATATACCTCTATCTATATAAGGTCACTGCTCAGCTTCTTATGCTCCAGCTAAAAAGACCCAAACTGTCCACCCAACCTATCCAGCCACTCCTTAAAACTCAAACTATCCAGTCATGGTAACATCCTTAAAGATCCTTTATTCACCATTTCTAGTTTAATGACATCCTTCCTATGCTAGAGCAGAACTGTAAACAGTATTCCCAGTTTGATCCTACCAATGTGTAAGAAAGAATTACAGATGCTGGTTTAAATCGAACGTAAACACAAAATGCTGGAGTAACTCAGTGGGTGAGGCAGCATCTCTGGAGAGAAGGATTGGGCGACGTTTCGGGCTGAGACCCTTCTTCAGACCGCCTGAAGAAGGGTCTTGACCCGAAACGTCGCCCATTCCTTCTTTCCAGAGATGCTGCCTCACCCACTGAGTTACTCCAGCATTTTGTGCCTACCTTTGATCCTGCCAATGTTTTGAGCAATGTTTTGTACATGTAGACCCAACAACCCTGTACTCAATGTCCTGATCGACAAAGGCAAATGTGCCAAATGCCTTCTGCACCACCGTGTCTACCTGCGGTGGTATTTTCATGGAGCCACATACCTGCAGCTCTAGCTCTCACTGAATGAATGAATGAATGAATGAATGATACTTTATTGTGACATGTGACAAATCACAGTGATATTCTTTATTTTGCACACCCAAGGTATGCAAATAGTCGACACATAAAGGGTGCCAGCAAAGTTACAAAGTATCCCATGCCAGGTCCTCCTTTGTTCTCCTCCCTCCTCCCCCCATGCCCATGGTGGTTCCCCCACGCTGGATCCTCCTTTGTTCTCCCCCCCCCCCATCTCACTCCGATTTCCCCCATGCTCTGTTCTACAACAGTCCCCAGGGCCCTACCATTTAGCAAGTAAGTCTCTGCCCTAGTTTGCCCTAACAAAACGCAACATTGTTCTGATAGGCGAAAAGGAGAAAGGTTAGGTGCAGCAAAATAAGGGGTAAATAAGGTGAAAAGATGCCTGATTAGTAAATAAAGAAATAGAATAAATTTGGGTGACGCTGTGAAACAGTAAGGGACAACAAGGCGGGTCTGAAGAAGGGTCTCGACCAGAAACTTCACCCATTCCTTCTCTCCAGAGATGCTGCCTGTCCCGCTGAGTTATTCCAGCATTTTGTGTCTATCTGAGGACAACAAGGGAGTGGTGGGACTTCTAGGCTCACAAACTGCAGTGGTTATACTAAAATTGAATGAACAGTAGATACTGGAAATCTAAAATAAAAACAGAGAATGCTGGAAGTACCCAGCAGGTCATGTTGAATCTGTGGGAAGATGAAGGGTTAATGGTTTAGGCATATTATTACCACATGCACCAGGATAGTATGGCTGCATGGTAAATCCAATTTCTCTGTACCTTAATTAGTACATGTGACAATAAACTGACCTTGAAACCTTGAAGATACAATGAAGAGCTTTGTTTTTCATGCTGCCCAAACAGATCAGGTATGCCATACATAAATACCATCAGGTCAAACTCAAGTACAATAGGCAAAGCAAAGGGGAAGATGCAGAGTGCAAAATATAGTTCTCAGCACATTGTAGCGCATCGGTTCCATAGACAAAGTCCAAAATAGGATAGAAGAAAATCAGACAGTACCCAAGTTTATGGAAGAACTTTAAGAAGCCTGTTAACAGAGGGGAAGAAGCTGTTTCCCGAGTCTGGTGGTGCACACTTTTCAGCTTCTGTACATTTTGCCAGCTGGGAGCAGGGACAAGAAGGAATGACTGGGGTGGACAGTCTTAGGTTGTTGGCTGCTGTTCCGAGGCAGCATGAAGTGTAGATGGAGTCAATGTTGGGATGTCTGGTTTATATGATGTATTTGGCTACATCTACAGCTCTCTGCAATTTCTCATGGTCTTGGGCAGAGCTGTTTCCAAACCAACGCAAGTCTGCTGCCTATGATGCATCTGTAGGAGTTTGTAAGAGTCCCTGAGGATGTGCTGAATTTCCTCAGTCTCGTCAGGAAGTAGAGCTGTTGGTGTGCCTTTTTGGCCATCATATAAGACGTGGTTGGTCCACAACAGATCATTAATATTAAAGCCAAGGAACGTGAAGCTCTCAACCATTTCCACTTCTGCAAACATTGATGCTGGTGGCATCGCGGCCCGGTTCGCCAACTTGAATGCCCAGGAGCGAAGAAAACTGCAAAGAGTGGTGAACACTGCCCTGTCCATCACGGGTTCTGACCTCCCCACCATCGCAAAGGATTTACAGGAGTCGCTGTCTCAAAAACACAGCCAACATCATCAGAGACCCACGCCACCCTCACACTCATTTCACCCCTGCCATTGGGAAGAAGGTACAGGAGCCTCAAAACTGTAATGTCCAGGTTCAGGAACAGCTTCTTCCCACAGCCATCAGGTTATTTTATTTCAAAGTCACGTGAGTGACTATGTGAAGAAGCCCGCCAGCCCGCATGCACGTCAATAAGTCTAACGCATGGCGCGTGACTGGCTGGGAGGAGGGTCGCTCCTCCAGCGGTAAGTTTAAAAACTTCAAAGGTAAGTTTTTTCAACTTACTCTGAGGTCGTTTTGTTTTGTATATTGTATTTCACAGTGGTCTCCAACGATGGACAAATCCAAGGCGAACAAATCCAGACGGGCCACGGGGAAACCGGCTACGGAGCACCGCGGGACTGCGGGTAGCCGGTGGCCGTCTGTTTCGCCTTCACAGTCGCTGACAGTGCGGTCAGCGACTTCAGACTTGGTGCCTGTACAGGGCACTTTGGCTACCCCTAAAGGGGGTAAAGGCAAACGCAAGTCTGATAGGCCTGTGTACTCGGATGAGTCAGGCCAGGAGGATTTTCCTCCTACACCTATGGATAACGTCTTCGGGCGTTTGTCCAACATGGAGCACATCATGGAGAGGATGCTCGCTCACAATATGCTCCGTGATACGGAGGCATATCAACGCAGGTCTCCCTTCATGCCTGCGGCAGCGCCTGGTCCAGGGCTGCTTAGTGCCTTCCACTCTGATGAGGGGAGTGTCAGGGGTCAGTACATGACTGACTCCGAATATGGATGTATGTCGGAAGGACATACTGGGATGCATGAGATGCATGAGGCTCACACACAAGAGTTACCCGCCCTGGCATCCAGATTTGTGATACCCTCGCAAACAGGTGAGCCTCTTCAAGAAGAACTCGCCTCTAGCATCAACTACCTCACTTCGCATCAACTGCAAGAACAGATCATGGTTGAAACAGCTGCAAAGTATCACACGCCTGCAAATTGTGCATCCTTAAAAGTGCCGGCGGTCAACAGTTCCATTTGGGGGTACATTGGAGGTGGCATCAAGTCCCAGGAGATGAAGCTCCAGCGGATTCTGAAATTACTGGCGTCAGGCATCACGGCTTTTGCCAGATCAGTAGATGGCGGGCCACTGTCGGACACCCAGCAAGATGCCCTGGCGTTAATGTGCAATGCACATTTTGAAATGAACTGTTTCCGCAAAAACGCCATCAGGCCTGCTTTAAACCTGAAGTTTGCAGGTCTGTGTAAGTCCAGTAACGTCCAGCCACCTAATATCCTGTTCAGGGAAGACCTGCCCAAACAAGTGAAAGACCTCCATGAGGAAGCCAAAGCTGTTGGGTTAAAAAGCACCTGCTACGGGGAAGTCCTCACTGTTTCGGCGTCAGCACCCCTAAGCCTCCACTAGCAAACAGCGGTTTGCTGAAACTAGTGGCAGCCCTCAAGTTGATCTTCCCGGGCATAGGTCTTTTTTAGGCCAAGGCCCAGCCCGGCCGTCGTGGAAAATGCGCAATCCTCAATGCCAACAGTTCAATCCTCCAAACGCAGAGGACGTAAACAGAACCTGTATTAGGGGCCGTTGGGCCTGCTATCAGACCACCGGTAACCATGGAGGTAGGTGGGTCTGGTTCTTTCCGGAACATGGGGTGAGTGGACCAGTTACAAGTTGGTGGTAGATTACACTTGTTTTTGCATGAATGGCGGTGGATAACTTCAGACCCATTTATACTGCACAGTGTAAAGGGGTTCAAATTTGAATTTTTACCTGACTCATTGCCACCCACACAACATATGCCAAGTCGGTTGTCTATTAATTCCACACAAGAGGGTTTGGATATACAAGCAGAAATTCATACATTACACAAAAAAGGGGTAATTGAAAGATCAAATCATGAAAGTCATCAATTCGTCTCCAATATATTCTCTAGGCAAAAGAAAGATGGGGGATTTCGAATCATCCTTGATTTAACACAACTTAACTCATATGTGCAGTATAGACATTTTAAAATGGAGAACTTCTTTACTGCTAAACAACTAATTTCTAAATGATGCTTTATGGCATGCATCGATCTCAAAGATGCATATTATTCAGTTCCAATTCACACGGACATCTACAACACCTCTCTGAGCCAAGCCATCATACCAGCATGCTTCAAAGCCACCACCATCATACCGCTACCCAAGAAATCACCAGCCTCAACACTGAACGACTACCGGCCCATAGCACTCACGTCCATCATGATGAAGTGCTTTGAAAGGTTGGTTAAGGCCCACATAACATCCATCTCCCCTCTACACTTGACCCATTCCAGTTTGCATACCGTCCCAACCGTTCCACTGATGATGCCATAGCTACAGTACTCCACTTAAGTCTGGAAAACAATAACAGTTACGTGCGGTTGCTGTTCATCGATTTCAGCTCCGCCTTCAACACAGTCATCCCCCAACACCTGGTGAATAAACTCGGCGAAATAGGCATCAGCACCCCACTATGCAACTGGTTACTGGACTTCCTCACCGACAGACCACAGACAGTAAGAGTTGGCAAAAACTCATCAGAGACCACCATCATGAACACCGGGGTGCCAAACATAACTCGAACCACATCGTCAAGTTCGCAGATGACAACAGTGGTGGGCTTCATCAGCCACGATGATGACTCAGCCTACAGAGAGGAGGGACAACAACTCATCAACAATAACCTTCAACTCAATGTCAATAAAACAAAAGAAATAACTGTGGACTTCAGGAAGAAACAGGAAGCACACACCCCACTCACCATAAATGGCAGTGCAGTGGAGTCTGTGAAAAGCACCATGTTCCTGGGAGTACACATCACATATGATCAGACCTGGTCCACCAACACCATCTCCCTAGTCAAGAAAGCACAGCAACGCCTCCACTTCCTTCGACGGATGAGGAGAGCCGACCTCCCCCCTTCTGCCCTCACAACATTTTACAGGGGTGCCATTGAGAGCATTCTTACCAGCAGTCTCTCAGTCTGGTATGGCAGTTGCTCTGCTGCTGACCAGAAGGCCCTACAGAGAGTGGTGAGGACAGCGGAGAAGATCACTAGATCACCCCAACCAGCAATCCAAGACTTATACCCATCTCGCTGTCGCAAGAGAGCAACCAATATCATCAAAGACACCACCCACCCAGCACACAAACTGTTCACCCTCCTACCATCCGGCAAGTGCTACCGCAGCATGCGGAGCAAAACCACAAGATTCAAAAACAGCTTTTTCCCTCAGGCCATCAGACTACTCAACACACTCAAGAAAATTCCATGAACATTACACAAACAAAGACCAACTGACTGTCAAATTAACTTTAACCCAATGTCTGCGGTATGCTATTTGCACTTTTCTATATTGCACCTTTTATTAATGAATATTTTATATAATTTATATGTCCATTGTCTATTTTTATTGGTATATTGTCTGTCTGTGTTATAAATATTACTTGCACATTGGAGTATGGGGAAACGCAATTTCTATCCTCTGTGTAACTACTTGTTGCATTATTTGAATTGACAATAAAGTTACTATTATTACTAAGGATCACCGGTAATATTTGAAATTTAGCTGGATGGGGCAGCTATGGCAGTTTAAAGCATTGCCTAATGGATTAACCAGCTCCCAGGTTATTTACCAAATTACTGAAGCCTGTGCTCGGCCTGCTCAGAGCTCAAGAGCACATTGTTATGGCCTATTTGGATGATATTCTAATTGTAGGGAAAACGCTGCATTTGGCTAATCTAGCTGTTTCAGCCACAAAACTCATATTTGAGAAATTGGGGTTTCACACTCATCCAGTTAAATCCAGGTTGATACCGACTAGGACTATTGATTATTTAGGGTTTACTATTAACTCTAGAGAAATGTCTGTGACTGCCCTGGGGCAAGATATTAGAGTTAATAGAAGCCTGTGATAACCTTGTTGTTATGCAGCAGCCATCTATTCACCAGGTGGCTAGTGTAATTGGCAAAATAGTGGCTGCTTTTCCAGCTGTTCAATTTGGGCACTTGCATTATCAAAATTTGCAGCGTGCAAAGGAGCAAGCACTTAAGTTCCATTTAGGTCATTTTAATAGACCTATGCTATTATCAGCTGTGGCCATATTAGAGTTACAATGGTGGACGACCAATATTCAGCATTGCTCCAGTGACATTTTGATCAGTAAACCTTCAGTTATACTACAAACTGATGCAAGTGCACAAGGATTGGGAGCTACTAATACCATCTCTAGTTGTGGTGGCAGATGGGATATGCACGAGCTACCATTTATCCATCTATATGGAATCAACTATCTGGAGATGCTGGGGCATTCTATGGGTTGAAGGCTTACTGTGGGAATATGCATAATCTACATGTTCGACTGCAAATTGATAACACTACAGCGGTGGCATATATCAATCACATGGGTGGAATCAAGTCAGTATCCTGTGATAGTTTAGCTATCCTTATTTGGAGCTGGCATATTGAAAGAAGCATTTGGATCTCAACTACCTACTTGCCAGGTAGGTTTAACACGGTGGCAGACACTAGGTCACGTAAATTTAATGATAACACAGAATGGATGTTACATCACAAAGTGTTTAATGACGTTATTGCTTGATATGGAATGCCGGATATTGATTTGTTTGCATCTAGGCTTAATCACCAGTTGCCAAAATATGTTGCATGGGAGCCAGACCCAGGGGCAGGAGCGATCGATGCATTCTCGTTACACTGGGGAGGAATGTTCTTTTATGCCTTTCCTCCATTTTGCCTCATCAGCCAGTGCTTGCTAAAAATCAAGCAAGATTCCGCTTCAGGCATTTTAGTAGTGCCTGACTGGCCTACCATTGATGTTGGGAATGTTAACGGAACAATATATGGTCATTAGTAAGCATAAAAATTTGCTTGTTCATCCCGCGACTCAGGAATCTCGCCCTCTGCATGATAAAATCAACTTATTGATTTGCAGAATTTAAGAAGACCTTTTCTGGGGCTAGGGTTATCCGACCGAACGGTGGACGTGATCACTGCAGCTTGGTGGGACAGTACCAAGAAGCAGTACATTTCCTACATCAAGAGATGGGAAGTGTTTTGTGTAAATTCAAATATAACTTATACTACGGCACGTATAGCTGATGTCTTAGAGTTTCTTTCAATTTTATTTTTTGATAAGAAATTAAGTTATAGTGCCATCAACACTGCCAAAAGTGCCTTATCATCGTACTTGCTGCTGGGATCGGGACACCACTCTGTTGGGTCTCACTCTTTGATATCCAATTTCATGAGGGGTATCGTTAACATAAATCCTCCCAGGCCCAGGTACACGGAAGTATGGGACGTTAACATTGTGTTAACACTGCTTTGTGATTGGGCTTCAGCTGCATCCTTATCTTTGATCCGGCTCACCTATAAAGTAATAATGCTCATGGCGCTAGTTTCAGCGCAACGTGTCCAGTTGTTGCATAAGCTACGGCAGGACAAGACTGTCATGTCTACCAATAAGATAACGTTCTATATTAATGAATTAATCAAGCAAAGTAGACCGGGTGTGTTAGGTCTAAAGCTGGAGTTTTGGGCATATCCAACGGATCGTAGATTATGTGTTGTCACATATATTCGACAATATATAAAGGCTACGAAGAACCTTAGAGGCACTGAACTGGCTATGTTCATCAGTTATAGGAAACCACACATGAGGGTTTCGGTGCAGACCATCTCTAGGTGGTTGAGACATGTATTGGCTTTCGCAGGAGTGGACACTGATGTCTTTAAATCTCACTCCACCAGGGCTGCAACAACATCAGCAGCAAGGGTCATGGAGGTTCCGCTGGACCGCATCCTAGCGACAGCAGGATGGTCGAATGAGCGGACTTTCCAAGTCTTTTACAACAAGCCTATTGCCAGGCCTGGTTCGTTTGCCAACACAATTTTGAGTTCTGTTAATTAAATATTTATTTTCCCGGATGTAAGGGACCAATATTATTATTTCTTTCATTAAAAGCATCAGCATGTTTTTAATCTATATCATGTCTGAATGCACTATTTTTTCAACCATATCTGGTCAACTGATGCAGTGTGTTTGCATGGACTCGTGTTCATGAAACACAGAGCTTTGAAATCTTCACGTAGTCACTCACGTGACTTCGAAATAAAATAGAAAGATTAAACGAGAACTTACCGTTTGAAGTTTGATCTTTATTTTATGAGAAGTTGCGATGAGGGATTACGTGCCCTCCACTCCCAACCCTATTCTCATAAAGATCACTCGGTAGTTCTAGTTTCTTATCTTCCTATAGTTAGGTCAGCGATTGTTCTGTGATTTCCTACGGCTGCTTTAAAGGTTGATGCGCATGCGGGCTGGAGGGCTTCTTCACGTAATCCCTCATCGCAACTTCTCATAAAATAAAGATCAAACTTCAAACGGTAAGTTCTCGTTTAATCTTTCTATTAAACACTACAATCTCCAAATAAGCTCTGAACTACAGAGACGGGGGCATTGGCTTTGTCTTTTTGCACAATTATTGTTTGTTTGTTCTTAAGTGTATATATGTATATATATATATCTGTGATAGACACAAATTGCTGGAGTAACTCAGCGGGACAGACAGCATTTCTGGACAGAGGATTGGGTGACGTTTCAAATCGAGCCCCTTCTTCAGACTATATATTTATATATTTATATACTGTATATACACAAACTGAACTTAATATGACAATAAAACACTCTTGACTCTTGAATGTACTCCACACCATGCTTCCTGAAATTGATAACTGGCTCCTTCATGTTGCTGACATTGAGGGAGATGTGACTGTCCTGACACCATGTCATTACGTTCTTGATCTCCTTCCTCTACTCTATCTTGTCATTGTCACGACTCAGCCCACCACAGTGGCGTCATCTGCAAACTTGTAGGTAGAGGTCGAACTGAAATTGCCATACAGTCATGGGGAGTATAGTAGGGGACTGAGAAGGCAACCGATGTTAAAAGTTATTGTGGAGGATGTGTCACCTATCCTCACTAATTCTGTGGGTCAGAAAGTGGAGAATACCGTGACAGAGGGGGATGCTGATTTTTACTACTAGGAATTATTTTTTTGCATATGATTTTTGTGACTAAAGTTCATTTTTGAAATAATAAATGAGGCACGTTGGCAATGGTCAATGGGGAACGTTTGTTAAAAGGTATGAAATTGGATGAGCAATGGCTAAAATGTAATCGTAAATTTATAACAAATCCACATATCCCTTAAAAGGCCAAAACCTCGAGAAAATTGGGTTCTGTCATGGTTAATGAACGAAGTTAAAGGTTGTGTTAGATATAGTAAAAGGTAAAGGCATATAGTGAGATGAAAAAGCAGTAAATCTGAGTTCTGGGAACATTTCAACAAAGCAAAGAAAGACCAGGGTATTGGTAAGGGAAGGAGAAGTAGAAAATAGCAGCAATCTAGAGAGAACCAGAAATCTAGACTGTAAAATATTATATTAATACAGGGACAGGAAAAGATAGGCAAAGGTTGGTGTGGGTCAGGCAGGGGAGAATATGTTAGAGAATAAGAATAGGAAAGAGATTAAATAATGGTTTCTGCTTATATTCATTGCAGAGCACACAAGAAATATTCTGAAAATGGTGGAGAACAAACAAGCTTTGGTGGCATGAAAAGCTGATAGTGAAAGCCACATCCCCAAAATTTGATCCCAAATTCCTTCTTCCGGTAGAGCTACTGTCTCACAGTGCCAGAGACGCGGGCTCGATCCTGACTACGGGTGCTGTCTGTACGGAGTTTGTACGTTCTCCCTGTGACCTGCGTGGGTTTTCTCCGAGATTTTTGGTTTCCTCCCACATTCCAAAGACGTACAGGTTTGTAGATTAATTGGCTTGGTTTAAGTGTAAAATTGTCCCTAGTATGTGTAGGGTAGTGTTAATGTGCCGGGGTCACTGGTCGGTGCGGACTCGATGGGCCGAAGGGCCTGTCTTCGCGCTGTATCTCTACTAAATGAGACTAAACATGATGCCGTTTAAACTCTCTTTCTGCCTTAAGTTGGTCCTTATTATTTTCAATCTGGTCTTTGTTGTCTCTAATCTTTCCCAATGTAGTTTGGTTTCCAAATTTTGTCTGATAACAGTCTGGTAAAGTGTCAAAAAAGGACACAAAGCGCTGGAGTAACTCAGCGGGTCAGTCAGCTTTGTGTCATTTTGTATATTAACCTGCATCTGCAGTTCTCTGTTTCAACATCTGGTAAAATGTTTCAGGATTGCTTTTGAGGTGCCATGCCAATACCAGCACGTATGTACAGTGTTTTTATGCATTGTATGTACTGTATGCTATTTGTTAATTTTTGTTGTGATCTGTATTTCCTTCAGGCAGTAATCCAATTTTCTTCATGGCAGCATGCTAATGTTTCCTTTCAAACATGTTCAGGTCCATTGAAATCCAAACCTGCAGATTTTCTCCTGCTCGCTGTGATAAAATATTAGTGAGTACAGTTGTTGAGCTAGTATCACATTAAACTTAATAGTCTCCTTCTGTAACCTGATGATTAAGATTCAGTCCTTTCATCTGACTAGAGACAGAATCAAATAGAATGTCAGTGGAAGGTGATGCAATGTTTAGAGGTTTAGTTTAGATTAGCGAGCGGAAACAGGCCCTTCGTCCCACCGAGTCCACACCGGTGTCATCCTTACAAGGACTGCTTGACAGTCAAACAAGGACTGTTTCATGTAACCAACAAAAAGGCAGGAATAGCTGGGACTCGTGCAAGTGCCCATGACTGCACCTTTAAGTTCAGTTTGGTTTAGTTTAGTTTAAAGATACAGCGTGGAAATGGGCTCTTCGGCCCACCGAGTGCGTACAGACCAGTGATCACCGTACACCAACACTATCCTACACACACACAGGCCAATTTTTACATTTACACCAAGCCAATTAACCTACAATAAACCTAAATGAAGAAAGTGAGCGGACTCAAAAGAGAAGTTGTTGAGGGTGTGGACAAGTTCTACCAGGTGGAGGAGAGAGTTAGTAGAAGGAAATTGATTGGGTCTCTATTCAAGGAAGAACTGAAGGGCCTTGAGACCTTCCTGGTGTAAAGCAACTGCACGTCCATGGTAAAGATGAGGCCTGGAAACGGAAAGTTATTGAAGTCGAAGGTGGCGTGCGATGTCCCAGATGTAGATCAGAAGGGAATGGACAAGGGGGGGGAGTGGGTATGATGGAATCAAGGAGTTCTGTGGGGCAGGAGAAGGCAGAAACAATGGGGCTGCCAGGGCAGTCCACCTTGTGGATGTTGGGAAGGTGGTAGAAACAGGCAGTGCGGGGCTGAGAACGATAGGGTTGGAGGCTGTGGAGGGGAGATCACCAGAGGTGGTGAGATTAGTTTAGTTTAGTCCTGGTATTCATCTGTGGGGTCATAGTCAGGGGCTATGTATGAGGAGGTGCCCAAGAGCTAGCAGTTGACCTTAGCACGTTAGTGGTCAGCCGGCCAAACGTCAACGGCACCTCCCTTTTTGGCAGGTTTAATAACAACTAGACTAAGTGGGACCCGTTGGGTCCCATTTTCACATGGGAGGCCTGGTCCCCCTATGCAATATTCCACCACTCACGCATAGCCCCCAGCTGACGGGTTCCTGTTGTGACACCCCTGATTCCCCCCTCCTCCCCTCACCCCCTCCCACTCCGCCCCTTGCCGTTCCCACCCCTCCCTCGCACTAACTCCATCCCCCCTCACCCCCCCCCACCGCATCCACTCTTTGCGGCTCTCTGGCGGCGCAGCCATTCCCGCCCATTGGGTTCCCATTGTGACGTATAAAACGCAGGTATTACTGTGCAGGCGCAGCTAACGGGCACAGCAACTGGAAAAGGAATTTATTAAAGCTTAAAATATGAATAACTCTTAAAATATAACTACAAATTAAAGATTATAGATAAGATTTGTTCAGTCCATTCTTTCTTGTTGCATCTCTCGTTGCATCCTGCAGCCCAGGGAGGGGCACAGCTTCAGGCGGGGGCTGTCGGGTGCCGGTGGAGGGGCGGGCTGTCCTGCAGCCGTGGGAGGGGGGTGGCTTCAGACAGGGCCTGTCGGGGACTGGTGGCCTGACAGGGGCTGACGCTGCAGCTTGGGACGAGGACGGCTTCAGACAGGGGCCGGTGGGGTGGGGGTGGGAGGGGAAGCTTCCTGCAGCTCGACATGAAACGGCTTCAAGCGGGGCCCAGTGGGGGGGAGCGTCCTGCAGCTGGGGACGGCTTCAGGTGGGGGCCGGCGGGAGGGGGGCTTTCTGGAGGGCTAGTACATGATTTTGGCCGAAGGGACTGTATTCAAGGGGGCTAGTACAGACATTGTGTGCCAAAGGGACTTTTCTTGGGCTAGTCCAGGTGTTGTGGGCGGGACTGGTTTCTGGAGGGCTAGTATGGACATTGTGTGCTGACTTGACTTTTCTGGGCTAGTACAGGTGTTGTGGGCCGAAGGGGCTGGTTTCTGGAGGGTCAGTACGGACATTGTGGGCCAAATGGAATTTTCTTGGGCTAATGCGGGTGTTGCGGGCCGAATGGACTGCAGCTGCGGACTGGGACGGCTTAAGGCGGGGGTCGGTGGGAGCGTTCTGTAGCCGGGACATGGACAGCCTCTGACAGGGCCTGTTGGGGGCTGGTGGGGGGGAGGGCTGCCCTGGCCTACCTCTGCCACTGCCTACCCCTGTCGTCCCCAACTGCAGGAAGCTCCCCCTCCCCGGTCGCTGCCTGAAGCCGGTGGGGAGCATCTGGGGATGGGGACGGTTTCAGACGGGGCCTGTCGGGGGTCAGTAGGATGGGGGGGGGAGCTGCCGTGGCCTACCCCTGCCTACCTGTAGCCTCCCTCAGTGGCTCCCTCCCCTGCTCGGACTCCACCCAGACTCAGTGGCTGCCGCCGCCCCCCCCCCCCCCCCCCCCCCACGCTTTTCGCTCCTTCAGTTTTATTCTCGCCACTGGTGATTGACAGCGGGTGCCATTTTCCTTCACCTTTCCTCGGCTAAGAGCCACATATAACTGACCATGCTGAAATACCGGTTTCTTGAGGTATATCAAGACTTACTCCATGGTTTGCCCTTGCACTTTTTGGAACGTCGTAGCAAAACTTGACTGAATGGGGAATGTGGCTCCGCTGAAGGGGAATGTGTTTGCCTTCTGTCAAGTTGTGCATTATCCTAGGAATGAGAACAATGTCATCTTTGAAGGCTCCCATGTTGATTCTTACAATGATCAGATTATTATGTAGCTCTTCCACAATCATCCTCCTTCCATTGCAAAGCTTTGGGGGTTCCAAGTTTCTCATTAACATGATCGGAGATCCTTTTTTCAACTTCAATTTGTGTGGTGGTAAACCAGAGATGTCGAGTGAATCGGGGAATTCTGTTGGGAAGTGAGTAGCTTCAGTTCCCTCAGTGACAGCATTGAAAGAAAAGCAGTCCTTAATGATTCCAGGGAAGCGTCTGATACATGGAGAATTGATGCTTCTCATCGTATCAATATGCGGAACCAAGATATAATTGTCGGAGAATAATTCTACAGGATTGCAAATGCAGGATAGATGAAATCAAAACAATCCTCCAATGTTTTTGCTGATAGAACCATGTCTTCTGGCATTTCAATTTCATCGTCTTCATTCTTTAAAATCTTGTCTTCTCCAACTTTCAACAAAAATTGAGAATAGTCGCCTTCTCCCTCTTTCAATCGCATATTTGTCTGCAATTGAAACTTGGTGAAAAGTGTCCACAAGTAGGGTTTCTTGATGCAGGAATTTTCAACATCAGCATTGTAAACAGGAGTGTAAACAGGAGTCATACACACTATGTGATCCAAAGTCATCTTTAATCAGCATATAGACTTTAACAGCATAGAGGAAGGTTCGTTGTCAGAACATCCTAACTGCTGCTCGAACTGAGCAGTGCCAGAAGTAAGTGTTAGTATAAACGTTACAGTGGGGTGGGGTTAGTGATGCTAACTTATATATGATTGGTTGACATGCATAACCAATCTACATCCTTCCCCCTAAAGACTAAGTGTAAAGGGCACCCATGCCATGGAGTTAAACATACTCGCCATATCTATCCAGTGGTCTACTAACACGGCCCGAACACGTACGGACCAAACCCTCTCCTCCCTCTCCTGAAAGATTGGGCGGAGAGCCCAGAGGCAAGAATGGCGCCGGAAAGGGGAAACATGCAGGAGGGGAAACCCCGTGGTTAGTCACAACCGCGGGACGTGGAAGGGTGTAAGGCATGCGGGGATGGGTAGAAGACACGGCAACAGGCGGCTGGAACTTGAGCGGTGGAGCATAGGGTTCGGCTGGTGGAGGACGTGGTTCCCGCACAGCAAGCAAGTGTTGACGACTTCTCCGGTAAACAGCTCCCCCATAGTCCACAAGGTTAGATCGTGGTTCGTCAGCCGAGCCAACAACAGTACCCAGACGGGAATGTCCCATGGAAGTTTGTAGACGAACGCCCTTTCCCGGCAGTAGAGGCTTTAGTGGTTTGCTGGATCTGTTGTACGATCGTTTCTGGATGTCATGCTTCTCCTGAATATGTTTCTGGATAGTGGCGGGCTTCAGCACCCGTGGGACCAGCTGTTGCTGTGTGATTGGAACTGGGGGTCTTGTCGATCTGGACATCAGTCGCTGGGCTGGTGAACCCAGGGTTCCGTCTGGCAATATTTCTGAGATTCAAGAGATCGAGATACACGTCTGAGTTAGCAAGGCGCGATCGCTCTAACAGTTGTTTGGCGCTTCTAACGGCACGCTCAGCGAGTCCGTTACTCTGTGGGTACTCGGGGCTGCTCGTGACGTGTTGGAAGTTCCATCGGTTTGTGAAAAGCTTGAACACGTGGCTGGTGAACTGTCTACCATTGTCGGTTTGCAAACGAATGGGTGAACCGAACGTAGAGAAGTGCTTCTTTAGTTTTTGGATGACCATCTTGGATGTGAGGGAGGTCAGTAGGTATGTTACAAAACTTACCTTCAGCCGCGCTGTAATTCAGCCAATGGCCGTGTGAGCGATTTTGGCGCCTTTAAGGGGGGGCGGGGTTAAAACGCGGGTTTCTCCTCCCTTGTCCTGGTTAATATTTTGTTGGAGTACAAGCCTTGGCTGACAAATCGTTCCTAGCGGCGTTTTGTGAATTTTTTATTTTTATTAAATCGTCAATGTCAGCGCTAGAGTAAATTTAAAAGCAGCTCCTGAAGCGTCAACACCGATAACGGGGACGGATTTCACACACGGGCCAGGTAAACGAAAGTGGTTTCTTTAAATGTATAAAAGTGCTTCTTAAGAAGCCTTTAATTCACATGTTTTCATGCGACACGGTGATTTTATTCCCCGAATTAACGGCAGTATTTTTCATGGGGTTAAATTCACCGCAAATGAACGTTCCAAAAGATCGCGTTCCAGAAATCCTCACTCACAAGATGAATTAAATGCCCATTAATTTACAGGTATTAAACATTCAATTCCTTCCATTTGGCCTGTAAATTCATGAAAATTAGATTTAAAAATTATGTTATATTGTGAATTATTGTGTGAATGTTATTTGGACACTTAGGCTATTTAAAAATGTTAATCTATTCTTAAGAAATTGATAGATGTTTAGATCTAGTAATTGAATTTTGTAATTAGCTACAATTAGGTAACTAACTAATTATATGCTTTACTTTCATGTCTTCGAAGTAAGATTGTTTCATATTTGTTTCAGAATGCTTCAATCTATAATAACTGAAAATTTCTTTCAGTTATCATAATTTTTAAGAAAGTTATGGGCTTTTAACTGTCCTCGATCACAGCTTTTGTGTTAAGTCAATGGAAAAGCAATAGGAACTAGATGCTAATTTCTGAGTATGATAATGGCCATAACTTTTTTAATACTGAAGATATGAAAGTGAATTAAGTGTCAAATTAAAGTTCTTTTTATGCTTTATCTGATGGGATAAATTGCAGACTTTATTTTTTAAATCTCAAAATGTTGTAACATTGCTAAGGTCAGCGGGTCGAGTTCAAACCAGTTAGAAAAAGAGTCAACGAGAACGAGGTAGTACTTTCCAAGCCATTCGAAAATGTCTGCCATTAGGTGCCCCCACCATCCCACTTCTGACACCATGTAAACAGGAGTGTAAACAGGAGTCATACACACTATGTGATCCACAGTCATCTTTAATCAGCACATAGACTTTAACAGCATAGAGGATGGTTAGTTGTCAGAACATTCTAACTGCTGATCGAACTGAGCAGTGCCAGAAGTAAGTGTTAGTATAAACGTTACAGTGGGGTGGGGTTAGTGATGCGAACTTATATATAGATACATAGATACATAGAAAATAGGTGCAGGAGTAGGCCATTCGGCCCTTCGAGCCTGCACCGCCATTCAATATGATCATGGCTGATCATCCAACTCAGTATCCTGTACCTGCCTTCTCTCCATACCCCCTGATCCCCTTAGCCACAAGGGCCACATCTAACTCCCTCTTAAATATAGCCAATGAACTGGCCTCAACTACCGTCTGTGGCAGAGAGTTCCAGAGATTCACCACTCTCTGTGTGAAAAAGTTTTTCCTCATCTCGGTCTTAAAGGATTTCCCCCTTATCCTTAAGCTGTGACCCCTTGTCCTGGACTTCCCCAACATCGGGAACAATCTTCCTGCATCTAGCCTGTCCAACCCCATAAGAATTTTGTACGTTTCTATAAGATCCCCTCTCAATCTCCTAAATTCTAGCGAGTATAAGCCAAGTCTATCCAGTCTTTCTTCATATGAAAGTCCTGACATCCCAGGAATCAGTCTGGTGAACCTTCTCTGCACTCCCTCTATGGCTATAATGTCCTTCCTCAGATTTGGAGACCAAAACTGTACGCAATACTCCAGGTGTGGTCTCACCAAGACCCTGTACAACTGCAGTAGAACCTCCCTGCTCCTATACTCAAATCCTCTTGCTATGAAGGCCAACATACCATTCGCTTTCTTCACTGCCTACTGCACCTGCATGCCTACTTTCAATGACAGGTGTACCATGACACCCAGGTCTCGCTGCATCTCCCCATTTCCTAATCGGCCACCATTTAGATAATAGTCTGCCTTCATGTTTTTGCCACCAAAGTGGATAACCTCACATTTATCCACATTATACTGCATCTGCCAAACATTTGCCCACTCACCCAGCCTATCCAAGTCATCTTGCAGTCTCCTGGCATCCTCCTCACAGCTAACACTGCCCCCCAGCTTAGTGTCATCCGCAAACTTGGAGATGTTGCTTTCAATTCCCTCGTCCAGATCATTAATATAAATTGTAAATAGCTGGGGTCCCAGCACTGAGCCTTGCGGTACCCCACTAGTCACTGCCTGCCATTGTGAAAAGGACCCGTTTACAACCTACTCTTTGCTTCCTGTTTGCCAGTCAGTTCTCTATCCACATCAATACTGAACCCCCAATACCATGTGATTTAAGTTTGTATCCTAATCTCTTATGTGGTACCTTGTTGAAAGCCTTCTGAAAGTCCAGATACAACACATCCACTGGTTCTCCCCTATCCACTCTACTAGTTACATCCTCGAAAAATTCTATAAGATTCTTCAGACACGATTTACCTTTCGTAAATCCATGCTGACTTTGTCCAATGATTTCACCACTTTCCAAATGTGCTGCTATCCCATCTTTAATAACTGACTCTAGCAGTTTACCCACTACCGATGTTAGACTAACTGGTCTGTAATTCCCCGCTTTCTCTCTCCCTCCCTTCTTAAAAAGTGGGGTTACGTTTGCTACCCTCCAATCCTCAGGAACTACTCCAGAATCTAAAGAGTTTTGAAAAATTATCACCAATCAATCCACTATTTCTGGAGCTACTTCCTTAAGTACTCTGGGATGCAGCCTATCTGGCCCTGGTGATTTATCGGCCTTTAATCCATTCAATTTACCCAACACCACTTCCCGACTAACCTGGATTTCACTCAGTTCCTCCATCTCCTTTGACCCGCGGCCCCCTGCTATTTCCGGCAGATTATTTATGTCTTCCTTAGTGAAGACGGAACCAAAGTAGTTATTCAATTGGTCCGCCATATCCTTGTTCCCCATGATCAATTCACCTGTTTCTGACTGCAAGGGACCTACATTTGTTTTAACTAATCTCTTTCTCTTCACATATCTATAAAAACTTTTGCAGTCAGTTTTTATGTTCCCTGCCAGTTTCCTTTCATAATCTATGTTCCCTTTCTTAATTAAGCCCTTTGTCCTCCTCTGCCGGTCTCTGAATTTCTCCCAGTCCTCTGGTATGCTGCTTTTTCTGGCTAATTTGTACGCATCATCTTTTGCTTTGATACTATCCCTGATTTCCCTTGTTATCCACGGATGCACTACCTTCCCTGATTTATTCTTTTGCCAAACTGGGATGAACAATTTTTGTAGTTCATCCATGCAGTCTTTAAATGTCTTCCATTGCATATCCACCGTCAACCCTTTTAGAACGAATTGCCAGTCAATCTTGGCCAATTCACATCTCATACCCTCAAAGTTACCTTTCTTTAAGTTCAGAACCGTTGTTTCTGAATTAACAATGTCACTCTCCATCCTAATGAAGAACTCAACCATATTATGGTCACTCTTGCCCAAGGGGGCACGCACAACAAGACTGCTAACTAACCCTTCCTCATTACTCAATACCCAGTCTAGAATAGCCTGCTCTCTCGTTGGTTCCTCTACATGTTGGTTTAGATAACTATCCCGCATACATTCCAAGAAATCCTCTTCCTCAGCACCCCTGCCAATTTGATTCACCCAATCTATATGTAGATTGAAGTCACCCATTATAATTGTTTTGCCTTTGTTGCACGCATTTCTAATTTCCTGTTTGATGCCATTCCCAACTTCACTACTACTGCTAGGTGGCCTGTACACAACACCCACCAGCGTTTTCTGCCCCTTGGTGTTTCCACATCCTCCACATCCTCCAAGCTAATGTCCTTCCTTTCCACTGCTTTAATCTCCTCTCTAACCAGCAACACTACCCCACCTCCTTTTCCTTTCTCTCTATCCCTCCTGAATATTGAATGTCCCTGGATGTTCAGCTCCCAGCCTTGGTCACCCTGGAGCCATGTCTCCGTGATCCCAACTATATCATAATCATTAATTGCTATCTGCACGTTCAACTCATCCACCTTATTGCGAATGCTCCTTGCATTGAGACACAAAGCCTTCAGGCTTGTTTTTACAACGCTCTTACCCCTTATACAATACATGCATAACCAATCTACAAGCATCATTTCCCCTTTGTCACTACAGGAAGGGGTTGTCAAACATCACCACAACAAATGGTAAGAATGCAGCCAAAAGGCTTGGTGCATACATCTTGAAGAGTTCTGTCCACTGATTCAAAGCTCTCCCTCCTCATCATTGGGCATTCATCCCAAACAATGAGTTTCACTTGCCTCATCAAACGTGCCATGTTAGAGTTCTTTGCAATGTTGCAGAATGTATTCTCGGTCACTTGGATGGGTATCTTGAATCGAGAATGTGCAGTTCTTCCACTAGGCATTAATTTAGCTGCTATCCCAGAGGATGCTACAGCAATAGCCACATCACCTTGTCCTTTAACTTTGGAGAGGATCAAATTGGTGATAAATGTTTATCCCGTTCCCCTGGTGAATCAGTGAAAAACATTGAAGGAAGCTTCCTTTTCAAGCAGTTGCACACCTGGTCATACACTGCTCTCTGCTCAGCATTCAGCAGAGGCTCATTCTCCTCAACAAATTCCTGTTGTTCAGTTCTATTGTATTGCAATTCCTGCAGCAATTCTGGATTGTCATCATCAAGGTGCATCCTTCCATTTCTTGGTCATGGCAAATGAAAGTATTCCATTGTTTTGTTGTAATTCTCAAGCTTGTCTTGAATATACAACAGAGCCTGATCATGATGCTTCTCTTCAATCATGATATCAGCATCACTCATTGTTCTCTGTTCTTTGTACTTGAAGCGGGGGCTGTCGAGGGGAGGGGTGCGAGCGTCCTGCAGCTGGGGGAGAGGGACGGCTTGAGGCAGGGGCTGAAGGGGGGGGGGGTTGTGATCGTCCTGCAGAATCACTCAGCACGGTTTGTGCACTCACTCAGCACGGCTTGTGGACTCAATCAGCATGGCTTGTGGACTCACTCAGCACAGCTCATGGACTCAGCCCCGCCTCCGGGGTTTTATTCTCCTCGGCCCGGTTATTGACAGTGGGTGCCGGAAGGGGCGTTACCTTTATGGTGACAGACAGGTGAGAAGACCAATCTGCTGATCTCACGATTTTTTAAACCTTCATAACTTTTGTAATATTGCACCGATCGGAACAAAACTTGGTGCGCTTGGAGCAGAGGAGAACAGTGAGTAAGGTGGCAAAAATTCCTAGCGATATAGGATACCGTTTTTGTTCAAATTTAAAAACAAGGTAAACTGGAAGAAGACAAGATGAGAGTTTTAGTAATAGGATGGATAGATAGATAGATAGATAGATAGATAGATAGATAGATAGATAGATAGATAGATAGATAGATAGATAGATAGATAGATAGATAGATAGATAGATAGATCTAGATAGATAGATAGATCAAGATAGATAGATAGATAGATAGATAGATCAAGATAGATAGATAGATAGATAGATCGATCAAGATAGAACAAGATAGATAGATAGATCAAGATAGATAGATCAAGATAGATAGATAGATCAAGATAGATAGATAGATCAAGATAGATAGATAGATAGATCAAGATAGATAGATACATAGATCAAGATAGATAGATAGATAGATCAAGATAGATAGATAGATAGATCAAGATAGATAGATCAAGATAGATAGATAGATAGATAGATCAAGATAGATAGATAGATCAAGATAGATAGATAGATAGATAGATAGATCAAGATAGAACAAGATAGATAGATAGATCAAGATAGAACAAGATAGATAGATAGATCAAGATAGAACAAGATAGATAGATAGATCAAGATAGAACAAGATAGATAGATAGAACAAGATAGAACAAGATAGATAGATAGAACAAGATAGATAGATAGATCAAGATAGATAGGTAGATCAAGATAGATAGATAGATCAAGATAGATAGATAGAACAAGATAGATAGATAGATAGATAGAACAAGATAGATAGATAGATAGATAGAACAAGATAGATAGATAGATAGATAGATAGATAGAAGAAAAATAGAAAGAATAGAATAGAATAAATAGAAGAATAGGCAGAATAGAAAGATAGATGTTGGGTGGGCTGTGTGTTCAGAGGGGGTGAGATTGGAGTGGGTAAGCGGAGTGCTAATCAAATGTTAGGTTGAGGGTCAATCCAACTCCTTAGGTAGATGGGAAAATCACACTGGAATACAGGAAAATGGAGTACGAGGAGATGAAGAATAACCTTTTCACCCAGAGAGTTGTGAATCTGTGGATTTCTCTACCCCAGAAGGCAGTGGAGGCCAATTCACTGGATGTTTTCAAGCGAGAGTTAGATTTAGCTCTTAGTGCTAAAGGAATCAAGGGAAAAGGGGAAAAATCATGAACGGGGTACTGATTTTAGATGATCAGTCATGATCATATTGAATGGCGGTGCTGGCTTGAAGGGCTGAATGGCCTACTCCTGCACCTATTTTCTAGATTTCTAAGAGTTGGCCACTCAGCCCCTTGAGCCTACCCCACCATTCAACATGACCATAGTTCAGGCTTCAAATCCTCCTCTGTGTTGGATCACCAGAGCACTTAATTACTTGATCTTTCAAGCATTTATCAACCTATACTTTAAAATACTCCTCACGATCCAGCTTCTGAGATAGAGAATTCTGAGAGAGGTTTTTGCTGGACACAAAATGCTGGAGTAACTCCACGGGTCATGCCTTCCAGCATTTTGTGTCTATCTTTGGTGTCCCTTCCTACAAATGTCTATGTACCTCGAGTTCAACTAGCCTCTACGCTTAAAACCAAGTCTCTCTCTGGCTCTTTGTCAGTGAAAAGCAGTGAAAAGTACTCCCTGTGCTGTCTATCCCACAGCCAACACCATTAAGACAAAACAGATTAACAAGTCATTATCTTCCTGCTGGTTATTGAACCCTGCTGTGAGCAATTTGGCTGCTGTATTTACAACATGCCATCAGTGGGGACAAAACAGTTGCTTCATTCATTATAAAGTGCCTTCGGACATTCTGAGGCCATGAAAGACAGAATGTAAATAGAAGAACTTCTCAGACCAGGGAGAGCCATTAAGCCACATCACTCTTTGCCTCAAGCACTCCATCCCTCTTCATTGCCTGGAGAATCAAAGAAGCTCGCAGCACAGCAGGGGTGCCTGTGCTGGGATTTTCAAAGAACCATTTGTGTACAGCAGGGTGGCGCAGCGGTAGAGCTGCTGCCCTCCAGCTCCAGAGACCCGGGTTCGATCCTGGCTACGGGTGCTGTCAGTACGAATTTTGTACATTCTCCCCGCGACCAGTGTGGGTTTTCTCCGAAAACGTCGGTTTCCTCCCACACACCAAAGACGTACATGTTTGTAGGTTAATTGGCTTGGTATAAATGTAAATATTGTCCTGAGTGTAGGATAGTGTTAGTGTGCAGGGATCTCTGGTCAGTGCGGACTCGGTGGGCAGAAGGGCCTGTTTCCACGCTGTATATCTCTAAACTAAAGTAAGCTAAACTAAACTAGCCTCACATTCCCATTCTTTACCTATTGACTCATCAATTTCTACAGACACATAGATAGCATCCTATCTGGATGTAATCTCAGCTTGGTATGGCAACTGCTCTGCCTAATACCACAAGTCATGGATACAGCCCAGTCCATCACCCAAACCAGCCTGCGCCCATCTTCCCAGCCACACCCCATTCTGTCTTTTGCAGAGACCCAGGAGTCTGCAACTCCTTGGTTCACACAACCCTTCTGACTCAAACCTCCTCCTCCCCGGGTACTTTCCCTAAAGGCGTTGGTGAGGCCGCATTTCGAATATTGTGTTCAGTTCTGGGCATCATGTTATGGGAAAGATGTTGTCAAGCTGGAAAGTGTACAGAGAAGATTTACGAGGATGTTGCCAGGACTAGAGGGTCTGAGCCAGGGGCGGAAATGGCTATCAAAATATGGGGGGGACACAATTTCTTGGCGGCCGCACGCACATGCGTGCACACACACATGCACACACACACTCACGCGAGGCTTCGGAGGCTTCAGCCATGGGGCCCTGTGGATGGTAACATTGGGACCTGGTTGGTGACCGACTCCGAACTCCAGCAACAGCATGGGGCTTGAAGTGGCGCATTCGAGGGGCCTTTCATCGCCCGGTGTGGCTTAAAATTGGCCGGCGGGAGCTTCAACATTGGAAGCCTTGATCGCCTCGATGCAGCAGTTTGATTTTAAGCTGCGCCGGGCGATGAAAGGCCCTGCGAACGGGCCGATTCAGCCCTTAGAAAGCGTCTGATATCCGCTTGAATCTTTCAAAAGCTACAATGTGATAAATAACACTAACAAATATAACTGAAGAAAATAAAGGCAAACAGATGAACCAACCTTGGAGGAGAGAGAGAGAGAGAGAGATGGGAAAAAACATACTAAATAACGTGAGTGAGGGACTTACCTGCAAGCCAGCCAGGAAACACGTTCGACCGGATTCCTTAATCAATTACCTGAACCGTTTAAATCCAATACCCGTTTAAATCTTTCCCATCCACCAATACATCCAATTAATTCAAATGGTAATTGTACCTGCATCAGACAGCTTTGGAAGATCAATACACAACTGGTGACACATCATGTTAATACAGTGTTAATAGAGACATTTAACAAGCGCTTAACAGTGACACCCCCACTGTCTCGCGGAGAGCGGAGATTTTAATAGTTTTCTTTCACTGAATTTCAAAATCCGGATTACAAAACAGGGGGGGGGGGGATAGTCCCCCACCTCTCAAAACATGGGGAGGATGTGTGTGTCCCCCCCTGCCCTCCCCCCCCCCAGGATTTCCACCCATGGTCTGAGCTATGTGGAGAGATTGAGTAGGCTGGGACTCGACTTCTTGAAGGGCATGAGGATGAGGGGTGATCTTATAGAGGTGTTCAAAATCATGAGGGGAAAAGATCAGGTAGATGCACAGAGTCTCCTGCCCAGAGTATGTGAATCGAGGACCAGAGGACATGGGTTCAAGGTGAGGGGGAAAAGATTTAATAGGAATCCGAGGGGTAAATTTTTCACACAAAGCGTGGTGGGTGTATGGAACAAGCTGCCAGAGGAGGTAGTTGAGGCTGGGACTATCCCAACGTTTAAGAAACAGTTAGACAGGTACATGGATAGGACATGTTGGGAGGTAAATGGGCAAAATGCGGTCAGGTGGGACTAGTGTAGCTGGGACATGTTGGCCGGTGTGGTCAGGTTGGGCTGAAGGGCCTGTTTCCATGCTGTATCACTCTATGACTTTAAGACTCTGTGACTGTTACGACTCCCGAATGCAGGTACTTCAGAGTCGCGTAACATAAGTAAAAAAACAGGTTCAAGTTAAAAAATAGTTTAATTATTCAATGGAACACACAAACCCAAACCTGATTCAAACAACCCAGTCAGGGATATGGATGGACTAACAAAATAATTTAACAGTGCTCCAGCCAGCCACGTGATGGACCGTCGAACCGGAGACTCTAAACCTGCCTAAAGAGATATAACCCTTAAACAAAATACACGAAACACTAGGTCAGCCCCTATCCATCCCAATTCAATATTTGTTACTCAGTAATGGTGAAAGTACACAAAGTTCTATGCCATGTGGCCAGGCCTTCCACAGCTCCCACCAGCAGTCAGCTCACAAGTCAGGGTCGATGAAGAAGAGAAAGAATTCTGGGAGCTCTGGTATTTAAGCTGCAGATGAGTCATCCGTCACCTGATGCAGCTCAGCCAATCGGGTACAGGAGCCTTTGAACCCTTTGATTCCAAACTCACATCCACAAGGCCTGCACTCGGGAAAGAAACAGAGAAAGGTAAGTACATTGCATTTACCAGGGGGGGAAGCCTGGAGCAGCATTTTCATGCCTACCAACCCTATTCCAGTCCGTGCAATTTGAAGAAATGTTCCACTGCCCCATGTGCAACACGTTCGCTCTGTCTGCTATCCCATATGCCATACATTTTATTCTCTGTATAGTCCTATGTATAACATGTTCCAGTTTAGTTTAGAGAAACAGGCCATTCGTCCCACAGAGTCTGCACTGTCCAGAGATCCCCGTACATTAACACTATCCTACACACACTAGGGACAATTTACACTTATACCAAGCCAATGAACCTACAAACTTGTACGTCTTTGGAGTGTGGGTGGACACCGAAGATCACGGAGAAAACCCACGCGGTCATGGGGAGAATGTACAAACTCTGTGCAGACAGTCGTGATCGAACCCGATCTCTGGTGCTGCAAACACTGTAAGGCAGCAAATCTACAGATGTGCTTTTGTACGCTACCCCATGTGTACACGTTCCTCTTTGTGTGCCGTGTTGTGCGCAACACATTCCATACTGCGCGCTGTCCCTTATGCAACATTCTTTTCGGTGAGCTCTCTCAGGTGTGACTCAATGAAAGACATAAAATATTCGACAGCTTGGCACTTCTAGACTGACTGCTAATGAAGTTATTTTATTGGATTGTGGTTCTTAGAATGTCTGGCACCGTCTGAGCATTATCTCAGTGGTAGTTTGTGGCCCATATCCATTTTACAACGAGAAATATTAAAACAGCAACTTATGTTGTTTGTTGAAGCAGCCACTGAACTGAACTTTTCTTGCATGAAAATGCTGCTCCAGGCAAATTTAATTCTATATTGAAAATAATTTGTTTGATATAATTCGATGTGGCCTCATAACCTGTGTGCAAAATGTCCTGTCCACATTCACATTCAGAACAAAGCCTGGCTTTACTGATCAGTCTTATTTTGATGGATGTTATCAAAAATAAATCCAAGCGGGAAATTCAGGTCCCAGGCTCAAATCGCGCAAATTGGAGGAACAGCACCTCATATTTCGCTTGGGCAACTTACACCCCAGCGGTAGGAATATTGGCTTCTCTATTTTCAAGTAACCCTTGCTTTCTCTCTCTCCTCATCCCTCCCCCATCCCAATTCTCTGACCAGTCTGACTGTCCCTGATTACATTTTATCTCTGTTTGCTTTGTTGTCACCTTCTCCAAGCTAACTATTTTACATTTTCCCTTACATCTTTTGATCTCGTTTTCACACACTTTACGCTTCCTTATCTCTGTGTCTTCTTCTCTCTGGACTCAGTCATTCCTTCTATCCTTCTATCCCGTCGTTCCTTCTATCCAGAGATGCTGCCTGTCCCGCTGAGTTACTGGAGCATTTTGTGTCCTTCTTTAGTGTAAACCAGCATCTGAAGTTCCTTCCTACACAAATATTTGTTTGATTCAGTGGGAAACATCTAGTCTTGTGTCCTGTGGAAAAAATGTCACTGTTCCAACTGCAGTTGACACCTCAGATAATCCCACAGAAGGGTTTGCTTATTGCAAAAAATAATTCTGCTCATAAATCTGGCAGACTTTAACCAAAAGTCTGTTGAATATTTCAAATTGCACCTATCCTCACGAGTGACCAAACTTAGATTTACAGGAGAAGGCTGAGGGAAGGAATGTCAGGGTATTAAACATCCAAGGATTTTATGGGCAACAGCAGAGGGGCAAGATTTTCCAGTGGCAAATTCACCTGCTGGGAACAATAGATGGAATCAAGTGCCCACGGGATGGAGAATGGAAACCCAGAGTACAAAGATAGTGCAGGAATATCTGGGACTTTGAATAGGAGTTGTGGAAGGGAAGTTGATGATTAATTGGACATTGAATGCAGCATGTACTTTTATTCCCTGAGGGCCTGCCATTTTGGACGAGAATGGACGAGATGAAAGGGTGGCACGGTTTCATAGCGGTAGAGCTACTGCCCCACAGCGCCAGAGACCCGGGTTCGATCTTGACCACGGGTGCTGTCTGTACGGAGTTTGTACGTTTTCCCAGTGACCTGTGTGGGTTTTCTCCGAGATCTTCGGTTTCCATCCACACTCCAAATATGTCCATGTTTGCAAGTTAATTGGTTTGGTGTAAATGTAAAACTATCCCGTAGTGTGTGCAGGATAGTGTTAATGTGCGGGGATCGCTGGTCGGTGCAGACTCGGTGGGCCGAAGGACCTGTTTCCGCACTGTATCTCTAAACTAAACTAAACTAAACTAAACTTGACTGAAGTGCAAGTGCACAACAGGCCAGGCAGCATCTACGGAGGAAATGGACAGACAAAGTTTCTAATCAGCACCCTTCTTCAGACTTCAAATGTCATCTCTCCATTCCCTCCACAAGTGCTGTATGACCTGTGGGGTTCTTCCAGCACTTTGTGTTTTGACTTGAATAATGCATGCCTTTGACGCTATGAGATTGTACCTCGTGAACAGGTTTAGTCGATTTTAAGTCAACTGATGCACAAATGGATCTTGAAAAATGGATGCTTCAGAAAGTATAAAGGAACATATATTTATTATAGTGATTCTTGTATGATTTACGGGTAATTTATATATAATTTTTGTATCATTTATATTTTTTTGCATTGTATTTTTGCATGAGCCTGAGATGCTGTTACAACAAGATGTTCATTTTACTTTACCTCACTGTAATTGTATATCTGTGCATAATTAAATTGACTTGATATTTGTTACAATCTGAGAACGTCCCAAAAACCTACACAGCCAATAGCGGCACTTTGAAATGCAGTACAGATAGGAAACTAAACTGTCAATCCGCACACTGTAAGTTAATGGAATAAATGTCCAGGTGACTGGTTACAGTAATTTTAATTGAGGGAAAAATATTTGCTCAAACAAGAGGAGACACGGTGGCGCAGCGGTAGAGTTGCTGCCTTATAGCACTTGCAGTGCCAGAGATCCAGGTTCGATTCTGACTACGGGTACTGTCTGTATCGAGTTTGTACGTTCTCCTCGTGACCTGCATGAGTTTTCTCCAAAGACGTACACATTTGTAGGTTAATTGGCTTGGTGTATGGGTAAACTGTCCCTAGTGTGTGTAGGATAGTGTTAATGTGCGGGGATTGGTGGTTATCGTGGACTCGTTGGGCCAAAGGGCCTGTTTCGGCACCATGTCAAATGAAAGATTCCCTTATTTCTTTGAACTGATATGATGGGCTACTTTCCATCCACCCAAGAGGGCAGATGTAATGTGTATTAAACTTGGAAAGCTGGCCAGCTTAAAGAACCTTGAGCTGAACCCAAAAACCACTACAGATGGTAAGGACAGACATAAAATGCTGGAGTAACTCAGCGGGACAGGCAGCATCTCTGCAGGGAAGGAATGGGTGACGTTTTGGGTCGAGACCTTTCTTCAGACTAGCGGATATAATCCAGAGATGGTTTACCATCTCTTCTGAAAGACGATATCTCCAGCAACACATCCCTCTATCGCTTCGAATCATGTCTATTGTGTGGGACCTCAGGTATGAGAGTGCTACTGCTGAAGCACAGCAAACAGCGTGGACCTGGTGATGGTGCTGATGTTCCCACTCTTCAGGTAGTCATATATTGAGAGTATTAAGGGAAACTAGACTAAGTGGGACTCGTTGGGTCCCATGTTTACATGCGAGGGCTGGTCCCCCAACGCAATATTCCACCACTCCACCAATTCCAATAATGGTGGCCAGTGGGGGGGGGGGGGAGGCTTTTGGAGTGCTAGTATGGGTGTTGCGGGCCAAAGGGACTGGTTTCCAGAGGACTGGTATGGACTCATGGCTGGTGGGCTGGCGGTTAACTCATTCACGGCTGGTGGGCTAGCTGTTCACTCACTCAGGGCTGGTTGACTCACTCACGGCTGGTGGGCTGGCAGTTGACTCACTCACAGCTGGTGGGCTGGCAGTTCACTCACTCACGGCTGGTGGGCTAGCTGTTGACTCACTCAAGGCTGGTGGACTGGCAGTTCACTCACTCATGGCTGGTGGGCTGGCAGTTCACTCACTCACGACTCGTGGGCTGGCAGTTCACTCACTCATGGTTGGTGGGCTGGCAGTTCACTCACTCACGGCTGGTGGGCTGGCAGTTCACCCACTCATGGCTGGTGGGCTGGCAGTTCACTCACTCACGACTGGTGGGCTGGCGGTTCACTCACTCACGGCTGGTTGACTCACTCGCGGCTGGTGGGCTGGCAGTTGACTCACTCACAGCTGGTGGACTGGCAGTTGGCTCACTCACAGCTGGTGGGCTAGCTGTTGACTCACTCAAGGCTGGTGGGCTGGCAGTTCAGTCACTCATGGCTGGTGGGCTGGCAGTTGACTCACTCACAGCTGGTGGGCTGGCAGTTGACTCACTCATGGCTGGTGGGCTGGTAGTTCACTCACTCATGGCTGTTGGGCTGGCAGTTGAATCACTCACGGCTGGTGGGCTGGCAGTTGACTCACTCACGGCTGGTGGGCTGGCAGTTGAATCACTCACTGCTGGTGGGCTGGCAGTTCACTTACTCATGGCTGGTGGGCTGGCAGTTCACTCACTCATGGCTGGTTGACTCACTCACGGCTGGTGGGCTGGCAGTTGACTCACTCACGGCTGGTGCGCTGGCAGTTCATTCACTCACGGCTGGTGGGCTGGCAGTTGACTCACTCACAGCTGGTGGGCTGGCAGTTTGCTCACTCACGGCTGGTGGGCTGACAGTTGACTCACTCACGGCTGGTGGGCTGGCAGTTGACTCACTCACGGCTGGTGGGCTGGCAGTTCACTCACTTACGGTTGGTGGGCTGGCAGTTCACTCACGGCAGGTGGGCTCAAACACACACACCCTCCATCACACACACACCCTCCATCACACACACACACCCTCCATCAGACACACACACTCACACCCACACACATACACACCCTCCATCTCACGAACACACACACAATCCATCACACACACACACTCACAGCCACACACACACATAGACACCTTCCGTCTCACACACACCCACAGACACACACTTACACACACACACACACACACACTCCATCACACACACACACACACACTCACAGCCACGCACACACAGCCATCCTCCATCTCACACCCACCCACACACAGACACACACCCTCCATCTCTCACACACACTCACACCCTCCATCACTCACATATACACACACACACACCCTTCATCACTCACAAACACTCACACCATCACTCACACCCTCCACCACGCACACTCTCCATCACACACACACACACGCACACACGCACACACACACACACACACACACACACACACACACACACACACACACACACACACACACACACACACACACACACACACACACACAATCATGCACACACTCACACACACTCACACACACAAACACTCACACACACAAAAATGACAGTAAAACTCTCTTGAATCTACTCACGCAGCTGAGCGCAGCCTCTGGACTGAGTGGGACTTCCGGAGTGAGCGGGACTTCTGGAATGAGCGCGATCTCTGGACTCACAGTTCAGTTCACTCACGGCGTAGACTCACGGTTCTGGACTCAACTCACACTCACGGTCTTCTGGGGTGACTGACTCACGTCTGGCCTCTGGGGCTTTATTCTCGTGGCCCCGGGAAGGGGCGTTACCTTCATCATGGTGACTGACAGGCGAGAAGACCATCCTGCTGATCTCATGATTTTTAAAACATTCATAACTTTTTTATTATTTCACCATTCGGAAAAAACCTTGGGGCGATTGGAGCAGAGGAGGATGGTGAGTAAGATGGCGAAAAAATCATAGCGATATAGGATAGCAGTTTTGCTAAGATTTATTTACAACGTAGGCCGGAAGTGGTCAAGATGAGGCTTTTAGTAATAGTATAGATAAGATGATGCAGTTTTATTTTCTTGGTTTAGTTTTTGTTTTTAATTTTTAGTTTTAGAGATACAGCGTGGAAACGGGCTCAATGGCTCACGGAGTCCGCGCCGACCAGCGATCACCCACATGCTTGTTCTATGTTTTCCCAGTTTCACATCCTTCACATCAGGGGGCAACTTACAGAAATCAATTAACCTGCAAACCTGCACGTTTTACAATATGAGAGAAAACCGTAGCACCTGGAGAAAACCCACGGGGTTACAAGGAGATCGTACAAACTCCGTACAGACAGCACCTGAGGTCAGGATTGAACCTAGGAGTCTGGCAGTAACTCTACTGCTGCGCCACTGTGCCATTGTTCGGAACAAAGAATATCAGTGCTGGGAGAACTGAATCAGTCCCAGTATACAGAGAATGCTCCACCAAAGGCCACTTACATAGTGATTCTCGCTCCATTGCCAGATAGAACTTTACCCCTCCTCACAATTGCCCCCATAAATATCAGGGGCAAAGCACTCCCCTATTCATCACCTTTCAGATCTCTATCAATGTTGACCACAATGCCCTTGCAAGGGAAGTTGCCATGGGATCATGGAAACCTCGCATACAGAAGGAGGCCATTTGGTGTTGGTGAAGTCCTCAGCCAAATCCTATCTTCCAGCACTGGGTCACAACCCTGTAGGTCATGGATTCTCTGGTACACATCCAGCCCCCTTTAAATGTATGGAACGTGTCTGTGCATCCCACACTTTCAGGCAGTGAGTGCCACACTCGCTACCATCTGTGCAGGAAAGAACTGCAGATGCTGGTTTAAACCAAAGATAGACACAAAAAGCTGGAGTAACTCAGTGGGACTGGCAGCATCTCTGGAGAGAAGGAATGGGTGACGTTTCGGGTCAAAGAAGATGGGGTCTCGCTCCGAAACGTCACCCATTCCTTCTCTCCAGTGATGCTGCCAGTCCCGCTGAGTTACTCCAGCATTTTGTGTCTGTCCCTACCATCTGTAGTGGTTTTTGGTTTCAGCTCAAGGCTCTTTAAGCTGACCAGCTTTCCAAGTTTAATTCAATGAACCGTATAGATGAAAGCTGCTCAACAGCCGAGTGCCTATGGTTCTTTACTGCTGCAATATCCATTCTTCGCATTGTTTTCAATCTGTACAATTGTCTGCAAATCAACAGTCAAGAGTTAAGAGTGTTTAATTGTCATACTCACTGACAACAGAACAAAGAATTGCAGCATAACAGGCCCGTAAACACAATAACACATAGACAAATATATAATATTCAGTAATGGAATAAATTATTAACTGTGATACTAAGCCAAGAGTCGAGTGTTTTATTGTCATATGTCCGAGATAGAACAGTGAAGTGGCTTTCTCACTAGATGATTTTTTAGGCGACTGTCACAGTCGTAGCATTTCGCCGAAAAACCGGCGACTGATGGTCCTGCCCCACTTAGGCGATTTTTTAGGCCGGCGACTACGACAATGGAATTCACCAGTCATCACCGGCAACAACCAACGTCATCCTGGCGACAACCTACGACAACCTACGACAGCACCTATGTCTGTAGAAGATAAGATACGACAAGCCCACAGTCGCCGACTGTCGCTGAAAAGTTTTGAACATTTCAAAATCCAGCGGCGACCAGAAACATGCTACGACTCTTTGGGCAACTGAGGAGCCTACTCACGACCATACAGGCGACACCCCGGTGACCATGTGGTGACCACCTAGTCGCCGGCAGTTGCCTAAAAAATCGCCTAAGTGGGACAGGCCTTTGACATTCTTACTTGCAGCAGCACAACAGAATATGTAAACATAGTGCACTGTAAACAATATATTAAACAAGAGAGAAAAAGATAGTTCAGAAGGTACACAAAAATGCTGGAGAAACTCAGCGGGTGCAGCAGCATCTATGGAGCAAAGGAAATAGGTAACGTTTCGGGCCGAAACCCTTCTTCAGACGATAGTTCAGTGTGTGTAGATATACACATACTCACATGTACACATATATATAGAGATCATATATATATATATATATATATATATATATATATATATATATATCCTAGACTAAGTGGGACCCGTTGGGTCCCATGTTCACATGGGAGGGCTGGTCCCTCGATGCTGGTATGGGTGTTGTTGGCTGCAGGGACTACTGGTCTCCAGAGGGCTAGTATGGACATTGTGGGCCAAATGGATTCTTGGGGTGGCACTCAGTCCCTCAAGCCTGATGTGTTGGCAGCTCACTCATGGCTGGTGGGCTGGCAGTTGACTCACGGCTATTCCTTGAAATTCCATTTCAAGCAGAGTGCAAGGCCACCAAATTCAAATCCATTTTCCTACCATTTCAAGCAGGGTGCAAGGCCACCAAATTCAAGTGCAGTTTCTTACCTCTTCGAGCAGGGTGCAAGGTCACAAAATTCAAGTGCAGTTTCATACCACTTCAAGCAGGGTGCAAGGCCACCAAATTCAGGTTCATTTTCCTACCACTTCAAGGAGGGTGCAAGGCCACCGAATTCAAGTGCAGTTTCCAACCACTTCAAGCAGGGTGCAAGGCCACCAAATTCAAGTGCAGTTTCCAACCATTTCAAGCAGGGTGCAAGGCCACCAAATTCAAGTGCAGTTTCATACCACTTCAAGCAGGGTGCAAGGCCACCAAATTCAAGTGCAGTTTCATACCATTTCAAGGAGGGTGCAAGGCCACCAAATTCAAATGCAGTTTCATACCATTTCATACAGGGTGCAACGACACCACATTCAAATCCAGTTTCATGCCATTTCATGCTGGGTACAAGGCCACCACATTCAAATGCAGTTTCATACCATTTAAAGCAGGGTGAAACCACCATAAAACCACACAAAACACCACACACAGTTAGTGTGTTCAGTTGATTCACAGATCAGACAGGGTCGTGACCTCTCCCTCCACCATCATGCAGAGACTGAGCCACACCAACACTTCCAGGTTTTATAATCCCTCCCCCTCCCACTGGAAAAGGTGTGGCCTTCATGGCGTGATTAACAGGAGAGAGATTCTCAAAATTTAAAAAACACTAATAACACTTTTATTTTTCATTGATGGGAAGAATCCTCTGCACCTGATGAGCGGAGGGGGACTGAGTAAGATAGCCGAAAAATCACAGCCGTAAGTGGTAGCGTTTTATCTAAAATCAATATAATGCAAACAGGAAGTTGTCAAGTTTAGACAAACAACCATTTGCAGTGCCTTTTCACTTCAACCCAAAACCCCAAACAACCATTTGCAGTGCCTTTTCACTTCTACCCAAACCCCCAAACAACCCTTTGCAGTGCCTTTTCACTTCAACCCAAACCCCCCAAACAACCCTTTGCAGTGCCTTTTCACTTCAACCCAAACCCCCCAAACAACCCATTGCAGTGCCTTTTTACTTCAAACCAACCATATTTCCATTTTCAAACCACATTAAGGGCACTCACAGTTGAGTAGACATGTGTTCAGTGTTATTCAGAGCTCAGTGAGACGTGACCCTCTCGCTTCCTCCATCTTGCAGAGACTGAGTGAGGCGCACCACTTCCGGGTTTTATAGTCCCTCCCCCCTCCCACCAGCAGGGGCAGCAGAGAGAATGGCAATTTAAAAAAACCCCATTAATATCTCTCTGATTTTTCATCGATGGGAAAAATCCTCCGGTCCAGTCCGGCGGAGGGGGCTCTGAGTGAGGTGGCCAAAAATGACGGCCGTAAGTGGCAGTGAGTCAAAAGTGGTCAAGATCTTACTTTTAGTAATATAGATATGCATGTACACGCACACATACGTACACACAAATATAACAATAATAGTGCAATAATAGTCTATGTAGTTCAGAGCTTATTTGAGGTTGTAGTGTTTAAGAGCCGAATGGCTGTAGGGAAGAAGCTGTTCCTGAACCTGGATGTTACAGTTTCCAGGTAACTATAATGGGCCAGGTAGTGTCAACCACTCTCTGTATACTCCGTCATTCCTGAACATTCACGATGTTGAACCAGACCGTGATGCAACTAGTCAGTATGCACTAAGTTTGAAGGTTTATTTGTCGGTATACTAAATCTTCACAAACTTCCAAGGAAGTAGAGACATTGATGAGCTTTCTTTGTGATTGCTTTGATGATTTGGAGCCCTGTTGTGTTTGATAAATCACTGCAAGGCGACAGTTCGTATTGCCACCATTTCAGCACCTTACGTCAGGTGCCTAACTTCTGTGAGCAGTCGGCTTGTCCCATAGGACGGGAAGATGACAGAGAAGAAACTCTCCACTCCAGATATTAATCTTCGCTGATCGGGAGAATGAATCAAAAAAGGGGTGATCTCTCAATTTCTGTATGTGGTGTACATGCGGCAGCACCTAGGTAAGATAGCATGAGCCAGCCCAGTCATGGGGCAACCAGGCATGGGCTTTGCGTCCGCAAACAAAATTGGTACCATTATGGGCGGTAAATGATTCCACCAAGTCGGCAAACTAGGTGTTATTGAAAGGGTCTCCGGTCTAACGGTTAAGGGCCACTGTACGACTGTATCATTCCCATATAGCATATCACCCAGCAGAGACATTAACATTTTGTTCGCATGAGCTGTTCCCCACATTGCGACCTCCACTACGCTGCCTAACAAGGCAGATGGTCCCTACCGGAGGACCACCTCTCTGATGCCAGGCGCCGCAGTCTTAACCAAATAAGCAAGGAGCAAGGCAGTAAAGTCACAGTCCTCAGGACTCTCATAATAGAAAGATTAAACGAGCTTACCATTTGAAGTTTGATCTTTATTTTATGAGAAGTTGGAGTGAGAGACTACGTGAAGAACCCACCAGCTCGCATGCGCGTCAATCTTCAAAGCAACTGTATAAAACCACAGACCACTTGCACCAAATTAAACTATAGAAAGATTAATAACGCTTGACTTACCGGATGATCTTTATGAGATTCAGGGTTGGGAGTGGAGGGCACGTAGTCGCTCACTCCAACTTCTCATAAAATAAAGATCAAACTTCAAACGGTAAGTTCTTGTTTAATCTTTCTATTTTATATCGAAGTCTCATGATGAGACTATGTGAAGCCTTCCAAGCTCTGTGGTTTCATGCAGTAAACCAATCTGTATGTGAACACACTACACAGAATAAACCATAAATGGTTGAAAGAAAAAAAATATAGGCCATTCAAACATGATGCTAATTTTACATACATATATATCGAACCAAAGTCCCATTACATTGGGGTTAGACAAATGTCTTAATTAACACAACCCAGAATTCTATCTGCAAATTGTCCAGATTTGTTCATCCTATATTAAAAAACGTCCGAAATGTGCGTTCATCTGTCCATCCTGCTGTTGCAAGAGGAGCCTCCATTCTATAGTTGTCGATGTGGCTGCAGCCCTGGTAGAGTGAGACTTGATAATATCAGTATTCATTCCCACTTCCAACAGCATACACTTTATCCATCTAGAAATCGTCTGCACCGACCTCTGTTGTGTGGCTTTTTATAACTTATGAAGAAAGCTTTTTCCTCATCTCGAAGGTTTTTAGTAACCTCCATGTACTTCTTTACATAAATAACAACACACAATCTCCGATCCGGTGGGTATGCTGCCAGATCTAACGTACCCCACCGCGCCTGGCCTGCTCTGCTTTATCAGATCATCCACATAAATACCACTATCTTGTCAGTTACAGCAGAGTTATCCAGACAGAGTTTGTGCAAAGACTGAGCTCTTTGCGCTGAAATAAGTGCCATAAGCATCACTAATTTATGAGTGAGCTATTCCAACGTCAGCGATGCAGCTGGTGCCAGGTTGCGAAGCAAACTTAAAACTACTTTCACATTCCACACTTCATTATATGTAGGCCTTGGAGGGTTCATATTAAAGATACCTTTCATGAACTTTGACACCAATGGATGAGTGCCAATAGTTTTTTGTCCCAGCCCAAGCACTAAGTACAATGATGAAGCACTGTGAGCAGTGTTAATAGCGCTATAACTTAGACGCTTCTCAAAAAACAAAACTGAAAGAAATTCCAAACATCAGTTACTTCTGCCTTAAAGTAGTTCAGTTGTGCATCCTCACAAAACTTTTTCCATTGTATTATTTTTTTCCACAAACCTCTGCTACTTCTGTTTAAAAGTAACTCACATGTGTCTCTTCACAAACCTTTTCCATACAACCATGCAGTGATAAATGCACGAGTGTTAGGTTGAACTAACCACTGCTCGTGTCTGTGAGCAAATATAGGAGCTTCTATCAGCAGACCTATTTACAATAGTTAAATAGGCCAATTTGGCCTCGTCTTGAATTATCTTTGGAGGCATCTTCCGATATTTATACCCTGTGCATGCCTCTACAATATTCCATTTCTTATCTGTGGGTCGGGTCACAGACATATCTGCAGAGTTTATGACAAAACCTAGATATGTAATAAATTTTGTCAGCTCCAGTATGGACTTTCTTGGATGAATAACAAACCCTAGATATTCCAGGAATGCCTTTGTTTCTGAAACAACTAACTCTGTGACACCTGATCTCTTCCCTACAATGAGCATGTCATCTAAAACCCCCCCGATAATATGCCCTTTAGATCTGAGTAGGGCAACATTGGCTTTAGAGTCTTTATAAATAGCTAGGGCTGAACTCAACCCCTAAGGTAGAGCCTAAAATTGCCACAACTGGCCTTGCCAGATAACCTACAGATATCGTGTGGTTCTCGTGTATTGGTACTGAATATTATACATCTTCGAGATTGATTGAGGCCATAAAGCAATCCTCTGTAATCAGCAATTTTACTGAATGAAAAATATCCATCTAAAAATGTGTATATTCCAAGCATGTCTTCAGATTAGCTAAATCCTAGAAAGATTCAGTATCCTCCACTATTCTTCGACCTTGAGAAGATATTTGAATTTTCAACTCCAATCCTCCTAGACCTAGGTATACAGAAATCTGGAATGTAAAAGATGTACTGTGCTGCTGAGGGAATGGAATCCTATTGAAACTCTGTCATTAGCCAAAATCACCATGAATTTGGTTATGCTCATGGCATTAGTTTCAGCTCAGAGAGTTCAAACATTACAGAAATTAAGAATTGACAGAATGAAAGTAGGGGCATATGCCGTTACATTCTATGTCTATGATTTACTGAAACAAAGTAGACCTGGGTTCATGGGATGTAAGTTGGGGTTTTCAGCATATACTACGGATCCACGGCTATGTGTAGTAACATATATAAGATGTGACTTCCGGTGGCGTCATGTTAGACTAACAGACGTGCACCCAGCTCCTCTCCCGAAAAACTTCACGATTTATCGTGTAAAACGGGTCCGAAAATCGGGATTGTTTTTAAAAACCTTACCGGAGCTTCTGGTTACCGCGCTGATGACGTCATCGTTAAACGCGATGTTTTAAACGGTGGTTTGAAGCCCTTTAAATGAGTAAATTGCCTCCAGCTGTGAGCCCTCAGAGAGCTGTGAATAAGCTGTCGAAAAAGTTTGAAGCAGAAGTTACCTCTGAAGTCTCTGAAGTGGCTGCAGAAATGGATACAAGATCTAAGAAAGACTTTGATGACTTGAAGAAATCAATGAAAAATTTGAAAGATGAGATCTCGGATAATAGGGTGGAAGATAAGAAGGAAATGAAGGAAAATTCGGCAAAAATGATGGAAGGAATGGAGAAGATGATGAAGGATTTAAATGCTGGTAACCAGAAGAATATGACGGATTTACTGGACATTATGAATAAACGAATTGATGAGGTGAAAGATGGACTATCAGAGAAAATGGATAAGATGGATGTAATTACTACGGATAAGTTCACGGCTGTACTTGAAACAGTAGCTGCAAGTATGCACACAATTACGGAATTGGAGAAAAATACGGCTCGACTGGTTGAAGACATGGCGAAATTGAGGCAAGAACATGAGCAAATGAGGCGAGAAAACGAACAAGCATCACTACAAATGGGGACTCAATTAGAGAAAGTCTCAGTCAAATTCCTGGACCTGGAAGCTCGCTCTAGACGCCAGAATTTGAGAATTCTTGGTGTTTCAGAGGGGGCAGAAGGGGAACAGGTACGTGAATTTGCCATGGGCTTGTTGAAACAACTGTTGAATCTTTCCAAGGAACCGAAAATCGAAGTGGCTCATCGTGTCCCAAGATTTGGAAAAAGATCTGATGCGGGAAAAGCTTATCCACGACATATTATAGTGAAATTTCGAGATACTGCAGAACTGGAATATGTTATGAGTAAAATCAAATATGGTGTACAATTGCGGCTGGACAAGGACACTATTAAGATATTCAGGGACTACCCACATGAAATTGTGCAAAAAAGAAACAAATTTGATAAGGTTAAAGATCTTTTAAGAGGGAGAGAAGGGGTCAGATTTGGGGTTTTTTATCCCGCGAAAATGCGTATTTCCTTTAATGGTCTTGAAAAATCATTTGTTAAGCCTGAAGACACTTTCAAATACGCCCAAACGATCGTTGAAAAACAGAAATAAAAGGGAGCTTTGGCAGATCCGAATAATTCTCAGCTATGTTTTGTCTGGGGATAGTTACACTGTTATCTCTGGAATGTTGAATCAAGGACATTTTCTGTTCAAAACGTGTAAACAACTTTACAGCTGGAATATGAATCAGAAAATAATTGCTTATTGATTAAAATGTTATAACCAATTGTAAGAACTTATCCTATTAACAACTTTAAAAGTTATGCAGGTTAGATTAGAATACTAACAAAAAAACAAAAAAATAATGAACTAACATACTAATATGAATTTTTAATAAATTGTAACCTTGTCTATAAGCGGGAGGAGGGGATGAGAAACGAGCTCCTGGCTTATGTCCAGGAGCACGTCTCGTTAACCCCTTCAACCAACAGTTGATTCTTATTGAAATCAAAAATATTGGTTTAATAATTAAACTCTGATATATATATATGTTATAAGGAAATATCAGGGTAAAATTGTATTATATATCTGAATGTGATGCCTCGTTTTAATATTTTAATATGTTATGATTAACTAAGAGAGCGGAGCTAGTTGAGTAACAACGCAATGGAAGTCAAAACAAGGTTTTTTCCCACCTACAGGTGGGTCACTCGCTACAGTGCCGATTATATCAGACACTGTAGCCTCACTTTTTTAGTTTTTTTTTTATCACATAAAATCACTTGTTTGTGTTTTGTGTTTAGTGATAAGAGTAATATGGACATACCAGCAAAAGTTAATAATTCAAAAACTCCCCCAATACCTAAAGACCTGGGACATGGACGCACCACAAGATTCAAAGGTACTATAATTATTCAAAATGCATGACACCACACAAAAGAACCTAGGAGGAATCTCATTTTGTAGTTGGAATATAAGAGGTATTAACGAACCTATCAAAAGGGGTAAGATATTAGCTCAGCTAAAAATGTATAATTCTGACATTACCTTCCTACAAGAAACACACCTAAAACCTCAGGACCAAGTTAGGCTGAGGGCGAAATGGATAGGTCAAACATACCACTCTTCATTCACTTCAAAATCTAGAGGCACGTCAATTATCATAAGAAAAGGTATACCATTTAAAGCAAAGAATATTATAACAGATATAGAAGGGAGATACCTAATAGTTAATGGAGAAATCCATGACACTCCACTTACTTTGGTAAATATATATGCCCCTAACTTTGATAACCCCCACTTTTTCAATAAAATCTTCAATATAATTGCAGAGTCAAACTATCAAAATGTTATAATAGGCGGAGACTTTAACTGTGTTTTAGATCCGTACTTAGATAAATCAAGTCAAAAACAGAGAGGGAATATGAAATCGAAAACTGGGGAACTCCTCAATACCTATATAAATAACACTAATATAGCAGATGTTTGGAGAATTGTGAATCCAACTGGCAGGGAATATTCGTTTTACTCAATGGTACATAAGACATACTCACGTATAGACTACTTTCTGCTGGATACAAAATTAATCCCCCAAACATCTAATGCAATATACCATACAAATTCAATTTCAGACCATTCTCCACTAACTTTCTTTTTAAAACTGGAAGGATTGTCTAAGAATAATTCATTCTGGAGATTTAACTCTCAAATTTTAAAAGATCCACAAGCGAGTATATATTTAAAAGAACAAATGGAGGTCTTTTTTCAAACAAATGATACTTCAGATATATCGCCTACTTTACTTTGGGAATCTTTTAAAGCATACATTAGGGGTATTATAATTTCATATCAAGCTTTTCAAAATAAAAAGAATAAGAATGAACAAAGACAGTTAGAAGAACTTATTAGACAAATGGATATAGATAATGCTAAAGATCCATCAATAGATAAACATAATAAAATAATAATTTTAAAATTTAAATTAAATAAATTACTATCTGCCAAACTTATAAGACTTTTTCAAATTACAAAACAAGAGCACTTTGAATTTGGGGATAAACCGCATAAACTTTTGGCTCGCCAGCTAAAAAAACGAGAAAAGGAACATACTATACCAAAGATCAAATCAGATAAAGGGGAATTATTAACAACACCGAAGGATATTAATAAAAGATTTGCGCAATTTTACGAGAATTTGTATACATCTAAAACGATAATTGATTCCAATAATATCACAAAGTTCTTGGATACCTGTAATCTTCCAAAGTTAGAGATGAAGGAACAAGAGGAACTGGGTGCACAAATCTCAATTAAGGAATTAGAAGATACAATAAACTCATTAAAAAATGGAAAAACACCAGGCCCTGATGGATTTACTAATGAATTTTATAAAAGCTTTTACGATAAAATAATACCAAGATTACAAAAAATGTACCAATACGCTTTAAAAAAACGAATACTACCTGATACATTAGCGGAATCAACGATTACATTAATACCTAAGAAAAATAAAGATTTAGAAGAACCTGGCTCATATAGAGCTATAGCATTGTTAAACACAGATCAAAAAATATTAGCGAAAACATTAGCTAGAAGATTAAGTAAATACATTAGTAAATTAATAAATCCAGATCAGACAGGGTTTATCCCTAAGAGATACTCCATTACAATCCAGTCTACTTGCTGGGCGGAGTTATCCATCAGTTGAATCATGTTTTTAATATTTACTGACCAATAATAATACATAAAATTAGGTAGTGCTAGACCCCCCAATACTTTAGGTTTATTCAGATGGGTTTTTTGTATTCTATGTGCTTTATAGTCCCATATAAAATTAGTGATATCTGAGTCGAGTTTTTTAAAAAACTTCTTAGGTAAGTATATAGGAATTGATTGAAATAGGTATAAAATTTGTGGTAAAAAGATCATTTTTATTGCGTTTATTCGGCCTATTAAAGACATCGGGAGCGTTTTCCAGAATTTAATTAATGTATTCAGTTTATTAAGTAGGGGGTCAAAATTTGCCCTGAACATACCTTGATATGTTCTGGTAATTTCGATTCCCAAATATTTAAATTTTTCTGTAGCTATTTTAAAAGGGAATTTTAAAAGATGTGTTGAATCTTTCGGTTTTATTGACATAATTTCACTTTTATTCCAATTTATTCTATATCCAGAAAAAGATCCGAAGTCTTCAATTAAATTTAATATATTTGGTATAGTGATTTGAGGTTTTGTAATATACAATAATATATCATCCGCGTATAAAGATATTTTATTATATGAGTCTTTAGTATTATATGCATGAATATCAGGGTGTATTCTAATTTTTTCTGCTAGCGGTTCAATAATGAGAGCAAACAGCTGTGGTGATAATGAGCATCCTTGTCTATTTCCCCTTGATAGTTGAAATTTCGAGGATAATATGTTATTAGTAAGTATTCTAGCTGTAGGTTTGTTATATAGTAACTTAATCCATAAAATAAAATTCTCTCCCAGTTGAAATTTTTGTAATACTTTATCCATATAATTCCATTCTACTTGATCAAATGCTTTTTCAGCATCCAGCGAAATAATTGATAATTCTTGATCTTCAGATTTGTGTGAGTGCATTATGTTGAGTAGACGTCTCATAGCAGGTGGCTGCTGGCCACCTCCTAGCAGGTAAACCAGATCACTTCCACCTGACGTGGTCTGCATTTATAGAATTATTACAAACATAGGGTGCAAAAGTACTTTAAAAAAAATAAAAAATTGAGGTCAGGTAAGGGGGGGTGATAGTTGAAGAGTTGGTATGTCCTATTTACGTGATGCTCAAAAAAAAACATTTGTTTCTCTTTTTTTCTCTTTCTCTTTTCTTTTCTTAGGGCCTATTTCTTAACTCTTTTTCTTTTTGTTTTTAATTTCGCTCTTATAGGGTCTTCGTCCTTTTTTGTTGTTACATTTTCTACACTTTTCTACACTTGCACTTTTTCCTTCACTTTCTTCTCTCTTTCAATCTTTTCTTTTTCTAGTGTAAAAAAATAAATAAAGGGAGTACATTAATTGTAAGAAGATATAAATGACGAGTATTAATGTATGTGGTTGTAATGTAATGTACTTCTAATAAATACAAATTTAAAAAAAAAACAAAAAAAAAACATATATAAGATGTTACATGGAAACAATCAGAATCTTAAGAGGCACAGAATTAGCATTTTTTATTAGTCATAAAAGTCCTCATAAGAAAGTGTCAACACAAACAATTTCAAGATGGTTGAAACAGGTGTTGATTTATTCAGGTATTGATACTGATAAATTTAAATCTCATTCCACCAGGGCGGCATCAACATCGGCGGCCAGGGATTCAGACGTTCCAATAGACCTTATCCTCGCGGCCGCAGGATGGGCAAGTGAACAGATATTTCACAAGTATTACCATAATATTCACAAGTATTACCTCTGCACTTTTGGAGGCAGAGCCTTCTCCAGGGCAGCTCCCAGGCTCTGGAATTCCCTCCCACAACTGATCCGAAATTCCGAGTCCCTCACCATCTTCCAGTCCCGCCTCAAGACCCATCTCTTCACCTCTGCATACCCTTAGTCCCATGTTCCCCTCCCCTTTGCATCTCTGTCTTACTGCTCTATTTTGTTTTGTTTATTCTTTACTCTCAATGTAAAGTGACTTTGAGTCCTGAAAAGCGCTATATAAATAAAATGTATTATTATTATTATTATTATAAGGAGATTAAAGATCCCGGGGTGTTTGGTGATGCCGTGCTGGATTCAGTATTAAATCCCCCATTATGATAAATGGGTTACTTTTGTTAAAATAAATAAAACCATTAACTGATTACATTTAATGTTGTGGTTATGCATTGTTGATTGTGCTTACTCAAATAGAGTCAATCAGTGCAGTGAGCACCTGGATTTAATCCACGGTGTGAAATCACAGAGCTTTGAAATCTTCACGTAGTCACTCACGTGACTCCGAAGTAAAATAGTAAGATTAAACGAGAACTTACCAGTTTGTAGTTTGATCTTTATTTTATGAGGAGTTACGTTGAGGGATCACGTGCCCTCCGCTCCCACCCTCATAAAAGGATCGAGCTGGTAGTTCTAGTCTTTATGCATCTTACTATCATACTTCAGTAATTGTCGTCTGTGATTTTCACTCCGCTGCTTTGAAGATTGACGCGTGTGCGGCTGGACGGGGTCTTCTTCACGTAATCCCTCAACGTAACTCCTCATAAAATAAAGATCAAACTTCAAACTGGTAAGTTCTCGTTTAATCTTACTATTAATATTTAGTGTTAGCTGTGTCACAACCAACAGTGCTTTAGAAGTTAGACACAAAAGCTGGCGTAACTCAGCGGGACCGGCAACATCTCTGAATAGAAGTCATGGGTGGCGTTTGGGGTGACGGCTTCACCCGAAACGTCAACCATTCCTTCTATCTGGAGATGCTGCCTGTCCCGCTGAGTTACTGCAGCATTTTGTGTCTATCTTCGGTGCAAACCAGCATCTGAAGTTCCTTCCTACACAGTGCTTTAGAAGACGTGTGGGAAGGAATTGGTGATGCTGGTTTATAATTTTAAGAGCCCTATCTAGCTCTCTCTTGAAAGCTTCCAGAGAACCTGCCTCCACCGCCCTCTGAGGCAGAGAATTCCACAGACTCACCACTCTCAGTGAAAAAAAGTGTTTCCTCGTCTCCGTTCTAAATGGCTTACTCCTTATTCTTAAACTGTGGCCCCTGGTTCTGGACTCCCCCAACATCGGGAACATGTTTCCTGCCTCTAGCGTGTCCAAACCCTTAACAATCTTATATATTTCAATGAGATTGCCTCTCATCCTTCTAAACTCCAGAGTGTACAGAGTCGAGACCTTTCCTATGCATTCCGAAGAACAATTTGTAACCTGAACTGTTTGTAATTCAGAAGTGAACAAAAAAAGAGGTGGGGACCACAGAAACAGCTGGACACAAAATGCTGGAGTAACTCAGCATCTTTGGAGAGAAGGAATGGGTGACGTTTCGGGTCGAGACCCTTTTTCAGACTCTTCCACTCCACTTACCTACTCTAAGCTAAGACTCACTGAAACAACCGTGATGGAAGAGTGAGCAGTCGTGGGAAGTACAGGCGCCAGTTAGCATCACGGACTCAGAGAGTGAGGGAGTGAGTTTGTTCAGCTCTCCTGGGTCAGCTTGGCTTCACCCAGTCCCCGACTGTTACGCTTCACGGTGCGGGAGTGGATGCATGCGGAAATTCCCCCTTCCGTCCCAGGAGAAGAGCCTGCAGACCCCCCCCCCCCCAGCAGCTGGTCTAAAACACCATCAGGAAAAATGTTCCCGATGTTGGGGGGTCCAGAACCAGGGGTCACATTTTAACAATAAGGAGTAAGCCATTTAGGACTGAGATGAGGCAAAACTTTTCACCCAGAGAGTTGTGAATCTGTGGAATTCTCTGCTGCAGAAGGCAGTGGAGGCCAATTCGCTGGATGTTTTCAAGAGAGAGTTATATTTAGCTCTACGGGCTAAAGGAATCAAGGGATATGGGGAGAAAGCAGGAATGAGGTACTGATTCTGGATGATCAGCCATGATCTTATTGAATGGCTGTGGTGGCTCGAAGGGCTGAATGGCCTACTCCTGCACCTATTTTCTATGTTTCTATGTTCCTATGTTTCTATGTTTCTATGTACTGGGAGTCCATAAGTCTGGCATTCGTAACCTGGGGGAGTATCTTCAGGACAACAAGCTTCAAGCTGTTTCAGTCAACTGGCATAGGGATGGATTTGATGGGTGGCATACAAAGTAAAAGCAATGTGAAAGACAAAGGGTTTGTTTAATTGAAATACATTTCTGGTCACCAAGCACAGGATAAATACCACGGAGAGGTTGAGAGATGATTAGGTTGGATGTCATTGTGGTGTCAGCTGATACACAGACCACTTATGGTCGAACCCTCGTCAGTAGCTACGAGGGCTGGCACGTGACGTAATGGGCTAGGGGGAGTGTCCTGCTACTGAAGCTTATCTCACCTTGAGATCCGGGGAGTCAACAGGTAGCTGAGCTCGAGAGAACAACCTCGCTCAGCTACAGCAGCAATGACAATTACGTTAGCGGATCAAACTTACATTTAACACCTGAATAAAACTACTGTTTGAACCAGCCTGACGTCTGGCCTTTTCCTGACCACGTTTGGTGCCGCTACATCATCAGTGTACATGTGAAAATGATACGGTGTTTAGTCAAAATGTGTAGGAAGGAACTGCAGACACCAAAGATAGACACAAAATGCTGGAGTAACTCAGCAGGACAGGCAGCATCTCTGGAGGGAAGGAATGGGTGACGTTTCAGGTCGAGACCCTTCTTCAGACTGAGTCACCCATCCATATTATTTAGTCAGGGACTATTTAGGTGTTATAACATTATGTGGTAGTATCAGCCATTAATTCAAAACAAGAACCGATCTTTAGTCTATCTACTCTAATGAACATTGTAGACAGACTGGACATCTGTTCTTGTATGCATTAGCTCAGTAAAACAATAATGTTAATTAACTTACATCAAACCAGAAGTCTTCAGCTTAAAATAAACACAAAACGCTGGACTAACTCAGCGGTCAGACAGCATACGATACGTTACGATGCGTTACGGTAGAACTTTATTTATCCCAGGATGGAAATTGATCTGCCAACAGTCATAAAACACATCAAGATACATGAAACATAAAATTAATATGATGTGGAAAGTCCAGGATTGGGGATGTGCAAAGATTGGGGAGGGGATGGGGAGTCAGTCTACCCCAAGACAGAAGTGAGAGGAGTTGTACAGTTTGATAGCCCCAGGGAAAAAGGATCTCCTGTGGCGTTCTGTGCTGCATCTTGGTGGAACCAGTCTGTTGCTGAAGGTGCTCCTCAGGTTGACCAGTATGTCATGGAGAGGGTGACCTGTATTGTCCAAGATGCTCCGCAGTTTGAGGAGCATCCTCCCCTCCAAGACCATCTCCAGTGTATCCAACTCTGCCCCCAGGACGGAACCAGTGGCATCTCTGGAGAAAAGGAATAGGTGACATTTCGGGCCGAGACCCTTCTTCAGACCCGAGCTTCTTTAGCTTAAGTTATTGCACACCATTGTGATAAAGGTGAAGCAAGTTTCTATACCACACTTATTTGTCACTTATCACATCAAACATGGCCATAGGCACATTTGTCTGTGAATCAATAAATGGGGGATTTGTGTACTCAAAAGAGCCAGCCCTCACAACAGTAGGTAGATACAAGGAACTGCGTATGCTGGTTTTCCAAGAAAACACATCAAATGCTGGAGTAACTCAGCTGGTCAGGCAGCATTGCTGGAGGACATAGAAAGGTGCCGTTTCGGCTCAGCATCCTTCTTTTTGGTCCTTTAATTCCTTTCGGTGTCTGGGTTCCCTGTCCTCTAAAGCTTTTTGAACATTCACATGAATTACTTTCAACCAGAAAGTCACCATGACTCTCTTAAGATAGCTAAAAGGCTCGTCATCTAATTTGTGATACGCAAGAATGGATGAACGAGATTCCCACTGTCCCTACCTACTATCTAGCGAAACCTCAGCCAAGGGAACGGGCTTGGCAGGATCAATGGGGAAAGAAGACCCTGTTGAGCTTGACTCTAATCTGGCAATGTGAAGAGATGAGAGACGTGTGGAATAAGTGGGAAGCCCTCCGGGACAGCCATTGAAATGCCGCCACTACTCTGAGTGTTTGTGAAATCAAGTGTGAGTGAGGTGTGGTGGGCGAGTCCTGAGGGGCTCTCACTTGTGGTTAGAAGTGACTGGGTGGCCGGACGCGACCCGTGCTGTGGAGCGTGGCAAGTGTGGAGTTTGACAGGGGCGGTACACCTGTCAGGGACGGTACACTTCTCACACCGTAACGCAGGTGGCCAAAGGCGATCTCAGGGAGGACAGAAACCTCCCGTGGAACAGAAGGACATGAGCTTGCTCGATCTTGATATTTGGTGCAAATACAGACCATGAAAGCAGGGCCTCACCATCCTTTGGGTTTTAAGCAGGAGGTGTGAGAAAATTTACCGCTGGGACAACTGGCTTGTGGCGGCCCAAGTGTTTAAAGCAACGTCGCCTTTTGATCCTTCGATGTCGGCTCTTCCTGTCATTGTGCAGCAGAATTCACCAAGCGTTGGATTGTTCACCCCTGTGTGGAGTTTGCACGTTCTACCTGTGACCATGTGGGTTTTCCCTGGGTGCACCGGTTTCCTCCTAAATTCCAAAGACTTGAGGGTTTGTGGGTTAATTGGCTTCTGTAAATTATCCCTAGAGTATCATCGTCAGAGTAGAGGATTACAACCATTTTGTAAAGGAATCTTCTCCTCATCTTACTTCAAATTGGCTGACCTTTTATGCTGCGACCATTAGCCTGATCTAACATCTCCAGCAAGAAAAACAGCATCTTGCCCATTAACTCCTCTTAGACTCCAGTACATTTCAATGAGGTTAACTCTCACTGCAAACGATTAGGAAGAATGATCAACAGTTTGGTTTGCATAGGGTCTAGGAAGCAGGCAGTCCATCTCAAGCAGAAGATGATTTCAAAGCCGGGATAAGGGGAAATAGAAGATAGACACGAAATGCTGGAGTAGCTCAGCGAGAAGGAATGGGTGACGTTTCAGGTTGAGACCCTTCTTCAGACTTGACCCGCTGCTGCCTGTCCTGCTGAGTTATCCCAGCATTTTGTGTCTATCTTCGGTTTAAACCAGCATCATGGGCGGCCATGGTGGCGCAGCGGTAGTTGTTGCCTTACAGCGCTTGCAGCGCCGGAGACCCGGGTTTGATTCCGACCACGGGTGCTGTCTGTGCGGAGTTTGTACGTTCTCCTCGTGACCGCATGGGTTTTCTCCGAGGTCTTCGGTTTCCTCCCACACTCCAAAGACATACGGTTATGTAGGTTAATTGGCTTGTTGTATGTATAAAATTGTCCCTAGTGTGTGTAGGATAGTGTTAGTATGCGGGGATCGCTGGTCGGTGCGGACTTGGTGAGCTGAAGGGCCTGTTTCCACGCTGTATCTCTAAATTAAACTGAACTAAATCTGCAGTTCCTTCCTATTCATAATGGGAAATAGGACAGAAGATAGGGAACAAAGTGAGCTTGGGACTCGGCCAAGAATGAACATTAGAGAAAGGTTGACAAAAATGCTGGAGAATCTCAGCGGGTGCGGCAGCATCTATGGAGCGAAGGAAATAGGCAACGTTTCAGGCCAAAACCCTTCTTCCTTCGGCCCGAAACGTTGCCTATTTCCTTCGCTCCATAGATACTGCCGCACCTGCTGAGTTTCTCCAGCATTTTTGTCTACCTTCGATTTTCCAGCATCTGCAGTTCCTTCTTGAACATTAGAGAAAGTTTGGCTGGAAGAAGGGAAGTCTTGACTTCAATGACAAAGATGCCATGGTCTCTTCCAAAGAACTGCTGATTCAGTTAATTCCTTTGCACTTCCTCTTAGCCTTTACAAATTTCAGCGTGCTCAAGCTTTATCCGATGATTTTTTGCAAGTTAATATAGGGTCTATTTCCACCACGTTCAGTGAGAGTGTTCTATATTACAGTTTGCTACATTTAAAAAAGCCAATTATTTCAAATCTGATTACCAATCCTCCCGTCAGTGGAAATAGTTTTCTGTATTTACTCCTTATCACACCTCACTCTCCTGACCTATTCTGATCTAAAGAGAATAATTTCATCTTTGTAATCCTTCACATGACTGAAGTCTCTCATCCCCAGTGGGATTTTAATAAATCTTTCCCACATCCTTTGTAAGGCACGACATCTGTAATACAGTATCTCCAGAAAGCTATTAAGACACAGAATATATAAATCCATAAAGATAATGACTGATTTGCAAAGCAGGACACTTAAGCTACTTACACGTTGTGCCTTTGAACTCTTGTTGCAGACTGGGATGCTCAGGAGAGGGTGTTTGCCCATGTTGTTTGGGCTGGTGAGGAGGGAGGGGGATGGTGGAGGGAGGAGGGTGATTTAAACTAGAATGGAAGGGGAGAGGAGGGAAAAAACAAGGAGATAAATGAATGACAGTAAAAGGAAAGAGCAAAAGCGATAGGCAGAGACAAAGACAATGAGAGGCCAAAGTGTAAAGAAAGAAGCCATGGAAAATATTGTTAAAAAATTAAGTCTAAAGGCATTGTTTTCACATTGGTAACATTTGGCTAGAGTGGATTTGATTTGGATAGAGGCTTGGATAGAGTGGATGTGGAGAGGATATTTCCATTAGTGGGAGAGTCTAGGACTAGAGGTCATAGCCTCAGAATTAAAGGACGTTCCTTTAGGAAGGAGATGAGGAGGATTTTCTTTAGTCAGAGGGTGGTGAATCTGTGGAATTCTTTGCCACAGAAGGCTGTGGAGGTCGTCAATGGATATTTTTAAGGTAGAGATAGATAGATTATTGATTAGTGTAGTGTCAGGGGTTCAGGGAAGATGGCAGGAGAATGTAGTTAAGAGGGAGAGATAGATTAGCCATGATTGAATGGCGGAGTAAATGTGATGGGCTGAATGGCCTAAATTCTGCTCCTATCACTTATGACTATCACTTTGCAATAAGTGGATGAACTGACAGCTAAAATGGATATAAAGGTTCTAATACAGGTGGAGTTACAGGGAAATGGCTGCAGGGTAACGAAGGATGAAATGGATTATCCAGTGATGTTTCATATTAAGCAAGGACGGCTAGGTGGGACAGGAGGTGAGTTGGCGGTAGGGTGTAAATCAATGTGATGACAACTGTGATGTGAAAGATGTGAATGGAGTTACACAACACAGGTAAAAAAGTTTGGTGGGCTTTGTCTGTAGCCCCCTCAACAGTCATAATGATGTAGTAGCTGTAAATGAACAGCGAGTTAGTGCCACATATAATAAGGGTACAACTGGATAATTGTACTCTTCATGTAGACTGATCAAATTGGAGGAACTGCGCCTCATATATCACTTGTGCAGCTTACAACCTAGTGGTATGCATTTTGATTTCTCTAACTTCATGTAACCTTTGCTTTCCCTCTCTCTCTGTCCCTTCCCCACCCTAGTTCTCCGCCTAATTTCACTGTCCTCCTGATTAATTTTACTGTTTGAATGCCTCGTTATGACCTTCCCCTCAGCCAACAATGAACAATTCTACATTTCCTTGACCATTGTCTGCTTTGATCTGTCGTTTTCACACCTTACCCTTCCATATCTCTTCTTTCTCTCTCCCTTGACTCTCAGTCTGAGGAAGGGTCTCGACCTGAAACGTCACCCATTCCTTCTCTCCAGGGATGCTGCCTGAGTTACTCCAGCATGTTGTGTCTATCCTGGTCGTGTCACACCTCATAAGGGCTGGTCTGAAGAAGGGGCCTCAAATGTCACCTACCCATGTTCTCCAGAGATGCTGCATGACCTACTGAAATAGTCCAGCACTTTGTAACCTTTTGTGTATTAATGGGGTACCTTGTTTCTAATCCAGATTACCAACCGTACGACAGAGGAGGAATTCCTGGAGTAGCGAAATTATGTTTTTTTCAGACCAACGTTATGAGAAATTAGCTAGGGAATGGGCTATTCTGGACATCGTTCACCAACAAAGAAATAATGATCAGTTTTGTAGTGTGTGGTCCTTGAGGAAAGAATGACCACAGCATGATAGAATTCTTTATTAAGGTAGAATAAAGTAGCAGTGTTTGTTCCTTACAATGATCCACACGGAGACCAGTTCTGCAGTGTTAAAGGTCTTTATTTCGTGACAAGCAAGCATTTTGGAAACAGTTCTCTTTCAGAGAATCTCCGGAGAATCTCTTGAACAACTCTCTAAATTCCAAAGCAGATTGATTTTTTACACTCGCAAGAACAAAGGAAATAGCATGTGATTGAATGCAGTTTCAATGGTTACAATTGCACAGTTAACTTCAATACTTTGGGTGACAAGTGGTCCTGTAGAATTACAAATTTACAACGAGAGTACATATTCAATGACAAGATCATCAAACACATTTGTTGGGATAAAGCTTCTGTGGACCGAAGCACCAGACACTCAATGTAATTGTGGGGGTTGACTCTCTGAGGATACAAATGCACCAATTACCGACTGACAGAGCAATTATGCCTGTGACCATGCTTGTTGTGCTAAATATCAATTTAACATTTTTATTTTTTTATTTTTTTATTTATTAGAAGCAAATGTACAAGAATGAAACAATCGGCATATAAAATTAAACAATTAATGTACAGCTTCAATTTTAACGTTTTAACTTTAAAATAGAGGAAAAGAAAAGAGAAAGAACAAGAGAGAGAAAAAGTGAGAGGTGCAAAGATAGGACCCCTAGACTACCAAAGTAGTGTAGCCAAAGAGTGGATAAAAGAAAGAAAGAAGAAAGAGAAAAAAAAGAACAAAAAGAAAAAGAGAGAAAAAAGTGGTGATATACCTTCCTCTCGTCCCCCCCACCCGCCTCACCCAACCCATAGTTGGATTTAAATCCAAAGTTGTGTTGCGCCATACTATCCTTGTAAGAATTCGGTGAAGGGTGTCCATGTCTTGAAAAAATGATCTGTTTTTTCTGCCAAGACAAGCTAAATATCAAATTAATCAGCGAGGAACCTTTCATGCCCTCCGTCACAATGGGGCAAAATAATTCAGCCACAGATGTCTGATGCCTGGTTTAATGTCAGCCAATTTCCACACCCCGATTGTCTGCATGATTGGCCAACACACATAAACTGTCTCCAGAAGAAGGGTCTCGACCCGAAACGTCACCCACTCCTTCTCTCCAGAGATGCTGCCTGTGCCGCTGAGTTACTCCAACATTCTGTGTCTGTCTCCTGGTATTGTCAGTATGCAAACCGTACGTGAAGGAAGGAACTGCAGATGCTGGTTTACACCGAGGACAGTCACAAAATGCTGGAGTAACTCAGCATCTCTGGATATAAGGAACGGGTGACGTTTTGGGTCGAGACCCTTCTTCAGACTGAGAGTCAGGGGACAGGGAGACACAGAGATAATGAAGTGTTAGCTGAGAAATCGAGACATCACAGGAGATGAAGGTCAAGGAAAATGTGGAATAGATCAGTGAAAACTAAGCATACAGAGATAAAATTTAATCAGGGGGACAGTCAGACTGGTTGGAAATTTAGGAAGGTGAGGGGTTGGAGAGAGAGGGAAAGCAAGGGCTACTTGAAGTCAATGTTCATACTGCTGGGGTGTAAGATGACCAAGCAAAATATGAGGTGCTATTCCTCTAATTTGTGCTGGGCCTCACTCTGACAATGGAGGAGGCCCAGGACAGTGTGGGAATGGGAGGGGGAGTTGAAGTGTTTGGCAACCGGGAGATCAGGTAGGTTTAGGTGGACTGAGAGGAGGTATTCAGTGAAATGATCGCTGAGCCTGCACTTTGTCTCGCCGATATATAAGAGACCACAACTGGAACAAACCATATCCCTGTGTGACCTCATGTGGCCAGTGCCATTTCTTTACAAAGTTGTCCTTTGCTGTTCCAAAATTGCAGTTTACATTTTGAATAGTTCATTGATCGGTTCTCATTTGCCATCATATGTTAACATTTATACGTTGACCCTGACTACTGCTTTCAAACTTTAAAAACAGAAATTAAGTTTCCAAATCCGAATGAAGAAAACTATAAGATGGGTGTTATGATATACTGGGGAACTTTGCTAATGGTTGATAGTGGATGGACAAACAAAGTAATTTGAAGAATATATAGATGAATTACAACAATTGTTCATTCCTATCTGGCATAAAAATAAGTAAAAAAATAAGTCATGAAAGGCATAGATAGAGTGGATGTGAAAGGATGTTTCAACTGGTGGGAGCGTCTAGGACCAGAGGTCATAGCCTCAGAATTAAAGGGCGCTCTTTTAGAGAGGAGGTGAGGAGGAACTTCTTTCGTCAGAGGATAGTTCATCTGGGGAACTCATTGCCACAGAGGGCTGAGGAGGCCAAGTTTGTGGATATTTTTAAGGCAGAGAAAGACAAGTTATTGATTAGAACAGGTGTCAAGGATAATGGGGAGAAAGCAGGAGAATGGGATTGGGAGGCAGAGATCAGCCATGATTGAATGGCGGAGTAGACTTGATGGGCCTAACCGCCTAATTTTGCTCCTGGCACTTATGAACTTATAAACACGATACAGAAATCAGAAAAAAATTCATCCCCCAAATGGTGATAGAATTATCTATCACAAAAGGCAGCGGAAACAGGTCATCAAATATATTTAAGGTGGAGGTCGCGATACTTCCCAATGCTGTGGTGATTGCGGGATACAGTGAGAAGGTTGGGAACAAAGGTACTGAGGTGGATGATCAACCATGACTGGGGTAAATAGTGCAGCCAGCATGAAGGACTGAATGGTCTACTCCTGCTCCTGTGTTTTCTGTTTCTTTAGTCACAGGTAAAATGCAGACGTCAGTATAGGGCAGCACGGTGGCGCAGCAGTAGAGTTGCTGCCTTACTGCACTTGCAGGCCTAGAGACCCGGGGTTCGATCAGTCAGTATGGAGTTTGTATGTTCTCCCCGTGACCTGCATGGGTTTTCTCCGAGATCTTCAGTTTCCTCCCACACTCCACAGACGTACAGGTTAGTAGGTTAATTGGTTTGGCATATATGTAAATTGTCCCTCGTGCGTGTAGGATAGTGTTAATGTGCGGGGATCGCTGTTCGGTGCGGACTCGGTGGGCTGAAGGGCCTGTTTCCAGGCTGTATCTCTAAACCAGCTGAAGTAAACTAACCCAAGCCTCTCAAGTGAAAGCCATGAACGCTCTTCATCGATCCCAAAGAGAAACATTCCACCCTCGATGCCAACCTGTAATATCTTAGCAAAGCCGTTAAGCCAGCAATGATTTATTACGACTATTTAATGACGCCTTTAGTTGCAGTCTAAATATCTGTGACAATGTTGCATTGCTGCAAATAGGAATCCACAGCACTGCTGTTCAATCTGGATCACAATGTGACCACACAACTGGATATGCAAGGATATTTTTGCCTAAAGGAAGACCACAACATTCCTCCTGAAACATAGTGTGCAGAATAGGAGCTAATGCAAGCAGAGGACTGAGCAATGATGTCTAGAGATTTAACAGCGTCTTTGGCTTTCTAAGGTTTGGACATCTAAATCACGATTTCTCTCTTGAGTATTCACACCTCTTTCAAAATTGATCATTTTTTAAATTTAACTCTGAGGAATTTTGGGCGCCATATCTGAGGAATCTGAGTGCTGGCTCTGGAGAGGGTCCAGAGGAGGTTTACAAGAATGATTCCAGGAATGAGTGGGTTAACACATGATGAGCGAATGACGGCACCGGGCCTGTACTCACTGGAGTTTAGAAAGATGAGGGGGGACCTCATTATAACACTGAATAGTGAAAGGCTTGGATAGAGTGGATGTGGAGAGGATGTTTCCACTGGTGAGAGAGTCTAGGATCAGAGATCATAGCCTCAGAATTAAAGGATGTTCCTTTAAGAAGGAGATGAGGAATTTCTTTAGTCAGAGTAAATCTGTGGAATCCTTTTCCACAGAAGGCTGTGGAGGCCAAGTCAGTGGATATTTTTAAGGCGGGGATAGAGAGATTCTTGATTACGGGTGTCAGGGGTTCTAGGTAGAAGGCAGCCGAATGGGGTTGGGAGGGAGAGATAGATCAGCTATGATTAAAAGGCGGAGTAGACTGGATGGGCCGAATGGCCTCACTGCTTCTATCACTTATGACATCACTTTATGACTGGCCGCGGCATTTACTAATGTTAGATCTTTGCAAAGATGTGGTGAACTTTGGGATGTCAGGATAGTTCTACAAATGCACTTCCTGTGTATATGATAAGCTGCAGCACAACACCAAAACATCGACTGTCCTTTTGCCTCCACAGATGATGCTCTACTGACTGAGTTCCTCTGACATTCCTCTTGTTGCTCCAGATTCCAGGGTCTGCAGGTCTCTTGAGTCGCCACAGCACAACCATTCCTGCAATGAGTCCTGGAAAAAAACAAAGCAATCAATCTCCACGCAACACCTCTTTTTAAAAAATCAAATATAATTTATTTAATTATGATCACGATACAAAACAAAACTGTGGTAGAACATCCACTACCATATTACAAAATCACCAAATTATCTAGACACTAAATTCTCAAACCACTATGTTACAAGTATACTAAATAACCACTATACAACTATGTCCCTCTCTAACACCACCCGGGCGCAGACGTAACCCCGGAAAAGGGGCAAGCATCTGGCTCGGGCAAAGCCCTCTTCCGCCTGGCGCCATGACTCGCGGATGGCCAGCTTGGCCAGGCCTAGGAGCAACCCAACCAGGACATCTTTGGCCCTACCCTCTCCCTAGATCCCATCACTAGTCCTCCGGTCGCTGACAGCAGAGCCTCTCCTCCCCCTGTGGACCCTAGGTGGAATGGCGGTGCGCCTTGCCCTCCGGACCTCAAGGGGCGCTCTACTGGTCCCTTTCTGCAACACCTCTGACCATGACAACATCCCCACTCAAAGCAGCTCTGCTCTCACCAACCCCCCTCTATTTAGACACCGCCACTGGATTGCTGTGAGATTACCTCTGTCATACTTGCCAGCGACAAGAAAATCACATTTCCAAACAAACAACTCTTTCCGCGCAAGTTTAAAAAAAAATTACAGCATATGGTGAATTAACTCTGGCATTGCACAAATGTATACCCAAGCAATAATACCAGCTATGCCGTGATGGTGGAGACGAATTTCTATTCATGTTGATTCAGCATCTGAAAATGGGTTGCTTAACAATAAGGAAAATAGACCATTGCAGAATGCGACATTCCATTAACGGAGAGCATAAAGATTACATGATAGAGAGCTAATTTCTGTAATATCTTAAAGAGGAATTATAACTGGAGCCCAGACATAGCTGTGCTAAATGCAATGACAGGATGTTAAAAATATTTATGAGCACAAAGTTGATGATGAGGCAGTGTACAAGATCCTCACAGGCATTGTCTGACAGAGAGTTTTTGCTTCGGGAGCCATTCCCTTTGGGTGCAATGAGTGCTTCCCTCAGGAGCGCACTGCTACTGTTTGAATTAAAAAGAAGGGATATAGTCAGCCGTGACACACTCTGTAGCCCCAAAGGATGAAATGTTATTTTAAAGTAATTATGTTTCTGCTGTTATTTCCTCAAGATTTATGCCATTTATATATTTTTTTAAACTAGCTCTTACATGGCCTAAATATAGTGGCTAGGCACAAACAAAGACCTCTAGTATGTTCACAGAGTAAAGTCACTGAAATCTAAAGAAAACCAAATATATATTATTACAAAAGCAATTTTGTACGTTTCTAATAGAAGATTATATTTTAATTTCATGTGAGAGCAGAGGGAGGCTGGATTGAAATATATTTTTTAATGTAGTCCTTCAGAAGCCTCAGTTGCTATGGTTATTTTTGTTTCTATTGTTGCCCCATTTACTGGCTGCAACTGTGTGATAAAATAAATCAGTGTAAAAAGTGATGGAGGGGTGGAAAAGAAGTTCAATTATTTGGGACTGAATTGATGTGAAGTGTGGTGATGAAGGACAAAGAACAGAACACAGTTTTGAATCAACGTCAGTCAGTTTTATTCGTTGTCATTTTGAACTGCTAAATGCTTCAGACAAGTTGTTGTTTTGAACGCTGAGATCTCGTAATAAATAGAACGGACATCAAGAGATTAAAAAAAAAAAATCTCTCTCCCATTACTGAATGCAAATAGAAAGAGATATGCATGGTGTTTAGTTCAGCTTGGGAGAAAACAAATTGGTCAAGTGCGAATATGTCAACACAATTTTTGATTCATTTTCAGGATGTGGATATTGCTCATGAGAGTAGCATTTATCACCAAGCTGTCCTTGAAAACTGCAGCAATCCCTCCGCACTCCAGTGCCACGCAAGGGGGGTGGGTGCATTGGCAGAGGGGTTATACCTCAGATGAGAAGCATAGAAATGCAGAAGATACGAGGATACCATTCAAGTCTGCTCCATCATTCAACACAATCGTGGCTGATCATCCCTGTAAACTGCCCTGTTGTTGCCTTCTCCCACATTCCAGTTAATAAAAGATAGACACAAAATGCTGGAGTAACTCAGCGGGACAGGCAGCATCTCTGGAGAGAAGGAATGGGTGACGTTTCAGGTCGAGACCCTTCTTCAGACTCATCACCCATTCCTTCTCTCCAGAGGTGCTGCCTGTCCCGTTTAGTTATTCCAGCATTTTGTGTGTATCTTCAGTGTTAACCAGCATCTGCAGTTCCTTCCTACACATTCCAGTTAATAAAAGCTCAGTTGATGTAATCTCTCATTAAATTGCATATGTCATCAATTTGCTCACTCACCCAATTTGTTAAAGTGATATTGGAGCCTCTTTGTAATATCCACATAGCTCAAGGTCACCCATAGGTTTATTTAATTTGCATACTTTAGTTTAGTTTAGAGATACTTGAAGAAGTTACATTTGGATTATGTGTCCATTTTACTGAGATATAATGAATGGCTGGGGCCCAGCACTGATCCTTTTTGCAACCCACTAGTCACTGTTGCTAGCTGGAAAAAGACCAATTTATTCCAATGTGTAGGAAGGAATTGCAGATGCAGGTTTAAACTGAAGATAGACACAAAATGCTGGAGTAACTCAGCGGGACAGGCAGCATCTCTGGAGAAAAAGAATAGGAGACATTTTGGGTAAATGTGGAGAAAGGAATAGGTGATGTTTCAGGACCAGACCTATCTTCAGACTGAAGACTGAAGTGTGAAGAAGGGTCTCGACCCGAAACGTCACCTATTCCTTTTCTCCACATATATTCCGATTTCTTGTTTCCTATTCACTAACCAGTACTGCTGTGCCACCCAATAAATCTGGGCCAAGAGTACACGGTGCAGACTCTTTATCCAAAGGCTATTGTCCCAAATTCATCTTTGCTCTGGGCATCGCCAAATAGGATGGAAGGAGCACGTGGATTAAAAGGACGCTAAACCAACAAGCGGGGATTCAGTTCCCATTTCCTTAATCCTCACTGCAAGCATATTTACAGCAGGAGGTTCTAAACTTACCTGAAATGATATTCCACGTAAAGTAAATAGACATAAAAAGCTGGACTAACTCAGCGGGTCAGACAGCATCTCTGGAGAAAAGGAATAGGGGACATTTCGGGTAGAGACCCTTCCTCGACCCAAAACGTCACCTATTCCTTTTCTCCAGAGATGCTCTCTGACCCGCCGAGTTACTCCAGCTTTTTGTGTCTATCTTCGGTGTAAACCAGCATCTGCAGTTCCTTCCTACACATTCCACACAAAGTTTACGAGACACTCTCACATTGATGAGTGTCACACAGAGGGTGGTATGTATATGGACTGAGCTGCCAGAGGAAGTGGTTGAGGCAGGTGTATTAAAAGCCCTGTCCCACGGTATGAGTTCATTTCAAGAGCTCTCCCGAGTTTTACGGTAATGGCCACTCGTCGGTACTTGGGGCTCTCGTGGACATTTTTCAACATGTTGAAAAATCTTCACGAGTCTTCCCGTGCTTACCTGCTGTTAGCGAGTCTTCCCGAGTACCTGCCGTTAGCTACGCTACGTTCATTCTCCGTGCTTACCACGAGTTTGATTTTTTTTAAACTCGGGAGAGCTCTTGGAATGAACTCGTACCGTGGGACAGGGCTATAACAGTTAACAGCATTTAGAAGACATTCGGAAAGGTTTAGAGGGATATGGGTCAAATGCGGGTGAGTGTGACAAGCCTAGCTGGGCATCATGGATGTGCCAGGCTGAAGGACTTGTTTCTGTGCTCGATGTCTCTGTGACTATGGTGATTATTTCTGCCTGTTACTTGCATCAGTTCAGCTTTCAAAGTTTCTTGCTTAGCCAGTCTCTGACTGCTTTGCCACTTTTGATTTATTGCTGACCTTTTCTGTTGTGATTTCTGTTGCAGTTTTATTAACACAGGATTTGAGCCAAATCAAGTCAATTGATTTTTTATATGTAGGTCAGATACTCAAGGTATGATGTGGAAATCTTACAACATGCTGAAACATGAACATCTACCACAGTGACTCCCCCACACCCCTCACTGTGATGGAAGGCAGAAAAAGTTCAATCTTCTTTGTTCTCCTGTGGTCGGGGCACTCGAACCTTCCGCTGCAGGGCGATCTTGGCTCCCGCAGCTGGCGGTCGAGTCCTCCGCATCGGGGCGATCAAACTCCCACATCGGGGGGGATCACAGCTCCCCCGTGCCGGTCGATTGGACCCCGGGTCGGGGCTGGTCGTACCTCCTGCGGCTTGCAAGCTTCCCGATATCAGTCTCTACCCGTGATCGCGAGCTCCTCGATGTTGGAATCCGCAGGCTGTGTGGTTGGAGCGTCGATCCCAGGCAAGGGATCGCAGTCTCCGATGGTAAGTCCACAGCCCCGCGGTGGGGCTCAATGTCAGTCTCGAGCAAGGCCGCCAGCTCCATGATGTTAGGCCGCACAGCGACAGGAGATACGATCCGGAAAACAATCACATCTCCGGCAAGGTAAGAGATTGAAAAAAGTTTCCCCTGACCCCTTCCCCCACATAAAACAAACCAGAGAACATTAACACATACTTTCTCGGCACCAGTGATGTTGAAGCCATATCAGTCATGGATGTAACTGAGGTACTTGTGAATTTAATGACCAGAAATAAGAGTTTGATACTTCCCCATCCCAAGGTGTGCATTTCTGTACAAATCAAGTGGTGTTTGGTCTGATTTGTTGCCTAAACAGAGGCCTCACTTTAGAAGCAATCCATGGTGGGAGAGCAGGTTCATTTTTATCGCATGTAACTTTAAAGTTGAGAAATGCTAAACGCTTTCACAGATTGTTATCAGTTTTTTGCCTGTTGTTTATCATTGGGCTTGTTGCCTGTACTACACAGCTTAGCACACCAGTTGGCTCATTGTGGCTGTGCCATTTGTCAGGCTGCGTTGCTCCTTATGTAGGTTATTCTTCAGAGGATTTAAATATGCAACATATTGCAGTAATTTGCTGCATAAAATCCTGTAAATACGCCTTGGTTATTCATCCATTTAGGCAGTCGAAGAGATTAATTCCTTGACCCTGATCATTCATATTCCATGCATTGCTGAAAGCTCTCAATAACAGCATAGAACAGCGCAGCACAGAAGCAGGCCCTTCAGCCCACGATGTCTGTGCTGAACACGATGCTGATCAAGATAACAAACTCCGTAAAGACAACATCGGTACTCAGGATTGAACCCGGGTCTCTGGCAGTAACTCTACCGCTGCGCCGCTGTGCTGCCCTTGGGACAGCATCCCTTGCAAGACAAAATGAGTAGCAAGGAACTGCAGATGTTGGTTAAACCGAAGATAGACACAAAATGCTGCAGTGACTCTTCGGGACAGGCAGCATCTCAAGAGAGAATGAATGGGTAACGTTTCAGGTCGAGACCCTTCTTCAGACATGATACATTTCCTTTGCATGTGATCTATATCCTTCAATTCCCCGCATATCTATGTACCTATCGAAAAGCTTCTAAAATGCTTCTATTGTCTCTGCTTCCCCCACCACCCTGGATTATAAATTCCAGGCATGAACAACTCTTTTCTTGGTGAAAAACTTGCCCCATACATTTCCTCTAAACTTTCTCCATCTCGCTTTAAAACAAAGCCTGCTAGTATTTGACAATTTTACCCTGGGAAAAAGTTCTTCCTGTCTACCATATCTCTGCCTCTCATCTCTATTATTATAAAACTCTGATCTTGGATGTTTACGTGTGTTTGCTTGCTTGAACTTTTTCATTAATTCACATCTCCTCGAAAACACGACGCGGTAACGGTGAAATTTTTACATATTCCGGTAGAGATTTACCTCATGATTTCAAAGATCCCCTCATCTGAAAATTTGATTCATTATTTCCCGAGTTTATTACTAAAATTGTTCAGCAGTCTGACATCTTTTTAAAATCTAACATACTGAAGCGAGCTGGATGAAGTCACAATGCCTCTGCTCCTTGCGGCAAGCTGCGCAGAATTTTCAATGCGCAGCCCCACTGTTTTCTACGAGCTGCGAGTTACGTGGCCCAGCCGCCCTCCTCAGGAATTTTGGTAGTTCCCGACTGGCCTACACAACCGTGGTTCCCACTAATTCTAAGACTAAAAACACAGCCTTTTATGGCTATCCCCAAACGCAGTAGCCTGCTGGTTCATCCTGTAACTGGGGAAAATCATCCACTACATGACCGTATTAATCTATTGGTTTGCAGATTTTGAGGAGACCTTTCCTGGGGCTCGGACTATCAGGGCGTACGGTGGATGTGATTACTGTAGCCTGGAGAGATAGTACTAAAAAACAATATATTTCTCATATCAATAAATGGGAGATGTTCTGCTTGCAGTCGAACATTTCATATCACATGGCAAGCGTACCTGATGTGTTGGAATTTCTTTCCACGTTATATTTTGATGAGCAACTAAACTACAGTACCATCAACAGTGCCAGGAGTGCCTTGTCATCCTACCTGTGCCAAGGAGTGGAACAACACTCTGTTGGGTCTCACCCGTTAGTATCTCGGTTCATGAAGGGTATTTTTAATTCCAATCCCCCCAGGCCTAGACGGAAATTTGGGATGTGAGCGTAGTTCTTGAGCTGCTTCGCCAATGGGCTCCAGCAACATCTCTGTCATTGGCCAGACTGACTCTCAAAGTGGTTATGCTCATGGCGCTGATTTCAGCACAACGCTTCCAGACGTTGCAGAAGCTTCGACTGGACAGAATGGTTTTGTCTATAAATAACATAACCTTTTATGTTTATGATTTGCTTAAGCAGAGCAGGCCAGGGACGTCAGGGCTTAGACTTAATTTTATGGCATACCCCATAGACCTTCGCCTCTGTATAGTCACGCACTTACAGCAGTACATCGAGGTCACTAAGAACATAAGAGGCTCAGAATTGGCCATGTTTGTCAGTTATAAGAAGCCTCATAACATGGTCTCAGTACAGACCATCTCAAGGTGGTTAAAACAGGTTCTGGTTTATGCTGGAGTAAACACTGATGTGTATAAATCTCACTCCACCAGGGCGACTTCAAAGTCAGCAGCGAGGGCACAGGACGTCCCTCTCGACCAAATCCTCGCGGCCGCAGGATGGCCCAGTGAATTGACGTTTCAGAGGTTTTATCACAAACCTCTTGCCACACCGGGGGTATTTGGGCACTCGATTCTAAATTCTGTTTTATAGCTTCCCCCTGAGACAGAGGGATCGCTATTTTTTCTTTCTTTGTTAAATAAAGCACCAATTTGGTTAAGTCTGTATTATGTTGGAATGCTTTATTTGTTGTTACTCATCCTGTGTCAACCAAAGCAGTGTGTCGTATGGACTCGTATCCACGGCATGAAATCACAGAGCTTTGAAATCTTCACGGAATCACTCACGTGACTCCGAAGTAAAATAGTAAGATTAAACGAGAACTTACCAGTTTGAAGTTTGATCTTTATTTTATGAGGAGTTACGATGAGCGAATACGTGCCCACCGCTCCCGGCCCTCATATCACAAAGGTCATCTGGTAGTTTCTAGGTTTCTAATCTTACTATATTACTTCAATTACTGTTATCTGTGATTTCACGCCGCTGCTTTGAAGTTTGACGCGCATGTGTACTGGCGGGTCTTCTTCATGTAATCGCTCATCGTAACTCCTCATAAAATAAAGATCAAACTGCAAACTGGTAAGTTCTCGTTTAATCTTACTATTTTGAGGTGATATTCCCATTGGGTAATGGCAGTTAAAGCTTGGTACCGACATACACTGTTGCAGTTACTGACTTTGCCACTAAATGTCACTGGTGCATTATGTTGCAGATTCTCAGATAGGCCAAAAACATCTGCAGAATTGATAATGATATTAACATTTTATTTATTTTGATCCCAAATTCTCAGAGATGGTCTGATCTCAGAACTTGCGATTGTCAGGATGCAATTACAGGTGAAGGCTTGTAGATATACTACAGCAACGTTTAATATACTATCACAACATTTAAGAAACATTTATGCAGGTACATGGATAGGACAGGTTTAGAGTGATATGGTCCAAATGGAGGCAGGTGGCACTAGTATAGATGGGAGATGTGAGTTGTTGAGGGAAAGTTGGACCGATGGGCCTGTTTCCACGCTGTATCACTCTATGACTCAATGGCTTGATACATATGTCAATTTATTGATTGGCTTGGCATGTTTATCATCATTACTTTTTTGCATATCTTTCATTCTATATCTCCGTCTATATCTCCGTTGCCGGACCAGCAGGTCCAGGAACAGCTTCTTCCCTGCGGCGGTTACACTACTCAACACTGTACCTCGGTGACTGCCAATCACACCCCCCCCCCCCCCCCGGACACTCCTTCCACCAGGATTTATTAGATTTATTTATTTACTGCTCATATTTATGTCGCTCTTCTAGGGAGATGCTAACTGCATTTCGTTGTCTCTGTACTGTACACTGCACAATGACAATAAAGTTGAATCTGATTCATTAGTTCTGTATCTCTCTGCATCGCCGTCTATATCTCTCGTCTCCCTTTCCCCTGACTCTCAGTCTGAAGAAGGGTCTCGACCCGAGATGTCACCTATTCCTTTTCTCCAGAGATGCTGTCTGACCCGTTAAGTTACTCCAGCTTTTTGTGTCTCTCAGCACACATGTGTTGGGCTGAAGGGTCTGTTTTCATGTCGCATGATTCTTTGACTCTTTGACTAGGCTGAAACAGGTTTTGAAAGATTTGTTGATGGGCTTATGAGGAGAGATGAGAGAAGTCTCACATAGAGCTGAAACATCACTGCACCTAGCTGGATGAATGACGTGGTCCCTCAGAACTATCTGTCGGCAGATTGGTTTATTTCTAGTTTCCCACTCTTGTCAACTGGAAAACTGGTTATTAATACATTTACACATAACCGAGACAGCCGAACTGGGTTCTGGGAAAACTGCACAAGTTAATATTTTGGGCAAGGGCAGTTCCTTAATCCAGCTATCAGCCCATGTTTACAAATACAAACCTGAGACAGGATGAAACGACACTGAGTAGAACTGCGGACTGGTAAATGATTTAAAGTGTTCCAGTCCCCAAACAGGTAGGTTAGTGACTTAAGCTGTTCTCGCATCGAGAGATACGTCTTTCTTGTGATTTAAACACAGAGCAGAGGGAAGAAGTGTACCATGTAATTGGATTCCTGTCCTTTGTCAAAATTACTAAAATCTGCCAGTTATGGTTTTGACACATGCTGGTCCACTTGAACAATTCCATGACAAAGGACATAGCAACCGATCGCCTTGGCTTATCACTCAAAGTCCTGGTCCTTAAGGGGGACTCACCTGATGTTATTCTGAATTATTTAACGTTATCTATTGCCCAGTCCATTCTGATGGGAAAATCTTAAAGAGCTGTCACTGGAATGCGAAGAAGCATGAATCAAATCTACGAATGAATAACATAAGTCACCGAATCATAGAATTACACTATAGTGATCGGCCCTTTAGGGGGCACCACACGATGGCAGCCTCACCAACAGTCTGTCTGTCTTTTCATCTTTTTTTAAATTTTTAGTGTGTTTTAAAAGTTTGTGTCAATGTTCTCTGGTTTGTTTTATGTGGGGGTCGGGGAAAACTTTTTTTCAATCTCTTACCCTGCTGGAAATGCGATTGTTTTCCAGATCGTATCTCTGTTCGCTCTGTGGCCTAACATCATGGAGCTGGAGGCCTTGCTCGTGACTGACTTTGAATCCCACCGCGGGGACGTTGACTTACCATCGGAGCCGATCCCTTGCCTGGGATCGACGCTCCAACCGCAGCCTGCGGATTTCAGCATCGCGGAGCTCGCAATCTCAGGTAGAGACCGATGTCAGGAAGCTCCAGTCACAGAAGGTTTCGACCAGCCCCGACCCGGGGTAGATTGCCCGGCGCGGGGGAGCTGAGATCCCCCCGATGCAGGAGCTTGATCGCCACAACACGGAGAGCCCGACCGCCGGCTACGGGTGTCAAGATCGTCCCGTCAACGGAAGGCTCGAGGCCCCCGACCGTGGGAGAACAATGAAGGGAAGAGATTGAACTTTTTTTCGCCTTCCATCACAGTGAGGAATGTGGAGGAGTCACTGTGGTGGATGTTCATGTTAAAATGTATTTTGTGTGTTCTGTTGCTTTTTAATGGTATGACTGTATGGCAAATCAAATTCCTCGTACGTTGCAAAACATACTTGGCTAATAAAGTATGATTATGATTATGATTATGATTTAGCCCAACTTGTCCAGCTGGCATTTTGGGCTTTACCCATTTGCCTGCATTTGGCCCATATTAATCTAAAGCCGACCTATTCATAATCTGCCCAAATGTCTATTGAAAGTCATAACTATGAACAAACAAAATATCATCCTGCTTTAGCAGAATAATTGGACTCAAAAATTAATAACATGCAGATGGTGGAAATCTGAAATAAAAACAGGAAGTGCTGGAAATACACAGCACATCAGGCAGTGTCTGTTAACAGAAAAGCAAAGTAAATTATTCTGAAGTAGGGTCTTTCACTAAAATATGAATTGTGTTTCTAAGTTTAATTTAGAGAATCAGCACGGAAAATGGCCCTTCGGCTCACCGAGTCCGCACCGACCAGCGATCCCCGCACATTACCACAAGAACGTATAAACTCCATACAGACAACACCCATAGTCAGGATTGAACCCAGGTCTCTGGCGCTGTAAGGTAGCAACTCTACCACTATGCCACCATGCTATTTCCCTTGTCACAAATAATGTGGATTTCTCAACCTGAAACATCACCCATTCCTTCCCTCCAGAGATGCTGCCTCACCTGCTGAGTTACTCCAGCATTTTGGGTCTACCTTCGATTTAAACCAGCATCTACAGTTCTTTCTTACACATCATGAGGCTTTATGTTTAGTTTAGTTGGTCAACTGAAAATAGAACTCAGTGACAGACTGCCCCAAAGGTCAACTTCATATCCTAGAGAAAGGAATAAAGGCTTCATGTTAAATAGAATCTCAAGATATTCAGGGCAGTCAGGGGCTTAATGAAAAAGGTTATTGATGAAGAAGCTGAATATAGTGGAGTCAAGCACATTGCGCTGAGGAGAACCTGCCTTGGGATCATTGATGACCACAATGTTTCAAGGTCAAGTTCAAGTGAGTTTATTGTCATGTGTCCCTGATAGGACAATGAAATTCTTGCTTTGCTTCAGCACAACAGAACATAGAAGGCATTGACTACAAAACAGATCAGTGTGTCCATATATCATTATATAAATATATACACACATGAATAAATAAACTGATAAAGTGCAAATAACAGATAATGGGCTGTTAATGTTCATAGATTTGTCCGAGCCAAGTTTAATAGCCTGATAGCTGTGGAGAAGTAGCTATTCCTGAACCTGGTCGTTGCAGTCTTCAGGCTCCTGTACCTTCTACCTGAAGGTAGCAGGGAGATGAGTGTGTGGCCAGGATGGTGTGGGTCCTTGATGATACTGCCAGCCTTTTTGAGGCAGCGACTGCGATTGATCCCCTCAATGGAAGGGAGGTCAGAGCCGATGATGGACTGGACAGTGTTTACTACTCTTTGTAGTCTTTTCCTCTCCAGGGCGCTCAAGTTGCCAAACCAAGCCACGATGCAACCGATCAGCATGATCTCTACTGTGCACCTGTAGAATTTAGAGAGAGTCCTCCTTGACAAACCGACTCTCCGTAATCTTCTCAGGAAGTAGAGGCGCTGATGTGCTTTCTTAATAGTAGCATCAGTGTTCTCGGACCAGGAAAGATCTTCAGAGATGTGCACGCCCAGGAATTTAAAGCTCTTGACCCTTTCAACCATCGACACATTGATATAAACAGGACTGTGGGTCCCCATCCTACTCCTACCCTAATGCCCAATTGACCTCAGTTTTGCTCAGGTGCTTTGATGACTTCAATGAAAACCAATTACTCTTACCCTTGATGGCTCCATTACGGTTCCCATTTGAACAACAACTCACAGCAGGACGCCCCATCCATCAAAGTGGTTCAGGGGGGAAATCTTGTTCCTCGACCTCAGCGAGGAACTATGAGTGAGAAAACTGGACCTAAGTCAAGATATGCTCAGTGAAAAAGACAGAAGGTGCTGGAGTAACTCAGCATCTCGGGAGAACATGGATTGGTCACGTTTTGGCTTAGGACCTTTTTACAGAAATCAGCTAACAGTTGGGGTCAATCTGCCTTGCCAGTGACATCAAAGGTGATCATTGCATTAATCTGATCAGTGTCACCCCTGAGAAAACTCGGGTCAGAGTATACATGTGAAGAATAATCTTGGCAGTGAACAGGTTCAAGGTGACAACTGCATGTGTCATAATGTCATATGACCTTATGACCTGCAATGAGCTCTTGTGCTGGGGCTGGAGACACGTGCAGCATCTCACAGTTTGTTATCCACCATTGTGTAAGAGGGTAACTGATGCTTCCTGTTCAAAGACGGCAGGTTACATTTCATTCCCAGCGGCCTGAGACTGAGCAAAATGCAAACTGCTGGAGGAACTCAATGGGTCAGACTGCATCTGTGGAGGGATATCGATGGGCAATGTTTTGGGTCAGGACCTTTCTTCAGTGGAAAAGAGGTTTTGAAAATCAAGGCCTTAAACACAGCACAAAACAGAGGTGACTCCATTCATTCAAATACATGAAAAATAGATCATAGAACAGTCTTGAACATGAACAGGCCTTTCGGCCCACAATGTCTGTGCCAAGTTAAATTAATATCTTCTGCCTGATCCATATCCCTCCTTTCCCTGCATATTCATGTAGATATTTCTAAACGCCTCTTAAATGCCAATGTTGTACCTGCATCCCCCCACCATTCTATCAGCATGTTCCAAGTACCCTTCACTCACTGTGTAAAATATTTGCTTTACAAAATTATTTAAAATAAAACTGATACCCAGGGCAGAATGGATTATCTTCGGAATAACGGAAGATAGTCCAGAACTAAATGTGTTTCAAAAGAAACTAATAGACTATGGGTTAATAACTGGAAAAAAGTTAATCCTAAAATTTTGGAAAAATGCTCCAATACCAACTATAAACATGTGGATTTCAAATATGTTTGAAACATTACACCTAGAAGAGATAAGACTCCTCCTGGCAGGTAAACCAGACCACTTCCATCTGACGTGGTCGGCATTTATAGAATTATTACAAATATAGGGTGCAAAGGTACTTAAAAAAAACTGGTCGGGTAGGGGGGGGGGGATGAAAATTGGAGATTTGGTATGTCCCATTTGCGGGATGCTGATAAAAAAGGTATTTGTTCTTCTCTTTTTCCTTTCTCTTTTTCTTCTTCTTTTCTAGGGTCTACTTCTTAACTCTTTTTCATGTAGGGTCTTTGTTCTTTCTTGTTGTCACGTTTTTTTGTTTTGTTTTTTACACTTTCACCTTTTCCTTCACTTTCCTCTTTCTCTTAATCTTATCCTCTCCCTTTATCAATGTAAAAAAAAAAAACGGAGTACATTAATTGTAATAAAATATATGTGACGAGTACTAATGGATGTGGTTGTAACGTAATGTGCTTCTAATAAATAAAATAATTTTATTTTTTATTTTTTTAAATGCCAATGTTGTACCTGCATCCCCCCACCATTCTATCAGCATGTTCCAAGTACCCTTCACTCACTGTGTAAAATATTTGCCCCATACTTGTCCATTAATTGTGAAAAAGTTACCCCTTAGATTCCTATTAAATCTTTTTTCCTTTTCCCCTTCATTTTAAACCTATGTTTGAGATGGTGAGAAGATGCAGACTTTCACTTTCACTCAAGTAGACCTTCTTAGTTGGTCTTCTCAGACCACTGTTCTTCATTGACACCTCGTGCTTCAGTATTTGTAACCAGGCAGAAGCAGCACCAACTGATGATCTGCCTGACGGAAATGAGGGTGACGGATGGAGTGAAAGGTGTACATGCTGGTGGTGTAGCAGTGTTCTTTAGTCTGAATACCCTCCGTGGAGCAGGAGACAGCTGGTGAGCCATATTTCAATGAAATCAAGAACAGAAGATAGACACAAAATGCTGGTGTAACAGCGGAAGAGGCAGCATCTCTGGAGAGAAGGAATGGCATTCTCTCCAGAGATGCTGCTTGTCCCACTGAGTTACTCCAGATTTTTGGGTCTATCTTAGGTTTAAACCAGCATCTGCAGTTCCTTCCTACACAAACCAAGAACAGATCAGTCATTGATCTCCCTTTGAAACATCAGCCTTGCTTCAGCTTGTTCTTGAATGATTGAACATTAGCTAGAAGTATGCTTGGCGGGTGAGAAATCCTCAACATTTCAGCCATGCTCTGAGCTTCTCCGCCCCATCCCCGCTCCCCATAACTGCCCTGTTTCCTTATTTTATTTGTACCTGCAGCTGTATCAGTAGCATTAAGTCTAATAAAGACTTATCCTCACTTGCACTGGCAGATACATTTGAATCATTTTTGATCCCACCCTCCGCCATCTGCAGGTAGACGCATTGTCCTTATGTTATTTGTACCTGCAGCTGCATCAGTAACATCGACACTAATACGTGGCGGCACGGTGGCACAGCGGTAGAATTGCTACCTTACAGCGAATGAGGCGCCGGAGACCCGGGTTGGATCCCGACTACGGGTGCTGTCTGCATGGAGTTTGTACGTTCTCCCCATGACCATGTGGGTTTTCTCTGAGATCTTTGGTTTCATCCCACACTCCAAAGATGTACAAGTTTGTAGGTAAATTGGCTTGGGTTTGTATACTTGGTATGAGTGTAAACTATCCCTAGTATGTGTAGGATAGTGTTAATGTGTGGGGATCGCTGGTCGGTGCGGACTCGGTGGGCCGAAGCGCTTGTTTCCGGGCTGTATCTCTAAACTAAACTAAAGACTTGTTCTCACTTGCGTTTCCAGATACATTTGGATTTTGGTGTGCGGTACATTGCCCCAATCCACACTCTACATGGACTTTGAATTCTTTGCTCAAAACACCAGATAAAAGCCCCTTCTTGCTACTTGATGTTAAAATGTAATATATTATTGGAACTCTCTTTTCTGCTCTGGATAGTCATATTTTGAAACTCTACAGGAGACAGATATTGAAAGTCTTTCCTGATTTGATTACTTTGTCTTCTGTTCATTGCTAGGTGTTACTTCTTCCTTTTGTCTGATAAAGGATATTGTATCCATTCAGCACATGGAACAAAAAACATCTGTTAGGTGTCTGAGGCAAAATTGTATTGTTGACTAGAAAATAACATTGTTTGAAAAATTGGTCTTACAGATAAAAAAAATGAATCGCATCTTGAACAATAATACTCTGCCACTCTGCTAAGTTCAGTCGGTGATGAAAAATTCAGGGATGGAACTCCCTTAAAACTTAGTTGCAATCATATTCTTTCTCATTTGTTCTCTAAAGAGTCATAGAGCCATACAGAATAGAAACAATGCTGAATATTGTACCTATCTAAATTCATTCTATATGCACACATTAGGTCTGTAGCCTTCCATGCCTTGCCTATTGAAGTGACTGCCTAGATGCCTCATAAACGTATAAATTGTAGGTACACAAAAATGCTGGAGAAACTCAGCGGGTGCAGCAGCATCTATGGAGCGAAGGAAATAGGTAACGTTTCGGGCCGAAACCCTTCTTCAGACGTCTGAAGAAGGGTTTCGGCCCGAAACGTTACCTATTTCCTTCGCTCCATAGATGCTGCTGCACCCGCTGAGTTTCTCCAGCATTTTTGTGTACCTTCGATTTTCCAGCATCTGCAGTTCCTTCTTTAACACAACGTATAAATTGTATCTGATTCCCCAGCTCCTCTGGAGTGCCTTGCAGATGTCAACCACTTTCTGTGTAAAAAACGCTCCCCTTTAATCTCCTCTGAAGCTATTCCCTCTCACCTATGTCCTCTCATTTTCGAAACCCCTACCAGGTAAAAAGGATCGTAGTATATATCATTGAATTGAATTGAATTGAATACATTTTATTATCCAAGTATGTAAACATACAAAGAATTTGCCTTGGTGTTTTGCTCGCAAGTAACTATACGATAAACAGTAAACAATTAAGAATAAAACTATAATTTAAACATGTGAAGAATGAAATAAAATACCAGGGCAAAAGGAGGCTACAGACTTTTGGTTGTTGAGTAGAGTTACTGCTCATGGAAAAAAGCTGTTTTTATGTCTGGCTGTGGCGGCTTTGACAGTCTGGAGTCGCCTTCCAGAGGGAAGTGATTTAAAGAGTTTGTGGCCAGGGTGAGAGGAGTCAGAGATGATCTTACCTGCTTGCTTCCTGGCCCTTGCAGTGCACAGTTCGTCGATGGGGGGAAGGTTGCAGCCAACAACCTTCTCGACTGATCGAACGATGCGCTGCAGCCTCCGGATGTCATGCTTGGTGGCTGAGCCAAACCAGACCATGATGGAGAAGGTGAGGACAGACTCTATGATGGCAGTATAAAACTGGACCATCATTGCCTGTGGCAGATTGTGTTTTCTCAGCTGCCACAGGAAATGCATCGTCTGTTGGGCCTTTTTGGCTGTGGAGTCAATGGTGGCCTCCCATTTAAGGTCCCTAGAGATGATGGTTCCAAGGAACTTAAATGACTCCACAGATGTGATCGTGGTGTTGTTGATGGTGAGTGGGGAGAAGGGAGGGGGAGCTCTCCTAAAGTCTACAATCAATTCCACTATCTTAAGAGCATTGAGCTCCAGGTTGTTGCGATGGCACCAGGACGCCAGCTCTGTCACTTCCTGTCTGTAGGCAGATTCGTCCCCATCCTGGATCAGTCCAATCAGGGTTGTGTCGTCCGCAAACTTGAGAAGCTTGACAAAGGGGTCAGTGGAGGTGCAGTCGCTCATAATGTGATGTACCTCTCTCAGGCTATATAAATTCATAAGTTCATAAGTGGGTAGCCACGCCGGTGCAGCGGTAGAGTTGCTGCCTTATAGCACTTGCAGCGCCGGAGACCCGGGTTCGATCCCGAACTGTCTGTACGGGATTTGTACATTCTCCCCGTGACCGCGTGGGTTTTCTCCGAGAACTTTGGTTTCGTTCCACACTCCAAAGATGTACAGGTTTGTAGGTTGATTGGCTTGGTGTATGTGTAAATTGCCCCTAGTGTGTGTAGGATAGTGTTAATATGCTGGGATAGCTGGTCGGCGCGGACTCGGTGGGCCGAAGGGCCTGTTTACGCGCTGTATCCCTAAACTAAAGTGATAGGAACACAATTAGACCATTCGGCCCATCAAGTCCACTCTGCCATTCAATCATGGCTGATCTATCTCTCCCTCCTAACCCCATTCTCTTGCCTTCTTCCCATAACCCCTGATACCGGTACTAATCAAGAATCTATCTATCTCTGCCTTAAAAATATCCATTGACATAGCCTCCACAGCCTTCTGTGGTAATAAAATCCACAGATTCACCACCCTCTGACTAAAGACATTCCTCTTCATCTCCTTCCTAAACCCCTCAACATCCTTGGAACAAGGGGAAACAAATCCAGCCCATCTGATCCAAGCACAATTTGAAACCAGTGAAATGAATCGACTCAATGTAATCGTTCTCCAGAAGTTGTAATAGGAATGATGACATTCACATCTCATCTCTGTATCCTTGTAGCAAACTGACAAATTGGCTATTAGTTGAATGAGTAGCTCTTTCCAAAATAGAACTCCAGTACTTCTCATCACTGCATCCAACAGATGGACCATAATTATTGTACTTAATGTCAGAATTTCTCCTGGGCGTTCTCTCTTTTGGCCAGCATACCTCTGATGGGAAACAACATTGTGCATCGGTCCAAGCATTTTTGCCAATCTCCTACCCATCCTCTGATGGATGATCAGGGAAATCTTGACAGCTAATCAGGAGCTTTTCTTCCTTAAGTCCTTCTGAGGTTACACCCAGTGATTATTTCAATTCATACATCTTTCCAAGAAACTTGAAAAACGATAACCTGCACATGCTGGATCAGAAAGAAACTTTCCAGTAATCTTAACTTGCTGCGCCTTCTTATAAAATTAATAAACTACAGCCTTATGCATTAAATATTTCAAAAGTGAAGAGTGAAGAGTAATGAGTATTTAATTGTCAAATACATTTTTATTCATTTTTAGTTTTAGAAATACAGCGTGGAAAGAGGCCCTTCGGCCCATCAAGTCTGCACCGACCAGTGATCCCCGCACATTAACACTATCCTACACACAGCAGGAACAATTTACATTTATACCAAGCCAATTAACCTACAAACCCTGTACGTCTTTGGAGTGTGGGAGGAAACCAAAGATCTCAGAGAAAACCCACGTGGTCACGAGGAAAACGTACAAACTCCCTGCAGACAGCGCCTGTAGTCGAGGTCGAATTCGGGTCTCTGGCCTTTAAGAGCTGTAAGGCAGCAACTCTACCGCTGCGCTACCGTGCCACCCTGTTGCATCAGGAATGCAACATATTTGCTACATGAAAATTAATGCAAGAGCAAATAAATATATAATAATCTGTAATGCAATACATTGATAATCAGTAAAAGTGCAAAACTGAAGTATGCAGTGCAACCAAAATAAAGTCCATGGTAGATCTTTGCGGAGGTAGGGTTGTGGTAGGATTGTGCAGCGTCACTTGCTGTACAAGAGGGAGAAGATTGGACTTTATTGTCTTCCATCACAGTGAGGAATGTGGGGAATTCGCTGTGGTGGATGTTTATGTTAATTTTTATGTAGTTGTGTGTCTTGTTGCTTTTTTTAATATGGCTGCAAGGTAAATCGAATATCACTGTACCTTAATTGATACACGTGACAATAAAAGACCTTGAACTTTGAACCTTACTCAAGAGCCCAGCCATTGCTGGGAAGAACCTGGAGGTCCTGGTTCTCAGGATCCTGTACATTCAATAGACAATAGACAATGGACAATAGACAATAGGTGCAGGAGTAGGCCATTCGGCCCTTTCTAGCCAGCACCGCCATTCAATGTGATCATGGCTGATCATCCCCAATCAGTATCCCGTTCCTGCCTTCTCCCCATATCCCCTGACTCCGCTATTTTTAATAGCCCTATCTAGCTCTCTCTTGAAAGCATCCAGAGAACCCTCCTCCACTGCCCTCTGAGGCAGAGAATTCCACAGACTCACAACTCTCTGAGAAAAAGTGTTTCCTCATCTCTGTTCTAAATGGCTTACTCCTTATTCTTAAACTGTAGCCCCTGGTTTTGGACTCCCCCAACATCGGGAACATGTTTCCTGCCTCTAGCGTGTCCAAACCATTAACAATCTTATATGTTTCAATGAGATATCCTCTCATCCTTCTAAACTCCAGAGTGTACAAGCCCAGCTGCTCCATTCTCTCAGCATATGACAGTCCCGCCATCCCGGGAATTAACCTTGTAGGTTAATTCTTCCCAATGGTAGCAGCAGGAATGAGAGCATGGCCAGGGTGGTATGGGTCTTTGATAATATTAGCTGCCTCTTTGAGGCAGTGCTTTCTGTCTATCCCTTCGATGGCTGCGAGGTCAATATCCATAATGGGCTGGGCGATGTCTACCACTTTCTGCAGCCTCCTTCATCCCTGTGTGTTTGAGGAAGGATGTGCTGGCTCTGGAGAGGGCCCAGAGGAGGTATACAAAAATGGTTCCAGGAATGAGTGGGTTAGCATGTGATGAGCGCTTGACAGCACTGGGCCTTTACTCGCTGGAGTTTGGAAGGTTGAGGGGGGACCTCATTGAAACTCACAGAATAATGAAAGGCATAGATAGAGTGAATGTGGAAAGGATGTTTCCACTGATCAGAGAGTCGAGGACCAAAGGTCATAGCCTCAGAATTAAAGGGCGCTCTTTTACAAAGGAGGTGAGGAGGAACTTCGTTAGTCAGAGGGTAGTTAATCTGTGGAACTCATTATCCCAGAGGGGCTGCAGAGGCCAAGTCAGTGGATATTTTTAAGGCAGAGATAGACACATTCTATCTCTGCCTTAAAAGATGGCGGCTCCTCCCAAGTCAGTGGGAGGAGCCGCCATCTTGGAGAAACGGCTGCTAAACAGCAGCCGTCCGTCAAATTCACTTTTTCTTTAGTTTTAGCTTTTTTTATTTCTCTGTTTGTTTGGGGAATTTTGACTTTTAATGTGGGGGGGTAAGGGGGAAACTATTTCTGGGTCCCTACCTGGTCGGTGAGGCAGCTTTTTCTCCAGGCTGCCTCGTCGACCCGTCCTCGTGGCCTACCAGCGGGCATGGAGCGCCGTTTCCTGACGGGGACCACCCAGCACCTTCAGCTTCGGTCGGCGGCACAGCGCTGGAGCGCTATCGTGGAGCGTAGCGGGCGATGCCTTGCCTGGGTCGCCGCGCTGGGTCGACACGGTGGAGCTCCGGTATGCGGTGACCGCCGAGATCAACACCTCCGGGCTGCGGATCTGCGGAGCGACCAGCCGCGGGCGGCGGTGCCGACTTTAACATCGGGAGCCTCGTGGCTCCAACTCGGCGCGGCCCTGTCGGCTTCAGGTGCCATAGGCTCCGCTGGGAAACCGGCCGTTCCAGCCGCTGCGAGGACTCTCCCGACGGCCAGGAACATCGGGCCTCCGTAGAGGCAACTGTGGTGGCCTCGATGGGCCTGACTCTGGGGAGAACTGGGTTGGGGACTGGACATTGTGCCTTCCCCCACAGTGGTAACCATTGTAGGGGGGTGATTTTGTGTGCTGTGCCTGTTAGTCTGTGTGCAAGATGGCGGTCGGAGGGGAGAGTGGACGCTGGCGCGGTTTGGCTGCCGCTGCTCTCTCCTCAAATTGTGTTTCTTATTTTCTTTTTGTGCTTTTGTAATTGAATTCTGTCCTTGATTTGTGTACTGTGGTGTTTTTATATTTAATTTATTCCGATTATGTGTTTTGTATTTTTGTGATTCTAGGCCTTGTAAGGTGTCCTTGGGTGTTAGAAAGGCGCCAGCAAATAAAATGAATTATCATTATTATTATATTCTTGATTAGAAAGAGTGTCAAGGGTTATGGGGAGAAGGCAGGAAAATGGGATTAAGAGGCAGAGATCAGCCATGATTGAATGGCGGTGTAGACTCGATGGGCCGAATGGCCGAATTCTACTCCTATAACTTGCGAACTTGTGTTTGAGTTACAGAATCAGGCCACGATGCAATCAGTCAGTATGTTCTCTACCGTACACCTGCAGAAGTTCAATAGAGTTTTTCGTGACATGCCAAATATCCTGAATGTTATAATCGTAGAGGCATTGTTGAATTTCCTTTGTGATTGCATTAATGTGTTGGGCTGAGAGAAGAGATCATCAGAGATATGTACGTCCAGTAACTTGAAGCTGGTGACTCTTTCCACTGCCGTCCCTTTAATGAAAACAGGTTCACGGATCTTCGTCTTTCCCTTCCTGAAGGCAACAATCATAATTGTATGATTCCATGAATTATGGTTGCCATAGTTCAAGCAATAATAACTTTTACCATGGGGTGTTTGCAGGAAATAAGATGAACTTTCCACAGTGTGGCTTGGTTTGCTATAAATTTAGAAGAAACATTACTCTGACATTCATCAGCTGAGGTTAAAAGGCATGCTTTAAGCAGGAGTAACACTAAATTGGCAGATGAAATAGATGAGACATTTTTGAATTACTTCACAGGGGAGGGACATTGTAGGAAAGATGTGGCGTTTATTATCATCCTTACACATGGGATTTATTACCTTTGATGAAGGTATTTCCATGTTACTGTTCATTTTCTTTTAGTTTAGAGATACAGCGCGGAAACAGGCCCTTCGGCCCACCAGCGATCCCCGCACACTAACATTATCCTACACACACTAGGGACAATTTTACATTCATACCAAGCTAATTAACCAACAAACCTGTACGTAAACTGAAAGTAAACAAACAGGTGATGCAGGCAGTGAGGAAAACTAATGGCATGTTGGCCTTCATAACGAGAGGATTTGAGTATACGAGTAAAGAGGTCCTTCTGCAGTTGTACAGATCCCTGGTGAGACCTGGTTTTGGTCTCCTAATTTGAGGAAGGACATCCTTACTATTGAGGCAGTGCAGCGTAGGTTCACGAGGTTAATTCCCAGGATGGCAGGACTGTCATATGAGGAAAGAATGGAAAGATTGGGCTTGTGTTCACTGGAATTTAGAAGGATGAGGGGGAATCTTATAGAAATATATAACATTATAAAAGGACTGGACAAGCTAGATACAGGAAAAATGTTCCCAATGTTGGGGGAGTCCAGAACCAGTGGCCACAGTCTAAGAATAAAGGGGAGGCCATTTAAAATTGAGATAAGAAAAAACTTTTTCATCCAGAGAGTTGAGAATTTGGGGAATTCTCTGCCACGGAAGTCAGTGGAGGCCAATTCACTGGATGAATTTAAAAGAGAGTTAGATAGAGCTCCTGGGGCTAGCGGAATCAAGGGGTATGGGGAGAAGGCAGGCACGGGTTACTGATTGTGGACGATCAGCCATGATCACAATGAATGGCGGTGCTGGCTCGAAGGGCCGAATGGCCTCCTCCTGCACCTATTTTTTATGTTTCTATGTCTTTGGAGTGTGGGAGGAAACTGAAGATCTCGGAGAAAACCCAGCTAGGTCACGGGGAGAACGTACAAACTCCGTACAGACAAGCACCCGTAGTCAGGGTTGAACCCGGATCTCTGGTGCTGTAAAGCAGCAACTCTACAGCTGCGCCACCGTGCTACCTCATTAGAAAGCTTCAGAATTTTAACTTGGCTAAGATGAAGAAAAAGAGACTGGATGCTGCCTGACTTAGATGGATATCTCCATTTGGATTAGACATTCAAAGGATATCTCCTCTTCAAAAGTCGTCCTTGCCTCTCCAGGTAATAGAGGTTGTGAGTTTTGGAAGACTTGTTAAAAGAAACTAAATAATTAAACTCTTGTGGCGGCACCCGGTGGTTGGGCCACTTGCTACACGAACACTCAGCAGTCGAGGCTAGGGTCACGTGACTGGGCAATGGCGGGGAGCAGTTGTCACGGGGTATAGGGGTGTGTCCTATATATATAACGAACCCCGGGTCAACCCTCTCTCTCTGTCGCTCTGACTTTGAGCTGATCAGCTCTCTTCCCTCTTCGGGTGAGTGTCCTGCCACCTCAGCAAGAGCTCAACTCGAGCCCACGAGTTGTGCATGTATATCCAACCTATATCCAACCTATATTGCCTGAATAAAGAAATAGTTTATTCACGACGTTTGGTGCCTCTATATTGGTGACCCCGACATTCCAAAATGGATATTTTGGATTTCCTGACGCACGCAGCCAACCATCTACCGTGGTGACCTGATGTCTGCAGCCGACAGCTCAGCTCTATGGTAATTAACGCTATAGATGCAGCCGTCAACTCTGTGCTGCAGCCGGATGCCGCCTTGGGCCCCCGCCGCCGGGGTCGGGCCACTCGCCTCCTGCCAGTAACGTGCCTTTGGGCCCCACTGCCGCGGTTGGCCGCTCGACTCCCGCATATGCTTGGTCTAGTCGATCGCAGCCTCGGCCCTCGCTTTCTCTCCCCCATGGCCCGCCCAGAGCCACCCAGCAACCACCGGCAATCAGCTACCCGACACACCGCCGGCCTCTGCTTAAGGCCTAGCCTCGTGATTGAGCGGGCCTACCTGGGGCAGCTGCCCGAAGACATCCTTCTGCTACTCACCGGCGCAGACCTCGACGATCCCTGGCTGCTGGCTGCCTGCCTGGGCGGGCTGTGGTCGGCCCAGCAGCGGGGTGGGGCCTTGACCGGTCGTGAGTCGGCGGTCCCACGACGGATTCCCCGGCAGCTTCCAGTCTCCGCCGAGGGAGCGGCAGTACAGTCTGTACCTCATCCGTCCTGTGGCTTTTGCGTTGGTCTCCTTGCACCCCTCGGCATGCCTCGGGATGGCCCACAGCCGGAGCGTCGACTGCGCCCGCGGGCTCCACTGTCCTGACCCACAACCGGGGTGCCTGCGACCCCTCAGCAAGAGCCGCCCTCGACCATGCTTGCACACCTTCCGGTAGATGGCGCGCTCCATACCTTTTCGGCGTCTGCCCTCACGGTCTGCCCCGTTAGTTTGTGAGCCAGGCTGCCGCGTTTTGTCAGCCTGCTCGTTTTCCTGCCTCCGGTTCTGGGGGGGGGGGGGATTCTGTGGCGGCACCCGGTGCTTGGGGCCCTTGCTACATGAACCCTTAGCAGTCAGGGGTAGGGTCACATAATTGGGCAATGGCAGGGAGGAGTTGTCATGGGGTATAGGGGTGTATCCTAGTATATATAACGAACCCCATGTCAACCCTCTCTCTTTCTCTCTGACTTCTCTCGTCGGTTGAGTGTCCTGCCACCTAAGCAAGAGCTCAACTCGAGCCCACGAGGCAACAGCCTTGCAGCAGCAACAATGACTTTTGTGTTAGAGGACTAAACATGCAAGTATACCCAACCTATAATGCCCGAATAAAGAAACCGTTTATTCACGACGTTTGGTGCCTCTACACTTTCTTTGTTCGAAATTATAGGGCCATAGTGTCAAAGAGTGATACAGTGTGGAAACGGCCCTTCAGCCCAACTTGCCCACACCGGCCATCGTGTCCCAGCTACACTAGTCCCTCTTGACCGCATTTGGTCAATATCCCTCCAAACCTGCCCTTTCCATGTACCTGTCTAACTGTTTCTTAAACGTTGGGACAGTCCCTGCCTCAACTACCTCCTCGGGTAGCTTGTTCCATTCACCCACCACCCTTTGCGTGAAAAAGTTACCCCTCAGATTCCTATTAAATCTTTTCCCCCTTCACCTCAAACCTATGTCCTTTGGTCCTCGATTCTCCTATGCTGGGCAAGAGACCATGTGCATCTACCTGATCTATTCCTCTCATGCTTTTATACACAAAGAGGTTGTGAGTTTGGGAAGACATTGAAATAAACTAAATAATTAGACTCTTTTCTTCGTTCAAAATTATGCTTTTTATTTTCTTCTTGTCATTTCCTTGCCACTTATTACCCCAAACCTAAGTGTTGACTACATTTAGATCCTTCTACGATGGACCACGAGGAACTGTGAAAGGAGAAAATTATCAGATATATTCCAGTTCCAGTTCCATTGAGAGTGGAGGATGAAGCTGAACTACTCTAGTCTTTAAAAGTCCCTTGAAGACACCAGTTTTGATGTACTTTGGTTTTGTGTCTAATAACGTCAGTCATTTTCCTTTATGCCTGATGTGGCACTCACCAGTGAATAATCTTCTCCATGATAGCTATTGACATCAGTTCCACCAGACCCAAATCGGCACCTATTCCTTTTCTCCAGAGATGCTGTCTGACCCACTGAGTTACTCCAGCATTTTGTGTCTACCTTCAGATTAAGCCAGCATCCACAGTTCCTTCCTACACATCTTCGATGGTATACTTAGCTAAATTTGGCCTTGATGTCATGGACAAGTCAATCTCACATCATTGTTGAAGGTTAGTGGATTATTAGTCAGTTGTAACAACTGATTAATGACATTAATAGTAAGATTAAATGAGAACTTGCCAGTTTGAAGTTTGATCTTTATTTTATGAGAAGCTGCGATGAGGGATTACGTGAAGAAGCCCGCCAGCCCGCATGCGCGTCAACCTTCAAAGCAGTGGTGTGAATCACAGAAAACAGTTGCTGAACTGATTATAGGAAGATTCGAGAACTAGAACTACCACATGATCTTTATGAGAAGAGGGTTGGGAGCGGAGGACACGTAATCCCTCATCGCAACTTCTCATAAAATAAAGATCAAACTTCAAACTGGTAAGTTTTCGTTTAATCTTACTATTTTACTTCGAAGTCACGTGAGAGACTACGTGAAGATTTTAAAGCTCTGTGATTTCATGCCGCGAACACGAGTCCATGCAACACACTGCATTAGTTAACCAGAAATGATTGAAAAGATAATGCATTCAGACATGACATAGATTTAAAACATGCTGATGCTATTAATAAGCAAATAATAAGCAAATTATTGAATATAACTTAAAATTGAGTTGGCAAACGAACCCGGCCTGGCAACCAGTTTATTATAGTGGCCAGAACCCGGCCTGGCACTCTTGATAGTGGCGGCGCGGCCCTGGCTGCAGCGGCTCATCGGCAGTCCCGTTTGTTTGTGTTTTTTGTGTTGTTTATTTTGTTTTGGTTAGTCTAGTTTTTGGTTCTTAGTTTGTGTTTTGGGGGGGTGGGGGGGGGTTGAAACGGGGTTTGCAGTCTCTCCCTGCGGGGGAATGCGACTTTTTTGTCATATTCCCCTTTTCTGCCTCCGTCTGCGCTGAGGCCTAATGGAGCTGATGACCTCGAGGCTCTGGAGGCAGAGCCCGTCAGGACTCGCCCTGAGCTCGCTCCCGTGAGGGTGGTCCGGCTCATGGCTGGAACAGTGCTCCCGTGAGAGGTTGTGGCACTCTCGTGAGGGCGGCCAGCCCAAGGGTGGAACGAGGCTCCCGTTGGAGCGGCCGAGCTCGGGGAGGTGTGGCGCTCGCAGCCCGAGGGAGGTTCGGCGCCCATGTCGGGGCGGCCCGGCCGGAGGGAGAAACGACGCCCAAGTCAGGGCGGCCCGGCCAGGGGGAGAAGCGACACCCAAGTCGGGGCAGCCCGGCCAGAGGGAGAAGCGACGCCCAGGTCGGGGCGGCCCGGCCCGGGGAAGAAGCGACGCCCATGTCGGGGTGGCCCAGCTCGGGGGAGGTTCAGCGCCCATGTCGGGGCGGCCCAGCCCGAGGCTGAAGACGGCACGGTACTCACGTGAGGGTGGCTGGGACGGTGTTCTGGCAGTGGTGGCCTGAGTCCGGGGTTCGGCCACGGGCCAGCGGCTGCGTCTGCAGGACTGGTGGGCGGCAGCTTCGACCGCCCCGGGCCGCGGTGTTTGAGCCGCGGGACTGATTTATAACATCGCCCGGGGGGTATCGCCTCAGCGCAGAGGGAGAAGAGGAGGGAAGAGACTGCAGACCTAAGACTTTTGCCTCCATCACAGTGAGGAGATGCTGGGTGGACTCACTGTGGTGGATGTTAATATGTGTTTATTGTTGTTTTTATTGTATTATATGTATGACTGCTCCAATTTCGTCCAGACTTTGGTCTGAATGACAATAAAGGCATATCTATCTATCTATCTATAAAAGGTTTGGAAAGTCCGCTCAGTCGACCATCCTGCTGTCGCTAGGATGCACTCCAGCGGAACCTCCATGAACCTTGCTGCTGATGTTATTGCAGCCCAGGTGGAGTGAGATTTAAAAACATCAGTGTTCACTCCTGCACAAGCCAATACATATCTAAACCATCTGGAGATGGTCTGCACTGAAACCCTCTTGTGTGTTTTTTTGTGGCTAACGAACATTGCCAGCTCAGTGTCTCTAAGGTTCTTTGTAGCCTTAAAATATTGATGAATATGTGTGACAACACACAATCTATGGTCCATAGGATATGCCAGAAATTCCAGCTTTAGACCCAACGCCCCGGTCTGCTTAGTTTAATTAACTCATTTATATAGAACGTTATTTTGTTGGTAGATATGACCATTCTGTTCAGCCGTAGCTTATGCAACGACTGGACGTGTTGCGCTGAAACCGGCGCCATGAGCATAACCAGCTTATTTGAGAGCCAGGCCAAAGATAAGGACATAGCTGGAGCCCACTGGCGAAGTAGAGTTAACACAATGTTAATATCCCATCCGTGCACCTGGGCCTGGGAGGATTTGTGTTAAAGATGTCCTTCATAAATCTGGATATCAGAGGGTGAGACCCGACAGAGTGGGTCCCGATCCCAGAAGCAAATATGATGACAAGGCACTTTTGGAACAGTTAATGGCACTATAACTTAATTTTTTGTCAGAACCATTTGAAAGGAACTCCAAGACGTCAGTTATCCATGCCGATTATATGTTATATTAGTATTTAAACAAAACACTTCCCATCTCCTGATGAGGAAATGTACTGCTTTTTGGTGCTATTCCTCCAAGCTGCAGTGACCACGTCCACGGTTCGGTCTGACAACCCGAGCCCCAGGAACGGTCTTCTTAGAGTCTGCAAATCAATAAATTGATTCTATCATGCAGAGGGTGGCTTCCCGAGTCACGGGATGAACCAGCAAATTTTTGTGTTTAGAAACAACCACATAAGGTTCTATTATCATTCCCAACATCAGCGGGAACCATGGCTGCATAGGCCAGTCAGGCACTACGAAAAAGCCTGAAGCGGAACCTTGCTGGATTTTTTGCAAGACCCGACTGATGAGGCAAAATGGAGGAAAGGCATAAAAGAACATTCCTCCCCAGTGTAGCGAGAATGCATCTATCGCCACTGCCCCTGGGTCTGGCTCCCATGCCACATATTTTTGCAACTGGTGATTAAGCCTAGATGCAAACAAATCGATATTCGCTGTTCCACACCGAGCAACAATGTCGTTAAATACTTTGTGATCCAACATCCATTCTGTGTTGTCATTAAATTTACGTGACGATACACCAGCACCAAATGAGGTTAGCTAAACTATCACAGGATACTGACTTGATTCCACCCATGTGATTAATATATGCCACCGCCGTAGTGTTATCAACTTGTAGTTGAACATGCAGATTTTACTTCGGAGTCACGTGAGTGACTACGTGAAGACCCCGTTCAGCACGCATGCGCGACATTAGCGTTCATGCAGTGCAACAGCGACGACCGGGAGTACAGGCGCTCCCGCTACACGTCGGTGAAAACTAAACAGCGGACCTTCAGGTAAGTCTTACACTGAGGTCGTAATCAGCAAGCTGTGCTCTGCTCTGTATTCCAGAGGAACTGGGAACAGGAGCAGCACGGCAAAGGAAGAAAACCGCCCCCCGTTCGACTCCAACAGAACGGGAGTGTTCCATCAGTGGGGGGCGAGAGGCGGCACCTGGACCGCATATGCGGCGGTCCACCCTCATCGAGACCGAGCCGAGCCCAGTCCCGCTAGCGCAGCCTGATGAGCGGCAGCGGGCTGGAGGAAAAGTTTAAACAAACAAACAAACAAACAAACCGGCCGGTTATGTCTGACTCCGATGAGGAGGGTCCGCCTTAGAGCGGCAGAGCTAGCCGCCTGAGCCGAATGGAAAGGCTTATGGAGCAACTGCTCCAGCGAGACTTGCTTCAGGAGCTAGAGCAGTCTCGCCAGTGGGATCAGGCACTCCCACAGCAGTGCTCTATAAATGCACTGGCCATCGCTTTCCCCTCAAAGCAGGGCAGCGTTGGCGACCAGGGCTGGGCTGGTCAGGAAGAGGGGTCATTGGCTGAAGATGTCGGGAGTACGCTTGGGGTACAGGATCAGGAAGAGCTGCTGGGTGTGGAGATTCGCTACGTGGTTTCACCACGAGCAGGGCGGCCATTGGAGCCAAAACTGGCGGCCAGCATCAACCACCTGTCCCTCAAACCCCTACAAGACAGGTACTTAATGAGGCACTAGAGCTGGAAAACTGCAGTTCGCTCAATGTACCGGCTGTTAACAGCCAAATCTGGGGGGGGACAGAGTATCCGGAACCAGGAGCTAAAATCCTCAAGCTTCTGACGACAGGGATAACAGCCTATGCTCGTTCCGTGGATGGGGTGGATATGACCACAAACCAGCAAGACACTCTGGCTCTGCTGTGCTACACCCAATATGAGATAAATAACCTCCGCAAGGAGAGAATAAGACCTGCCCTCAATCCCAGGTTTGCAGGACTGTGTAAAACACCGGCCTCAGAGCCGCAGATCCTGTTATTTGGAAGGACAAGTGAAAGACCTGGAAGAGGAGTCCAAAGCATTTGGCCTCATGAGGGCAGGCCCCGGAACGAGCAGACCCACACAAAAAACCAGACGGCAGTACCCCATCGCGTCCACCAGTCAAGGTCAAATTTATGGAACTGGTGAAAGCTCGGGGTCCGCATACTATCCCCGAAAGCCTTTTTAGGCCAGGGCCCAGACCGGACCCCATGGAAAATGCGCCACCCCCAATCAGCAGTACATCAGCAGTACATCCAGCAGTATAAACGACGGATGAACAAACGGAAGAAAGGAACACTACCATAACTATGGAGGTAGGTGGGTCTGGTTCCTACCAGCATGTAAATGGGGAACTGTACTAACAGAAGGTGTCTCACGAATGATAGTTATATACTTAACAGTATTCGGGGATACAAAATAGAGTTCATTCAAGAAAACATGCCACCAGTTCAGCACGTACCCCAAAGGGTCTTTACCCTCTCAGTCAAAGAGAACTAGAGGCTCAAGCAGAACTGGTGAGGTTACTTACAAAGGGTGTCATTGAGAAATCTTTTTTTATTTTTTTATTTTTTTTTTATTTTTTAGAAGTACGGTAGATTACAGTAATGTACAACACGTATATATTAATACATTTTTTGTACCGCTTCATTTTTTTAAACTTTAAGAAAGAAAAAGAAAGAAGTAAGAAAAGTGAAGAAAGTGCGCAAAGGTTGTGAAGTGCAAAAGAGTGTTGGGAAAAGAAAGCCCCTTAGAGAAGAGGTTAGAGAAGGAAGTAAAGTTAGAAAATAGACCCTAGAAAAAAAAAGAGAAAGAAAGAAGGAACAATCGCTCTATTATAACTCTTATACTATACTTCATAGAGAAGGAACTACCAACCAAGTCTGTTTTTATTTTACCTCCCATTACCAGGTCCAGATACCTTTTATTTATTTATTTGTTTTTCTAAATTACTATTGCACCTCATGCTTGTAATAGGTCCAAAAACGTAGACCACGTCTTTTGAAATTGATCTACTTTACCTACTAGGAGGAATCTCATCTCTTCCAGATGTAATGTTTCCAACATATTTGATGTCCACATTTTTATTGTTGGTGTGGGCGCATTTTTCCAGAATTTAAGTATAAGCTTTTTTCCCATTATTAGCCCATAATTGAGTAAATTCTTCTGATACACGTTTAATTCAGGAATACCTTCCGATATTCCAAAAATAATCCATTCTGGTTTTGGTACCAGTTTTATTTTGATTAATTTTGAAAAAATATCAAATATTTCAAACCAGAATTTTTGGATTTTTGTACAAAAAACAAAAGAATGTGCTATGGTAGCTTCTTGACATATACATTTATCACAGATTGATGAGACGTTAGGAAAGATTTTATTTAGTTTGGTTTTTGAATAATATAATCTATGTAATGTTTTAAATTGGATAAGCGTATGTCGTACGTTGATCGAGCATTTATGCACCTGTAATAAATGATTATCCCAACTTTCTTTTGAAATTTTTATACCTAGATCTTGTTCCCAATCTCTTCTAATTCCATCTGTTGTGGGTATTTCTATATTTAAGATGATATTATATAAGTATGATATTAAATTAACTGATTCCGCCTTTGTCTTCATTGCTTCATCTAGTAAGTCGGAAGGCATATTATAATAATCTTTTGTGTGTGTTTTCAAATAGTCACAGATTTGTATATATTTAAAATATTGATTATTTTTCAAATTATATTTCAGTTGTAGTTGTTGGAATGATAGTAATTTTTCTAATTCATACAGATCTTCGAGCGTTTTAATTCCCATTCTTTCCCATTGTATAAATGCTTTATCTATGATTGAAGGTTTAAACGATGGGTTATTGACTATTGGTATTAAGAGAGATAGGTTTCTTAATTTTAGATTCTGTTTTATTTGCTTCCGTCATTGAGAAATCTAAACATGATCCTTTGGAATTTGTCTCAAATATATTTACCAAAAGCAAAAAAGATGGTGGATGTCGCATCATCATTGACTTAACCTCACTAAATACCTTTGTTAAGTATGTACATTTCAAAATGGAAACATTTGTAACTGCTAAACAACTGATTTCCAAAGGATACTTTATGGCAAGCATTGATCTAAAAGATGCCTACTATTCAGTACCCATTCACAAGGGTCATCGCAGATACCTGAAAATTTACCTGGATGGCGCAACTATGGCAGTATAAAGTATTGCCTAATGGGTTGACATCAGCCTTAGACTATTTACCAAGATATTAAAACCAGCCTTGGCAACATTAGCGAAACAAAGACATATTGTCATGGCGTATCTTGATGATATCCTAATAGTTGGCAAAACCATGGAGTTGGCTAAATCAGCTGTATTAGCTACCAAATAATTGTTGAAACCCTGGGTTTGTCATACATCCAGATAAATCTAAGTTGACGCCATCCACAACTATGGACTATCTGGGATTCAATTAACTCAATCCACATGTCTGTAACGTTGACAAAAGGTAAAGCAGCAGAATTGGCACAGATGTGCAACAATTTAATGGTAAGCAATCGACCAACCATCCGACAAGTGGCAAGAGTAATTGGCAAAATGGTAGCAGCATTTTCAGCTACACAATTTGGACTCCTGCACTATCAGCACCTACAAAGGGCAAAAGTACAGGCGTTGAAACGACATGCAGGTCACTTTGACAGATCCATGAAACTACCCATTGAAGCAATATCAGAGTTACAATGGTGGATATAACACATTTGGCATAGTTCCAGCCCTATCATCATCAATAACCCAACGTTAACTATACAAACAGATGCCAGTGCTCAAGGCTGGGGAGCAACTAATACCATATCCAGCACAGGTGGTAGATGGACTAACCTAGACTCGTCTTTACTACAAACACTGGGCATAAATTATTTGGAAATGTTGGGTGCATTTTATGGTTTTAAAGCATATTCTAGGAATATGCACAACTTGCATGTTCATTTACAAATTGATAATATCACGGTGGTGGCCTATATTAACCATATGGCCGGAATAAAATCGATATCATGTGACAATTGGGTCAACACAATCTGGTAATGGTGGGTCGATAGACATATTTGGCTATCAGCAACTTACCTACCAGGTAAGCTAAATACAGTGCCAGGTCATGCAAATTCAATGATAAACACCAAATGGATGTTAAATCCTAGAGCTTTGCTAAAATTACAAACCAATATGGCACACCAGATATCGATCTCTTTGCATCCAGACTAAATCACCACGTACCAATGTATGTCCCTTGGGAACCACACCCTGAGGCAGCAGCGATAGATGCATTCGCGCTGAACTGGGAGACAGATTTCTTCTATGCTTTTTCCCCTTCTGCCTTAATCTGTAGGGTACTACGCAAAATACAGATGGACTCTGCTTCAGGTATTTTGATAGTACCAACTGGCCTACACAGCCATGATTCCCAGTGGTCCTCGACATGGTCATCGAAACTCCTATGACCTTTCCCAGTAGCCCAGACCTATTGACGCACCCTGTATCAGGCATAAGTCATCCATGCCATGCCAAAATTAACCTACTGGGTTGCAGATTATCAAAAGACCACTGCTGGGACTGGGATTGTCTGACAGGACCATCAACATGATGACACCGTATGTCCACCAGGAAACAATACCTATCGAGCATCAGGAAGTGGGAAAGATACTGCTCGACTACTGGGACAACGTACTCATCTGCAACCATAACCAATGTACTGGAGTTCCTGGGGGGCCTTCACCATAATGAAGGATTGAGCTACAGCGCCATCAATACTGCCAGACGTGCGCTGTCAGCCTACTTAAAACAGGTGCCAGGACAACAGGCCATAGGGTCTCACCCGCTGGTGATCAAACTCATGAGTATCGTCAACTCCAACCCTCTTAGACCTAGGTATACACAAATCTGGGATGTCAGTGTGGTCCTGACATACCTAAGGGGATGGTCCCCAGCCAGGTCTCTCACCCTGGAAAAGCTAACCCTGAAAACGGTCATGCTGATGCTACTAGTCTCAGCACAAAGAGTCCAGTCCCTCCACTTACTGCGACTGGACAACATGGTTATAACACCAGACCGGGTCTCATTCACCATTCAGGAGCTGCTAAAGCAGAGCAAGCCAGGAACTTGAGTCCTAGTTATGGATTTCCGGGCATACCCACCTGACCTACGGTTGTGTGACATGACTCACTTATTCACTTACATCAACACAACAAGAGATTCTCGAGGGAGAAGGGAAAAAAAAAAAAGCCTTATGGGTCAGCCACAAGAAACCTCATGGTTGGGTGTCGAGCCAAACCATCTCGAGATGGTTCAAGCAGGTACTGGGAGCTGCTGGAGTAGATACTGATGTATATACATCTCACTCCACCAGGGCAGCATCCACATCGGCGGCTAAAAGAATGAACATGGAGAAAACGTTCCAAACGTTCTACCACAAGCCGCTAGCAGAACCTGTGTTATTTGCATAAAGAGTTTTAAAATCTGCAAAAATATATAATTTAAGCCCGGGGGAGCATTTTGTCTTTTGTTATTGTTTAATAGATACCATTATTGTTTACAAACAGATTATGGTTGATTACGATAACATACTTCCTCCCTTGAATGACTTCGGCAGCGAGTGAAGTATGAACTGTTACACGGTTTGAAATCACAGAGCTTTGAAGTCTTCACGTAGTCACTCACGTGACTCCGAAGTAAAATAGTAAGATTAAACGAGAACTTACCAGTTTGAAGTTTGATCTATATTTTATGAGGAGTTACGATGAGGGATTACGTGCCCTCCGCTCCCACCCTCAAATATATAGATCAACAGGTATCTTAGTTCTCCTTTTCTTTACTATGTTTATTTCAATTATTGTGTTTCCTGTGATTCCACACCGCTGCTTTGAAGAATGTCGCGCATGCGTGCTGAACGGGGTCTTCACGTAATCCCTCATCGTAACTCCTCATAAAATATAGATCAAACTTCAAACTGGTAAGTTCTCGTTTAATCTTACTATTATGCATATTCCCACAATAAGCCTTTAACCCATAGAATGCCCCCAGTATGTAGAATTGGTAACTCATGCACATCCCATCTGCATCCGCAACTAGAGATGGTATTAGTAGTTCCCCATCCTTGAGCACTAGCATCAGTTTGTAATATAACTGAAGGTTTACTGACCAAAATGTTACTGGAGCAATGCTGAATATTGGTCGTCCACCATTGTAATTCTGATAGCTTCAGCTGGTAATAGCATAGGTCTGTTAAAATGACCTAAATGGTACTTGAGAGCTTGCTCCTTTGCACGTTGTAAATTCTGATAATGCAAACGCCCAAATTGCGCAGCTGGAAAAACAGCCACTATTTTGCCAATTACACTAGCCACCTAGTGAATAGAAGGCTGCTTCATAACAACAAGGTTGTTACAGGCTTCTATTAATTCTAATCTCTTGCCCCAGGGCAGAGTCACAGACATATTAATAGAGTTAAAGGTAAATCCCAAATAATCAATAACTCTAGTTGGTATCAACTTAGATTTAACTGGATGGATGAGAAACCCGAATTTCTCAAATATGAGCTTCGTGGCTGAAAACAGCTAATTTAGCCAAATATTGCGTTTTAGAGTTTCATCCAGGTAGGCCATAACAATGTGTTTTTGAGCTCTGAGCAGCCCAAGCACCGGCTTTAGTAATTTAGTAAATAACCTTGGAGCTGAAGTTAGCCCATTAGGCAACGCTTTAAACTGCCATAGTTGCCCCATCCAGCTAAATTTCACATATCTCCGGTGATCCCTGTGAATGGAAACTGAATAGTATGCATCTTTGAGATCGATGCATGCCATAAAGCATCCTTTGGGAATCAGTTGTTAGGCAGTAACGAAGTTTCCCATTTTAAAATGTCTATACTGTACATGTGAGTTAAGTTGAGTTAAATCAAGGATGGTCTGACATCCTCCATCTTTCTTTTCTGGAGGCGCAGGGGTGATGTCGCCGAAACGGTGAAGCTTTGCTCGTCATGGGTGCTTTAATTAATCCAACAGCTTTTGCTTCCTCATCCAGATCTTTTACTTGTTTGGATAGGTCTTACCCGAACAGAAGATTAGACGGCTGGACATTGACTTGACTTCTTGATTACCCCCTTTGTGTGTAATTTATGAATTTCTGCTGCTTGCTGAACCTTCCTATTTGGAATGAATAGATGCCCGACTTGGTGTATGTTGTATGGGTGGCAATGAGTTAAGAGGAAATTCAATTTGGAACCCTTGTATACCGTGCAGTATAAACGGATCTGATGTTATCCACTGCCATTTGTGCAAAAACAAGTGTAATCTACCACCAACTTGTAACTGATCCACACACCCCATGTTCCGGGAGGAACCAGACCCACCTACCTCCATGGTTACCGGTGGTCTTATGGTAGGCCCAAAGGCCCCTGATACGGGTTATATTTCCGTCCTCGAGGTTTGGAGGGTAGGACTGCTCAGGTGCGCGGATTGCGCATTTTCCATAAAGGACGGCTTGGGCCTTGGCCTAAAAAAGACCTCTGCCCAGAGAAATCAGCTTTCGAGCTACCACCAGCTTCAGCGAAGTGCTTACTGCTGATGGAGGCGTAGGGGTGTTGTCGGCGAAACGGTGAAGCCTTGCTCGTCATTGGTGCCTTGATTAGCCCGACAGCTTTTGCTTCCTTATCCAGGTCTTTAACCTGTTTGGGTAGATCTTCCCCGAACAGAAGATTCGGCGGCTGGACATTGCTGGCCTTACATAAGCCTGCAAATTTGGGATTTAAGGCAGGTCTGATGGCGTTCTTCCGAAAACAGTTCATTTCGAAGTATGCATTGCACATCAACGCCAGGGCATCCTACTGGACGTCCGATAAGGGCCCGCCATCCACAGATCTGGCAAATGCCGTGATGCCTGAAGCCAGCAATTTTAAAATTCTTTGGAGTTTCATTTCTTGGGCTTTGATGCCCCCTCCAATGTAGCCCCAGATAGAGCTGTTCACTGCCGGTACTTTCAGGGATGCACAATTTACAGGTGTATGGTATTTAGCAGCCGTTTCAACTATCACCTCTTCCTGTAATTAATGGGACGTGAGGTAGTTTATGCTGGAAGCCAGCTCTTCTTGCAGCGGCTCCCCTGTTTGCGAGGGTATCGCAAACCTTGATGCCATGGCAGGCAATTCTTGAACCTCACGCATGTCATGCATTCCAGTATGTTCCACGGACATACCTCCGAATTCGGAGTCAGTCATATACTGACCCCGTACACTCCCCTCCTCAGAGTGGGAGATATTAAGCAGCCCTGGACCAAGCGCTGCTGCAGGCTTGCTAGGAGACCTGCGTTGATATGTTCCCGTTTCACGGAGCATATCATGATGGAGCATCCTTTCCATAAGGTGCTCCATCCGGGATAAACGCCCAAAGACACGATCCATGTTTGTCGGAGGAGAATCCTCCTGGACTGACTCATCTGAGTCTACAAGCCTCACAGACTTCCTTTTGGCTTTGCCCCCTTTCGGGGTTGCCAAAGTGCTTTGGGCAAGCACCAAGTCTGAAGTCGCCAACTCCACTGTCAGCGATTCTGATGGCGAAACCGACGGCCACCGGCTACCCGCACTCCCGCGGACCTCCGTAGCTGGTTTCCCCGCAGCCCGTCTGGATTTCGCCCTGGATTTTTCCATATCTGCAGCAAACTCTGTAAAAAACCCATGCAGGGTTTTAAAACTTACCGCTGGAGGAGCGACGCTCCTCCCAGCCAGTCATGCGCCATGCGTTAGACTATTACGCGCATGCAAGCTGGCGGGCTTCTTCACGTAGTCACTCACGTGACTTCGAAGTAAAATCACTCCTGTTAATGACAAAATGTTTTCTGCTGATGAATGCTACTTTGTTTTATTTAATTTGTTTACAAAAGGTACCGGCAAAACAAAGTACTGGAATTACTCAGAAGTGCAGGCAGTGTCTGTGGAGAGAGTTCTGGAGCGAATGTTTAAGTTTGATCACCTTTCATCAGAACTGAAAGAAAAAACAAACAAATCAATTGATTAAAGTTTCAGAGACGGGGAGGAGTGTAGTGAACAAATCTGTGTTAAGGTGGTGACTGAGAAACATAGAAAATAGGTACAGGAGTAGGCTATTTGGCCCTTCAATCCAGCACCACCATTCAAGATGATCATGGCTGATCATCCAAAATCAGTACCCCGTTCCTGCTTTCCCCCCATATCCCATGATTCTCATAGCCCCAAGAGCTATATCTAACTCTCTCTTGAAAACATCCAGTGCCTCCACTGCCATCTGTGGCAGAGAATTCCACAGATTCACAACTCTCTGGGTGAAAACATTTTTTCTCATCTCAGTCCTAAATGGCCTATCCCTTATTCTTATACTGTGACCCCAAGGTTCTAGACTACCCCAACACCGGGAACATGTTTCCTGCATCCAGCCTGTCCAATCCCTTAAGAATTTTATATGTTTCTATAAGATCCCCTCTCATCCTTCTAAATTCCAGTGAATATATGCCCAGTTGATCCATTTTTTCATCATATGTCGAGGGATTAATAACGCAAGTGGTGTCTGTTGAAAGATGGGTGAAGGTTTGCTGCTTGCAGCTGAACTATCTGTAGGAGATGTGAATAGGCAGAGTATAACCACACTTCAGGGACTGCAGTGGTTCAAGAAGACTGCTCACCATCACCTTCTCAAGGGCAACAAAGCATGGGCAATTAAATGCTGGCTCAGCCTACCAAAGCCATATCCCTTGGATGAATAAAATATTAATGGAAAAGAAAGAGGTCAGGAAAAAAGGCACAAAAACTGTGAAGCACACCTTCCCTACACTGCCCCCACACTAATCAAATGCTGTGACATCTGAAGTGGCGATGAACAGTCAAACACATTGAAGGATATGAAATCTCATAAGCTACAGGGAAAGATGGTAAATTTGTTACCTTTGAGGATATTATTTTCCTTTTTATTTCATGATCACGGTTACTGATACTATTTATTTTGGATTTATTTAAATTTTCCATTTAAATTCTTATGACCCAGTATTAATAAACTGCTACAGGTCCAGCAATTTGTTCACAGTGTTACTGATGCTTGATGGTAATGGGGCTGGGTAGTATTGATCTGCTTTTTCTGGGCAGGTCATTCCATCACGCAACTGTGCCAAAGCAGTAAAAGTTTCAAATTATACAATTTTTTACTTTAGTTTAGCTATGAGACATAGCACGGAAACAGGCCCTTCGGCCCACTGATTCCGCACCGACCAATGATCCTTGCACATTAACACTATCCTACACACACTAAGGACAATTTTTTTTACATTTATACCAAGCTAATTAATCTACAAACCTGTACATCTTTGGAGTCTGGGAGGAAACTGAAGATCTCGGGGGAAACCCACGCAGGTCACGGGGGGAATGTACAAACTCTGTACAGACGGCGCCCGTAGTCGGAATTGAACCCGGGTCTCTGGTGCTGTAAGCATTGTAAGGCAGCAACTCTACCACTGCATCACCCTTTACCTGAATAATTCTAACCCTTAACTTCATGTGGGAAGTATGTTTCATGACTATTGTCATTCATAAAAGTGCCATGACAGAACTCTGCAGGACAGGACTACCAGGCTGATGGAATGACCTGAACCCTGCCTTCCCCAATGTTGTTCATCCTTTGGTAGTCTGCACTGCTGGACATTTACAGCAGATTGTGCTGACCTGGGGAATTGCCCTCTATTTCCATGCCTGCGCACATTCACATTGCTGCGGAGTTTGATGCAGTGACTACCATGTAACAATGAGATATTGGTGGGGAATGCCAACGGACTCCTAGAAATTATATTGCGATGTCTCCATCTGCCAGGGATGCATTGCCCCAATCAGCCAATTAGTACAGAAGTGTCGACGTTACATCCTGCAAGCTCTCATAATCCGGCCAATTATAGACCGCAGCCTGTGCCCGAGAAAGAGCAAACAGGAGGCACCAGCAGAAGGTAAGCAGAAGCAGGAGGAAGAGAAGCACAACAATGGCTCAAATGGGGATGTTGCGACCACATCCCGCTGAGGGAAGGAAATAGGTGGAAGACCAAGAACAATCGTCAGTCACTGCAACCAGGCAACCCTCTCCACGTTCCTCTTGCTGCCGCCCATCAATAACCATGCAAGATTAGTTTAGTTTAGAGATACAGTCTGGAGACAGGCCCTTCGGCCCACCGAGTCCGCCCCAATCAGTGGTAGCCCATACACTAGTTCCATCCGCCACAATTGCCCAACACAGGGACAATTTACAGAAGCCAATTAACTTACAAACCTGCACGTCTTTGGAATGTGGGAGGAAACCGGAGAACCCGGAGGAAACCCACATAGTCATGGTGAGAACATATCAACTCTGCACAGACAGCACCCGTAGTTAGGATCGGACCCGGGTCTCTGGCGCTGTAAGGCAACAACTCTACCGCTGCGCCATTGTGATCCTGGATCGACCACAATTTTTCTTCAATTGCTGTTTTGTCGCTGTGCATACGTTTGTTATCACATATCAAGAAATTAATTTCTGCTCCCATCATTTTGAAGTTTTATAACATCTTCTGCAGTTGTACAGAGCCCTAGTGAGACCACACCTGGAGTATTGTATGCAGTTTTGGTCCCCTAATTTGAGGAAGGACACACTTGCTATTGAGGGAGTGCAGCGTAGGTTTACAAGTTAATTCCCGGGATGGCGGGACGGTCATATGCTGAGAGAATGGAGCAGCTGGGCTTGTACACTCTGGAGTTTAGAAGGATGAGAGGGTATCTCATTGAAACATATGATGGTTAAGGGTTTAGACACGCTAGAGGCAGGAAACATGTTCCCAATGTTGGGGCAGTCCAGAACCAGGGGCCACAGTTTAAGAATAAGGAGTAAGCTATTTAGAACGGAGACGAGGAAACACTTTTTCTCACAGAGAGTGGTGAGTCTGTGGAATTCTCTGCCTCAGAGGGCGGTGGAGGCAGGTTCTCTGGATGCTTTCAAGAGAGAGCTAGATAGGGCTCTTAAAAATAGCGGAGTCGGGGGATATGGGGAGAAGGCAGGAACGGGGTACTGATTGGGGATGATCAGCCATGATCACATTGAATGGCGGTGCTGGCTCAAAGGGCCAAATGGCCTACTCCTGCACCTATCGTCTATTGTCTATTGTCTATCTCTTCACTTCCTGATGAATGGTACCTTGTTAAATGTTGGACCCAGCCTGTCCAGTATTTCCTATGGGGGACAACCGACTCTTTCCAGTTTTCAGTCTAATATATCTCGGAGTAACTCAGCGGGTCAGGCAGCATCTCTGGAGAAAAGCATTAGGTGAAGTTTCAGGTTGAGACCCTTTATCAGACTGAGAGGGATTACAGTCAGAGGGGACTCAGTCTGTTGAAGGGTCTCGACTCAAAAGTCACCTATTCCTTTTCTCCAGAGATGCTACCTGCCCCGCTGAGTGACTCCAGCTTTTTGTGTCTATCTTCGGTTTAAACCAGCATCTGCAGTTCCTTCCTTCACATCCTGCAAATATCTGAAGTTCAGTCCGGGAACCAATATATCAATGCAATCACAAAGAAAGCTCATCAGTGTCTCTACTTGTTTAGAGGTTTGTGACGATTTAGTATACCGACGAATATGCCTGGAGTTCCTTGCTACACATTTCATACTGATGGCTTCAGGATAGTGGTTGGACCGACTGATATTCAATTGAGAGCTGGACCCTTCTTAGGCCCCCTTCGGTCATGGCTGACCATGGGTGTCTCCAGGGTTCTATTCCCTATATGGAGGACGCCTGTGCGTAACTTTGTTTAACATGGGGAGACTGGTGCACAGACAGCCACCCCCAAGGTCCTTGACAGATCTGGGTCAGGATCCAGTGGCATGGAGTCCAAGATGACCGGGGACCCTTTTCTGCTGCAGCCTTCCCAGCCGTTGTGACGCTCCACTAAAGTCAGCCATCATCCTCTGCCTGTTCCACCGTTGAGGTCTTGGTTGGATTGCCCTTTGTCAGAGACCTCCCCCTCGATCTTACCACCATGGGTGGCCCTACGAGGGGCATAGCTCCAGATGGCATCGCTCTCAGGATCTCAGGTCCACACAAGCTTCTCCACCACGACAAGGTGACAATCCACAGAGGAGGAGAGCTGGACCCATGTTTATCACAATTATACTACAGATTCATTACACTGTTTAATATACAAATGTACACAGTCCATGGTCAGTTAAAACTATCCCACAATTGACACAAATTGACATTGTTGTGGCAGAAGCGCCGGAGACCTGGATTCGATCCCGGCTCTGGGTGCTGCCTGTACGGAGTTTGTACGTTCACCCCGTGACCACATGAGTTTTCTCTGAGATCTTCAGTTTCTACCCACACTCCAATAAAGACATACAGGTTTGTAGGTTATTTGGCTTGGTATAAATGTAAATTGCCTCTAGTAGGTTTAGGATAGTGTTAATGTGCGGGTCAGTGCGGACTCGATGGGCAGAAGGGCCTGTTTCCACGCTGTACCTCTAAACTAAACTAAACTAAACTAAATAAGTGTCACTGGTTGCATCTGTTTACTTAAATTGACTGGAATGGTGAATTAAATGAATCGTCATTCTAGGTATATCTCTACTAGCACAGAAACAACTAAAAGGAATGCCCATTAACTTTACGCATCCCTGTGTTTATCTCCCAGGATACCACCAGTGGAGTGAGCTCAGTAATGGACTGGAAGTGCAGAAACAACCAATATATCTTTGTTTAGGAAGGAACTGCAGATGCTGGTTGAAACCAAAGATAGACACAAAAAGCTGGAGTACCTCAGCGGGTCAGACAGCATCTCTGGAGAAAAGGAATAGGTGACGTTTCGGGTTGAGACCTTTCTCAGATTGAATATATCTTTGTTTACATCCCACAGCAAAAAAAAAATACAATAGTGATTCTTTTACAAGTTCTATGCTTCCTCTAACAAAGTGATCTCAAGCTGTTTGAGGGAGGAATATGAACAAATGGGATAATGTCATAACAAATTTCACCTCTATCCTTCAAGCTGCTGCCCCATTTCCAACAATCTTCAACCTGTGCAATGTGCTTCTTTTCTATAGTTTTTCCTTTGAATTTTTCCACCACACATCTCTTGTTCGAGTCACAAATCACACCCCATGGGACCATGGTAACCCATTGCCTCTCATCCTCACTGACCTGTGTGCGGCTTTACATTTGCTTGTGTGGGAAGGAACTGCAGGTGCTGGTCTAAATCGAAGACAGACACAAAAAGCTGGAGTAACTCAGCGGGTCAGCATGATCATCTCTGGAGAAAAGGAACAGGTATTTCCGGTCGAGACCCTTCTTCAGACTGAAAGACTGAGGGGATCTCATTGAAACACATAAGATTGTTAAGGGTTTGGACACGCTAGAGGCAGGAAACATGTTCCAGATGTTGGGGCAGTCCAGAACCAGGGGCCACAGTTCAAGAATAAGGGGTAAGCCATTTAGAACGGAGACGAGGAAACACTTTTTCTCACAGAGAGTTGCGAGTCTGTGGAACTCTCTGCCTCAGAGGGCGGTGGAGGTGGGTTCTCTGGATGCTTTCAAGAGAGAGCTAGATAGGGCTATTAAAAATAGCGGAGTCAGGGGATATGGGGAGAAGGCAGGAACGGGATACTGATTGGGGATGATCAGCCATGATCACATTGAATGGCGGTGCTGGCTCGAAGGGCCGAATGGCCTACTCCTGCACCTATTATCTATTGTCTATTGTCTATTGTCTATTGAAAGTCAGGGGCTTGGAAAACGAGCGATATAGACACGTCATCTTCATTGGTATTTATTTCTCTACCCACTTACTGATGAAGTCTGTGACGGCAGAGGTATACTCATCTAGGTTAACTGCTTGCATTTGCTTGACTGCACTTCTCTCCTGTGCATCTATTTGGTTGTAGCTTTAAAATCAACTGCAATGCTGCCCCTTCTGATAACTGTGCCAATACCACTACTACTGCCCTCCTTGCACCCCTAAACCTGTACAACCTGTAGGTCACATCCGGTCCAGGATGGTATCTGTGTTTCCTGCCCTCACCATCCCCTTGTTACTTGCTGATCCTCTGTAGACTTGTCACTGAAGATAGATGGTCGACTGAAATCCCCTGGATAGAACCAGCTTCTTAATAGGAGCAACCAATGACGTTGTCAAGAGACACACAATGTGGATGTTGGTAAAGGATCAAAGGTAGGACAACCCATCCCACTGTCAGTCTTGCCAGTGGCTGATGCTGAACCTGGTCAACAGGATGCTCCGAGTCTCAGGACCACCAGACTCGGATCCACAGGCCCTCCCTTTGCCTGGGATTTTGTGGGCCTGGCTGTGGGATGGGGCATTCAATGATCAGAAACTAGTGACCTTACTGGGCCCACTCTACTCTGCAGAAGCTGGTTGCCATTGTGTCAACCCACATGCCACAGCAATAAAATGGCTACCACTGTAGTAGACACAGAGGGCGGTCACTGTAGCGCAGCGGTAGAGTTGCTGCCTTGCAGCGAATGCAGCGCCGGAGACCCAGGTTCGATCCCGACTACAGGTGCTGTCTGTATGGAGTTTGTACGTTCTCCCCGTGATCTGTGTGGGTTTTCTCTGAGATCTTCAGTTTCCCACCACACTCCAAAGACTTACAGGTTTGTGCATTAATTGGCTTGGTAAATGTAAAAATTGTCCCGAGTGGGTGTAGGATCGTGTTAATGTGCGGGGATCGCTGGTCGGCGTGGACCCGGAGGGCCGAAAGGGCCTGTTTCCGCGCTGTATCTCTAAACTAAACTAAGCTAAACTCTGTCACTGTCCAACGCTCGTGGCACCAAGATCTGGAAAGGAAGGAATAAGCATTTGAAAAGTGGTGAGTCTGGAATAAATGGGGAGTGAGGGGCAGGTTTGGGTGAGGTGGGGTAATGTTGGAGTGAGGGGACAGTGAGGGGGGAGAGCAAGAGGACTAAATGGGGAGTGAGGGGAGAGTGAGTGGGGAGTGAGAGGGCAAGGTTGGGGCCAAGAGGTGGAATGATGGTATTGAGATATCAACGAGGGGACTTGGGGGATTGAGGAGGGAGTGAGGGGTTGAAGGGGAATGAGTGGGCAACGTGAAGGGTCAAGTGGAGGACTGAAAGTGAAGGGAAGGGCAGGAAGCAGAAGTGAGGGGACGTGAAGGGGAATATTGTGTGTGAGGGGAATGAAGGACAGAGAGGATGCACTGAGACATCAGTGTGGTGGTAACAGGGAGTGATGGAGAGTGCAGGAAACAGGACACTGCGAGGAGTCAGTGAGCGGGAAGTGAGAGGAGAGGAGAATGGGGAGCAGTGAGGGTGGACCTGCCATTGTCTCTACCCACAGGCACAACAGCAACACGGCTACCACTGGTAGACAACAACTCTGTCACCGTCCAACACCAGTGCAGCAGTAGAGTTGCTGCCTTACAGAACTTGCAGCGCCGTAGACCCGGGTTCGACAACGGGTGCTGACTGCACGGAGTCTGTATGTTCTCCCCGTGACCGCGTGGGTTTTCTCTGAGATTTAGTTTAGTTTAGTTTAGTTTAGAGATACAGCGCGGAAACAGGCCCTTTCGGCCCACCATGTCCGTGCCGACCAGCGAACCCCGCACATTAACACTATCCTACACCCACTTGGGACAATTTTTACTTTTACCAAGCCAACTAACCTACAAACCTTTACATCTTTGGAATGTGGGAGGAAACCGAAGATCTCGTAGAAAACCCACGCAGGTCATGGGGAGAACGTACAAACTCCGCACAGACAGCACCCGTAGTCGGGATCGAACCCGGGTCTCCGGTGCTGCATTTGCTGTAAGGCAGCAACTCTACCCTTAATAATAATAATAATAATAATGCATTTTATTTGCTGGCACCTTTCTGGACACCCAAGGACACCTTACAGGACATAAAATCACAATACATTTATCAATATTAAATCTAGTTGATTAAAAACTAGATATCATTTAACAAAGAAACATATAAACATATAATCAGAGTAAAATAAGTTATAAAGACATCATGCCACCATGACCGTCCTAACCTCTTTGGTTTTCTCCCACCCTTGAAAGACGTACAGGTTTGTAGGTTAACTGGCCTGGTATAAATGTAAAATTGTCCCTAGTGTGTGTAGGATAGTGTTAGCGTGTGGGGATCGCTGCTCAGTGCGGACTCAGCGGGCCGAAGGGCCTGTTTCCACGTTGTATCTCTAAACTAAACTAAAGTAATCAGTGAGGAGGGAGTGAAGGAGAATGGGAGGGAGTGAGTAGTGAGACGGGGAGTGAGGGGGTTGCGATGGTGGGGAGCAGGGAGAGATGGGAGAATGGGAGGTCAATGAAGGAGAGTAAGAGGGACTGAAGGGGAGTGAGAGAGACCGACCGGACAAGGAGGCAGTGAGGGGTTTATAAAGTTGAGTGGCCTATGAGAGAGGAGTGAAGTGGAGTGGGAAGCTGTGAGGGATCGGTGAGGCTGTAGTACAGGCCAAGTGGAGTTGGAGTGGGGTGTGTAGTGAATGGAGTTCAGGGGGGAGGGGGGCAGTGGGGCTGGGGTAAAAGAGAGAGCCTATAAAGTGTGTAGGAAAGAACTGCAGATGCTGGTTTAAATCGGAGGTAGACACGAAAAGCTGGAGTAACTCAGCGGTTCAGGCAGCATCTCTGGGGAGAAGGAATGGGTGACGTTTCGGCCCGAGGCCCTTTACCTTCTTCCAGCTGAATTACTCAAGTTGTGACTGCAGCTGCAGAGGGGAAATTATCGCTAAACTGAAGCTGCAAGAATTTATTTCTGTTAATTTTGCTGAAGTCAGACCTGAGGTGTAGTCACGGTGACCGTGTCTATATTGGTTATTGCATAACAGAACATTTTCATAAATTCTGCTTGTTTGCAAGATATCCCTACAACTGGAACCTTAATTAGAATTTCATGCTTAATTAACCATGCACAAGCTTAAACATTTTTGCGGCAAGAATGTGCACTCACCCGGTAATATTGCACCAAATTGGATGAGAGCAGAGCACAGGCTTGTTCTAGCAATCACAAACTGCTGACAACATAATATAGTAAGTGTCGGAAGGAACTGCAGATGCTGGTTTACACCCAAGATAGACACAAAATGCTGGAGTAACTCAGTGGAACAGGCAGCATCTCTGGAGAGAAGGAATGGGTAACATTTCAGGTCAAGACCCTTCTTCAGACCCTTCCTCAGTGTGAAGTAGGGTCTCATTCCGAAACGTCACCCATTCCTTCTATCCAGAGATGCTGCCTGAGCCACTGAGTTACTCCAGCATTTTGTCCCTATCTTTCTATAATATAGTTAAGTTTGGTTGAGACTGGCCAGTGCAATGGTGTTGGATTGCAATTGGAAAATGAGTTTCTGTGAGAAACATGCACCTGCTTTCACTCTAATCTTAGATAGACAGAAAATGCTGGAGTAACTCAGCAGGACCCATTCCTTCTCTCTAGAGATGCTGCCTGTCCTGCTGAGTCTACTTCACAACCAGCATCATTGACAGTGCCACACCACAACTCCTCCCTCACAGTCATGCACAGGAAGGTCAAGCTAAATAGGATCTGTAAATTCGCTCAGATAGTGCAACACATCATACTGTATATGGTACATTATCTAACCTAAAGGTGACGCAATGGTGGCGCAGCGGTAGAGCTACTGCCTTACAGTATCAGTGACCCTGGTTCTATCCTGACTCTGTGTGTTGTCTATACGGAGTTTGTACATTCTCCCTGTAACCTGCATGCATTTTTTACGAGATCATCGGTTTCCTCCCACACTGCAAAGACGTACAGGTTTGTAGGTTTGTTGGTTTGGTATATATGTCAAATTGTCCCTAGTGTGTGTCGGGTAGTGTTAGTGTGCTGGGAACCGCTGGTCAACGAGGACCCGGTGGTCCGAAAGGCCTGTTTCCGCGCTGTATCTCCAAACTAAACTACAGTAAATAACTAAACTCAATGGGTCAGGCAGCATCTGGGGGGTGAATGGTCAGGGGGTGTTTCTTTAGACATCCGAGGGGGAGCAATGAGAGGGGGTCTTATAGAATCCAGATGTAGTGAGGAAGAGAGCTTCTTCAAAGATATCATACTTTGAGGAGATTGCGCAGTGGAGCAGTAAAATGGAGGCACAAGAAACTGCAGATGCTGAAATTGTGTGCAAAAGACAAAGTGTTGGAGGAACTCAGCAGGCAGCATCTGTGGAGGGATTGGACAGGCAATGATTTGGTTTGGGACTCTTCTTCAAACTCAAGAAGAGTCCCAACCCAAAACGTTGCCTTTCCATTCCCTCTCCAGATGCTGCCCCACTGAATTCCTCCAGCAGTTTGTGTTTTTGCTCCAGGGTGACCTGCTGCCTCCTTAATGTTTGGATCAGGGATGTCTCAGAGTGGCTGTAGAGCATTTTGAAGGGGGAATAGCTGGCATAGAGTTATGGAGTCATGGAGTGATACAGTGTGGAAACAGGCCCTTCGGCCCAACTTGCCCACACCGGCCAACAATGTCCCATCTACACTAGTCCCACTTGTCTGCGCTTGGTCCATATCCCTCCAAACCTGTCCTATCCATGTACCTGTCTAACAGTTTCTTAAATGATGGGATAGTCCCTGCCTCAACTACCTCCTCTGGCAGCTTGTTCCATGCACCCACCACCCGTTGTGTGAAAAAGTTACCCCTCGTATTCCAATTAAATCTATCTCCCTTCACCTAGAACCTATGTCCTCGATTCCCCGACTCTGGGCAAGAGACTCTATTCATCTACCCGATCTATTCTTCTTATGATTGTGTATACCTCTATAAGGTCCCCCCTGATCCTCCTGCGCTCCATGGAATAGAGACACAGCCTACTCAACCTCTCTCCCTATAGCTCACACCCTCTAGTCCTGGCAACATCCTCGTAATGGCAGTGGTCGTCATGCATGTTGACACCAATGACATAGGGAGGAGCAGGGTGAGAACGTGCGACACAAGTTTAGGGAGCTACGTCACCATTTAAAGAGCAGAACCTCAAAGGTTGTAACTACTGGATTGCTGTAGTGCCATGAGCTGGTATAGATATACTAGCATAGGTCTGGCGAGATGGCCCAAGGGGTCTGAAGAAGGGTTTCGACCCGAAACGTTGCCTATTTCCTTCGCTCCATAGTTGCTGCTGCACCCGCTGAGTTTCTCCAGCATTTTTGTGTGCTCATTGAAAATAGGCGCAGGAGTAGGCCATTCAGCCCTTCAGGCCAGCACCGCCATTCAATATAATCATGGCTGATCATCCAAAATCAGTACCATTCCTGTTTTCCCTCATATCCCTTGATTCCTTTAGCTCTAAGAGCTAAATCTAACTCTCTCTTAAAAACACCTAGTGAATTGGCCTCCACTGCCTTCTGTGGCAGAGAATTCCACAGAATCACAACTCTCTGGGTGAAACTGCGAGTTTCACTGAGAGTATGAGCACATTGAAATTTGTAGTGTGCTAGTTTTTCATGAGAGAGGTGACAGAAATGGAGTTCTTCACAGAATTGGTCTGAAGAAGGGTCCTGACCCAAAACATCGCCTGTCCATTCCCTCTATAGTTACTGCCTGACCCGCTGAGTTCCTCTAGCACTTTGTGTTTTGTGCAGTTTCTTGTGTCTCTGGGAAATTCATCTCCATCATTCTGCGCAGAGTGTTTTTCCACCAAAGTGGGCAGGGAGATTGATTGTATCTCTGTCACAGAGAGTTAGTTATCCTGAAACTGCAAGGGATTTCAGGTTGTATATAAATCTTATAGGACCACACATTGAAAATATTCTTCCTCAGTTGCGCCTGCTGTGTTTATGCCACCATGCAGCATCAAACAGTGGCGTTTGGCGTCTGAATGTAATCAGCACTCTAGTCACTAAGCTAGAGAGCTCTTGCAGTCTGAGCCTTGCAGGTGCCACATCGGAAGCCAAGACAATGGCCTGGACTGAAAGAGTAGGATTTGGATGCCCAGAGGCTAGTGAAGGCGTTTTCCAGAATATTGGCTGAAGCTCTCTCACTGCATTGTGCCTTACAGCATCCTTAAGGGCCTGTCCCACTCGGGTGTCATTTGCGCGTCACGCAGGTGACTCGCGAAGATTTTGTGAATCCCAAAATCCTGGGGCGCCGCGTGCGACCGCGAGTCACTGCCTATGTCACCACGCACCATGCGCGCGTAGTGCACGCCATGCGCGCATCACGTGCGCGTCATGAATGATGTCGCGTAAATGAAGCGCAAATGATGCCCAAGTGGAACAGGCCCTTTACTGCATTGTGCCTTACAGCAATGAATGTGAAAACTACCCCGGGCTTGGACTGACCACCAAAAAGGTGGGAGGGGAAAGAGACAAAGGAAGTAGAGGAGAAGGAGAAGGGACTAGAGAAGGAGGAGAGGCCTTTTCTAGTCTTGTTCTCAGCTAATATTTCTTCTCACTTTGTTGAAGCTCCTTAATGAATTGTTTTATAACTGTTGGCAGACCAATTTCCCTCCTGGGATAAATAAAGTTCCATCACATAGTATTGAATGGTATTGTATCCTTTTCATATCGTATCATATCGAAAGTAAAGTTCAGATAATGAAGCAGTTCATGTTTGCATTCGGGGTGGTTCGGTGGTGCAGCTGGGAGTGCTGCTGTCCCTCAGCCCCAGCTGGCCGCAGTTTGATCCTGACCACGGATGCTGTTTGTGTGGAGTTTGCATGTCGTATGCTTGATTACGTGGATTTCCTCCCACATCTGACAAACGTATAGGTTGGTCAGTTCACCGACTGCTGCAAGTTGCTCCTAATGTGCAGGTAGAATCTGGCGAGAATAAAATGGGACAAGTGTGGGATTGGTGATGATTGGTGCAGACTCTTTGGGTTGAAGGGCATGTTTCCATGCTTATTCTACGACTCTATATCCGCTAGGTAAAGGCTCTGTCTTACCTGTTTGCTGTCATCGGCGGTGAAGCGCGGCGTCGCCGGTAGCGGGGACCGCACGGCAACGGCAAGAGCGCCAAGCCTATCCACTGGAGCACCGCACGGATGCTGCGCGGGGTCCGAGTAATTCAAATACCGCTGGTCCCACGTGCTTGCGGTAAGTAAAAAAAAGGGCGGGCCGACTGCGATGACGTCGGCCCGCCGCACGTGACTCACTAGCGGCGGCTGTGGCGGCGGCCGTCCTGATCGCGGCGCTGTAGCGGTGGCTGTGCCTGCGGCCGTGCCTGCGGCCGTGCCGCACACGTGCCTCACTGGCGGAGGCACGTGCCTCACTGGCGGAGGCTGTGGCAGTGGAGGTTTGACTGGCGGCGGCCCGTGCGGGCGGCCGTGCCGCACTCGTGCATCACTGGTGGAGGATGTGCGGTAAGAATATAGTTTTAAACAGTGTAGGTTTTATTTTAGCACTGTGCGGTGTTGGGAACACCGCCGCACGGCCCTGGAATTGTGCGTTCTCACGAGTGCGCGGCAGATTCTTCCCGTTTCGCCGCCAATGACCGCAGACTCGTGAGACAGGCCTTTAACCATTAGGCTTGCATTCGTAAATGGCAAGCAGCAATTTTGCAACACAATTGCCAGGAAGTTCCATCTCTTCCAACCAAGGAGATCCAAACTGCATCTACATGACATTCAACAGCATTCCAACACTGAATGCCCTGCCATCTGCAACCCAGTGATTAGAAATGAAATCTGCTTGGACCTGACAGATAATTACTTTAGTTTAGTTTAGAGAAACAGGCCCTTTTGCCCACCGAGTCCACCTGCCATCGATCACCCATACACCAGTTCTATCCGACACACCAGGACCAATTTACAGAAGCCAATTAACCAACAACCCTGCACTTCTTTTGAACGTGGGAGAAAACCTGAAAACCACACCAGTACAGGGAGAGTGTAAAAAAACTCTGCATAGACAGCACCTGAGGTCAGGATCGAACCCAGGTTTCTGGCGCTGTGAGGCAGCAGCTCTACCGCTGCACCACTGTGCTGCCCTACTCCTGTTGTAAGTGCATATCGGGAGCTGGATGATGTGCAATAAAATGTACACTTCCTGATTACCTCAAATTGTCCAGACCCAAAGAATTGTAATGGAATTTTCTGCATTTGCTTGGATGAGTGCTGCATCAACAATGCAAGGAACCTAGCAGTATGTTGGTGAAGGCTTCATTGGCTATAGCAGGCTTTCAGTTCAGTTTGGTTTAGTTTATTGTCAAGAGCACCGAGGTACACTGAAAAGCTTTTGTGGCGTGCTAAACAGCCAGCGGAAAGACAACACTGAGCCATTCACAGTGTACAGATACATGGTAAGGGAATAACGTTTAGTGCAAGACAAAGCCAGTAAAGTCCGATCAAAGATAGTCCGAGAGTCACCAATGAGGTAGATTCAATGCCCTTTAGATATGGGGGATGGCACCAGTGGTCTGGAGAATGGTAATAGCCCTGTCCCACAGTGCGAGTTCACTCCAAGAGCTCTCCCGAGTTAAAAAAAATAATCAAACTCGTGGTAAGCACGGAGAATGAACGTAGCGGGGACGTCGGAGCTCGAGGACGTCTCTTAGCACTAAAGGCAGGTACCAGGGAAGACTCGCTAATGGCAGGTAAGCACGGGAAGACTCGTGAAGATTTTTCAACATGATGAAAAATGTCCACGAGAGCCCCGAGTACCGACGAGTGGCCATTACCGTAAATCTCCGAGTAAATCTCAGGGCAAACTCGGGAGAACTCTTGGAATGAACTGTTACTCCCTTGTTCAACAAAGGGGTTAAGGATAAGCCCAGCATCCACTAGTAGCCAGTTTAATCTCAGTGTGGAAAAAGCTTTGAGCCACATTGATCCAGGACAACGTTGATAGTTAACTGAAGATGAATGGATTAATTAAGGCAAGCCAGCACGGATTTGTTAACGGGAAGGGTCTCGGCCCGAAACGTCACCCATTTCTTCTCTCCAGAATGCTGCCTGTCCCTCCATCTTTTTGTGTCTATCTTCACGTTTAACCAATTCAATAGAATCTTTTGATGAGGACGTGGGTAGAGATAATGAAGGCAATGCTGTTGATGTGATATGTGTGAACCTCCAGAAGACTTTTAAAGTGTCACTTGATCATAGGTAAAGTTGAAACACCTGAGCTAAAAGGGAAATTGATGGTATAATTACAAAGTTGGCTCGAGGACATTCTGCAGAATGTTGTGTGAATGGTTGTTTCTCAGAGTGGAGGAAGGTGAATAGTCATCCAGGACCTGTGCTAAAGCTTTATTTTGGATCTGTATTAATGGCTTAGACCAGGGTATAATCTCTAACTTTGCAAACAGCATAAAACTGTGAACTGTAGAAGAATGTGTTTGAATAGTGAATAGATAGAGAGAAGATTGTGTTAGAATAATGAATAGGCTTGGATAGAGTGGATGAGGAGAGGATGTTTCCACTTGTGGGAGAGTCTAGGACTAGAGGTCATAGCCTCAGAATAAAAGGAGGTTCCTTTAGGAAGGAGATGAGGAGGAATTTCTTTAGTCTGGCAGTGGTGAATCTGTGGAATTCTTTGCCACAGAAGGCTGTGGAGGCCAGGTCAATGGATATTTTTAAGGCAGAGATAGATACTGTAGATTCCTGATAAGTGCGGGTGTCAGGGTTTATGGGGAGAAGGCAGGAGAATGGGGTTAGGAGGGAGAGGTAGATCAGCCATGATTGAATGGCAGAGTAGACTTGATGGGTCGAATGGCCTAATTCTGCTCCTATCACTTATGACCTAATGATTGTGATTGGCTGATGCAAGGCAGATACAGTTTAATGTCAAGAACGGTGAGATGAAGAATTTTGGCAAGAAGAATAAGAAGAAGCAATAACGGGACAAAAGACACTATTCTCAATAGCATGCAGGAGCAGAGAAACCTGGGGCGTGAGTGCACAAATTATAGAGAGTGTCAGGGCAAGTTGATAAATCCATTAATGACGCATACATTATGTTGGACTTTATCATTAGTGGGGGAAATCATGCTGAACATTTAGTAAAAACTGATCTGGTCTGAACCAGAGTTGTGTTCAATTCTGGCTGCGTTATTACAGGGAGGATATGGCGGCATTAGACAGTGTCCAGTGGAGATTTATGAGAACGATTCTTGGAATGATGGAATGCAGCTACAAAGATTAATTAGAGACTCTGGGACCTTTAGAAAAGAAAAGACGGAGGTGAGATCTGATAGAAGTGTATAATGTGATGAGGGGCCTGGATGAAGGATCAGTGACTAGAGGTCACAAGTATAAAATAAGGTGGAATAAGATTAAGAACGACATGAAGGAAATCTTTCTTGTGCTGAACGTGGTTGGAATCTGGAATGCATTGCCTGCAGATGTGGTGGACACAGGCTCCACTGCAATCTTCAGGAGGGAATTCGGTAAATATAGGCCAGATGACATAGGTTTAAGGTGGTGGAAAAGATTTAATAGGGACCTGAGGCGTAACCTTTTCACACAAAGGGTTGGTCTACCAACCAAGCTGCCAGAGGAGGTAGTTGAGGCAGGGACTACCCCAACATTTAGGAAACAGTTAAGGGCCTGTCCCACTTAGGCAATTTTTCAGGCGACTGCAGGAGACTATGCAGTCGCCACATGGTCAGCCACATGTACTCACAGTCACCTGATTCTGCGGCTTGGCACGGACACTATAATAACTGGCACTAGCCACTTCAATAACTGGCACTGGCCACTCAAATCAGCCACCCCGGACATGTTTATGATTGGTCTTACTGTATTTTAATGTTGTTTTTATCTATTTTAACTTTATACTGTTCCATCAGGGACTGGATTGTTTTTTAGTGTTATTATGTGTGAAATGTTTTAAACTTCATGTGCGATGCTCCGGTATTCCCTGGGAAACGTCTTCTCGTTTTGCACTCCACAACTGTTGCTTGCAAGATGACAATAAAGGAATTGAATTGAATTGAATTGAATGTTCGCGCAGGTAGTTGCCGGGGAGTCGCCTTCATGGTCGCGAGGAGTTCCCGCATTCTGGGAATTGGTCGCGGCCTCATTATGGTCGCCGTGAATTTTTCAACATTTTGAAAAATTAGCGGCAACTAGAAATGAAGCCGCCATGGAGAGTAGCGAGAATTCTCGTGCCGCAGGTGGGTTGCCAGGAGGTCCTAGTGGGTTGCCAGGAGGTCAAAGCTTCTCGGAGGTTCTTGTAGGTTGTAGCCGGTGCTGACTGGTGAATTTCATTGGCTCATTGGGGAAAAAAAGGTAAGCAGTAGTTTTCAAAACCAAGGATAACCGACTGGTAATGTAATGTCCGCCGAGCTTCACAACCGCGTATCTCTGGCTTCTTAAAAGTTGTCTCCACTCCTTCTCCCCCCTTCTCCCCCTTCTCCCCCCTCTCTCTCCCCCCCTCTTTTAAAGGACTTACTGTGCTTTAGCCATCTTAATTCCAGCGCCAACCTTCCTGTTCATTGCGGTGTGTGTCTGTATCACCTTGGCTTTGCACCATGTGAATTTTTTAGACAGCGCTCCCCCCGCTTGCCCTGTCCCCCACCTGCATAACGGGCTGGTGAAGGAAGCGATGTTTTGTGTGTGTGTCTGACAGTCGCCGTTCCAGTTGCTGTTTTTTCAGGCAACTGCCGGCAACTTGACAGTCGCTGGCAGTCCGGTGAAAAATCGCCTAAGTGGGACAGGCCCATTAAACAGGTACATGGATAGGACAATTTTGGAGAGATGTGGACCAAATGCTGGCAGGTGGGACTAGTGTAGTAGGGACAGGTTGGCCGGTGTGGGCAAGTTGGGCCGAAGGGCTTGTTTCCACACTGTATCACTCTACGACTATGAGGGCAATAGAGATGAGAGCTGAGGAGTGGTAGCAGTGGGAGAGAGCTGGCACGAACTCGATGGTCTGAGTGGCTTCCTTCTGTGCTATAACCTATCTATGATATTCGGAAACCGTCTGTAAAACATTTATACGTAGCCTGCACTTTGCAGCATCTGCTGCCTCATTAAATATTTACACCTGAGCTACTGGAGGTGAGCAGGTGGCTCAGATAGTTACTGAGATTAACAAATAGACGTGTCAACCCCTTGCTGCGATCAATGTACAGCACAGTTGCACAGGACCATATGTTACAAAAATACAATTACTGTAGATGAGATGTGTGCAATCTGGCCAAATTGCACGCATATTTAATAAAGATTTTAAAACCATTTGAATATTTAATTATAATTATTCTGCACACATGTTTAACTCAGATGGCCTTTTGAAAATAAGATATCCAATAATATTCCAATAGGCTTTTGATGAATGAGAGCAGATCTTTTATGCAATCACAGGAACCCGCCTCAGTGCGTTGGCATTATTTTGCATCACCTATCTTTACTCCAGTAACTGAAAGATGATGAAACATACCATGCACCATGGTCTCTGTGGATGCACACACAGTAACGTGAACTCAGTGGCCATGTGCAAAAGAGCAAGAGAAATAGACACCAGCTTCAGAACACACCGAACTCCACACTACAGTCAGAACATTGAACAAGGGGACCACACTGACACTTACCGAATAGTGAAAGGCTTGGACAGAGTGGATGTGGTGAGGATGTTTCCACTGGTGGGAGAGTTTAGAACCAGAGGTCATAGCCTCAGAATTAAAGGACGTTCCTTTAAGAAGGAGATGAGGAGGAATTTCTTTAGTCAGAGGGTGGTGAATCTATGGAATTCTTTGCCACAGAAGGCCTTGGAGGCCGTCAATGGATATATTAAAGGCAGAGATAGATAGATTCTTGATTAGTATGGGTTACAGGGGTTATAGGGAGAAGGCAGGAGAATGGGGTTAGCAGTGACAGATAGATCAGCCATGATTGAATGGTAGTGGAGTTGATCGTCCAAATGGACTATTTCTGCTCCTATCACTTTTGATCTTATGAACATATAGTGAAAATCATACTACAGTAAGAACATATACGGAAACCTACTCCACGGCAAGAACACGCAGAGACCCACACTAGTCAGTACATGTAGAAACTCACACCATATTCATTGTATGTTGAGACCCACACTACAGTCAGAACACACTGTATGCCACACGACAGCAAGAACACACTGAAAGCCAGATCTCAGCAAGAACACACTGTAACCCACACGACAGTCAGAGCAGATTGCGATTAGACCCACACTCCAATCAGAACAAACCAAAAGCTCCAAGGAGCTTTACTCCAAGGAGACCCACACTGCAGCGAGAGATCAGTTGAGAAGTCCACACTGTCAGCATGACGTTGCAGAACACTCTGAGGTTTCCTATTTATTTATTTTATATTTTGGATTGTGGGTTATGTTGGTAAAGACAGTAGTTAAGTCATCTTGGAATTGCTCTCGGGAAGATGGTTCTGAGTAACCCACTTGAACTGCTGCAGTCCTGATGAACGATGCTCCCTTTGTGCTACTGGAGAAGTGTTTCCAGGCTTAGAGTCAATGAAGTCCTAGGACCAGTGATATATTTCCCTGATGGTGCGCCATGTGAAGTGACCCTGAAGCCCTTTTCCTTTTCTGGTGATAAAGGTTATATATGAGGAAGATGGCACGGGAACTGCGGAACCAAGGGGATGAATATATGCAGTGCATTTTATAGATGACATTCACTGTAGCTACTGTGCAGGGGTTGTGGAGAGAATGACTGTTTAGTGTTTCATGAGGTGCCAAACAAATGGACTACTGTCTTCTGGAAGGTTTAGTTTAGATTAGTTTAGAGACACAGCTTGGAAACAGGCCCGTCGGCCCACTGAGTCCGCACCGACCAGCGATCCTCGCACATTAACACTACCCTACACATTAGGGACAAATTTACATTTAATTCAAGTTAATTAACCTACAAACCTGTACGTCTTTGGAGTGTGGGAGGAAACCGAAGATCTTAGAGAAAACCTACGCAGGTCATGGGGAGAAGGTACAAACTCTGCACAGATAAGCACCCGTAGTCAGGATCGAACCCGGGTCTCTGGCGCTGTAAGACAGTAGCTCTACCACTATGCCTCCGTGTTGAGCTTCTTGAGAGTGAAATAGTCAGACAGATGGAAACAGGCCCTTCGGCCCTATTCATCCATGCCGACCAAGATGCCCCATCTAAGCTAGTGCCATTTGCCCATGTTTGATCCATATCCCTATAAACGGTTTCTATCTATGTACCAATCCAAATCCTACTGGCAACTAGTTTCATATACATGGTATCCTTTGAGCGATAACATTGTACCTCAGGTTCCTGTTAAATCTATCCCTTCGCATTAACCATGCTCCCTCAAGTTCTTAATTCTCCAACCCTTGGAGAAAGACTTCTCCAACCCTTGGAGAAAGACATTCACCCTGTCTATACCTCTCATGATTTTTCACACTTTCACAAGATTATCCCTTTGAGGTTACTCCACAGTGTCCTAGAACCAAAGTCCTAGCCTGCCCAACGTCTCCCTGTAGCTCAGCCCTCGGGTCCTGGCAAAATCCTCATCAATATTTTCTGTACTCTTTCCAGGTTAATGGGATCTTTATATGGCAGGGTGGCAAATCTGAACACAAAACCCTAAGTGTGGCCTCCCCGACATCTTACATAAGTTATATTCATCCAGGCACGCAGGATTTATTTTATCATGCTCCAACTCTATGCCTTGTAGTTGATATAACATGAATCTTACCTGCCATGACCAAATGTGCAGGGAGGAACTGCAGATGCTGGTTTAAACTGAAGATAGACACAAAATGCTGGAGTAACTCAGCGGGATAGGCAGCATCTCTGGCGAGAAGGAGTGGGTGACGGTTTGAGCTGAGACCCTTCTTCAGACTGATGTCAGGGGAGAGGGAGATGCATAGATAATGTAGTGTAAGGTGTGAAAATAGGACAAAGGGAATGGAGATCAAGGAAAATGTATAGATCATTGTTAGCTGGGAGAAGGTAACAACAAAGCAAACAGAGATAAAATGTAGTCAGAGACAGTCAGACTGGTTGGAGAACTGGGAAGGGGAGGGATGGAGAGAGAGGAAAAGCAAGGATTACTTGAAGTTAGAGAAGTCAATGTTCATACCGCTGGGTGTAAGCTAGCCAAGTGAAATATGAGGTGCTGTTCCTCCAATTTGCGCTGGGCCTCACTCTGAAAATGGAGGAGGCCCAGGACAGAAGTGTCAGTGTGGGAATGGGAGGGGGAGTTAAAGTGTTTAGCAACCAGGAGATCAGGTAGGTTTAGGCGGACTGAGCGGAGGTGTTCACCGAAACAATCGGCAAGCCTGCCATGACTGAATGTTGTCTAGGTCCAATGCATGCAGGCATAGGCTGCTTTATTTGTTGAGGAGTGGTAAGTAGAAATGAACATATTGCAATCATCAGCGAATATCCTCACAGTGGTCTTATGATGGATAAAAGGTTGAGATAGGTCATTGTATTCAGTGAGAACCTGGTGAATCTCCACCTGAAGTGAATGCTTCACATGTGTAGGAAGGAACTGCAGGTGCTGGTTTCCACTGAAGATAGACACAAAGTGCTGGAGTAACTGAGCAGGACAGGCAGCATCTCTGGAGAGAAGGAATGGGTGACATTTCAGGTCGAGACATTTCTTCAGATCCAGAGACGATGCCTGTCCCATTGAGTTACTCCAGCATTTTGTGTCTATCTGAATGTTTCATCTTATCGCGTGCAGAAAGTATGAATTCAACACGGCGAAAGGAGGAAATTAACTGGTCGCAAGGAAAAGTAACCGCAAGGGAAACGGACTGTTGCAAATCGCCAGTTAGTCACTAATGCCCTTTCCAGAATCTATATTATTGACGAACCATGTAGCCAAGTCTTCTGACAATACAGAAGTAATTAGGAAAGCAAGCTATAAGGATGACACAGTCTGTTAAGGAACATCAATAGTGTAAGCTAGAGAGGCAAACAATTGGCAGATAGGGTAAACGAAAGGTGCTCTACTTTGGTTGGAAGAATTGAAAAGCACAATGGTGCTAAAATGAAGAGAGAACAGAATGCTCCTGGACAGAAAGTCCTGAGCTTCCTCATACCCCAAAGCACATTCAGGTAGAGCAAGGAATTAGATCATCAAAATATGTTTTTTATTGCATAACATAAAGGTTATCAAGAGGGTCAAGAGTGTTTAAATGTCATATGTACTGAAAATTCTGAATTGCAACAGCATAACAGGTACTGTTATAGATAACGTAATAAATAGAAATGATCAATAAACAAAAAGAATAATAGTGCAAAAAGGCCCAAAGTCCATAGTGCGATCAAGACAGCTAATATTTGGTTTAGTTGGTGTTTGTGTTGTTCGGGAGCCTGAAGGTTGGTGGGAAGCTGTTCTTGAACCTAGTTGTCACTGTTTTCAGACTCCTGTACCTACTTCCCAATGGCAGGAGTGAAATGCGAGTGTGACCAGGGTGGTGTGGATCCTTAATGATGGTGGTTGACTTTTTGTGGCACCACCTCCTATAGATCCCTACGATGGTTTGAGTTTTGAGTTTAGATTATTGTCACGTGTACTGAGGTACAGCGAAAAGCTTTTGTTGCGTGCTCACCTGTCAGTGAAAAGATCGAGCCATCCAGATACGTGATAACGGGAATAATATGAATAACGTTTAGTGCAAGATGAACCCAGTAAAGTCTGATCAAAGATAGTCCGAGGGGGCTCCAGTGAGGTAGTTCAGGACTGCTCTCTGGTTGAGGTAGGATGGTTCAGTTGCCTGATAACAGCTGGGAAGAAACTGTCCCTGAATCTGGAGGTGTGCGTTTTCACACTTCTATACCTTTTGCCCGATGGGAGAGGGTAGAGAGAGTGACCAGGTTGCGACTCGTCTTTGATTATGCTGCTGGCCTTGCCGAGGCAGCGTGAGGTATAAATGGAGTCAATGGAAGGGAGGTTGATTTGTGTGATGGTCTGGGCTACGTTCACAATTCTCTGCAATTTCTTGCGGTCTTTGATGGAGTTGTTCCCAAACCATGCTGTGACGTATCGCGATAAAATGCTTCCTATGGTGGGGAGGTCTGTACCCGTGATGCATCAGGCAGCATCCACCACCTTTGTAATCTCCTTCATTCCTGCTGTTCGAGTTACTGAACCGTGCAATCAGTCAATACGCTATGTACTGTACACCTGTCGGAGTTCAAGAGAGTATTCGTCGATATACCAAATCTCCTCAAACTTCCAAGGAAGTAGAGACGTTGACGGGCTTTCTTTATGATTGAACCAAAGTGCTGGGCCCAGGAGAGATCTTCAGAGATATGCGGCCTCAGGAAGTTGAAGTTGCTGACTCTCTCCACCGCCGACCCATTGATGAACACTGGTTTGTGGATCCTCAACACCGCCCTCACTTCTAAAGGAATACCTGTAGTTATTGAAACAGGCAAGATTCTGAGCGGGATTAACTGAGCAGATGCAAAGAGGGTGATTCCCCACCTGGGTTACATAGTCTCAGACTGAGGGGACATTCATTTAAAATCAGAAAGGAGGAATTTTTTCTCTCAGATTGTTGTAAACTGTTGGAATTTTCCAGTCCAGAGGACGAGCAGGTTGAATCATCGGATGTGTTAATGGCTGATCTTTGTTCTATAGGTGAATTGGTTTAGTTTACTTTAGCTTAGAGATACAGCACGGAAACAGGACCTTTGGTCCATGCCGTCCAATGATCCCCACACATTAACACTCTCCTACACACACTAGGGACAATTTACCTACATATCAAGTTAATTAACCGACAAACCTGTACGTCTTTGGGGTGTGGGAGGAAATCAAAGATCTCGGAAAAACCCCACGCAGGTCACGGGGAGAATGTACAAACTCCGTACAGACAGCACCCGTAGTCGGGATCGAACCCAGGTCTCTGGCGTTGCAAGCACTGTAAGGCAGCAACTCTACCACTGCGCCACCATGCCACCCTGAAGGAGATTAAAGATATGGGAAGGGCAAGAACGTGGAGCTCTAAGATCAGATTGGCCAAAATATTATTGAATGGCAAAGCAGGTTCCTCAGACCACGTGGCCTGTTACTGCTCCCATTTCCTGTTCTGAAATTAGCCATCCCTACTCAATGTCCCCCCTGTAACTCCCATTCCATTACCGTCATTTCTACTCCATTCTGCTTGACTCCAGTCCCATTCCATGCGGTTGACTCGATAATACAATAAAATCAGCAAATGCTAGAAATATCTGTCAGGTCAGAGACTACCTGCAGAGCGAGATGTGTAGTCAATGGTCCAGGTGATGATATTTCATCAGATGGCAGGCCATTAACTTAAAACATTAACCCTGTTTCCCCCCCACAGAAGCTGCCTGACATGTTGAGTATTTTCAAGATTTTATGCCATTAGTTCACAATTGCAGGATGTGTAGCAGCAAGGAACTGCAGATGCTGGTCTAAACCGAAGATTGTTGCAAAAAGCTGGAGTAACTCAGAGGGACAGGCAGGAATGGAGAGAAGGAATGGGTGACGTTCTCTCTCTGGAGAGGATGAATGGGTGACCTTGCGGGTCGTGACCCCTCTTCAGACTGGTTAGGGATCAGGTGAATCGTGGTCACCTCATCTATTTTCTGAACTGGCTTTATAGTATCGAAGTGGCTCCAGGATTCACTTCCAGAAGGTAGATCTCAAAACCTAATTCATTTCATTTCATCCCCACACTTGTGGATTTTTTTTTTAGAATTCACTTAGATTATTCTGGAATTGAAAAATCTCCATTGAGCATGAAGCCACTGGATAGTTATAAATCACAGGTGTTCTTCAGGGAAGGAACTCTGCCATCCGCATCTTTATGTGACTCCAGAGTGACTGAAATGCTTGTGGAATTTATTGTTCCCTGAAGCAGCCGATACCCACACAGGGGCAACATTGAATGTGTAATAAATCCTGGCTGAGCAAAGATGCCCACAACTCACGAAGGAATAATAAGTTGTATTTATTTACGATTAATCCCGTATCCCTCCCTCACCATATTCAGATGCAATTTCACACATGCTTTAAGCCAGCTGAGGCACACAGCCATTTCAAACCATTAAAAGGGAAGCAAGAGGCTCTGACAAATTATCCCCCGTTTTGCAGTATTTCTGGTGTATGAAAAATATTCTTGTTTAGCTGGTTAAGTTACACATTAAGATCTCCAGAAAGCAAATGACTCAACAGGTCAACACAATTCAGAACACTACATTTGAGGAAGGACATTCTTGCTATTGAGGGAGTGTAGCGCAGGTTCACCAGGTTAATTCCCGGGATGGCAGGACTGACATATGATGAAAGAACGGATCGACTGGGCTTATATTCACTGGAATTTAGAAGGATGACTGGGGATCTTATAGAAACATATAAAGTTCTTAAGGGATTGGAAAGGCTAGATGCAGGAAAAATGTTCCCGATGTTGGGGGAGTCCAGAACCAGAGGTCTCAGTTTAAGAATAAGGGATAAGCCATTTAGGACTGAGATGTGGAAAAACTTTTTTTCAACCTGTGATTGTGAATCTGTGGAGGCCAATTCACTGGTTGTTTTCAAGAGAGTGTTAGATATAGCTATTAGGGCTAACGGAATCAAGGGATATGGGGAGAAAGCTGGGTACTGATTTTGGATGATCAGCCATGATCATATTGAATGGCGGTGCTGGTTCAAAGGGCTAAATGGCCTACTCCTGCACCTATTTTCTGTGTTTCTATATGACCTTATCTGTTTGAAATTATTCTTATTCAGAAAAATGTCCCCAATGAAAATTGCAAGGCCCTGCTAAACAATTTTCAATGAGTCACCAGCTCATCTTGCTGACTCACATTTTTCAAACTTCCTACTGAAAGGTCAAGAAACAGAAGGTCTAATTCTTGACCCATGGTGACGCATCTGCTTAGATCAATAATAGGATTTTGGGGCTGTGATTTCAACAGGGAATATTTAAAATATTGATTCAGCAATGCCTTCAAAACCGACGGAGCTTCCTTTATTGTTGTACAAGCAACATGTTTTGAATGTACAAACAAAGAACTGCAGATGCTGGTTAATACACAAAAGGACAAATTGCTGGAGTAATTCAGCGGCTCGGGCAGCGTTTCTGGAGAACCTGGATAGATGACGTTTCGGGTCAACATCCTTCTTCAGAATACTAGAACACATCAAAGTATCTGAAACGTTACCTGTCCGTGTGTTGTCCAGGGATGCTGCCTGAGTTACTCCAGCTCTCTGTGTCCTAACATGATGTTTTTAATGATGTTGTGATACTAAGCAGCGAATGTGTTCTATTAGCTACACAGAAAGTCGATGAATTAATCCCCATTTACAAACAATAAAACAGGTTGCATCTATGCTCAAGATGGCAAAGGTAAACATATGGGCTAGTGGAATCAAGGGATATGGGGAGATGGCAGGCACGGGTTATTGATTGGGGACGATCAGCCATGATCACAATGAATGGCCTCCTCCTGCACCTATTTTCTATGTTTCTATGTTTCTATCTATAATTCTTTGACTATGCAGATAATAATTGATCACACACCAATGTATATGCATAGAAAATGCTGGTAACACATTTATAGGGCTGGAGTCTTTCATGAGAACATTACATTTGCAGTAAGCAACGTGAGTATATTTCCTTGTGTCAGGAGCAGATTGGTCTTTCTCCATGGAGCTGCTTGGGGTAGAGATCGATTCGCTTGGGAGAGGGGTATTGGAATAAAATGGAGAACAATTAATAAAACCATTTAGTAACTGATTCGATCACTATAAGACTCATATAAACAACCTAATAATGAATTAATGACGTAATTCGAACAATGTTTATCTGGAGATCTTTGTTATAATCGTAATTAACAGATGGTACTTAACATATTTCAAACAGTAAATTATTGATTATAGAGCACATGGGATAACAGTAGTACATATATTGTTATTAAGATAACTTTTCGTACGTTGGCCATTCATCGGTCACTGTATTCCAACTTGAGAACATATGTTTAAGCTGAGAGGGGCAAGATTAAAGATACATATAAAATGCTGGAGTAACTCAGCAGGACAGGCAGCATCACTGGAGAGAAGGAATGGGTGATGTTTTGGGTCGGGACCCTTCTTCAGCAAGATTACTGTGACATGAGATTTTATATGGCTGAAAGGGCAACTTTTTCATTCAGATAGTGGATTATGGTACAAGCTGCCAGAGTGGGCATAGACTGGTACATGGATAGACAAGGTTTAGAGGGATATGGGGCAAATGCAGGTCGATGTGACTAGCTTAGGATGATACTTTGGTCAGCATGATCAAGATGGCCTAATGGGCCTGTTTCCATGTTATATAACTCCATGACTGTGACTTTAAAATCATAGCATCATACGAAACTGAAATAGGGCCTTTTGGCCATCCATGACATGCCACCCATCAAGTACATATTAATACTAATTCTATTTACCAGCAGTTGGCCCATAGAATTTTATGCTTTGGGATTTCAGGTGCTTGTCCAGATAGATGCTTCTTAAATGTTGTGGGTACCTGCCTCCACCACCTTCTCAGTCAATGCATTCCAGATTGCAATCACCCTCTGGGTAAAAAAAATGATCTTCAGATCCTCTCCAAACCTGACTTTAAACCTATACTCAGCGGACCAGGCAGCATCCCCGGAGAGAAGGAATGGGTCACAATTCAGGTTGAGACCCTCTCCAGAGATGCTGCCTGTTCAGCTGAATTACTCCAGCTTTTTGTGTCTATCTTTGGTTTAAACCAGCATCTGCATTTCCTTCCTACACATTTAAACCTATACTCTCTGGCCTTAGACCCCACCACTAGGGGGAGTTGTGCCATTACCATCTACCCTATCTCTGCACCTCATGACTTAGTGACCTGTCTCCGAAGAATTTGAAGGGTAGCAGGTAGCAGGTGCACTGGGTGTCTTGCTTCAAAATACCTGGGTTCGATCCCGACTAGTGTTGCTGTCTATATGGAGTTTGTACATTCTCCCTGTGACCGCATGGGTTTTCTCCGAGATCTTCGGTTTCCTCCCACACTCCAAAGACGTACAGGTTTGCTAATTTGTTTATTGCCATTTCTATAAATGTAAACTGTCCCTACTGTGTGTAGGATAGTGTTGATGTGCGGGGATCGCTGGTCGGCGCGGACTTGGTGGGCCGAATGGCCTGTTTCTGCGCTGCATCTCTAAACTAAACTAAACTAAACTAAACTAATGTTTGAAAAGGACATGCAAGAAATAATAGGACATCCACTATGGAGAAAAATAATAAGATGAGCTATTGGTGAGAAGTTGATAAGTTTTGGTGTTCAAAAGGACCTGGGTGTTGTGGTACATGTCACTGTGCGGGTTCAGCAAGCATTGGCAAAGGGTGGGCTTTAATGAAAGAGGCTTCCAATGCAATATTGCTCGTTAAATAGGGTATTTTTGAAATTACATGTGAGATATTGGGTATAAGTCAGACCTCCAGCCTACGGAAGGAAATACATGCAATATGTGGAGAGTAGTTCACCAGTTTGAATCTAGGGGTGGCAGATATGTCAAATGAAGAAATACAGTAGGACCGTTGAGTTTAGAAAAATGAGAGGTGATCTCATTGAAATGTACAATATTTTTATGCAGTTTGACAGGTGAGATGCGACGTCGATGTTTTTAACGGCTGGATCATTTCAACCAGATCATTTTTGGTCTCAGAATCAAAATGAAGGGTTGTCTATTCAGGCAAGATGACAATGAATTTCTCACACCTGGGGGTGGTGGTTTTTCACAATGCTGTCACCAAGAGGGCTAGGGAGACGCTGCCACTTAGTGATCAATCATGTCCAGGACAGAGTTCGATTGATTTTTAGATAGTAAAGTCACTAAGGGACATGTGGTTAGAGCAGGAAAGTGGCATATAGGTTCAGCAATGATAGTCATAGAGTCACACAGTGTGGAAAAAGGCTAATTTGCTCAACTTGCCCACACCGACCATCATGTCCCAGCTACGCTAGTCCCACTGCCTGCATTTGGCCCATATCCCTCTAAACCTGTCCTATCCATGACCTGTCTCAAAGTTTCTTAAATCCTGTGATAGTAACTGCTTCAACTATCTTCTCCAGCAGCGTATTCCATATACCCACCACCCTTTGTGTAAAAAAAGTTAACCTTCAGGTTCCTACTAAATCTTGCTCCCCTCACCTGAAACCTATGTCCTCTGGTTCTCAATTCCCTTGGTCTAAGCAAGAGTGCATCTACCCGATCTATCCCTTACACGATTTTGTACGCTTCTATAAGATCACCCCTTATCCTCCTGCGCACCAAGTCCTGGCAACATCCTTGTAAATCTTCTCTGCACCCTTTCCAACTTGACAACATCTTTCCTATAACATGTTGCTCAGAAATGAACACAATACTTTAAATGTGGCCTCACCAACGTCTTATATAACTGCAACATGACCTCACAACTTCTATACTCAATACTTTTACTGATGAAGGCCAAAGTGTTGAAAGCCTTTTTGAACCGCTATTTACCCACGACACCACCTTCAAAGAATTATGTACCTGCACTCCTAGATTCCTCTGCTCAACAACATTCCCCTTTCACTGTGTAGGTCCTGCCCATGTTGAGCTTCCCAAAATGCAACACCTCACGTTTCTCTGTACTAAATTCCATCAACCATTTCTCAGCCCACCTGCCCAACCGATCAAGATCTTGCTGCGATTTTTGACAACTATCTTCACTATCTACAATACTTTTGTTTCATCCGCAAACTTGCTAATCATGCCAAGTGCATTCACATCCAATTCATTGATATAAATGACGAACAGCAATGTGCCCAGCACCGCACTCTGAGATATTCCACTAGTCACAGGCCTCCAGTCCGAGAAGCAACCTTCCACCATTATCCTCTTCTTCCTTCCATGAAGCCACTTTTCTATCCATCCAGCTATCTCTCCTTGGATTTCAAGCGCTCTAACCTTCCAGAGCAGCCTACCATGCGGAACTTTGTGATGTCACCGAATATAACACATGGGTGGTGGGTTGAATGACCTCCCCCTCTGCCATTTTCTTCTGACACTCAGGTATTTTTGCTGTTTAAAATATTCTAAAGAAAATAAGAAAACCGATATATGATGCCTTTATAGTCAATAAAGGATTGCACTTGAAGTGTGGTCACTTTGTTATTGTACACAATCACTATTTTGTGTTCTACATGGTTTTGTGGGATACTTTCATTGATGTCCCATTGAAACTTCTATGTTCATCGAAGATAGTAGATTAGGGCTCATCTTAATGTATCTACTTGACAAACAGCATAATTGACAGTGCAGCTCCACAGCTCTCTCACAGTCATGCACTGGAAGGTCAAGCTAAAAATAATCTGTAATGAATGAATGAATGAATGTATGTTTATTGGCCAAGTAAACTTATTCATTCATTCATTCATTACAGATCCTATGTAGCTTGACCTTCTCTCAAATAGTTCATTCTCTCACATAGTGCAACACGTCATATATGGTGCATCATCTAACCTAAAGGCACGGCAAGGTGGTGCAGCAGATGAACTACTGCCTTACAGTGCCAGAGACACTGGTTCGATCCTGACTACGGGTGCGTGTCTGTACGGAGTTTGTACGCTCTCCCCGTGACCTCCGTGGGTTTTCTCTGAGATTCTCGGTTTCCTCCCACACTCCAAAGACGTACAGGCTTGTAGACTCGGGTTGGTGTGTCTAGTGTGTGTAGGATAGTGTTAGTGTGCGGGGATCGTTGACCAGTGCAGACTCGGTGAGCTGAATGTCCTGTTACCGTGCTGTATTTCTAATCTAATCTAAACTAAACTACACAAAAATACAACAGTGTGGTTGTCCCTCATCATTTGTCATCCTAAATTTGCCAATGCCAATTTGGATGGAACAAGGGTGGCATCGTGGGTGACTCAAATCTGTCAAAATAATTTGAATAAATTGTGTATGATCTCAGTAAAGGTAGATAATAGATAATCAAATCCATTGTCATAGAGTCTTGCAAAAAGCAGGTGACACAGATTCGGTACATCATTGTACAGTAGATTAGTAGCTTGTGCTGTTAACAAGCCATAGGCGCGGAATTAGGCCATTCAGCCCATTGAGTATACTAGCCCATTCAATCATGGCTAATCTATCTTTCCCTTTCAACCCCAAGCCCCCTGCCTTCTCCCTGTAACCTTTGACACCCTTACTAATCAAGAATCTGTCAATCTCTACTTTAAACATACCCAAAGCCATCTGCAGCAATGAATTCCACAGATTTACCACCTTCTGGCTAAAGGAATTTCTCCTCTTTCTGAAGGTACATCCTTTTGTTCTGAGGCTGAGCCCTCTGGTCCCAGACTTTCCCACTAATGGAAATGTCCACCCCATATCCACTCTATCCAGGCCTTTCATTATTCGGTAAGTTTCACTGAGATACCCTCTCATCCTTTTAAACTCCAGCGAGCACAGGCCCAGAGCTGTCAAACTCCTATAATACTTTAACCCAACCATGCCCAGGATCATTCTCATTAACCTCCTTGAAATGAATGCTAACATTGCAATTTGCCTTCCCTACTAATGATTTAACTTGCACAATAACCTTTTGGGAATCCTGCACCAGCACTCCTAAGTCTCTTTGCACCTCCGAATTCTGAATCCTCTCCCCATTTAGAAAATAGTCTACGCCTTTATTCCTACGACCGAAGTGCATGACCACACACTTTGCTACGCTGTATGCCATCTGCCACTTCTTTGCCCACTCTCCCAACCTGACCAAGTCCTCCTGCAGACTCCCCGCTTGCTCTACACTACCTGCCCCACCACCTCTCATTGTATCATCTGCAAACCAGGCTACAAAGTCATAAATTCCATCATTCAAATCATTAATATACAATGTGAGAAGTAGCGGACCCAACATCGACCACTGCGACAGCCAACCAGTAAAAGCCCCCTTTATTCCCACTCTTTGCCTTCTTCCATTCAGCCAATGTTCCATCACTGCTAACATCTTCCCTCTAACACCATGCGCTCTTATCACTTCCTGCTGTTTGCTTCCTCAAAGATTTCGAATAGATTGGGTACATGTTGTGCGGTAATTGACTGATGGTTATCGAGGTGGGTACCTGCTGTGTGGCAATGGCTGGTGGGTAGTAGACTTGGGTACATACTGTGTGGTAGTGTAGAAAGACACAAAATGCTCGAGTAACTCAGCGGGACAGGCAGCATCTCTGGATAGAAGGAATGGGTGATATTTCCGGTCGTGACCCTTCTTCAGAGTAGGTTGTGGAGGTGGGTAAAGCAGAGGTTGACAGCTTCCTGATTAGTAAAAGTGTCAAAGGTTACTGGGAGAAGACAGGAAAATGGGGTTGAGAGGGAAATGCTGTGTGCCAATGAAGTGGTGAGTTATTGGGATGGGTACATGCTGGAGGGCAGTGGAGTGGTGGGATGTCAAGAGTCAAGAGTGTTTTATTGTCATACTAGACTAAGTGGGACCCGTTGGGTTCCAGTCACAAGGGAGGCCTGGTCCCCCAACGCAACCCATTCCCCAACGCAATATTACACCACTCACCTGTTCCCCCAATGCAACAGCGGGAGCGTTCTGTAGCCGGGGGACGGGGACGGCTTCAGGCGGGAAGCGTCCTGCAGCCAGGGGAGCGGGCTCCAGACGAGGCCTGTTGGGGGCTAGTGGGGGGGGGTGTATGTGAGGGAGGGTGTGTGTGTGGGGGAGGGGTGTGTGTGTGGGGCTGTGTGTGTGTGTGGGGGAGGGTGTGTGTGTGTGTGGGGGGGGAGCGTGTGTGGGGGGGGAGGATGTGTGTGGGGGGAGGATGTGTGTGGGGCTGTGTGTGTGTGTGGGGGAGGGTGTGTGTGTGTGTGTGTGGGGGGGAGGGTGTGTGTGGGGGGGGAGGATGTGTGTGTGGGGGAGGGTGTGTGTGGGGGGGGAGGGTGTGTGTGGGGGGAGGTGTGTGGGGGGGAGGGGGTGTGTGGGGGGGAGGGTGTGTGTGGGGGGGAGGGTGTGTGTGTGGGGGAGGGTGTGTGTGGGGGGGGAGGGGTGTGTGTGTGGGGCTGTGTGTGTGTGTGGGGGAGGGTGTGTGTGTGGGGGAGGGTGTGTGTGTGGGGGAGGGTGTGTGTGTGGGGGAGGGTGTGTGTGTGGGGGAGTGTGTGTGTGTGGGGGAGGGTGTGTGTGTGGGGGAGGGTGTGTGTGTGGGGGAGGGGTGTGTGTGTGTGTGGGGGAGGGTGTGTGTGTGGGGGAGGGGTGTGTGTGTGTGTGGGGGAGGGTGTGTGTGTGGGGGAGGGTGTGTGTGTGGGGGAGGGGTGTGTGTGTGTGTGGGGGAGGGTGTGTGTGTGGGGGAGGGTGTGTGTGTGTGGGGGGGAGGGTGTGTGTGGGGGAGGGTGTGTGTGTGGGGGAGGGTGTGTGTGTGGGGGAGGGTGTGTGTGTGGGGGAGGGTGTGTGTGTGTGTGGGGGAGGGGTGTGTGTGTGTGTGGGGGAGGGTGTGTGTGTGGGGGAGGGTGTGTGTGTGGGGGAGGGGGGGTGTGTGGGGGAGGGTGTGTGTGTGTGGGAGGGTGTGTGTGGGGGAGGGGTGTGTGTGTGGGGCTGTGTGTGTGTGTGGGGGAGGGTGTGTGTGTGGGGGAGGTGTGTGTGTGCGTGGGGGAGGGGGTGTGTGTGGGGGAGGTGTGTGTGTGGGGGAGGGTGTGTGTGTGGGGAGGGGTGTGTGTGTGTGTGGGGGAGGGTGTGTGTGTGGGGGAGGGTGTGTGTGTGGGGGAGGGGTGTGTGGGGGGAGGGTGTGTGTGTGGGGGAGGGTGTGTGTGTGTGGGGGAGGGTGTGTGTGTGTGTGGGGGAGGGTGTGTGTGTGTGTGGGGGAGGGGTGTGTGGGGGGAGGTGTGTGTGTGTGAGTGTGTGTGTGTGTGGGGGAGTGGTGTGTGTGTGGGGGAGGGTGTGTGTGTGTGTGTGGGGGAGGGGGTGTGTGTGGGGGAGGTGTGTGTGTGGGGGAGGGTGTGTGTGTGGGGAGGGGTGTGTGTGTGTGTGGGGGAGGGTGTGTGTGTGGGGGAGGGTGTGTGTGTGGGGGAGGGGTGTGTGGGGGGAGGGTGTGTGTGTGGGGGAGGGTGTGTGTGTGTGTGGGGGAGGGTGTGTGTGTGTGGGGGAGGGTGTGTGTGTGTGTGGGGGAGGGGTGTGTGGGGGGAGGTGTGTGTGTGTGAGTGTGTGTGTGTGTGGGGGAGTGGTGTGTGTGTGGGGGAGGGTGTGTGTGTGTGTGTGGGGGGGGGGTTGGGGAGGGGGTTTGTGGGGTTGTGGGGGTAGGGGAGGGGGAGGGGTGTGGGTGGTAGGGGTGTGTGGGAGAGTGAGGGGTGTGTGGGTCTGGGGGAGGGGTGTGTGGGTGGGGGCTGTGGGGATGGGGAGTGTGGGGCGGGTTGTGTGGGGGAGGGGGGGTGTGGGGAGGGTTGTGTGGGAGAGGGGGGTGTGGGGGATGGGGATTGTGGAGGAGGGTTGTGTGGGAGAGGGGGGTGTGGGGGAGGGGAGTATGGATGGGGGGTGTGGGGGATGGGGTTGTGGGGGAGGGGGTGTGTGGGAGAGGGCGGGGTGTGGGGAAGGGGGGGTGTAGGGTAGAGGGGGTGTAGAGGAGGGGGTGTAGAGGAGGGTGGTGTAGGGGATGGGGGGTATGGGAGGGGGTTGTGTGGGCTCACCGGTTCCCGGCCCCGACCGCACTCCTGGACCCGGCTCCGGACTCACTTATCTGCTCCCGTCCCCAGCGCCTGTCGCGCTCACAGCCCCCGCCCACGAACACAGCCCACACTCCGCTGCTTCAGCTTCAGACCAATCTAGTGATCTCATGATTTTTTAAACCTTCATATCTTTTGTAATCTTCCACCGATCGGAACAAAACTTGGTAGCTTTGAGCAGAGGAGAACGGTGAGTAAGGTGGCGAAAAACTCCTAGCGATATAGGGTAGCGTTTTGCGCAAATTTATAAACAACGCTGACCGGAAGTGGTCAAGATGAGTGTTTTAGTAATAGTATAGAAGATAGATAGATAGATGTCCCAGATAGAACAATGCCATTCTTACTTGCGGCTGCACAACAGAGTTGTGTTGGGTACATGGCGTGGTGGGCTGTGGAGCTGGGTACCTGCTTTGTGGCAGTGACTGGTGGGTTATGGAGGTGGCTAGTATTGCTGCAGTGAAATATGCCCAATAGCCACATGTGCAGGATGGCCTTCACAGATAATACGAGGAAGTCTTAGTTCACTCAAACTGACAAATCAAAGAAAAGAAGCAAATAATCAACAGTTTGGAGTCTGTTGCAGAAGTGTAAATATTAATGTATAAAGTCAGGAAATTGCATGAACCCAGCAGAGCATTCTTCAATTTAGGTCCCATCAACAGTTAAAAATAGATTAAAGTTACAGATAAGAAACTCCAGCCAAACTCTCGAACCATCAGGAAGTCTAACAAAGGGTCTCGATCAGAAATGTCAACCATTCCTTCTTTCCAGAGATGCTGCCTGTCCCGCTGAGTTACTCCAGCATTTTGTATCTACCTTCGGTTCAAACCAGCATCTGCAGTTTCTTCCGAACCATTTTCTTGATTGTTTCCATTTTCACCCAGCTGAACCTGAGGCTCTCGGCTGAGCTCTGCTGCTTCACACAGGGAACCTCCTTACATATACAGAGGAAGACAGCACACCTGGTTGTTCGAACCTGCACAGCTACTTCATCACATCGTAGCTGACCTTCACTCAACTCCACCAATTTATCTTTTAATAACCTTACCTTTCCCAGACCTTTCATGCTTAGTTTGCAGAGACAGTTCCAAATTATTAATCCCATTGTGAGCCAGAGTGCCTCTTGATGTTGCTCCTTCGCAAGCTAACTCTAATTTTACTTCGGAGTCACGTGAGTGACTACTTGAAGAAGACCCGTCAGGGCGCATGCGCATCATTACGTCTGACGCATTGGCGCGAATGGCAGCAGGAGGGCGGAGCTCCTCCTGCAGGTGAGTAGTTACAGCTCCACCAAAGTCGGGGAGTCTTTGGAGGGGTTAGAAAAATGTAGAAATTGTTGCTGTATTTTTTCCCCCAAAATGCAGGAACAAGTAAAAAATCATCAAGGTGCAGGCCTGCTACGGACAAGGAGAGAGAGAGCTGCGGGAGCGCAGTTTCTGAAAGGCAGCCTGTCACCTCTGGGGAGTCGCAAGCCGGTAGCGGTGCGGCGACAGACTTGGCAAAGTGCCCAGCCGGGTACACAGCCAATGCCAGTCGGGCGGTAGGCATAAGCCAAGTCTGTCAGGGCCATTGACTCCACAGAGTCGGGCCAGGAGAGTCCCGTCCGGGACAGGATACCGTGCCCCAGCGGTTATCCACAATGGAGCAGCTCATACAGGGGCTGCTCCATAGAGACGCTCCAGGAGGAGTAGTGCAGGTGGGAGGCCGTGGGGACGGCTCCACTGGCAGTGCCTAGGAGAGGCCTGCTTCACAAAGCCACAACTCCAGGAGGAGTTGTGCAGGCGGGAGGCCGTCGGGAAGGCTCCGCTGGCAGTGCCTAGTAGAGGCCTGCTTCACAAAGCCACACTCCAGGAGGAGTTGTGCAGGCGGGAGGCCGTCGGGAAGGCTCCGCTGGCAGTGCCTAGTAGAGGCCTGCTTGAAAGCACCCTCTTTGCAAGAGGTGAGTGCAGAAGGGCAGATACGCTCTGACCCTGAGTCCGACGACGACTTCCAAAGGGAGGGCATGCAGCGGCCAGAGCTGACACTGTGTGCAGCACGGTTTGCGATGTCGTCGGACGCTGGTGAACCTCTGGGTGAGGAACTTGCCACCAGCATAAATTACCAAGTCTCACATCAGCTACAGGAGCTGACAATGGATGAGACAGTAAGGAAGCATGAAGCCCCAATCAACTGTGGCCTGTTAAAAGTTCCTGTTGGGAATAGGAAGATTTGGGGCAAGATGGGCATACAAATGAGAGCCCAGGAGGAGGTGAAGCTCCAGCATATTTTTAAAGTTGCTGGCATCTGGCATAACGAGCTTTGCCAGGATGGTGGATGGAGAGGCCATGACGAAATTAAAACAAAAAGGTGTGGCGCTATTGTGGAGTGCCCACATTGAGATTAACTGCCTCCGCAAGACTGCATTTTGACCAACCATCAACCCTAAATATGCTTCACTCTGCCAGCCTGGCACAGTGCAACCGGCACAGCTGTTTGGCGAGGATTTAGCAAAGCAGGTGAAGGAGCTGGAGGAGGAGGCCAAGACAGTGGGCTTGATTAAGCAGTCAGCAGCCACATATCCACCAAAGAGTATCCCTTCAATAACCTTCAGTATAAACATATCTGAGGTATCACATTAGATCTGTCTATATGGTTCTCATATAGACAGATCTAATGTGATACCTCAGATATGTTTATACTGAAGGTTATTGAAGGGTTTCGAATAACGCTTAATGCAAATTCTGATTTACCCATGCAACATGTTCCAAAAAGGAGTTGACTTCAGTATCACTGAACAATTGGAAGTTCAGGTGCAATTTGCAAGCTTATGTAATAAGGGTGTAATTACTAAGGCAGTTTACAAAAGCCATCAGTTTGTGTCCAATATTTTTCCCAGACCAAAAAAGGATGGGGGATGCAGAATTATACTGGACCTGAATAGTCTTAAACCTTTTTGTACGGTATAGACATTTTAAGATGGAAACGTTTGAGGAGATCTTAAAGATCCGGATTCAGTGTCTGTTCGTTTGCAGGATAGAAGATTTAAAATTCAGCTGGATGGGGCAATTATGGCAATACAATGCACTGCCTAATGGTTTGTCTTCAGCTCCTAGAGTGATTACAAAGTTGTTAAAACCTATTCTAGGCATGATGAGAAGTCAAGGGCATGTGTTCATGGCTTAACTAGATAATATCTTGATTGTAGGACAATCAAAGGAAACAGCTGAAGCATCATTGGCAGTTGGTAAAAACCACTTTTTTTTAAAAATTGGGCTTCATAAGCTATCCAGAGAAATCTAAATTAATACCTGTGACACAAATTGACTAGTTGGGTTCACAATAGACTTAATCAACATCATTGTGACCTTGCCCAGGCAAAAAAGGGTAGAGCTAATTAAGAGCTGTATCAAGTTAATTGCTGACACACAGCTTTCAATTAGCCAGGTGACGAGTCTGCTGGGGAAATTGCTGGCAGCATTTCCAACAGTGGCCACTTTATTATCTACAATTACAAAGGTCAAAGGAACAAGCACTGAGGATACATTGGGGTCATTATAATAGACCTATGCTTCTATCAATAGAGGCTGTTGCTGATGTACAATGGTGGATTCAGCATGTGTCCACTAGTAGTTCCAAAGTGTTATTGGACCAAGCTTCCATGATTTTGCTGACAGATGTCAGAGCACTTGGGTAGGGTGCTACTGATACAAGATCCAGCTGTGGAGACAGATGGACATTGCTTCTGAAAATATGGGGAATTAACCAAGAGTATTTTATGGACTCAAGACTTATGGCACTATCTAAACTAGTTTGCATGTGCAGTGCAAAATAGACAACACTACAGCAGTTGCTGATATGAATCACATGGGTGGAATCAAATCGTTATCATGTGACAGGTTGGCAAATAAAATTGGACCTGGAGTATGGATAGAGATATTTGAATTGGAGCTATCTATCTGCCAGGGAAACTTAATGTAGTACCAGATGACAGGTCACGAAAATTCCGTGATAATCCAGAGTGGATGTTGAACCAGGATGTGTTCAAGAACATAGTACTTCTATATGGAAGGCCAAAATATGTTTCATAGGCACCAGATCCAGGGGCAATGGCAATTGATGCTTTTTCACTAAATTGGGATGATATGTTTGTGTACATTTTCCCACCATTCTGCCTCATAAGTCGGTGTTTGAGAAATTCAAGCAGGATGCCGCTTCAGGGGTTTTGGTGATACCAAATTGCCCGATTCAACCATGGTTCCCTTTGATGTTACAGATAGCGATCCAACCTCCTTTTGCTGATTCCAAACAGTAGGAATTTGCTGGAGCATCCAGTAACGCGTTAAGTTCATCCGTTATGTGACCATATTGATCTGTTAATTTGCAGCTTTTTAGGAATGCCTTACATTGGTCGAGGACTTTCTAGGCCAACGGTGGATATACTCACTGCAGCCTGGAGAAAGAATACTCAAAAGCAGTATATAACTTATGTAAAAAAAAATTAAAAAAAATGGGAACAATATTGTGTTCAAAAGAATATTCAATATGATACTGTAGTTATTCAAAATGTGTTAGAGTTTTATCTACACTTTATTATGATGAGGGTCTTAGCTATACTGCTATCAATACAGCTAGAAGTGCTTTGTCGGCATATCTTGTAATAGATACACGGACACAAAGTATAGGTTCTCACCCTCTCATATCTAGGTTGATGAAAGGAATCTTTAATTCCAAACCGCCTAGGTATATGGTAATCTGCGATGTAAGCGTTGTTCTTAACATACTTCGTCATTGGGTCCCTGTCACGTCTATAACTTTGTTAAAATTAACCATGAAATTGGCTATGCTAATGGCATTGGTGTCAGTACAGAGTGCAGACTTTGCAAAAACTTCAGTTAGATAGAATGGAAGTCACTACAGAGAATGTTCTGTTTTATATTTCTGACCTGCTCAAACAAAGCAGGCCAGGTGTGACAGGATTTAAGATTGTGTTCTCAGCATATCCTACAGCTCCATGTTTATGTGTAAGGACACATTTCTTACATTACATTGAAGCCATAAGGGCTTTAAGACAAGAGGAAACAGATTATTTGTCAGTTACAAGAAGCCAACATAAAAGAGTGGCAGTTCAGACTATCTCAAGGTGGTTAAAGCAAGAGTTGGTTCAGGCAGGAATTAACATTTATGTGTTTACATCTCATTCCACTAGCGCAGTAGCAACATCCGCGGCCAGGGCGATGGACGTTCCCATCGACCATATATTAAAAACCGCAGGTTGGAAAAATGAACTTGTGTTTCAGCAATACTACCATCGGCCGATTGCTGATGGAGGGCTGTTTGCGAACTCAGTGAGTGCTGTTGCTATTGTTTAAAGTCTGTTTTCAATACTGTTTCATTCTGTTTCGTTTGTTGCCCCTACATTAAGAGGGTTTATTGGTTGTTTTATGACCCAAAATAAAACTGTTTTGGTTTTGTATGATATGCAATGTCATGTTTACAGCATTATTGATGATACTCAGAGTCAATCGATGCAGTGAGAAGCCGGGATTTTGATCTGCGGCATAAAAATCACAGAGCTTTAAAATCTTCACGTAGTCACTCATGTGACTCCGAAGTAAAATAGTAAGATTAAACGAGAACTTACCAGTTTGAAGTTTGATCTTTATTTTATGAGGAGTTACGTTGGTGATTACATGCCCGCCACGCCCAACCCTCTCTCATAGAAAAAAGGTCATAATGGTAGTTCTCCTGTTGATCATCTTAATATGTTACTTCAATTATGGTTTTGTCTGTGATTTCATACCGCTGCTTTGAAGATTGACGCGCATGCGCCCTGACGGGTCTTCTTCACGGAATCACAAACGTAATTCCTCATAAAATAAAGATCAAATTTCAAACTGGTAAGTTCTCACTTAATCTTACTATTTTAAGGTAATAATCTTAATTCATTCAGCAGCAGAAGCAGCATCTCCCTAACTAGTGTAATGAATCGATTTTTGCAGTTAAATAAAATCCGTGAAAGATACAAAATAAATAACTGTGAACCAGTCCATCAAACTAAATGATTTTGAAAAAGGCTTATTGATGGTGAAAACTACTTTCTAGAGATGAGTTGTTTTACAAACTGCAGTGACCGTGTAATATAACATTGAATTATCCTCTAAATTCATTGTGAATGTGCATTGTCTTCCTCCATCCATCACTAGTTTCTGCTTGCTCACATTCATTGACATCAAATGACAGTAGAAGATTGATCCTTGCCATTCACTGATGTCAAATCACACTCCAATGACCTCAATAACAACATAACAACATAAGTGGAGAGGCATGGGTTATCACTGTGAGTGGGACAGGCAGCATCTCTGGAGAGAAGTAATGGGTGACGTTTTGGGTTGAGACCCTTCCTCAGACTGCTTTCAGTCCCAGTCCCAGTCTCAATCCGAAGAAGGGTCTCGACCCGAAACATCACCCTTCTCTCCAGAGATACTACCTGTCCCGCTGAGTTACTCCAGCATTTTGTGTCTATCTTTGGTGTAAACCAGCATCTGTAGTTCCTTCCTACACAGCTCTGGTAGTTTGGTGACTTTATTTTCTAGATTCCACTGATGGAACCCCACTGGGCAAGATTAGAATTGAGAAACCAAATGGAATAACTTGATTGCTTATATGAAACCAGAGCACGCTGGAAGCACTCAGTTGGTCAGGCAGCATCAGTGAAGGAGTTTTAGTTTAAAGTCCCTTCATCAGCACTTTAAGGATGTGAATGGTGGAGGCACAATTAGGAAGCTTGCTGATGAGACAAATATTGGTTGTGTTTTGGATTGTGGAGGCCTTCGAAGGATACAGCAGGATATAGATTAGATGGAAAGTTGGTTGGAGCATTGGAAGTTAATCCAGACAAGTAGGAAGTACTGCATACTGAGAAGTTAAATGGGCATATGTTAATGGGAAGGTGCTAAGGGATGTTGATGTAATGAGATACGTTGAGGTTACAAAACTTAGAAAAATAGAAAATAGGTGCAGGAATAAGCCATTCGGCCCTTCGAGCCAGTCACTACCATTCGATATGAGAATGGCTGATCATCTAAAATCAGTACCCTGTTCCTGCTTTCTTCCTATATCCCTTGATTCCATTAGCCTATGAGCTAAATCTAACTCTCTCTTGAATACGTCCAGTGAATTGGCCTCCACTGCCTTCTGTGGCAGAGAATTCCACAGATTCACAACTCTCTGGGTGAAAAAAAATATCCTCATCTCATTCCAAATGGCCTACCCCTTATTCTTAAACTGTGACCCCTGGTTCTGGATCCCCCTAACATCAGGCCATTTTCCATTCATCTAGCCTGTCCAATCCCTTAAGAATTGTATATGTTTCTATAATATATCCTCTCATCCTAAATTCCAGTGAATATAAGCCCAGTTGATCCATTCTTTCATCATATGTCTGTCCCACCATCCCAGGAATTAACCTGGTGAACCCACGCTGCACTCCCTCAACAGCAAGAATGTCCTTCATCAAACTAGGAGACCAAAACTGCATACAATACTCCAGGTGTGGTCTCTCCAGGCCCCTGTACAACTGCAGTAGGACCTCCTTGCTACTAAACTCAAATCCTCTTGCAATGATGGCCAACATGCCATTAGCTTTCTTCACTGCCTGCTGTACATTGTTCACTGAAAGAGGCAACATGGATAAATAGGGTAGTGAAGAAGGCAAATGTCATGCCTGCTTTCATAGGTGATGGCATGCAATATAAAAGTTGTGATGTAATATTAAAACACCAGTTAGTCTGCAATTGGAATATTGTGTGTAGTCTGGTCACTGGATTTTCAGAAGGATAGGGTTGAACTGACTCTTGCTCGGATTGAAGGACATTAGCTATGGGGAGAGATGGACTAGGTTGGGTTTCTTTAAACTGAAGGGAAAGAGGTTGAGAGATGACGTGATAGATACAGTATATATAAAGTCTGTACCTAGCAATGTTACAAAATTTTGAGATTTTAAAAATAAAGTCTGCAATTTATCCCATCAGATAAAGCATAAAAAGAAGTTTAATTTGACACTTAATTCACTTTCATATCTTCAGTATTAAAAAAGTTATGGCCATTATCATACTCAGAAATTAGCATCTAGTTCCCTATTGCTTTTCCATTGACTTAACACAAAAACTGTGATCGAGGACAGTTAAAAGCCCATAACTTTCTTAAAAATTATGATAACTGAAAGAAACTTTCAGGTATTATAGATTGAAGCATTCTGAAACAAATATGAAACAATCTTACTTCGAAGACATGAAAGTAAAGCATATAATTAGTTAGTTACCTAATTGTAGCTAATTACAAAATTCAATTACTAGATCTAAACATCTATCAATTTCTTAAGAATAGATTAACATTTTTAAATAGCCTAAGTGTCCAAATAACATTCACACAATAATTCACAATATAACATAATTTTTAAATCTAATTTTCATGAATTTACAGGCCAAATGGAAGGAATTGAATGTTTAATACCTGTAAATTAATGGGGATTTAATTCATCTTGCGAGTGAGGATTACTGGAACGCGATCTTTTGGAACGTTGATTTGCGGTGAATTTAACCCCGTATTGGCATGAAAAATACTGCCGTTAATTCGGGGAATAAAATCACCGTGTCGCATGACAAAATGTGAATTAAAGGCTTCTTAAGAAGCACTTTTATACATTTAAAGAAAGCACTTTCGTTTACCTGTCCCGTGTGTGAAATCCATCCCCGTTATCGGCGTTGACGCTTCAGGAGCTGCTTTTAAAATTGCTGTAGCGCTGACATTGACGAATTGATAAAAATAAAAAATTCACAAAACGCCGGTAGGAACGATTTTGTCAGCCAAGGCTTGTACTCCAACAAAATATTCCCAGGACAAGGGAGGAGAAACCCGCGTTTTAACCCCGCCCCCCCTTAAAGGCACCAAAATCGCGCACACGGCCAGTGGCAGAATTACAGCGCGACTGAAGGTAAGTTTTGTAACATACCTACTGTATCGGAAGGAACTGCAGATGCTGGTTTACACCCAAGATAGGCACAAAATGCTGGAGTAACTCAGCGGGTCAGACAGCATCTCAGGAGAAAATAAATAGGTGACGTTTCAGGTCAAGACCCTTTTTCAGTTTGAAGAAGGGACTCGACCCGAAACATCACCTATTCCTTTTCCGTCTGAAGAAGGGTCTCGGCTCAAAAACAAATGTTTTCTGACCCGACGAGTTACTCCAGCATTTTGTGTCTATCTTTGGTATAAATCAGCATCAGCAGTTCCTTCCTACACGTAGATATATATGAAATTTTAAGAGGGTAGATAGTCAGTTTTTCTTTTCCCATGTCTCTTGTCCCAAACAAGAGAGTGTAGGTTTATGGTGAGAGGAAAGGTTTTAAAGGAGATTTGAGGGGAAAGTTTTTTGACATAGAGAGTGATTGATATCTGAAACTCTCCACCTCAGCAAAGGATATATTCAAGAAGCATTTAGACAGTTACTTAAATAGGAAGGATGTGATTCTGATGTGGGCATATGTAATTAATGTGGGTTGGCAAAATGTGATGCCTGCAAGAAGGAAATAGCCTTCAGGAATTTCAGTCTTAAGAGATGTTTAAAACAATAGTGAGTTGTATTAAACATTTGTTTTACTTTCGTCGAGCACTGTGAACACATTATCTCCTCGTGCTGCATGGTATTTGATGCCTCTGCAGAGTGGGACTGCTACGTGTTCTGAGAATCACAATTTGGAGTGGTGAAGTTGATGCAGGCAGATGGAGCTATGGCTCACTATAGCCATGAACACCAGGAAATGCAGACACCACCTTTGTGTGCCCACGTTGGCATGCATCCACCTGTGAGAGATGATGGTGCGGCATTGAACTTGTCCTGCTTGGAGTGGGGAATGTCTCATCTGTGGTTGCATTTCCTGCTGTGGCTGACTAGGCCCATCCTCGACAAGTAGACCCTCCCACAGCTTCCACGGGTGAAGTTGTCTCTGGCTGTTGGATTGGCGATTGCTATTGCCCATGACCATTTTGTGGCGTTGGCGCCTGGCGTCTGGTGTTGAATCATACACTGTTGTGGTGGTTCAGACCCGCCTGGAAGTTTTTTTTCCCACCTCTCCCGGGTCCTCATCAGCCTCTACCCAGTTGTCAGTGTCAATTCTTAAATTTGTCATCTCACTTTCAATCGTATCCTTGTAGCGAAGCTTTGGTCTTCCTCTTGTCCTCCGTGCATTGGCAGCTTCCCCGTGTAAGACATCTTTGGAGATGCGTCCATTTTCCATCCAGTGTACATAACCGAGCCAATGGAGATGCATCTGTTTGTGGTTCGCAGGATTGCTCGGCTTATCGGTCAGGGAGAGGACAGGTTCATTGCTGATTTTATCCTGCCAAGAAACTCCCAGGATGCGAAGACAACAGCAGAAATGAAAATTATTTATTTTCCATTCTTCATGCAGGTAAGACATCCAAGCTTCGTTGCTGTACAGTAACATACTCAAGATGTACGCATTGTAGAATAGAATAGAATAGAATGCCTTTTATTGTCATTCATACAGACAAGGTTTGAACGAAATTTCATTCCTACAGTCATGACATTACAAAAAACAACAAGACACACACTTAACACAATTTACACAAACATCCATCACAGTGAATCTCCAACACCTCCTCACTGTGATGGAAGGCAAAAGTCTTATCCACTCCCTTTGTTCTTCTCCCGCGGTCCAAAGGTCAAACTGCAATGTCGAGGTGACTGGGGCTCACGATGTTAAAGCCCCCGGTGGGCGATGGTAAGTCCCGTGGCCGTTTAAGCCGCGCAGAGCAATGTTAGGCCCTGCTCCGAGTCATTTAAACCCCCCGATTCCGGCGAGAGTTTCCGTTACGGGAGCTCCAAATAGCGGTCTCCCACCTGGGACCTGCGAGCTCCCGATGTTCCTGTCCACCGGGCCTGTGGCCGGAGCCTCCGAAGCTCCGAAGTCGGGTTGCAGCCATGCTCCAACCACAGCTCTCCCCGCTCCGAAGTCGGCCAGCATTGTAGACAATATTCCTGGTCAATTCTTACTTCAGATTATTCAAATTCTTGAAGTTGTATCTGCAGTATCACCACTTTAATCAGAATCAGTTAACAGTCTACCTGAACTCTGGCATTTCACTCCTCTGTGTGTATTTCTGGCACCTTGACTGTCATATCCCCAATTTGTTTTAATATACATGAGTGCAATCTTTATGGATCGGGAGTTTTATTAGCTCCCGCTATGCCAGTTATCTTCCATGTTGTTCATTAAACATCTTCATCTCCATTTTAATCTCTCCTCCTAATCTTACCAACCCTGTCACTTACCAGCTTGTCCAAAAGAATTTCATTTGATCTGTTGGCAATGCAATCTGCACATCAAAAATTTAGTACCAGTGTTGAAATGGTCAAAAGCAAGCAGGTACGTGATCAACAAAAGTACCAGAATTGATATGAGGTTAAACAGTTTTAAGCAGCACTGCTAGTAAGTATTTGGAATGCACCGCCAAATAATGCAATGGTTACAAATTCATCAAAAGTCAATGGATAAATATTTGAAGGAGGGGATAAAGCCATAGAGTTATGGAGAAAGTACATTTCTTTTGAAAAGGGCTGCTGCAGTATTGAGCGAAATGTATTGCACCATTTGATGATTCATACATAAAGTGCAGTACAAATCTGGATCCTATCCCACATGTGGTATTAAGGCTAGATTAATTTAAAAAAAAAAAGGGTGTTAATATACATAGAGTCATAGAGTGATACAGTGTGGAAACTGGCCCTTCGGCCAAACTCGCCCACACCGGCCAACGATGTCCCAGCTACACTAGTCCCGCGCCTGCACTTGGTCCATATCCATCCAAATATGTCCTATCCATGTACCTGTCTAATTGTTTCTTAAACGATGGGATAGTCCCAGCCTCAACTACCTCCTCTGGCAGCTTGTTCCATACACCAACCACCCTTTGTGTGAAAAAGTTACCCCTCGTATTCCTATTAAATCTTTTCCCCTTCATCTTGAACCTATGTCCTCTAGTCATCGATTCCCCTACTGGGCAAAAGACTCTGTGCATCTACCCGATCTATTCCTCTCATGATTTTGTACACCTCTATAAGATCTCCCCTCATCCTCCTGCGATCCATGGAATAGAGACCCAGCCTCCTCAACTTCTCCCTATAGCTCATACCCTCAAGTCCTGGCAACATCCTTATAAATCTTTTCTGAACCCTTTCAAGCTTGACAATATCTTTCCTATAACATGGTGCCCAGAACTGAACACAATATTCTAAATGCGGTCTCACCAATGTCTTATACAACTGCAACATGACCTCCTAACTTAAATACTCATTACTCTGACTGATGAAGGCCAAGGTGTCAAAAGCCTTTTTAACCACCTTATCTACATGCGACTCGACCTTCAAGGAACCATGCACCTGTACTCCTAGATCCCTCTGCTCTACAACACTACCCAGAGGCCTACCATTTACTGTTTACATCCTGTCCTTGTTCGACATCCCAAAATGCAACATCTCACACTTATCTGTATTGCTATCCATTCAGCTATGTCTCTTTTGATCCCATGTGATCGAACCTTCCAGAGCAGCCTACCTTGTTGAATGCCTTACTGAAATCCATGTATACAACATCTACAGCTCTGCCCTCATCAACTTTTTTGGTCACGTCATCAAAAAAATCAATCAGATTTGTGAGACATGACCTCCCATGTACAAAACCATGCTGACTATCCCTAATCAGCCCTTACCCACCCAAATACCTGTCTAACCTATCCCTCAGAATATTCTCCAGTAACTTAACAACTACAGATGTTAAGCTCACTGGCCTATAGTCCCCAGCATTTTCCCTGCAGCCCTTCTTGAAAAGAGGCACAACATTTGCCACCCTCCAGTCTTCCGGCACCTCTCCTGTATTTAAGGAGACTCGTAAATTTCAACCAGGGCTCCCGCAATTTCCTCATTTCCCACAATGTTCTCGGACATATCTGAACAGGTCCTGGAGATTTGTCCAGTTTCAAACACGACAGTACCTTCAGTACTTCTACGACGGTAACCCTGACTGCTCTCAAGTCACTTCCAGTGACTGCTCCAATTTCCTCTGTCCTACTGTCTTTCTCCTCAGTAAATTCAGAGAAGAAATACTCATTTAGGACCTTGCCCATCTCTTGTGGCTCAACACCTTTGATTCCTGAGGGGTCCCACTCTCTCTCTAATTACCCTTTTCCACTATGTATTTATAAAATCTTTTGGGATTGTCATTAATGCTACCCTCCAGAGCTATCTCCTGGTCCCTTTTTGCCCTTCTGATTTCCTTTTTTAGTATACTCCTTAGTTCCCAAAACTCCTCCAGGGATGCACTTGATCCCTGCTGCCAATACATGTCCCATGCATCCTTCTTGTTTTTGACTAAAGTCTCAATTTTCCTCATCAGTCAAGCTTCCTTACATTTGCCTTCTTTGCCCTTCTCTCTAATGGGGACGTACACATCCTGAGCTTCTGTACACTTTTAAAAACATCCCACTTGGCCGATGTTTCTTTCCCCTCAAATAACCTGCTCCAGTCAACGAGCAAGAACTTCTCTCATACCCTCAAATTTGGCCTTACCCCAGTTGAGCATTTTAACACGTGGACCCTCTCCATTCCTATCCGATGGGCCATGCGGCCAGAAGGCTTCCCGATGGGCTGAGCGGCCAGAATGCTTCCCGACGGGCTGTGGCTGTGGACTGTGTAGATTGGTTTATGCATGGCAACCAATCATATATAGGTTAGCATCACTAACCCCACCTTACTGTATCATTTATATTAACACCCACTTCCTACACGGCTCAGTTCTGGTAGCAGTCAGGATGCTCTGACAACTAACAATCTACTGTACTGTTATAGTTTGCATATCGATTAAAGACGATCTTGGATTACGTGTCGTGTGAATCTCTTGTTTACAGACTGGGAATGTGGCCGGTGGACTTTACCGTGGCGCTGTGGTCTCGATGCCTCTGGGATCGCCGTGTAGAAGCCTGGGTCGAGGCCTGGCCAGGGCCTCACGGGTAGAAGCCCGGGTTGGGCGAAGCGGCCGACAGAGCCCGCGGCTGATGCCCGGGTCGCACGTTATTTGACCTGCAGCTAACAGTGGCGAGGCCTTGGTGGCAGCAGCGGTGAAGCCTCGTGACGATGGGGCCTTGGCGGTGGTGAATCCTCATGGGGGCGGCGATGCCTCTCGGGTCGACCCGCGATCGACCGTCCATGAGAGTGTGGAGGACCACAGAAAGGGGGGAGGGGAAGAACAATGGAGGACCCAGCGTGGGGAAATCGCTGTGTGGGGGGGAGACAAAAGGAGGAGCCGGCGTGCTTTGTAACTTTGTCAGCCCTGTAGGTGGCTGCTATTTGTATACATTGTGTATGCAGCAAAGAATCTCACTGTGCCTGGCCACATGTGACAATCAAGTATTCCTATTCCTATTCCATAACTATCTTAAACTTAATTGAACTGTGGTCACTGGTCCCAAAAGGCTCCTCCACACACACTTCATTAACTTGCCCTTCCCCAGTTCCCATTACTAAATCCAGCGTTGCCCTCTCACGTGTGGGGGCCTCCACATACTGCTTAAGATAACTCTATATTGGGAAAGTTAAAACTTCCTACTACAACAATCCTATTTGACCTGCAATCTTTTGGCACATTTGTTCTTCTAATTCCCAATGATTATTCGGGGGTCTGTAGTACACCCCCAACAAGGTGATCATCCCTTTCTTGTTCCTCAGCTCCACCCATATAGCCTCACTTGACGAACCGTCGTAATGTCACCTCTGAACACAGCCGTGGCATCCTCCTTAACCAACAATGCAACCCTCCCTCCTCTTTTTCCCTCACCCCTGTCTCTCCTGAAGCTCCTGTACCCCAGAACATTGAGCTGCCAGTCCTGCCCCTCCCTTAACCAGGTTTCAGTCATGGCTACAACGTCCCAGTCGCTCGTACCCATCCATGCCCTAAGCTCATCTGCCTTACCTGGTTGTGGTCCCGACCATGGGGGAAAATGGAGGAGGACTGGCCAAATGTTGTGCCTTCCACCACAGTGATGAATGCTGTGGTGGATGTTTGTGTTAAATTTTTATTGTGTATGTGTGTTCTTTTTTTTATTGTACCGCTGCTGGCTTTGAATTTCCCTGAAAAGGGATTAATAAAGTATTTATCTATCTATCTATCTATCTATCTATCTATCTATCTATCTATCTATCTATCTATCTATCTATCTATCTACCCGTGAGGCCCCGTGTTAAAATACGTGTAGTTTAAACCAACCCTCCTTCCTCGCTCTCCGCCTTTCACCTGTCTATTCTGTCCACTAACCTTTCCCACACCACCCTCCATACCAACTTCTAGCCTCTCACGTGCCTCTGTCCTGCATGAGATCACACCAATCTAGTTTAAACCCTCCCGTATAGCATTAGCAAACCTTCCCGCTAGGATGTTGGTCCCCCTCCAGATTAGGTGCAACCCGTCCCTTTTATACAGGTCACCCATGCCCCAGAAGAGATCCCAATGATCCAGAATCTGAATCCCTGTCCCCTGCACCAACTCCTCAGTCACACATTCACTTCCCCAATCTTCCTAATCTTACTTTCACTAGCACAAGGTACTGGAAGCAATCCTGAGATCGCTACCCTGCAGGTCCTGCTTTTCAGTCTTCTACCCAATTCCGTAAATTCTTGTTACAGAACCTCCTTCCTCTTCCGACATATATCATTTGTGCCTACATTCACAACAACGTATGGCTGCTCCCCCTCACTCTTGAGGATGCCGTGCAGTCGCTCCGAGATGTGCTCCAGGGAGGCAACACACAATCCTGGAGTCTTGTCTGCTGCCGGAGAATCTCCTGTTCGCACCTCTGACGATGGAGTCTCCCACCTCTATGGCTCTGCCTGACGTCACTCTTCCCTGTTGAGCCTCGGCACCAGGGTTGGAATCACAGCCCTGGCTACCACTCAATCTTGTTGTGTCGTCCGCTCCCAAGAGGGTGTACCTGTTTTCAATAGGTACAGCCACCGGGGTCTCCTGCACTCCACATTTGCTCCTGTTTCTCATAGTCACCCACCTTCTCTCTTCCTGTATCCTTGGTGTGACAACCTCACTGAAGGTCCTGTCCAGGAAACTCTCATTTACCCGGATGGTCCTGAGGTCATCCAGCTGCTGCTCCAGTTCCCCAACACGTTCATTCAGGAGCTGCACCTGGACACAATTTCTGCAGGTGTAGCTGTCAGAAGCACCAGCAGTGTCCCTGACTTCCCACATCCTGCAGGAAACACACTGTACCAACTTGTCTGCCAAAATTTCACAAATTTCAGAATCAAGTGTAGCCTCCTTGCCTCAGCCTCCTCGCCGAGTGCATTTGGAGCTCTTTTTTAAATCACCGTTCACACTGACTCACCTTCTTTCAGCCACGACTCGCTCTCGCTGCTTCTGGCTGCTGCTTCTCCTCTACCTTCGGACTTCTGTGAAGGAAGGTTACTATGGGGCTTGGAGCAAAATGGAGGAGTAATTCAAGGGTGCACAGAATGAGGGACAGAATGACTACCTTTTAACTTTTGTAGTCATCTGTACAATGTGAAGATAGCAGATGTGTGTTTAATCCCCGCACAAATTTCAAATGGCTCTTCTGGCAACACGGTTTGCATATCAAAGATCTGGTTGATCATGCTGCTGCAATGGTCAAAAAAAATAATCAGTTGTCAAAGAAACAAACTGGCAGCCATCCATTTTCTGTCATCTTTCAGGCTGTTACTAAGAGGCTTGAGTTCTGTTCAACCAAGGGTATCCAGACAGTAACCAGCAGGGTATTGAAAGTTAATGGCCTACTGATGTTGGCTGAATTGATTCTTCTTATCTGCAAAGGCCAAGTGGCAGAAATTTCTGCACGGTACATACACTCGCAGCTAAAATATAATCTTCTCATCAAAATACATTAAAATACTGGCTTAGAAAAACAGGAGCTACACTACTTTGTCAAAAGACAGAACTCGATTTCTCAACGTTACTCATTCTTGCTCCTTTCGAATGCAAGGAGCATTTTCGCAGCGTGTTCAGTAGACAACGTAAACTTAGTCTGAATTTGAATTTATTGGAAACTTTCCTTTCATTTGCACTGTCATAAATCTCTTCTGCCAGTCAACAAAGGACAAGATGTTGTGTGGCAGTGCGAAACAATGGCAACGTATTGATCGATCTGCCAATAGAAGGTGCCTGCTGAACTGTATAATTTGTGCCGTGGAGATTTGAGTGTGACCGTCAGTTGACTGAACAATACAAGTCAGGTAATTGGCATATGGTTCAGTAGTTTGATGGTTTTCTAGTTAACTGATTATTGTGAGTTCACGATTTATGTTTAGGGAGATGAAACAGAAATGACAGTTTCAAACTCAGAGTTCCTTGAAAAGTATCGATTGTGAACGTTTGTCAGAATTCTTACATCAATTCGAATCCTGGAATGAATTGATGCCACATAATCTCATCCTGTCGTGCATCTTTTCAATCAAAACCGAGTTATCAATTAATCATCATACAATCAAGGGAATGACAGCCATGGACATTTTGTTACAAATGTTTTTCCTATTAATAAACTACTAAACTAGGCAAGGTTTTGGTAATTTTGCAATTCTTATACTGAAATACTCTGGCATTGCCAACAACTACAAACTTGACAACGGTGGTGGGATCCCTACAGTTATACGGTTCAGCGCAGCACAGTTGGTAGAGCTGCTGCCTCACAGCACCAGAGACCCGGGTTGAATCTTGACCTTGGGTCCTGCCTATGTGGAGTTTGCACATTCTTCCTGAAGTTGTGTGGGCTTCCTCCAGATGCTTCCGGCTTCCACCCACATCCCAAAGATGTGCGGGGTTTGCAGGTTACTTGGTCTCTATAGGATGCCCTTGGTGTTAAGGGAGTGGACACGAAAGTGGGGTAACACAGAACTCTTGTGAACAGGTGAGGGCTACATGGTCTGTTTCCAAGCCGTGTCTCCAAACTGAATATACTTATGTTCATTGGGAAAAGATTGAGATGCTTGTGCTCTCTTCTCTCAGTTGTAATGGACAAGACTGAAGCCATTATTAGCAGTTGCTGTTACAATCACCATTGATTCCATTGACTCTGTGGCAAAGCAGTGGACACACGTAGGTATGCCATGTTCACATGTGTGAACCTAATGCCCAGAGCACCATCCACATGCAGGGATCTTTCAATGAAACATTTTCACTTATGTAATCTTTAAAAAAAAATTCATTTGTCCATACAGTAGCAATGTCAGCAATCATTGTCTATCCCTTACTGCGCCTGAATTGACAAAACAGTTAAGACGTAACTGCATTGGTGGATCAAGAGTTATATACAACATGAAATCAGGCCCAAAAAGCTGGAGTAACTCAATGGGACAGGCAGCATCCCTGGAGAGAAGAAATGGGTGACATTTCGGACAAGACCCTTCTCAACCCAAAACGTCACCCATTCCTTCCCTCCAGAGATGCTGCCTGTCCCGCTGAGTTACTCCAGCTTTTTGTGTCTATCTTTGGTTTAAACCAGCACCTGCAGTTCCTTCCTACACATGAAAACAGGCCCTTCAGCTGAACTCGATCAGACCAATCATTTTGCCCACCTGAGCTATTCTCATTTGCCTGTGTTTGACCCACATCCCTCTAAACCTTTCCTGTCCATGTATATGCCCAACTGTCTTTTAAAGTCACCAATATGCCAGAGCAAGTAGAAGAGGCAGGTTTTATGGATGTCATTGAATTAAATGGCTTTTTAACCAGAATCTGCTGGTTTCATGGCCACATACCTCATTCTCACTTGCTTTGCTTTTTTACGCACTGTCTTTTTCATCACGATTTTGTGCATCTCTTCTAATATTTTCCTCATGGTGCTGATGTCCCTTTATGTGTGACCGCACTCTTATGCACCAATGATGGTTTGTTTTAAATAAAAGACATGGTCACTTGCAATATTTCTGCTATATTTCTTTCTGTGCTGAGTCTGGGTCGTTGCAACTGCCGATTTGAACTATTTGGAGGTCCCTTTGTTAGGGATCGAGTTCGGGAGCTCCAACCGCAGGAGCTTCGACCACTCCGATCGCGGGAGCCTCAATCGCCGACTGCAGGAGCTTTGATTGCCCCATCTGCGGATGGTTCGATCTTCCTGATGGCGGGAGAAAAGGAGGAAGCAGGTAAAAGGTATTCACCTTCCATCACAGTGGGGAATGTGAGGTCACCGAAAAACAAGATGGACGTGCTGCCTGCGCTGGTGGGGACTCGGAGGGAGTGCTGTGAGTGCAGTGATCTCAGTGTTTGTGGAGACATCGCGCCATGAGAACATCCTGGAGTCTGGTGCGCGTGTGGATGGCTTTCTGACTGTTCGAGCAGACAGGGACTGCAGAGAGAGCGACAGCGGTCGATACAACTATGGTCATATCACGGTGAAGGCGCGTGTGGGTGACCCGGACATTGAACTGATGGCTGTGGGTCTCCGCTTATGCCGTGTGCCCTGGGGATTCTCACCCGCTGCTGTAGTGGCTGTTTATGCTTAATTTTTATGCAGTTTTGTATCCAGTTGCTTTTATCTGTGACTGTATGGTAAATCAAATTTCACTGTACATCGGTACACGTGACAATAAAGGACCATTGAACCATTCAACCATTGATATATCTATCGATATCAATGGGACAATGGTGGAGAGGGTCAAAAGCTTCAAATTCCTGGGCGTGCATATTTCAGAAGATCTTTCCTGGACCCAGCACACTGAAGCAATTGTAAAGAAGGTACATCAACGCCTCTACTTTCTGAGAAGATTGCGGAGATTCGGTAAGTCAGAGAGGATTCTCTTGAACTTCTACAGGTGTACAGTAGAGAGCATATTGACTGGTTGCATCGTGGCCTGGTTTGGCAACTTGAATGCCTAGAGTGAAGAAGACTGCAAAAAGTTGTGAACACTGCCCAGTCCATCGCGGGTTCTGACCTCCCCACCATCAAAGAGGTTTACAGGAGTCGCTGTCTCAAAGGCAGCCAGAATCATCAGAGATTGACATCACCCTGGTCACGCAGAAATGTCACCCCTGCCATCGGGAAGAAGGTACAGGAGCCTTTAAATACATATATGTACTGTATATGTGAGTTGACACAAAATGCTGGAGTAACTCAGCACGACAGGCAGCAAATGTTACCCATTCCTTCTCTCCAGAGATGCTGCCTGTCCCGCTGAGTTACTACAGCATTTTGTGTCTTTTTTCAATTTTAAACCAGCATCTGTAGTTCCTTCCTACACAGTGTATATGTGAGTATATGTATATACACACACTGAACTTTTCTCTCTCTCGCTTATATATATTGTTTACAGTGTACAATGTTTACATATTCTGCTGTGCTGCTGCAAGTAAGAATGTCACTGTTCTATCTGGGACATATGACAATAAAACACTCTCTTGCCACTTGATCCCTGACATATTTAGAGCTCGCAGCTTGCTACTGCATTAGGGATGCTAGACATGCTTGCTGGTTAACGACAGGGGGCCTCCGTTCCCTTCTCCTGCAGTGGAGGTCACTGGACATGCTGAGTGCATGGTTGTTATTCTGAACGGAATGGACAGGCTAGATGCAGGAAAAATGTTCCCGATGTTGGGGGAGCCAGGGGTCACAGTTTAAGAATAAGGGGTAGGCCATTTAGGACTGAGATGAGGATGAACTTTTTCACCCAGAGAGTTGTGAATCTGTGGAATTGTCTGCCACAGTGGAGCCCACCACCTGCTGAATAGAAATGATGGTGTCAGACCCCAGCTGAAGCCCTGAGATAGACTGTAGACGGATTCCCGCAGAGCCACAGAGTCATGGCATAGTACCGCACAGAAACAGGCACTTTAGCCCACCATGTCCACGCCCACCTGACAACCCATTTACACTAATCCCATTGCCCACATTATATCTGTACCTTTCTACAAAATTAAGTGTCCATCTAAATACCTATTGAACATCGCAATTTCATCCGATTCCACAACATCACCAGGCAGCAAGTTCCAGATTTGTGTGTAAATATCTTTCCCTTCAAATCCAGTTCAGTTCAGCTTCAATTCAGTTCGGTTTAGTTTATTGTCACGTGTACCAAGGTACAGTGAAAAATCTTTGTTATGTGTTAACCAGTCAGTGGAAAGACAATACATGATTACAATCAAGCCATAGATACATGATAAGGGAATAACGTTTAGTGCAAGGGAAAGCCAGTAAAGTCCGATCAAAGATAGTCCGAGGGTCACCAATGAGGTAGATAGTAATTCAGGACTGTTCTAAACTTTAAAACAGTAAACAAAACACTTTAAAACCTTCACCTTAAACCAATGGCCCCTTGTTTTTGAACCACATAGCACAGGAAAAAGAATATGAATATCTCCCTATTTATGCCTGTCATACTTTCATATACCTCCATCGTCATCCCTCGTCTCCTTTGGTCCTGGGAAAACAAGCCCAGCATATCCAATTTCTCTCCATGACAAATCCCTCCAATCCAGACAACACCTGGAATCTCTCCTCACCCCATGGCCTCTTCCCGGAGCATCCACATCCTTTGATATACTTTGCCACGTGCTTGGACAATGTGCTAAGAATCACTATGTCAGCTGTTTAATGGAGTTCTGCCCATCATTGTCCTCAGTGCAGGAGAACTGGTGCAGCATTGTACTCTGGGCAGGGAGTTGACCCACCGCTGGCCCAAGACCCTTGCTCGATTACATCTCAGTAGCATCAGCTAAGCATGCATCAACTTCCATATTTTGCCAGATACCAGGAACAGGATGGCTCTGTCATGTGCAACGGTGCACATTCTTCTTGGTCAAATCCAGGCTTCCTGGTGGGGGTTGAATGTACATGGTTGGGGGAATCTCATGTGATTCCACAATTATAAAAACAAATGGGCAGGGTCAGGATGGAAGTCACTTGTTTACAGACAGAGAGATAGAGGAGCTGAGGGATCTAAAAATATCCACAATGATCCACCATCCCAATGGTGACTATCGCTTTGTGGACCAACTCCTCTTTCTGCTGTGACCAAAGGGACTACTAGCTTTAGTTGTAGGGAGCCAGTAGTGCATCTCACAAATTTCCCAGAGCTTCCTGATATCTGCCTCCCGGACTTTGGCATCTTCAACTTGGTGTGCATGACATTGAAGTAAAGGTCTTGCATGTTCAGGTGGGAAATACACTCTCCCTGTAAGGATACAAGTGACGACCAGAAGTCGATGTACAAGCTGCCAGCAGACCACTTGATGTTGTGCCACATAGGCAGCAGCTAACGCTGGTGGTCGCTGCTGAACTGGGTGAGCCTGTGGGTTTTACAGCTGAGGTTTCTGCTCTGCCCTGAACTCTGCACTTTGCTGCAGAGCAGCTGATCCCAGGCACTCCTTGTGCCCAGAAGGTACGAGAGCTTAGAATAACTATTACGTTGAATGGTGCTAAACATGCTGAAAAGGGCAATAAGATACTGGCTTGAATATCGAGAAGGACAATTTTTAACAGCAAACAGGATGAACATACAGAAACATCCAAGGGGAAGAAAGTGACTGGTTGACAGATTGAGACAGGGCTAGGGCAGGTTTGGACGGTGATGTGAGACAGCCATTAAACAGGAAGAAAACAATTTGTTCCCCAAAGTATTTGATTGTTATTGGTTATAACATCAGTGGAACAATCAGTCTTTCTAATCAGACATTTGTTGGGTCTTTTGAGGAGTTAATTGAAATAACATTAGCGACCTTTAATGTTACTCTTCTCCATTATAGCTCATGTTGCTGTTGCAGTGGAAAGCCTTCTAATTTCCCTCTCATTTGAGGCTCATATACTTTGTACTTATATCCTCTGGCCCTGTGATCACAGCTCAAAAAAAAAAATAATCTCATTACATTTAAATTACCCATTTCTTTTTGCATTTTCACAACATGAATCATGCCAGGTCTAAATGGTTCTTCTCTTCAGAGAACAAATCCAATTTTGCCAGCTTACTCTTGTAACATAACATTTCCAGTCCCAGAATTTCCCTTCCCTTTTCATTGCTACAATATGCCTTTGAAAGTAAAGTACACAAATGCTATTGTTATCGCATCATCAGTGTTTGTTTGACCAGCCCCGAGTCATGCACTAACTGCACAAATATAGACCAGCCCATTTACCCATCACTGCACCCATCACACTGGATAAATCTCAGCACACAAGGACAATGACTTATATGTTATGTTCTGTCGCTGCTTGAGCAACTTCAAGCTCATTCAGCATCAAGTAACTTTGTTTTAATGGGTCTTTCCATCTTACTTTTCAGAACTAGTTGATGAACAATTATTCCCAGTCTAGATTGTCCCCAACTTAGTTGTCAGCTTTTGGAACCAGTGGATGGACGTTATGGCAGGGGTGTCTCATATTAGGTTTACTTGACCGCCTGTTAAACTAGGGAGACAAAAATGCTGGAGAAACTCAGCGGGTGAGGCAGCATCTATGGAGCAAAGGAATAGGTGACGTTTTGGGTCGAGACCCTTCTTCAGACTGATGTTGGGTGGGGGGTGCAAAGAAGAAAGGAAGAGGCAGAGACAGAGGGCTGTGGGAGAGCTGGGAAGGGGAGGGGAAGGAGGGAGAAAGCAAGGACTACCTGAAATTGGAGAATTCAATGTTCATACCGCTGGGGTGTAAACTACCCAAGCGAAATATGAGGTGCTGCTCCTCCAATTTGCAGTGGGACTCACTCTGGCCATGGAGGAGGCCCAGGACAGAAAGGTCAGATTCGGAATGGGAAGGGTAAGTTGAAGTGCTGAGCCATCGGGAGATCATGTTGGTTAATGCGAACTGAGCGGTGGTGTGGGCGAAGCGATCGCCAAGCCTACGCTTGGTCTCACCGATGTAGAGCAGTTGACACCTAGAACAGCGGATGCAATAGATGAGGTTGCAGGAGGTGCAGGTGAACCTCTGCCTCACCTGGAACGACTGCTTCGGTCCTTGGATGGAGTCGAGGGGGGAGGTAAAGCGACAAGTGTAGCATTTCCTGCAGGTGCAAGGGAAAGTACCAGGGGAGGGGGTGGTTTAGGTGGGAAGGGACAAATTGACCAGGGAGTTACGGAGGGAACGGTCGCTGTGGAACTAGAAATTGTGATGGCAGCATAGCTCTAGACAAATACTCTTGTTAAAGAGGAGCCTAGCATTGTGGTATCACAGTTATAAGGTCATAAGTGATAGAAGCAGAATTAGGCTATTCAGCCCATCAAGTCTACTCCACCATTTAATCATGGCTGATATATCTCTCCCTCCATTCTCCTGCCTTCTACCCATAACCCCTGACACCCGTACTAATCAGGAATCTATTTATCTCTGCCTTAAAAATATCCACAGATTCACCACCCTCCGACTAAAGATATTCCTCTTCATCTCCTTCCTAAAGGATCTTCCTTTAATTCTGCGCTATTACTCGATAAGTTTTAATGAGGTTCCCCCTCATCCTTCTAAACTCCAGCCAGTACAGTTACTTGGATTGGTTGCTGTACTTTCATCGGTAATTTTAGAAATGTATCAATGTAATTGGCAACTGATGAATGTTCGTTTTATTTGTGCAAGATAGAAGCAAGATAATAAGAATTGAAAATGGATCCTGCCAGAGACATCAATTATAGAGCTAACATTACAAATGCAAATGGGGAATGTTAATAAAACAAATTTCAAAGATAAATGCAGATATCTGGCTGACTGGACAAAAGTAATATAAAAGTTGGAGGCGAGAAAATACATCCTCCTCTTTTTAAATTTTCAACATGGGCGGCAACATGGGTGGCATGGTGGCACAGCGGTAGAGTAGCTGCCTTCCAGTGCTTGAGCACGTTGCAGCGCAAGAGACCCGGGTTCGATCCCAACTAAACTCTGTACTGAGTTTTTACGTTCTCCCCATAACTGCGTGGGTTTCTCTGAGATCTTTGGTTTCCTCCCACACTCCAAAGACGTGCAGGTTTGTAGGTTAATTGGCTTGGGTTTGTATACTTGGTATAAAGTGTAAATTGTCCCTAGTGTGTGTGTGTTTGTGTTAATATGGGGGGATCGCTGGTCGGTGCGGACATGGTGGGCTGAAAGGCCTGTTTCCTATCGGTATCTCCAAAACTAAAACTAAAATTAAAAACTGTCTCGATGGCAAAGCAGCATTAATGCGTTTTTTTCAAACTCACAATGAATCACTTTTTATCTTCCTCAATAAACATCCCAAGAATGTCAAAAATGCACAGTATGAAGATTTCTTACATTATTTCTTACACTATAAACACGTTTTGTACATCACTATCCTTTGTCTGTTAATGTCGTAGCCTGGCTAGAACAACATGTCCAGCAAGTCAAATTATTCAGAGGAAGACAAATGGAAGGATAGTGATGGAAGGGTAACGTGGTCTAATCCAATGTAGACAGAGAGGACAAGCTAAAAGATGGTGGAGAGGCAAGCATTGGAAGCTCAGGGTTCATCTTCTTGCGTATGGCGTGCACAGCCCCAAGTTGTAGGACAACTTGATCTATTTGATCCTATTTGATTGTGCACGCCAGGTTGATTGCACTCGTCGAAACAAGGTGGACCACGTGAAGGTTGCAATCTCCCACCCCAGCTCAGGGTCACTCCTGCAAACAGACCACAGATTCAACACAAAGTGGTCCCCCAACAATCTGAGTTTGGTTTTCCAGCTGTAGAGGGGGCCATAGGTTAACGATTTCTCTTCCCACCGATGCCGCCTGATCTGCAGCTTTCTGCAGCTTTTTCTGGTGTGATGTTGTTCCTCAGACAGTTTGATTTGGGTGACTCGAGTATTTGTAACGATGGGAGTAATATCACGTGCACCTTGAGCTCTGACTTGTTGAAATCGATTGCCCTCATTCCTATTGCCCTTTCCGTGAGTTTGAATGATAAAATGTGCCAAGGAAAGATACATTCCGCTTGTAAAACTCCTTCAAATTCTTATGAAATATGGTGTTTGTGCTTTCTTGAGTCACTTACTGAGATTGCTTGAATTTTAATCAGTGCTTCAATTTGCAGCAGGTGTATGGAGATAATTGTGTGAACTAATTGAATAGTGTTATGGGCTCAAAGGGCCAACTCGCTTTCATGTTCCTGCACAGACTATTCCATAACCATCCTTCATTTAACACTGAATAAACTACGGTACTGGTGTATCACACGTACTTTATTACTTCTAGTTAATACATTTAAGATTTGCGCAGCAGTAAATTGACTTTAAAGCAGCTGCATTTGTCTGAATTGAAATGTAATCTTAGCAATGTAAGTAGCAATGATCCATATATCCAGCTGTTTCACAAAGCATTTTAGCAGCCCAAAGTAGGGCGACTAGGTGGCACAGTGGTGGAGTTGCTCCCTTACAGTGCTTGCAGCACTGAAGACCAGGGTTCGATCCTGACTACGGGTGCTTGTCTGTACAGAGTTTGTACGTTCTCCACATGACCGAGTGGGTTTTCTCAGAGATCTTCAGTTTCCTTCCACACTCCAAAAACGTACAGGTTTGTAGGGTAATTGGCTTGGTATAAGCGTAAATTGTCCCTAGTGTGTGTAGGATAGTGTAAGTGTGCGGGGATCACCGGTCGGTACTGAATCGGTGGGCCAAAGGGCCTGTTTCCGCACTGTATCTCTAAACCAAACTAAACTTTGTATTCCTGCCACTGATTCAGGGCCCATGACCAATTCAGAACATCAAGATTTCATGCCGATAAAAATAGGCTTCCTAGAATGGTTTTCCCAGTGGGTGTGATGTTCACCCTTCACAGAGGAGAGAGGATGCACAGGTCTGATTGTGCCATTACTCCAGCATCACTTGCTTGGACAGAGTAAAATTCCATTCCACCTAATCCCCAGAGCCACCACCGTTCCATGCATGTCATCACCCAGATTGCAGCCCAGACTAGCTTGGTGCGTGGAGCGGGATCCAAGGGCTGGATCTGCTTCATGCCAAACATGAATGATTCCAGGAATGAGTGAGTTAGCATATGATGAGCGTTTGACAGCACTGGGCCGGGACTCGTTGGAATTTAGAAGGTTGAGAGGGTCCTCATTGAAACTTACAGAATAATGAAAAGCATAGGACCAGAGGCCAAAGCCTCAGAATTAAAGGGCACTCTTTTAGAAAGGAGGTGAGGAGGAACTTCTTTAGTAAGAGGGAAGTTAATCTGTGGAACTCATTGCCACAGAGGGCTGTGGAGGCCAAGTCAGTGGATATTTTTAAGGCAGAGATAGACAAATTCTTGATTTGAACGGGTGTCAAGGGTTATGGGGAGAAGGCAGGAAAATGGGATTCGGAGGCAGAGATCAGCCATGATTGAATGACAGAGTGTATTTGATGGGCCGAATGATCTAACTCTACTCTTATAACTTGTGAACCTGTGATTACAGCTATTTCCCTATGTGATGTCCTGTTTGAGTCCAGCGTCGGTTGTACAGTGAATGAATGAAACCCCTTTCAATTTATAAGGGCAGAATTAATTCAATGCAATGTACATGCGGTATGCCACAGCCACAAGTAATCTTGAAAACCTATACATATCCTCATCTTGCTTCTTCTGGATTGGTTCTTGCATAGGAAATGAAATACCTCTCTTTGTCCCAATCTGGCAAGGCTCAACAGGAGTGTTGAACTGAAGGTAGACACAAAATGCTGGAATAACTCAGCAGGACTGTCAGCATCTCTGGAGAGAAGGAACGGGTGAGTTGCACAGGACCTGGCCTTGTCTATATATCGTATCCAACATCCATGGAGCAAACCAAACGTGCTGACTAGTTCTTTAGCAGCTGCACAATTCCCATGGAATCCCCTAATTGACCTAGAAATCCCATGGAAAATTCCATTATTAATACACAGGGCTCTTCTCTAAAGTCTAGCCCATTATCTGCCCATGTAGGTGATTATATGTGTGGGGTCTTATTAGTTTCGGCAAGGTAAGACACATTTGACTACACACTATACATGGCTTGCTGTAAAGATGATATTGAAATATATTATTTCTATTATTGTTCTAAACCTTGGATTCGGCTCTTTGCACTCAGGCCAGGGAATAAATTTGGGGTCTTTTGTGTGTGACTGTGTTTACATAAATCATTAATTTGTAACCCGAAATTTGTGTCACTTTAAACAAAAGCCCACGCTAATAAATATGCGGCTCCTTGAATTCTTCCAATTAAACGTTGCAAGAAAACAGCACAAAAGATTTTCCAAATAAACCACGCCTGAAGCTGTCACACTGTAAAACCATTGGCATTTGGAACACTGCAGGGAGCGTTTATTACTCAAAGGGATGATGCTATATGATAGGAAATGAGTGCTCATTTCTGCTGAACAGCTGTCAGCCCAGAGTATAGAAGTCTTCTGTGAACAAAGTTAAAAAGCTGACAGGTTTAGATGTGCGAAGGCGAGCATAACTTACGTAATGCCAATTTTTTCTGTAACCTAACTGTCACTGCCATAACTGCTCTTAACTGTCTTTGCCATTATGTGTGGAGAAAGGGGAGGAATGTTACTTCTGCTGAATGATTTATTTGATGTGAATGTGGCTCGCTGGAGAAGCTCCTGAAGCAAAGGAAGCAGTCCAGAGAGAGGGGGAGATTTGGTCAGCAAGACCAGTCTGAAGAAGGGTCTCGACCTGAAACATCACCCATACCTTCTCTCCAGAGATGCTGCCTGTCCCGCTGAGTGACTCCAGCATTTTGTGTCTATCTTAAGAAATTAGACAGAATCGGTTTGATTACAGCCACTGTCTGCACAAACATGCAGCAAGAAGCTACAGAGCATGGATACAAACTCTTCCAGAAAGCTCCCGCTGCCTGTAAACAACCATTTGGAAGGAAAGTCAGGTTTGATGAAGATACCAACCACCACCCTTATTTTTAAATATACACCTCATATTTCACTTGGGCAGCTTACACCCCAGCGTATGAATATTAACTTCTCTAACTTCAAGTAACCCTTGCTTTCTCTCTCTCTCTCCATCCCTCCCCCGTCCCAGTTCCCCGACCAGTCTGACTGTCCCCAATTACATTTTATTTCTGTTTGCTTTGTGTTATCTTCTCCTAGCTAACAATAATCTATAATCTATAACAATAACAATAATCTAATTTACTCCCCTTTGATGTCTCATTTTCACAACTTACACTTCTTTATCTCTGTATCTTCGGACTCAGTCTGATCAAGGGTCTCGACCTGAAACGTCACCCATTCCTTCTCTCCAGAGATACTGCCTGTCCCGCTGAGTTACTCCAGCTTTTTGTTTAAGTAGGAACTGCAGATGCTGGAACAATCAAAGGTGGACAAAAATGCTGGAGAAACTCAGCGGTTGAGGCAGCATCTATGGAGCGAAGGAACGGGTGATGTTTGGGGTCGAGACCCTTCTTCAGACTGATGAGGGGATGGGGGGGGGGGTGGGAAGAAGAGAGGAAGAGGCGGAGACAGTGGGCTGTGGGAGAGCTGGGAAGGGGAGGGGAAAGAAGGAGAAAGCAAGGACTACCTGAAATTGGAGAAGTCAATGTTCATACCGCCGGGGTGTAAACTACCCAATCGTTTTGTGTCTATCTTCGGTGCAAACCAACATCTGCAGTTCCTTCCTACACACTTACCTTCTCCCTCACTCCTATACCCCCCCACATCTGCCTAGTACTGATATATATTCAGGTTTACTATAATTGGGTCATCTGAAATAGTCATCATTGCCTACAGTTGGTCTACATCCCTCCTAACGCTTCCTATCCATATATCTGCCCATGGGATTTTTCGGACTTTGCTGGCTTTACCTTGCACTTAACGTTATTCCCTTATCATGTACCTATACACTGTAAATGGCTCGATTGTAATCATGTATTGTCTTTCCGCTGACTGGACAGCATGCAACAAAAGCCTTTCACTGTACCTCGGTACACGTGACAATAAACTAAACTGAAATTTTTCAAAACCATAATTATATCTGCGATACTAGAGATAGTCAATCATTTAAACTGCCGAGTGATTTTATTAATGAAAGAAATTAGATTGCCATGCGATAGATTGCCATTATGATCAGCCATGATCATATTGAATGGCGGTGCAGGCTCGAAGGGCCGAATGGCCTACTCCTGCACCTATTTTCTATGTATCTATGTATAGTACAGTTATTGTACTGCTTTCCTTCCCCCGGCAGACTGCTTTTGGAATTTTTACACTGACAGCCCGCTGGCATCAAGTTTGCACAGTGTTGCAGCAGGTAGTTCAGTGACTGATGTTCAACCCTGACCTCCGATGCTTCTGTGTACAGTTTGCACATTTTTCCTCCGACTGCAGGTGTTGTACCCAAGGTATGCAAAGAGCATATAGGGCGCCGACATTGTTATACTAGCTGCTCGCTTTTACCCAACAAACAGCTAACAATGGCCTGTTTCCTTTATGATTGTTACCTTTTTGCATATCTTTCATTCATTGTCCTTTATTTCTCTACATCATCGTCTATATCTCTCATTTCCCTTATCCCTAACCGGTCTGAAGAAGGGTCTCGACCTGAAACATTACCCATTCCTTCTGGTGCCTGAAGAAGGGTTTTGGCCCGAAATGTTGCCTATTTCCTTCGCTCCATAGATGCTGCTGCGCCCGCTGAGTTTCTCCAGCACTTTTGTCTACCCATTCCTTCTCTCCAGAGATGCTGCCTGTCCTGCTGTTACTCCAGCATTTTGTGTTTATCTTAGTTTACACAGTATTCTATCTAGTCCCCAATGGCTCCTTTTGTTCTTGGCAACCGCCCCCAAGGTTGGTCCCCCTTTGGCCACGGGGGCACATCTGACCCCTGGCACCCACGTGGCCAGTCCTCGACCTTGTCCACTAGCGCCCTCCTGGTCCCCCACCACCGGCTCCGTTCCTGATCATGGGCACCCGATCTCAACCTCTGAATTAAAGGACGTTCCTTTAGGAAGGAGGGTGGTGAATCTGTGGAACTCTTTGTCACAGAAAGCAGTGGAGGCCAAGTCAATGGATATTTTCAAGGCAGAGATACAGTAGATAGATTCCTGATTAGTGCGGGTGTCAGGGGTTATGGGGAGATGGCAGAAGAATGGGGTTAGGAGGGAGAGATAGATCAGCCATGATTGAATGGCGGAGGAGACCTGATGGGCTGAATGGCCTAATTTAACTCCTATCTCTTATGACCGCTGCCGGGTCTCTCCTGATGGCTCCACGGCGATCCAGAGTCCGTGGAGACTCTTCGCCTGGCTTATCCGCGGCTAACTGGGAACGTCCTGTTTTATCTCAATAATGTGTTTGGTTGTCAGTTTAATCAGCTCTGGTTGATTGCCTCTAGTGTGTAGGTGAATGATACAATATGAGTAGGGGCGTCAAGATGCACCTTCACGGGAATGTAGCAGAAATAAAATGGGTTCGGATGGGACTTGACGGGTCTAGGAACCTGTATTTGTTTGGTATCTCTGATTAGTACGGGTGTCAGAGGATATGGAGAGAAGGAAGCAGAATGGGGTTAGCATGGAGACATTGATCAGCCATGATTGAATGGTGGAGTAGACTTGATGGGCTGAATGGCCCAATTCTGCTCCTATCACTCCTGATCTTATGATGTTATCTCAATGACTCCGCGACTGTGTTACATGAATTGGAAACAGCAATGAAACAACAATTCAATCCATGACTGTATTAACTATTGCACATTGAATATCCTTTTTTTTAATAAGGGAAGACAAGGCAAAATAAAATCAAAAAATCATTGCAGGGTCAAGATATGCAGCGTTTATCCATTACATCCAGAAAGAGTCTTTGATGCCTAGAAAGGAACTGCAGATGCTGGTTTATACCGAAGATAGACACAAAATGCTGGAGTAACTCAACGGGACAGGCAGCATCTCTGGAGACAAAGAACGGGTGATGTTTCGGGTTGAGACCCTTCTTCAGACTGAGAATCAGGGAGGAGGGAGTCTAGAGATATGGAATGGTATGGTGTGAAAATGACAGATCAAAGCAGATAATGACAAGAAAATGTAGTAAGGTCCAGTGTTAGCTGAGGGGAAGATGAACACGAGGCATACAATCAGTAAAATTCATCAGGGGGACAGTGAAACTAGACTTTTTGATGGTCTTCTTGAGATGATGCTGGCTCCTTGCACACACCATAATGTCATAGTGGAGCATATCACCACACTCTTCAGTCAAACAGAGGGATTAACCCTCATTGAATGAGGAGTGCAGAAAGGATTTCTGGAGGAGCTGACTCAATGATGTCACAAAACAGAACAACTTGTGTGCTAACCCACAAAAGCTGCATCCAACTGACGGAGCTAAGTGATCTCACAACCAACAGATTCTATCAAGGCTCTGCTGTCCTACCACATCTAGTCATGAGTGGTGATGGACAATTGAACAGCAGATGTGAACGCTAAAGGAAAAGCGGAAACATTTGTAGCCTTGTTCAGTTAATCGTTGCTAATGAGATCCCACCAGTCAGACTTCAAACAATTGGATTGACTGTATGATATCAAGGAAAGGCTGAGAACACTGAATACAGCATTGATCGGGATAGATAACAGAACATCATGATGGAGGGAGGTAATGTGGGTGGATATAATCTTACTCCCAGGGTAGGGGACTCTAAAACAAAAGGCCTGGTCTGAGGAAAGTATACCACCAGGGGCGCTGTACGATTGGCAGCCTCGCCAACAGTCTGTTTTTTTTGTCATTGTTTTGTTATTTTTAGTTTGTTTTAAAAGTTTGTTTTAATGTTCTCTGGCTTATTTTATGTGGTGGGAGGGTGAGGGGGTCGGGGGAATCTCTTACCCTGCCGGAAATGCAAGTGGTTTTCGGAACGTGTCTCCGGTCGCTCTGCGGCCTAACATCTTGGAGCTGGAGGCCTCGCTCGGAACTGACTTTGAGCCCCACTGCGGGGGCGTGGACTTACCATCAGAGCCGATCCCTTGCCTAGGATCGATGCTCCAACCGTGGCCTGCAGACTGTACCATCGAGGGCTCGCATTCTCGGGAGAGACCGTGGATGTCGGGAGCTCCAACGACGCAGAAGGTTCGACAAGCCCGACCCGGGGTACGATCGCTCGGCGCGGGGGAGCTGAGATCCCCCCCGATGCAGGAGTGATCACTCTGACACGGAGGGCCCGAACGCCGCCGGCTACGGGAGCCAAGATCATTCTGTCAACGGAAGGCTCGAGGCTCCCGATCGCGGGAGAACAAAGAACAGAAGAGAGGGTAATTGTACAGGGTTGCTTTCCTGATAGGTGGCATATGACTAGTGATGTGCCACAGGGCTAGGTGCTGGGTCCACTACTGTTTATTATATACATTGTTGATTTGGATGACAATGTAGTAACCATTATTGGCAAATTTGCAGATGACAACAGAATTGGTGGTGTGTGTTTAGTTTATTTATAGTATGGAGATGCAGCTTGGAAACAGGCCCTTTGGTCCAGCGAGTCCTGCTGACCAGCAATCCTGCATGCACTAGTTCTAACCTACACACTAGGAATAATTTACAGAAGCCAACTAACCTACAAACCTGCATATCTTTGGAATGTTGAAGGAAACCGGAACACCCGGAGGAAACCCACGCGGTAGAAGGGAGAAAGTACAAACTCCGTATTGACAGCATCCGTATTCAGGATTGAATCCGGGTCTCTGGCGCTGTAAGGCAGTAACGCTGCCACTGTGCCACTATGGTGGTATAGTGGACAGTGAGAAAGGATATCTAAAGGGCCTGTCCCACTTGGACGACCTAATCCACGAGTTTAGAAGACCCTAGACGAGTTGAAAAAAATGTCACGGTCGTGTTGACTCGCCGAAGTAAAATACCTCCTACAACTATGTCTACGACCTCCTACGACTATGTCTACGACCTCCTACGACCCCCCTCGACCGCAGTCTTCCACACCTAAGACCAACTACGACTAGCTACGAGTGGGAAATGATCACATGTTAAAATGATGTCATGTTTGCATTTTTTTTCTCGGGCCAGTTATCGACCTACGCCTACCTACGACTACCATCACGACCTACTACGACCTACCTACGAGTAAAAAGTATCAATTTTTTCCATGCCAACCTTTTTTTTACTCGTGGACATTTTTTATCAAGCTGGAAAAAACGCCGCGACCTACTTGAGGCCACGAGTAGGCGGAGACCACTCAAGAGCATGAGGAAGAACTACGAAGATCTCCTACGACCTCCTACGACCTCGTGGCGACCATGCTAAGATAATGAGTCAAGGGCAAACTCGGCAGAGGTCGCCCATTAGGTCGTGAAAGTGGGACAGGGGCTTAAGTTTACAATAGGATGCAGATCAGTTGGAATGGTGTGCAAGGAATGGCAAATGGAATTTAACTCTGACAAGTGTGAGGTGTTGGTGTGCAAAATGAGGGCAGGACTTACACGTGCAGATAGCAATTAATGATTATGATATAGTTGGGCTCACAGAGACATGGCTCCAGGGTGACCAAGGCTGGGAGCTGAACATCCAGGGATATTCAATATTCAGGAGGGATAGAGAGAAAGGAAAAGGAGGTGGGGTAGCGTTGCTGGTTAGAGAGGAGATTAACGCAGTGGAAAGGAAGGACATTAGCTTGGAGGATGTGGAATCGGTATGGATAGAGCTGCGAAACACTAAGGGGCAGAAAACGCTGGTTGGTGTTGTGTTCAGGCCACCTAGCAGTAGTAGTGAAGTTGGGGATGGCATCGAACAGGAAATTAGAAATGCGTGGAACAAAGGCAAAACAGTTATAATGGGTGACTTCAATCTACATATAGATTCGGTGAATCAAATTGGCAGGGGTGCTGAGGAAGAGGATTTCTTGGAATGTATGAGGGATAGTTATCTAAACCAACATGTAGAGGAACCAACGAGAGAGCAGGCTATTCTAGACTGGGTATTGAGTAATGAGGAAGGGTTAGTTAGCAGACTTGTTGTGCGTGCCCCCTTGGGCAAGAGTGACCATAATATGGTTGAGTTCTTCATTAGGATGGAGAGTGACATTGTTAATTCAGAAACAACGGTTCTGAACTTAAAGAAAGGTAACTTTGAGGGTATGAGACGTGAATTGGCCAAGATTGACTGGCAATTAGTTCTAAAATGGTTGACGGTGGATATGCAATGGACGGCATTTAAAGACTGCATGGATGAACTACAAAAATTGTTCATCCCAGTTTGGCAAAAGAATAAATCAGGGAAGGTAGTGCATCCGTGGATAACAAGGGAAATCAGGGAAATCAAAGCAAAAGATGATGCGAACAAATTAGCCAGAAAAAGCAGCATACCAGAGGACTGGGAGAAATTCAGAGACCAGCAGAGGAGGACAAAGGGCTTAATTAGGAAAGGGAAAATAGATTATGAAAGGAAACTGGCAGGGAACATAAAAACTGACTGCAAAAGTTTTTATAGATATGTGAAGAGAAAGAGATTAGTTAAAACAAATGTAGGTCCCTTGCAGTCAGAAACAGGTGAATTGATCATGGGGAACAAGGATATGGCGGACCAATTGAATAACTACTTTGGTTCCGTCTTCACTAAGGAAGACATAAATAATCTGCCGGAAATAGCAGGGGGCCGCGGGTCAAAGGAGATGGAGGAACTGAGTGAAATCCAGGTTAGTCGGGAAGTGGTGTTGGGTAAATTGAATGGATTAAAGGCCGATAATTCACCAGGGCCAGATAGGCTGCATCCCAGAGTACTTAAGGAAGTAGCTCCAGAAATAGTGGATGCATTAGTGATAATTTTTCAAAACTCTTTAGATTCTGGAGTAGTTCCTGAGGATTGGAGGGTAGCAAACGTAACCCCACTTTTTAAGGAGAGAGAAAATGGGGAATTACAGACCAGTTAGTCTAACATCGGTAGTGCGGAAACTGCTAGAGTCAGTTATTAAAGATGGGATAGCAGCACATTTGGAAAGTGGTGAAATCATTGGACAAAGTCAGCATGGATTTACGAAAGGTAAATCGTGTCTGACGAATCTTATAGAATTTTTCGAGGATGTAACTGGTAGAGTGGATAGGGGAGAACCAGTGGATGTGTTGTATCTGGACTTTCAGAAGGCTTTCGACAAGGTACCACATAAGAGATTAGGATACAAACTTAAATCACACGGTATTGGGGGTTCAGTATTGATGTGGATAGAGAACTGGCTGGCAAACAGGAAGCAAAGAGTAGGAGTAAACGGGTCCTTTTCACAATGGCAGGCAGTGATTAGTGGGGTACCGCAAGGCTCAGTGCTGGGACCCCAGCTATTTACAATTTATATTAATGATCTGGACAAGGGAATTGAAAGCAACATCTCCAAGTTTGCGGATGACACTAAGCTGGGGGGCAGTGTTAGCTGTGAGGAGGATGCTAGGAGACTGCAAGGTGACTTGGATAGGCTGGGTGAGTGGGCAAATGTTTGGCAGATGCAGTATAATGTGGATAAATGTGAGGTTATCCACTTTGGTGGCAAAAACGGGAAGGCAGACTATTATCTAAATGGTGGCCGATTAGGAAATGGGGAGATGCAGCGAGACCTGGGTGTCATGGTACACCAGTCATTGAAAGTAGGCATGCAGGTGCAGCAGGCAGTGAAGAAAGCGAATGGTATGTTGGCCTTCATAGCAAGAGGATTTGAGTATAGGAGCAGGGAGGTTCTACTGCAGTTGTACAGGGTCTTGGTGAGACCACACCTGGAGTATTGCGTGCAGTTTTGGTCTCCAAATCTGAGGAAGGACATTATAGCCATAGAGGGAGTGCAGAGAAGGTTCACCAGACTGATTCCTGGGATGTCAGGACTTTCATATGAAGAAAGACTGGATAGACTTGCCTTATACTCGCTAGAATTTAGGAGATTGAGAGGGGATCTTATAGAAATGTACAAAATTCTTATCGGGTTGGACAGGCTAGATGCAGGAAGACTGTTCCCGATGTTGGGGAAGTCCAGGACAAGGGGTCACAGCTTAAGGATAAGGGGGGAATCCTTTAAGACCGAGATGAGGAAAAACTTTTTCACACAGAGAGTGGTGAATCTCTGGAACTCTCTGCCACAGAGGGTAGTTGAGGCCAGTTCATTGGCTATATTTAAGAGGGAGTTAGATGTGGCCCTTGTGGCTAAAGGGATCAGTGGGTATGGAGAGAAGGCAGGTACGGGATACTGAGTTGGATGATCAGCCATGATCATATTGAATGGCGGTGCAGGCTCGAAGGGCCGAATGGCCTACTCCTGCACCTATTTTCTATGTATCTATGTATCTATGTAAATAGTAGAATCAGAGAGAGAGAGTTGCAGAATAGTGATCTGGGTGTCCAGGGGCATGGTTCCATAGAGGTGGCAAATCATGTGGACAATATGGCGACATTGGGCATTGACATGCTTGTCTTCATTGGGAAGGGCATTGAGTACTAAATTTGACACATCACGATGCATCTCACAATCACAATCACAATAATACTTTATTAGCCAAGCATGTTTTGCAACGTACGAGGAATTTCATTTGCCAAGTCAGTCACAAATAAAAAGCAACGGAACACACAAAACACATTTTAACATAAACATGGTCTTAATCTTCCAATCTAACTTGTTGTCGCCCATGCATTTATTTTTAATCTGCAATTTATCTGCAGCTTGTAAGGCTATATTCTGCACTTTGTTTTGTTTACTCTTTTATTATTACCTGATGTGATCAAGTTTGCACGAATCTGCATTCATAGCACACAAAACAACGTTTTTCACTGTATCTCAGTACATGTTTAGTTCAGTTTGGTTTGGAGATACAGCACGGAAACAGTCCCTTCGGCCCATCGAGTCTGCACCGATCAGCGATCCCCGCACATTAACATTACCCTACACACACTAGGGTCAATTTTACATTTCTACCAAGCCAATTAACCTACAAACCTGTAAGCCTTTGGAGTGTGGGATGAAACCAGAGATCTCGGAGAAAACCCACAGGAATTATGGGGAGAACGTACAAAGTCCGTGCAGATAAGCACCCATAGTCAGGATCGAACCCGGGTCTCTGGCGCTGTAAGGCAGTAGCTCTACAGTTGCAGTATCTATGCCACTGTGCTGCCCTAATAAACAATAAATAATGTGACAATAATAAATCAATACTAATATGCGGGACATTTTGTTTCTGCCTTGTGTTGCCGTCTACAATTCCTGCACCTTTGAAAGAACCTGAACTGTGCTTGTCTCTTCTATCTTTTACCTCTAGGTTCTCCTCACACACTTTCTTCTGTTGATCATCTCACATTTCACGTTTATCTTTAGGTAACCCCACAGCCTTACACGCCTTTATGCTCTTTTCCAGAGTTAACTACACCTCATGAATGACCTCTCCCCCATCCAGTATGGGGTCTTGGATTCCACAAGCAATCCAATCCCCGATGACAAATCTTTCCAATCCATAAAACTGTAATTTCTTGCTAATAATATTAGTTCCAAGAGCATGTAAACCTTCTGAACAATCTGAATTTTGTAGTCGGCAGGGCAGTACTCTGCATATCGCCAACTTGGACAATTTTTACATTTTTATCAAGCCAATTAATCAAGCCAATTAACCTACAAACCTGTATGTCTTTGGAATGTGGGAGGAAACCGAGGATCTCAGAGAAAACCCACGCAGATCATAGGGAGAACGTACAAACTCCATACAGACAGCACCCGTAGTCGGGATCAAAGCCGGGTCCCTGGCGCTGCATTTTGTTGTAAGGCAGCAACTCTATCGCTGTGCCACCGTGACCACCCCACTCAGCAAGTCTTGACTTCATATGCACATGGAAAGGAGGATGCAAATTCCACCCGGAATGGTGTTTCATTTCTTCATTTCAAGACTCCAGTCAAATGGATTTATCTGAGCACTAATAAGAAATCTGCCATGTACCATTACAGACGTGGACAAAGTAATGACTTCCTTTTTAATATTGTGTTCAATGTGTTGAGGAGCCATCATCTGACCCAATTTTTAACACAGTTGAAGAAAAAGGCTTATCGTAAGAAATGGACAGTTTGAAGATTTAGTCCTTTGCTTGTCAGAAATCTCATGTTAAAATCACAGGAAATGACTTGGGAATATGTTAAACTCTCCGCTAATTTCATGTGATTGAATTAATCGATTTCTTTGTAAATTATGTGGCTTGAATACAGAAACATATGTGTGCAGGTGCCTGGATACCTAAATAAATGGGGTTAATAGGAATAGCCGCCTTGAACAAAAGGGTACAGGGGCAGCAGTAGGCCAGGTACCTCAGTCTATTCTGATCCCTTAACACCATTTCCCTGACCTGCCCACAGGAACGACTGGGCTTATATTCACTGGAATTTAGAAGGATGAGAGGTGAACATAGAAACTTATAATATTCTTAAGGGATTGCACAGGCTAGATATAGGATAAACAGAATCAAGGGATATGGGGAGAAAGCAGGAACGGGGTACTGATTCTAGATGATCAGCCATGATCGTATTGGATGGCGGTGCTGGCTCGAAGGGCCGAATGGCCTACTACTCCAGCACCTATTTTCTATGTTTCTATATTTCTGTGAACCAGTGTACTTGACTCTGATAACTACGAATTTCCATGAAATGTTCAAAGAAAACAGACAGACACTAATTACAAACTATAATTGCCCTTTCTAAATGCATGCATACATTCTAAATGTATTACCAATGAAGCCAGAAAAATATTAATAAAATTATGAAACAGACGATGGAAGGAGAAGAGACTAGACTTCTTGATCATAGACAACAAGACAGGCGCACTCGCTTGGGCAGTTTACAACCCAGCGGTATGAATATTGATTTCTCCAACTTCAATAACCCTTGTATTCCCGCTCTCACCGTCTCTCCCCCACCCTAGTTCTCCGACTACTTTCACTGTCCTCCTGATTCATTTTACTGTTTGTATGCCTCGTTGTCACCTTCCCCTCAACCAACAATGAACCATTCTACATTTCCTTGAACATCGTCTGCTTTGATCTGTCGATTTCACACCTTGCCCTTCCACATCTCTATTTACCTTGTTCCTCTAACTCTCAGTCTGAAGAAGGCACTCGACCCGAAACGTCACCCATTCCTTCTCTCCAGAGATGCTGCCTGTCCCGCTGAGTTACTCCAGCATTTTGTGTCTTCACTCTTGTACAAATGGAGGGAGCCTCTGAAATTTTCAAATGAAGCACTAATAGGGTTAATATAAGATGACATAAGGAGATACAAGAAACTGTAGATGCTGGTTTACAAAAAAAAAGACACAAAGCGCTGGAGTACCTCAACGGGTCAAGCAGCATCTTTGGAGAACATGGATAGGTGACATTTTGAGTCAGGACCCTTTTTCAGTTTGAAGAAGGGTCCTGACCCAAAACATCACCGATCCATGTTCTCCAGAGATGCTGCCTGACCTGCTAAGTTACTCCAGCACATTGTGTCATAAGGTGACATAAGGATGCTGAGAGGGTGTGGGGGGGGGGGGGGGGGATGGGGGGAAATTAATCGGAATATGGGATTAAAGGAGGATCAGTGTGGGTGGTTGATGGTCAGTGTGGATTAGATGGGGCAAAGAACTTGTTTTTGTGCTGTATGACTGTATGACCCTAGCTAATCTACTAAGAATTGAGAGCAGGAGTTGGCTATATTGCCCTTCAAAGCAACTCTAACGCTAGCCCGTTGTCAGATTGAGGCCCAGCACAAATTGGAGGAACAGCATCTCATATTTTGCTTGGACAGCTTACACCCCAGCGGTATGAATATTGGCTTCTCTAACTTCAACTTCATTTCTATCCCTCTCTCTCCATCCCCTCCCCCTTCCCAGTTCTCCCACCAATCTTACTGTCTCCGACTACATTTAATTTCTGTACCGCTCACTCCCGACATCAGTCTGAAGAAGGGTCTCAACCCGAAACGTCCCCCATTCCTTCTCTCTAGAGATGCTGCCTGTCCCGCTGAGTTATTTCAGCATTTTGTGTCTAACACTAGTCCCATATTCATTGATTGCCTTAATGTCCAGAACTCTATCAAGCCCTGCTTTGAATGACTAAATCACCACAGCCTTCCTAGATGGAGAATCCCAACAGCTCACTGTGCTCTGAATAAAGAAATACCTCCATGCTTCAGTTCTCAATCACATACTTAGATTTTGAGTCTGTGATCCTTGGCACCATATTCCTCAGCCAGGGAAACCATTGTGCAAACAGATGAATTAGCTCAAACAGGTAATCTGTGCAAATGATATTTCAGCCTGGGAAATATGTAGCTTTGTGCCTGGGGCCAGAGTATGTGAATTAAATTTTAAACCATGATTAAATGTTTGATGTAACTTAAACTTACCCAATCTTTATAATTGAACTCAATTTTGCTTGGCAAAGCTACCTCTAATTCAGAATCATCGGAAGTGCAGAAGAAGTTTACAATCCATCTATATATTCTGAAGCCTTCCACCCAATAACTCTAGTGTTCCTCAGCCCTCTATTACACAATCCGTAATATGTTGTTTGTGTCATAGCACATTTCCCGAGGCAGGGTAGCGGGTCCTGATACGAAACTGTCGTAGTCAATGAGTAATAGAGTGATACAGTGTGGAAACAGGCTAATTCAGCCCAACTTGCCCGCACTGGCCAACATGTCCCAGCTACACTAGTCCCACCTGCCTGAGATTGGGACATATCCCTCCTTACCTGTCCTATCCATGTACCTGGCTAACTGATTCTTAAACGTTGGGATAGTCCCAGCCTCAATTACCTCCTCTGGCATCTTGTCCCATACATCCACTACCCTTTGTGTGAAAAAGTTACCCCTCAGATTCATATTACATAATTTCCCCTTCACCTTAAACCTATGTCCTCTGGTCCTCGATTCCCCTACTCTGGACAAGAGATTCTGTGCATCTACCCGATCTATTCCTCTCATGATTTTATACACCTCTGTAAGATCAGCCCTCATCCTCCTGCGCTCCAACGAATAGAGACCCAGCCTGCTCAACCTCTCCCTATAGCTCACACTCTCTAGTCCTGGCAATATCCTCATCCTCACATTCGGTAGTTAACCAGGCTGTTAATGGGTTTTTTGAAGCATTGATTGGGATGCCTTTGCCACGGGATCATCGTTCCCTCAATTACCGTAAGCAAAATATTAAAACATAAAGCCACGGGTAAACAAAATTAATAAGTAAAGCATTTTTGTCAAATTTTTTACCATAAACTGTGAATAAAATATTTTTCCATTTTGCTTATCCTGCTTGGTCTCTCGCGTTTGAAACAATTGTAGAAGGACAGAGCAATGGGCTAGACAGCCCCAATCAATTCATTAGCTAATTACATTGAGTGGATTTTCATGCGGTAAAGTTAACACGTCAGCATTTAATCGACACAACCAGTTAAATAAATAATTGAGGAGATGATAATGGACTCGTATTGCTTTTGGCAAAAGGATCCATTGTCCAGAAATTACCCATTTCCCCTGTGTTCCTTCACTGTGATATTTCACAAGCACCAACATCTGCTGATCCTACCCAAGTGTTGGAAGGTGGTGCTAAAGGAATTTACAGGTCATTTGTCGGACTTCTTGCAATGGCACGTGTATGTCAGTGTATGACTACGCTCAAGTGTAATCATTATCATAATTGTCTTCCATAATTAATGCTTTCTCCCACCCATTCTCCTGTAAAGACTTCATTCCATTCTCCTAGTTCCTCTGTTTGAGTGGCTTTTGGTCTAAATAATAAAAGACTCCATAGATATCTCTAAAATATCTTCCTCCTCCTGAACCGTGTTTCCTCACTATCATTGTGGACCAAGTCCTTGACCGCACCTCACCTTTTCCTAATATTTCTGTTCTTATCCCCCTTTTTCTCCTCTATAGATCCTGGACAGATTTTCCCTGGTCCTCACCTTCTACACCATCGGTATTTACATTCAACGGATCATCTCTTTACAATTATGCCAACTGCCACAAGATCTAGGCACATCTTGCCTTCTCCACACATTTCACATGTTTAGAGCGATTAGTCTGCACTTCCATCCCCATCAACCACTTCCTGTCTTGCAGCACTTTCCCATGCTTCTGAAAACGGAGCAAAACATGTTCTCTCACCTCATCCCTTAACCACCACCCACAGACCCAAATAGATCTTCCAGGCAAAACAGTAATTCACCTGCACTTTTTCCAATCTAGTGTATCGACCATGTGTTCAAAATGGACTCTCACGGTCCTGGAGTGCAATTCCTTTACTCCCTGAAAGTGACAACTCAAGTAAATTGGGTGGGGGGGTAAGGAAGGCATGTTTGTTCCCATAAGTCGGGGTGTAGAGTACAGGCCGGGGAGTAGCGTTGCAGCTTCATAAAACTTTGGAGTATGGTTTGGAGTAAACAAATGGAGTAATGTTTGCAGTCCTGCATAACAGGATGGGTGTGGAGGCTTTGGAGAAGAGGTCCACTTGGATGATGCCTGGATTAGAGACTATTAGAATTTTTATTGCTGCTACTCCAACCATGCATCGCACCCCCAGCCTGGCCTCTTTGTCACAAGCTCTTGGAGCAGAATTAGGCCATTCGGCCCATCAAGTCTACTCTGCCATTCAATCATGTCTGATCTGTATTTCCCTCTCAACCTCATTCTCCCACCTTCGACCCATAACACCCGACACCCTTACTGACCAAGTATGTGTCAATTTCCACCTTAAAAAAATCTATTGGCCTCCACAGTTGTCTAGAGCAAAGGTTTCCACAGGTTCACAACACACTGCATAAATAAATTCCCCCTTGTTTCCTTTCTAAAGGTAAGTCCTTTTATTCTGAGGCTGTGACCCCTGGTCCTTAATTCTCCCACTAGTGGAAGCAACCTCTGCACAGTCACTCAATCCTGGCCTTTCACAATTCTTGAAATCGTTTGTTCTCTCATAGAAAAAAAATAATATTTTCTCTCTGCAGCCTCCTGTGCAGTCACAATGGGGCCTTATGCAAATTTGAGGAACAATCCCTCACTGTGTGCTAGATGTCAAATTCTCCACCTGTAGGTAGCTCGCTTTCTCGGTCTGTATCACAACTGGACATTTGTTGCTGTTGTCAACTGTGATATTGAGTCCGTTTTTCTTTCTCCAACAGGGCGGCCACAGTGGCGCAGTGGTAGAGTTGCTGCCTTACAGCACTTGCAGCGCCAGAGACCATGGTTCAATTCCAACTACGGGTGTTTGTGACCGCGTGGATTTTCTCAGAGATCTTTGGTTTCCTCCCAAATTCCAAAGATGTACAGGTATGTAGGTTAATTGGCTTGGTGTGTGTGCAAAATTATCCCTAGATTGTGTAGGATAATGTTAATGTGCGGGTAATGTTAATTCATCTGCGGGTATAGCTGGTCAGTGCGGATTCGATGGCCGAAGGACCTGTTTCCGCACTGTATCTCTAAACTAAACTAAATTATTTTAAAAGTACAGCATGACCTGCTGGTCATGTCCCATAGTCCCTGTTTTAGCAAAACATCATGCTTTCTTTATCTGTACATGTGTAGATTAACCATATTAATCTCTGCCAATATAACCTTCATCACATATTCTGTGCATGATACCCATTCTGCTGTGCTATGTAATCCAGTCCAGGACTTGAGTAAGGAATGCAGTTACTGATAACAACCCTGTTTGTCCCTAGCTCGGCAGTCTGTAAGATGATACCAGTGCAGTAGTATGTATTACTAGACTAAGTGGGACCCGTTGGGTCCCAGTCACACGGGAGGCCTGGTCCCCCAACGCAACCCATTCCTCATTCACCTGTTCCCCCAATGCAACCCTTTCCCCCAACGCAATATTCCACCACTCACCCATAGCCCCTAACTGCGCAGGCGTGGCTCATTTCCCCTCATCCCCCAGCACTCATCCCCCCCTCTTCATGTGTGGGAGGAGAGAAGGGAAGGCAGGTGTGGTATTGAGTGTGGGCATGGGGGGTGGAGGTGGGGGGGGGAGCGTGGGGTGGGGGAGGGGATTTGTGGGGTGGGAGGGGAGGAGTGTATGTGTTGCGTCTCTTGTTGCCTTCTTCAGGCGGGGCTGTCGTGGCTGGTGGGGGAGGGGAGAGCATCCTGCACACGGGGAGGGGACGGCTTCAGGCGGGGCTAGTGGGGGTGTGTGGGGGAGGTGGTGTGGGGGATGGGGGAGTGTGGGGGAGTGGGTGTGTGGGGGAGGGGGGAAGGGGGAGGATGGCTTGAGGAGGGGGGGGTGGGGGAGTGGCGATGGGGGAGGGGGCATGTGGGGGAGGGTGGTGGTGGAAGGGGAGGAGGCATGTGGGGGAGGGAGGGAGGGGGGGAGGGGAGGGGGTGTGAGGGAGGGGGTGGCGGGGTGGGGAGGGGTGGTCACTGCACTGCTCACCCCCCACCTTCAGCTTTCGGCTTCACTCATGGCTGCCGGTTCCACTCAGCGACTCCTGGCTCGTCGTGCTGGTTGCCCTCGTGGGGGGTGGTGTGGGGGAGGGGGGTGTGGTGTGCGGGAGGGGGGGGGTATGGGGGAGGGCGGTGTGGGGGAGGGGGTTGTGGGGAGGTGGGTGTGGACGAGAGGGGGTTTGGGGAGGGGGGTGTGGGGGAGGGGCAGGGGGAAGGGGGAGGAGGGAGTTTGGGGAGGGGATGGGGTTGGGGAGGGGCGAGGGGGGAGGAGTTGTGTGGGGGGGATGTGGGGGATGGAGCGTGTGGGGGTGAGGGGTTGTGGGGGAGGGGGGTGGCGAGGGGGGAATGGGGAGGAGGGGAGGGGGGAGGATGGTTTGGGGAAAGGGGTGTGGGGGAGGGGTGAGAGGTGATGGGGGATGTGGGGGAGGGGCGGTGAGTGGTAGTGGGGGTGCGGGGAGGGGTGGTCACCGCACTCTGCTCACCCCGCACTCTGCTCACGCCCCACCTTCAGCTTTCGGCTTCACTCACGGTTCCCGGTTCCACTCAGCGACTCCCGGCTCGTCGTGCTGGTCACCGCAGAAGCAGCCTGCACGCTGCTCTCTCCCTGCACACTGTTCACTCCCCGCACTCGTTCAATACACTTTGCTCACTCCGCTCCTTCAGCTTTTTCTCCTTGCTGCCGGTGATTGACAGCGGGTGCCGGAAGGGAAGTTTTTTTTACGATTGTGGTTTTATTACTATTCCACTGATTGGAACAAAACTTGTTGCACTTGCAGCACAGGAGAATGGCGAGTAAGGTGGCAAAAAATCATTGCGCTATCGGGTACCGTTTTTGCGCAAATGTAAAAACAACGCAAACCGGAAGAGGACAAGATGAGAGTTTTATAAGTATATAGATTATCTCTGCCTACATTTTAATAAAAGCCTTGTGGTTCACGTAATACTTTGTAAAGGAGTGATTACAAAACATGATGTTAGAAGTGGGATTCGAACCCACGCCTCCAATTGGAGTTGATTACAAAACAACAAGTAACTTCAAACTGTCTCCATTAATAATTGACCAGACGACCTCTACATCTCATTCTACACCAGTTCAGATATTCCCATTGTCCTATCCATCTCTTCCGGCATCTTTTTGTCACTCTTTCTCAGTTTTGATGTCCGCGGAGCTCCACCACCACAGACCTCCATCCAGAGTAGCATCCTTTCACCACAAGCTGTCTTCTATGAGTAAGCCAGCTCTGAATCCAAACAACCAAGCTATTCCCAAGCGACTTAATCACTACCCAAGCGACTTAATCACTACGACTTTATTAAATGCCATGTATGCAACATCCATTTTAATGCAACAATAAAATGAATAAACATACAATTAAAAAGAATGCAATATATTACCAGTTATATACATAACCAGACTCTGATAGTTTGAGAAAATGTTTGAGAAAATCCTTAAATTTATGTTAAACTGGAATATGTGAACATGAATTGTGAAAACATCGTGGTCAGACAACTCATTTTTACCCAGAGCCTGAACTGAATCTCAGCACAGCAGATGGGAAATTTAAATTAAAGTAATTAAATCAATATGTAATTAAAAAGCTGGTTTTGGTATTGGGGACCAATGACCTTTATCTCTCACAGATGCTGCTGAACCTCCTGAATATTTTCACCTTCTATCTGAAAAGCCCACCTGCTTCAGCAATGTCCTTCACAGAGGAGATCTCCATCCTAATACAGTTTGAATTATATAACCATTTCATAAGGTCATAAGTGATAGGAGCAGAATTAGGCCATTCGGCCCATCAAGTCTACTTCGCCATTCAATCATGGCTGATCTATCTCTCCCTCCCAACCCCAATCTCCTGCCTTCTCCTCATAACCCCGGACACCCGTACTAATCAAGAATCTGTCTATCTCTGCCTTAAAAATATCCATTGACTTGGCCTCCACAGCCTTCCGTGGCAAAGAATTCCACAGATTCACCACCCACTGACTAAAGAAATTCCTCCTCATCTCCTTCCGAAAGGAATGTCCTTTAATACCGAGGCCATGACCTCCCACTAGTGAAAACATTCTATCCACATCCACTCTATCCAAGCCTTTCACTATTTGGCAAAATAGATTCACCATTGTGGGTGATCTGCATCCGCCCTTTGAAATGGCCCAGTGAGCCATTCACCTCAAGACTAATTAGCCCTCATCCTATAAAGACGTAAAAGTATGTTACCCTCCGGAAATCCGTTGGCCCTATCGGTTGTGGGTTCAAGCTTTACCAAGCTGTAACACAGAATCTAGGCAAGTATTTTAGTTCAAGGAGCAGCATTAGGCTTTGCAGTTGAGCTGATGCCTAATTTACCTCAACTGAATCTACAATGTTTAACATTGTTATTCAGAAAAGAGACGTCTCTGCCTGAAGCAATCTTATCAAAAAGTAATATCGCAGTTACCCTTCATTTGCTGTTCGTTGCACCTCGCTTTGCAAAAACTCGCTGCCCTTTCTCTACATGACCAGGAATTAATTTGAAAGGAAGATAGCTGAGTGTGCAGTATTTTTAGGGACATGACATCCCAAGCTGATTCTCAGATGCAAGGTGAAGTTCCTGCGGTCCTAAATTAAAGGACCATCAGATGTCCCCCGGTCAACTTTATCTTTCATCATTCACACTCTCGCAGATGCTGTCTTCAAACAGTATTTTCAAACAGGTTCTGTTTTCAGTTTGCTGTCGGCCTATTAATGTCACATTTATGGAGAAACAGTGAAAAACTTTGTTTTGGGAGCTATCCAGGCAAGTCACACCACACAAGAGTTCATTGGGTAGCACAAGTGAGAAAATAAAGAGAACAATTATAATTTTACAGATTCAGAGAAAGCACCGAGAAAAAAGTGCAACAAAATAGGTTGAGAGATTGGGACTTCATACTAAGCAAACAAGGGGTCCATTCAAGAGTCTGATCACAGTGGGGAAGAAGCTGTTCTTGAATCTGGTGGTATGTGCTTTCAAGCTTTTGTATTTTCTGCTGAAATGGGGAAACCTGAGAATAAGTGGGATGTGAGTACTCGCTGATTATGTTGGCTGCTTTATTGAGGAAGGATGAAGTCTGTGTGGGGGTGGGGGTGGTTGGTGGGAGAGAGGGTTGATTTGCATGGTGGATTGGGCTGCATTGCTCAGCAACCTATTGTGGTCTTGAGCAGAGCAGTTGGCAAAGCAGATTGTGATGATCTGCATAGATAGCTTTTATTCAGAGGCTCAGTCTGAAGAAGGGTCTCGACCTGAAACGTCACCCATTCCTTCTCCCCAGAGATGCTGCCTGTCCTGATGAGTTACTCCAGCATTTTGTATCCACGTTCAATTTAAACCAGCATCTGCAGTTCTTTCTTCCACATAGATAGCTTTTATGATGCATCTGTAGAAATTGGTAAGAGTCATTGGAGACGTGTCAAATTTCCTTAACCCTTTGCTGTACTTTATTGGCCACAGCATCATTGTGGTGGGTTCAAGATCATTTGTAAGTGATATTCACATGGAGGACCTTTAAGTTCTCAACCATCTCCACCTCTATAACATCGCTACAGACTGAGGTAGTCCACCCTGGTCCTGAAGTTGATGATGAGCTCCTCTGTTTTGCTAACTTTGAGGGAAAGGTTGCACAAAAAGGTGGAGTAACTCAGCATCTCTGGAGAAAAGGAATGGTCTGAAGAAGGGTCTCGACCCAAAACATCACCTATTCCTTCTCTCCAGAGATGATGCCTGACCCGCTGAATTGCTCCAGCTTTTTATGTCTATCTTCGGTTTAAACCAGCATCTGCAGTTCCTTCCTACACATTGAGGGAGAGGTTGTTGTCTCGGCATTCTACTACTAAGCTTGCTATCGCCATCCTGTACTCCATCTCCCCATTGTTTGAGATCTGGCCCACGACAATGTGAAAACTTGTTAATGGAATTAGAACAGAGTTTGGTCACACTTAGACTTCTCAGCACGCAGCATTGATTTTATCTAAGAGAGATGACTTGGCCATTTATTTTATTCCTGGTTGTGATATCTTGTAGATTGATTGACCTACTTTCTAAATGTAGAATGGTGTTAAACAACACTACTTACCATCCTCTGTTGATTAAATAAGGTCACCTTGGCTCATTACTTAATGAGTGCTGAGCACAATTCATCTAAAGACTGACTGCTTCATCAGCCAGGAAGCAGTGGATGGACAGGTACAATTATGTATGAAGTATAGAAGCTATATGATGGTACAAGTGCCCCGGGGGACATATGTTTGCTGGCACCGCCTTTCAAATCATTTCAAGTCACTACATATCTTGTTCCATGATCAGCTACAAAGTGCTCCCAGGCAATGCAGCATTCCACGCATCACCTAGTTTCATGGCACAAATCCCAATGCCTTAATTTTGCCACAATCCACTCTGACTTCTCCTCCAACTTGTACCTCCTCCAACCTCATCTACTGCATCTGCTGTTTCAGGTGTGGACTCCTACATATCGCTGAGATTAAGCGCTGGCTCAGCGATCGTTTCGCTGAACACCTCCGCTCACTCCGCCTATATCCACATGATTTCCCGTTTGCTAAACACTTTATCTCCCTCTCCCATTCGCACACTGACACTTCTGCCTGGGCCTCTTCCATTGTCAGAGTGAGGCCCAAAGCAGATTGGAGGAATAGCACCTCATATTTCACTTGAGCAGCTTACATGCCAGCTGTATGAACATTGACTTCTCTAACTTCAAGTAACCCTTGCTTTCCCTCTCTCTCCATCCCTCCCCCATCCTAGTTGTCTGACCAGTCTGACTGTCCCCCTGATTACATTTTATTTTTATATGCCTCATACAGCTAACAATAATCTATTCTACATTTTCCTTGGTCTTCACACATTACCCTTCCATATCTCTGTGCCTCCCTCTCTCCTGACTCAGTCTGAAGAATGATCTCGACCAGAAATGTCTCCCATTCCTTCTATCCAGAGATGCTGCCTGTCCCGTTGAGTTGCTCCAGCATTTTGTGCCTATCTTCGAAGGAGAAGATAATTCCATTTGTATAGAGCTGAGTTACTCCAGCACTTTGTGCCTATCCTCGAGGGACAAGATAATTCCATTTGGACAGGTACATGGATGGGATACCATTTGGATAGAGCTGAGTTACTCCAGCATTTTGTGTTCCCATCTTTGGTGTAAACCAGCATCTGCAGTTCCTTCCTACACTGCCATCACCTTGTAATTACCACAACAAACAAGAGCTTGTTGCTGATGACAAGGGCTGTCTGTTGAGAATGAGGAGCAGTTGTGTGCGGCAGCAATGGGAAGTGAGGCAGCCACACACAAGAGGAGACACATTAGTGTGTTGAAATAACCTCTCTGATGCTCTGGGTGGTTTGGAAGAGTCCTAACTGCCCTGGCATTTGTTGTCCTACACTGTCTGTTGCACAGCAGCACCTTAGATAGAGCAGCTATCTGCCTCTTTGGTGACCCTCGCACTATCCTTGATAGGACTTTACTGGCTTTACCTCGAACTTAATATTATTCCCTTATCAGCAGTCTGAAGAAGGGTCTCGACCCGAAACATCGCCCATTCCTTCTCTCCAGAGATGCTGCCTCACCCGCTGAGTTACTCCAGCATTTTGTGTCTCTCTTCATTTTTAACCAGCATATGCAGTTCCTTCCTACACAATGGCAGAAGTCTGAATTCCCATTCAGCATGCAGATATCGTAATGCTGATAAAAGCTGCCACATTGACCACGGTACACGGCAGTGTTTCCACTTTGAAGGAAATGACCCGAAATTCGGGAAATTCTCGTTGTCTTCGGGTAATTTAGGGAAATTGAATAATTTCGGGGAATTTCGGGAAATTTCTGCATCCGGCCCGCGAAGAGGTGTAAAGGTAATACACACAGCACTGCTGGTTTGGCGCTCAAAGTTTATAGCAGTAGTACACTAAGACAGTGTACAGAGTCACTGGTTTGGTGCCATTTTCAAGTCTCAGTTGTTGTAAGTGCAGGATTCTTGACTTGACAATGGAGGCCTGTTGTCCTGGTGGCACTTCCTAGTCAGGAAATGGTGTTGGGTAAACTGTTGGGACTAAAGGCAGATAAATCCACAGGGCCTGATGGTCTGCATCCCAGAGTACTCAAGGAGGTGGCCCTAGAAATCGTGGATGCATTGGTGATCATTTTCCAATGTTCTATAGACATTGGATCAGTTCCTGTGGATTGGAGGGTAGCCAATGTAAACCCACTTTTTAAGAAAGGAGGGCGAGAGAAAACAGAGAATTATAGACCAGTTAGCCTGACAACGGTAGTGGGGTAGATGTTTGAATCCATTATTAAAGATGTTATAGCAGCGCATTTGGAAAGCAGTGACAGGATCGGTCAAAGTCGGAATCGATTTATGAAGGGGGAATCATGCTTGACCAATCTTCTGGAATTATTTGAGGATGTAACAAGTAGAATGGATAAGGGAGAGCCAGTGGATGTGGTGTATCTGGACTTTCAAAAAGCATTTGACAAGGTCCCACCCAAGAGATTAGTGTGCAAAATTAGAGCACATTGTATTGGGGGTAGGGTATTGACATGGATAGAGAACAGGTTGGCAGACAGGAAGCAAAGAGTAGGAATTAACGGGTCCTTTTCCAAATGGCAGGCAGTGACTAGTGGTGTGCCACAAGGCTTAGTGCTGGTACCTCAGTTATTTACAATATATATTAACGATTTAGATGAGGGGAGGTTCATCGAGACCTGGGTGTGCTTGTACACCAGTCACTAAAAGTAAGCTTGCAGGTACAGCAGGCAGTGAAGAAAGCTAATGGCATGTTGACCTTTATAGCGAAAGGATTTGAGTGTAGGAGCAAGGAGGTCCTACTGCAGTTGTACAGGGCCCTGGTGAGACCACACCTGGAGTATTGTGTGCAGGTTTGATCTCCTAATTTGAGAAAGGACATTCTTACTATTAAGAGAATGCAGCATAGGTTCACCAGGTTAATTCCCGGGACATATGATGAAAGAATGAGTCGACTGGGCTTGTATTCACTGGAATTGAAGATGAGGGGATCTTATAGAAACATATAAAATTCTTAAGGGATTGGATAAGCTAGATGCAGGAAAAATGTTCCCAATGTTGGGGGAGTCCAATACCAGGGTCACAGTTTAAGAATAAGGGTAGGCCATTTAGGACTGAGATGAGGAAAAACTTTTTCTTCCAGAGAGTTGTGAATCTGTGGAACTCTCTGCCACAGAAGGCAGTGGAGGCCAATTCACTGGATGTTTTTAAGAGAGTTAGATTTAGCTCTTCAGGATAACGGAATCAAGGGATATGGGGGAAAAGCAGGAACGGGGTACTGATTTTACTTCGGAGTCACGTGAGTGATTCCGTGAAGAAGCCCGCCAGCACGCATGCGCGTCATTATGTCTAGCGCATTGCGCAACGACTGACTGGCAGGCGCGCGCTGCTCCTTCCAGCGGTAAGTTTAAACCTGCATGTAAGTTTTAAAGCTTATTTCCAGGTTCTGTTTTTTGTCTTGCAGGAAGCTCTGTTACAGAGTTTTCCTGCTGGATTCAATTTCGAGGCGAAGTCTGGACGGGCCGCGGGGAAACCGGATATGGACCGTGGGGAGATCCCGGTCCAGACCGCGGAAGTGCGGGTAGCCGGCGGCCGTCGGGATCGCTACCTAAGTCGCTGACAATGGGGTCAGCGGCTCCCAGACCGCTATGGTGCCCCAGAAAGGGGGTAAAACCAGGAGTAAGTCGGCCAGGCCTTTGGACTCGGACGAGTCGGGCCAGGAAGGTCCCCCTCCTTCAATGGGTAGCGTCTGCGGATGTCTAAACCCACATGGAGCACCTGATGGAGAGGTTGCTCCACAATGATATACTCCAAAGGAGGGAGTTATCAGCGCGGGTCTCCCCGGGGGCCCACGGCAGCGGCACCTGTTTCAGGGCTGCACAATGTCTCCCTCTCTGAGGAGGGGAGCATTCGGGGTCAGTTCCTGTCTGACTCAGAGCAGAAATCCTGATATAGCTCCGTAGGAGGGGCCATATCAGCGCAGGTATCCTCAGGGGCCTGCGGCAGCACCTGTTTTCAGGGCTGCCTACGAATCTCCCTCTCTGTGGAGGGGAGTGCGAGTGGTCAGTGTGTAACTGACTTCAAATTCGAAAGTCTGTCCGTGGAACATACTGGAGCACATGCATATGGCTCCAAGGAAATACTCGCAAACTAAGGGGTTACTGCCGGAAGAGTTGGTTCCAGCCGTTGGCATAAAACCCGGAAGGGGCCAGAGTTCCCCTCACGCTACAAGTGCTGGCAGTGAACAGTGCTATCAGGGGTGACATTGGATGTCCAGGAAATGAAACCACTGCCGAATCTTCTCTTCAGGTAAGACTTATCCAACAGGTATACCTGGATGAGGAAGCAAAAGCTGTCGGACTAATCAAGGTGCCAATGAAGAAACAAAGCTTCATCGTTTCGGCGACGACACACCCCACGCCTCATCGGCAGTAAGCAATTCACTGAAGCTGGTGGCAGCTTGAAAGCTGGGCAGAGATCTTTCAGGCCAAGGTCCAAGCTGGTCTCAGGAAATATGGAATCCACACACCCTACCAGTCCTACTCTCCAATCACGGACGGGAATAGAACCCACATCAGGGGCCTTTGGGCTTATCATAAGACCACTGGTAACCATGGAGGTAGGTGGGTCTGGTTCTTCTGAAACATGTGGTATGTGGACCATTTACAAGTTGATAATATTTACACTTGTTTTTTGTACAAATGACAATGATAACATGAGATTCAGATCCGTTTATAAACTAAAATGATAACATGTGATTGATTTATTTTGCACAGTATACAAGGGTTCCAAGCATGGCTTGGAATTGGGGCCAGAGTTGTCTTTCGAGGCAGGCTCAGTATTACGGCCAGGATTGCCTTCCGAGACAAGCTCGGAAATATGTCCAGAGTTGTCTTTCGAGGCAGGCTCAGAATTATGGCAGGAGTTGTCTTTCAAGGCAGGCCCAGTATTATGGCCAGAGTTGTCTTTCGAGTCAGGCTCAGTATTATGGCCAGAATTACCTTTCGAGACAGGCTCGGGAATCTGGTCAGAGTTGTCATTCGAGGCAGGCACGGGATTATAGCAGGCGTGGCCTGTTCATTGTGAACGATGGAGGATGTCGGTTCATCCTTGATTTAACTCGCACGTACAACATAGACTTTTCAGAATATGGAAATTCGTTACTGTTAAAAACTGATTTCCATTCTCGGGGATCACCGGAGACATTTGAAATTTATCTGGATGGGACAATGATAACAGTTAAAGCGTTGCAAAATGGGCTAACTTCAGCTCCCAGGTTATTTACCAAATTACTAAACCGGTGCTTGGACTGCCAAAAGCTCAAAAACGCTTGTTCTGGTTTAACTGGATGATATTCTAAATGCTGCTAAAATCAACTGCTTCAGCCGCAAACTATAATTGAGAAATTGAGGTTCCTCATCCATCCAGTTAAATTTAAGTTGATACCAACTAGCATTATTGATTATTGGGATTTACGTTTAATTATTAATTTGTCTGTGACTCCGCCCTGGGGCAAGAGATTGAAAACAATAGAAGCCTGTAACAACCTTGTGGTTATGAAGCAGCCTACTATTCAGTGTAATTGGCAATATAGCAGCTGTGTTTCAGCTGTGCATATTGGGCCTTTGCATTATCAGAACTTACAATGTGCAAAGTAGTAACCTCTCAGGTGCCATGTAGGTCATTGTTAACAGACCTATGCTATTACCAGCTGAAGCTACCAAAGTCACAATGGTGGACGAACAGTATTCAGCATTGCTCCAGTAGGTTTTGGTCACTAAATCTTCAGTTATATTACAAACTGATGCTAGTGCTCAAAGATGGAAAATTACGAATGCCATCTCTAGTCACGGAGGCAGATGGGATTTGCATGAGTTACTAATTCTTCAGTTATTGTTATCAACTACCTATAGACACTATGTGCATTCTATGGGTTAAAGGGTTAATTTGTGAAAATACATAATTTGCATGTTCAATTCCAAGTTGATACACTGTGGTGGTGGCATATGTTAGTCACATGGGTGCAATCAAGTCAAAGTATCCTGTCATATTTACCTAACCTCATTTGGCGCTAGTGTATCATCACGTAAAATCAATGACAACACAGAATGGATGTTGGATCACACAGTATTTTATGACATTATGGCTCGATGGAACACTGAATATTGATATGTTTGTATCCAGGCTCATTCACCGGTTGCAAAAATATGAGGTTCATCAGTCAGGTCTCGCAATAAATTCAGCAAGATCCCGCTTCAGGGTTTTTCGTACTGTCTGACTGGCCTATGCAGCCATGGTTCCTGCTTATGTTGGGAATATAATAGAACCGTATATGGTTATTCTAAACATAAAACTTTGCTGGTTCAGCCTGTGACTCGGGAAACCAGCCCCTGCATGATAAAATCAATTCATTGACTTGCAGACTCTGAGAAGACTGCTCCAGCGGCTCGCATTGTCAGACCGATCCATATGTGTGCTCACTGCAGAGTGCAGGGATAGCACCAAAAATTCAGTACATTTCCTCTTCAGGAGATGGGAAGCGTTTTGTTTAAATACTATGTTACATATAATACGGCACGGATAACTGACATCTTGGAGTTCATTTCAAATGGGTCATTGACAATAACTGTGCCCAACGTGCCTTCTCATCATATTTGCTGCAGCAAGCGGGACCAACTCTGTCGGGTCTCACCCTCTGATATCCAGTTTATAAAGGATATCTTTAACACAAGTTCTCTCAGGCCCAAGCGCACGGAAGTATGGGATATTGACATTGTGTTAACACTACTTCACCAGGGGGCTCCAGCTACATCCTTATCTTTGGCCCGGCTCTCATAAGGTAGTTATCCTCAGGGCAACGGGTCCAGTCACTAAATAAATTGCGACTGGACAGGATGGTTACACCTGCAAATAATATAATATTTTACGTTTCTGATTTAGTTAAGTAGAGCAGCCCAGGGGCGTCAGGTCTCAAACTAGTTCTCATGGCATACCTCATGGACCTTCGGTTATGTGTGGTCACACATTTACAACAATACATCAAGGTCACCAAGAGCCTTAGAGGCTCAGATACTAGCAATGTTTGTTAGTTGCAAAAAAACTCATAAGAAGGTATCAGTTCAGACCATCTCCAGGTGGTTAAAACGGGGTTTTGGCTTATGCAGGAGTAGATACTAATATTTTCTAATCTCACTCCACCAGGGCTGCTACAACATCAGCAGCAAGGTTTATGTACGTTCCGCTGGACCACATCCTAGCGACTGCAGGATGGTCTAACGAACGAGCTTTCCAAACATTTTATAATAACCCATAGCCAGGGTATTTGCCAACTCTATTTTAGGTTCTATTTTATAGTTCCTCCCGGATGAGAGGGGTTACTATTATTATTATTATTATTTGTTCATTAAATAACATCAGCATGTTTTAAATCCATGTCATGTCTGTATGCATTATCAATGTTTCCCTTATCTGTGGTCAACTGATGCAGTTGTGTTTGTGTGGACTCGTTTCCACGGCATGAAATCACAGAGCTTTGAAATCTTCATGGAATCACTCATGTGACTCCGAAGTAAAATAGTAAGATTAAACGAGAACTTACCAGTTTGAAGTTTGATCTTTATTATATGAGGAGTTACGATGAGCGATTACGTGCCCTCGGCTCCCAACCCTCGTATCATGAAGGTCATCTGGTAGTTCTAGTTTTCTCTAATCTTACTATGTCACTTCAACTACTGTTATCTGTGATTTCACACCGCTGCTTTGAAGATTGACGCGCATACGCACAGGTGGGCTTCTTCACGTAATCGTTCATCGTAACTCCTCATAAAATAAAGATCAAACTTCAAACTGGTAAGCTCGTTTAATCTTACTATTTTGGATGATCAGCCATGATCATATTGAATGGTGGTGCTGGCTCGAATGGCCAAATGACCTACTCCTGCACCTATTGTCTATGTTTCTGTATTGCAGAGTTGGCCTGGCCAAGCGTAGCCGTGGCGTCCTCCGCTGCTGCTCCACTGCAGGATGTGGAATATGCAGTCATTGACTGTGGCCTGTGCGCACTGCAATGGATACTGAAGCTTTAGTTTAGTTTAGTTTAGTTTAGAAACAGGCCCTTTGACCCACCGAGTCCACACCGACCAGCAATCCCCACACATTAACACTATCCCACACACACTAGGGACAATTTTACATTTCTACCGAGCCAATTAACCTACAAACTTGTATGTCTTTGGAGTGTGGGAGGAAACCCAGAAGATCTCGGAAAAAATCCCTTGCGGTCGTGGGGAAAAAGTATAAACTCCGTACAGACAGCACCTGTAATCGAGATCGAACCCGGGTGTCTGGCGCTGTGAGGCAGTAGCTCTACCGCAGCGCCACCGTGCCTTGATTCCTGGTGTGGTCATCACAATGATCAGCTTCCATTCCCTTTGCGTTGTTGGTCTGCTGAGCCACTGGTTTCCCAGCCTACAGGAACTGCAGAGTGTTCACGGCTTGCCAATGAACAACATGGTTAATGCTGGCTATGGACGCTACTCACACATGGAGGTGGAGTGTTGTGCCATGAGCAATGGGCATGGGCTAATGTTACGTTAAGACATGCACTTGGATTGTTTACTCTGGAGCATCGGAGGCTGAGGGGAGAACTGATGAAGTTCATGAAATTACAGGATGATTGGTTTAGTGACAACGAGGCATACAATCAGTAAAAACCTTTGATCCGTGTAGGAAGGAAGTGCAGATGCTGGTTTTGTCCTGAGCCTCCCGTCTAGCTCCCTACCCTCCCACCACAATCAGTTTGAAGAAGTGTCCCAACCCGAAAGGTCACCTATCCATGCTATCCAGAGCTGTGTTGGAAAGAACTGCAGATGCTGGTTTAAACCAAAGATTTCTTAAGATAGACACAAATTTCTTAAGATGGATACAAAATGCTTGAGTAACTCAGCATCTCTGGGGAGAAGGAATGGGTGACGTTTCGGGTCAAGACCCATCTTCAGTCTGAAGAAGGGTCTCGACCCGAAACATCACCCAAAACCCATGATATATTGTTTTCACACTCTTTCACATCTCCAGTCTCCCTCTCTCCTGACTTTCAGCCTGCAGAAGGGTCTCGACCTGAAACATCACCCATTCCTTCTCTCCAGAGATGCTGCCTGTCCCGCTGAGTTACTCCAGCATTTTGTTTATATCTTCTTTTCCTGGTTGCCTTTTGCAGCTGCTTCCCTGGCTTTACATAGGGCAGAAGGAGTTCCACAAAAGCTGAAAAAGGTTGGGCTGCAATTAAACAGTTTAAATGTCCACCTGCGTTAACTAAAGGGCCTGTCCCACTTGGGCTTCATTTGCGCGTCATTTACGCGACATCCTAAAAATTGGTTAGCGCGTCGTGATGCGCGCATGGCACGTGGTGAGGCGTGGTGGTGTATGCATTGACGCACGGTAACGCGCGGCGCCCCAGGATTTTGAAAAGCTCAAAATACTCGCGCGCCACCTGCGTGACGTATCCCTTGCGCACGCTGACGTACTGATGGCGTACGCTGACGTACTGACGACATACGTGTAACGCATGGGGATGCATGGTTATGCACAGTGATGCACAAACATTGCCTATGCTAATTTATTATGCATCACTGTTCATCAATGTCCGTAACCATGTGCCGCCCGTACACCGTCGGCTCGCCATTTGCGCGTCATTTGAGCGCTGCACCACGTGACCACCTGGGTATAAAGCACGCGTAGTTTTGAAAAATTTTCACTGGAAAAATCCTTGCCACGGAGATCGGACTAAGTACGAACGACATCGCAAATGGCTCCCAAAAGAAGCAGGGCCCTCAAGAGCACTTGGCGCGCAACTCTCGTATTGCTAGACGATTTTCGCGTGACAGTCGCGCGTCAGTCGCGTAAATGAAGCGCAAATGACGCCCAAGTGGGACAGGCCCTTAAGGTACCGATGAGGAGCAGGTACTTCAATCTTAAATGGACCTCGCTGCGTCCGTGCCTTGTGTTAGCATTCTGCTCACATTATTCATCTCCTCTCACTTCAAATGAAGGCTTACTAAATCAACGGTCTCCCTTATGGGTTGTAAATTAATGTGCAAGCTCCTTCATTTACAATTAAATCCCATCCTGAAATAAGTATATGAAGCATGTGCGGCAGCAGTTTCCATGGTGATGGCCAGAAGGCATTCTGGGATGCCTTGATAGTGAAGCCAGTGGAACATGTGAGTTAATATCAGAAAGAAGGCAAGTGACCTCTTAGAGGTCTCCCAGACTCACCACAGCACAGTTTTGTAATCTACATGCTGATTACTAGGATTAAGGGATAATGACATCCCTCTGTTTGGTAATTAATAGGATGCTTTTGTCAACAAAATTCTGATGTTATGCCTTCTTCTCTTTTGTCAGATTAACAGGTTATAAACTGGAATGATATTGAAATTTGTTTCCAAACATATTATTTTCGGACGAGGTTTCGTGGTGCTGCTGTAGATAGTCTTCCAACACATCTTGCTTGCATCAAAGTGAGATTTTCCTAGTTGAGTGTATTTTTAATGGCTTTAGATAATGCAATTCATTTATAATGGGTCTTGGAGATTACCTTGTATTTTTTGAGGGTCAGAAATGTGCCTTGGTTGAAGTTTTTACCTCTCTATTCCATTCCAAGTAGTTCTAATGGAAGAGTATTTGGGCGGTCGCAAGAACGACAACTGAGTTTTCAAACAAATTTTATTCAGAAAATCACTTTTCAGTTTACAGGCTCTCACAACACATCTGGCCACAACGGTGGTCAGTGCTGAACTGCCACGCGAAACCAAACCGCGTGAAAACTAGCAGCCCCTCCCGAGTCACGTGACCGCGGCTTCCAAACACGGGGTTCGATACCTGCGAACGCCAGCAGGCGCCGCTACAGTATCACCATTTAGAACACAAGATTAGTTTACTTACGTTAAGTTTAGTTTAGAGATACAGCGTGGAAACAGGCCCTTTGGCCCACCAAGTCCATGCCGACCAGCGATCCCCTCTGGGGATAGTGGGGAGTCCAGAACCAGGGGCCACAGTTTAAGAACATTTAGCACTGAGATGAGGAAAAACTTTTTCACCCAGAGAGTTGTGAATCTGTGGAATTCTCTGCCACAGAATGTAGTGGAGGCCAATTCACTGGATGTTTTCAAGAGAGAGTTAGATTTAGCTCTTAGGGCTAAGTGAATCAAGGGATATGGGGAAAAAGCCGGAATGGAATACTGACTTTGGATGATCATCCATGATCATATTGAATGGTGGTGTTGGCTCAAAGGGCCAAATGGCCTACTCCTGCACCTTTTTCTATGTTTCTATGTTAACACTACCCGACACACGCTAAGGACAATTTTAATTTCTATCAAGCCAATTAACTTACAAACCTGTACGTCTTTGGAGTGTGGGAGGAAACCGAAGTTCTCGGAGGAAACCCACGCAGGTCACGGGAAGAATGTACATACTCCGTACAGACAGCACACATAGTCAGGATCGAACCCTGGTCTCTGGCGCTGTGAGGCAGTAGCTACGCCACCATGCCGCCCTTGGTATATGGTGTATGTTTTGCATGCTCCCATTCTACACAAAGGGGTTATATTGGTCAGTACTCAAAAATGTGGCATTAATGTGCCTGATCAACACCATGAAATATGAAAGTAGAATTATGGAACTGCATATACTGATTTACAAAAAAGACACAAAGTGCTTGAGTAAATCAGCGGGTCAGGCAACATTTCTGGAGAACATGGATAGGTGATGTTTTGGGTTGGGACCCTTCTTCAGTCTGATTGTATGAGGTGGGGGGGGGGGGGATGGGAGAAGAAAACTGGAAGAGAGGAGGGACAGGATAAAGCCTGTCAGGTAATAAGTGGATACAGGGGGGGGGGTTAATAAGCAGATGGTTGGACAAAGGGCAGAGATGAAGAGCCAGGAGGCGTGAGACATAGGGATTGAAGAGTGGTGAATTGTGAAGCTAGAGGAAGGAATGTAGGTGGAAGGGGAGGGGGAGGGGAGAAATAGGTATGTCCAAGTGGTGCACAAGGTTGGGGGTGAGGGAGAAAGCATGGGGGGGCAGGGGGTGTTAGTATCCTAAAATTGGAGAATTCTATGTTCATACCATCGGGTTGTAAGTTATCCAAGCAGCATATGGGGTGCTGTTCCTCCAGTTTGTGTGTGACCTCACTCAGGCAATGGAGGAGGCCCAGGACAGAAAGGTCAGTAATGGAATGGTTAGCAACTGAGAGATCCAGTAGGCCTTGGCAGAGCGCACGCAAGTGTTTGGTGAATGGTCGCTGAATCTACGCCTGGTCTCACCGGTGCTCAGGAGGCGACATCGGGAACAGTGGATAGAGGAGGTTAGAGGAGGTGCACGTGAACCTCTGCCTCACTTGGAAGCACTGATGGGATGGCATTAAGGAGGTATAGGGAATGGAGGAGAGGGATGCGGTCCAGGGGATGGAGATGAGGGAGGAGATATAGCAGATGGAGTTGAAATGTGAGCTGTCTAATCATTATCATGCTTTCATTGAAGGGAACATTAATATCGGTCTTTATCACCTTCCTTCACAGTTACAAGGACAAAGAGAGAGTTGCGTGTTTAATTATCATATGTATCAAAATGGAACAGTGACTTTTTTACTTTCATCCCTACCACCTTCAGAGAGCAATGTACCTGTACCCCGAATGAGTTGGATTTCATAAGAGATCTCTTCCTCCTCATGTTGGTTAAAAATTGCCTTGGTCGTTCATAAGTCACTCTTTGAATAGGAACTGGATCAACTTATCAAACTGTTAACAGGCTAATGGGTACGCCTCCCGTAAGCTCGGATGTAGTCCTGATCATCCAACCCGCCTCTCTGTAGATCTTGCACTTTTTTCTCAGTTTATAGAGTGTAAGATCATAAGAGATAGGAGTAGAATTGGGCCATTTGGCCATCAAGTCTACTCCGCCGTTCAATTATGGCTGATCTATCTCTCCCTCCTAACCACATTCTCCTGTCTTCTCCCCATAGCCTCTGACAGTTTACTCCGTAACTGTCTTGCTAAAATGTTGTAACACTACATTCTGCACTCTGGTGTTTGTGTTTGTGTGCGACTTGATTGTACTTATATGTAGTGTGAGCTAAATGGATAGCACACCAACAAAGCTTTTTACTCTATCTCGGTACATGTGATAATAACAAGCCAATGCCACTTGCAAGGAAGGTGTCACTCGCTTACAATGTGCACATAGCATGTTGAGTTTGAATTACCAATTTTAAAGATACCTATCATTTAGAATCATAGCACAGAAACTGGCCCTTTGGGCCAACTCATAGTAATAATAGTAATAGTAAACTTTATTGTCAATTCAAATAATGCAACAAGTAGTTACACAGAGGATTGAAATTGTGTTTCTCCATACTCCAATGTGCAAGTAATATTTATAACACAGACAGACAATATACCAATAAAAATAGACAATGGACATATACATTATATAAAATATTCATTAATAAAAGGTGCAATATAGAAAAGTGCAAATAGCATACCGCAGACATTGGGTTAAAGTTAATTTGACAGTCAGTTGGTCTTTGTTTGTGTAATGTTCATGGAATTTTCTTGAGTGTGTTGAGTAGTCTGATGGCCTGAGGGAAAAAGCTGTTTTTGAATCTGGTGGTTTTGCTCCGCATGCTGCGGTAGTGCTTGCCGGATGGTAGGAGGGTGAACAGTTTGTGTGCTGGGTGGGTGGTGTCTTTGATGATATTGGTTGCTCTCTTGCGACAGCGAGATGGGTATAAGTCCTGAATTGCTGGTTGGGGTGATCTAGTGATCTTCTCCGCTGTCCTCACCACTCTCTGTAGGGCCTTCTGGTCAGCAGCAGAGCAACTGCCATACCAGACTGATAGACTGCTGGTAAGAATGCTCTCATTGGCACCCCTGTAAAAAGTTGTGAGGGCAGAAGGGGGGAGGTCGGCTCTCCTCATCCGTCGAAGGAAGTGGAGGCGTTGCTGTGCTTTCTTGACTAGGGGGATGGTGTTGGTGGACCATGTCTGATCATCTGTCATGTGTACTCCCAGGAACTGGGAGTGTAAGATCCATGCTGACCAAGGTGCCCCATCTACGCCAGTCTCATTTGCCCGTGTTTGGCCCATATCCCTATGAACCTATCCATGTACCTGTCCAAGTGTCTTTTAAATGTTGTTATAGAACCTGCCCCAACCACCTCCCCTGGCAGCCCATTCTATATACTCACCACTCAATGAGTGAAAAAGTCACAACTCAGATTCCTATTAAATCTTTCCCTCACATTAAACCCTTCTGGGCAAAGACTCTGTGTATCTATTTCCCTCATGATCTAATACACGTTTATAAGATCACACATCATCTACAGAAGGCCGTGGAGGCCAATTCACTGGATGTTTTCAAGAGAGAGTTAGATCTAGCTCTTAGGGTTAAGGGAATCAAGGGATATGGGGAAAAAGCAGGAACGGGGTACTGATTTTGGATGATCGGCCATGATCATATTGAATTGCAGTGTTGGCTCGAAGGGCTGGATGGCCTACTCCTGCACCTATTTTCTATGTTTCTATGTTTCTACCCTGCTGCGCTCCAAGAAATAATGCCCAAGCCTGCCAAGCCTCTCCCTATATCTCAGGCCTGGCAACTTCCTCGTAAATTTACTCTGCACTCTTTCCAGCTTAATGCCGTCCTTCTTATAGCAGGGCGACTAGGACTGAACACAATGCCGGCTACTTCTCTGTTCTCAGTGGATCCCTGCTAGGTCTCTCTCTGCGAACCCCTGCCAGGTTGCTCTGTGCGGCCTGTTGGTGTGTTTGGCTCCACGGTGCATCGCAGGAGTGCCCTATCAACCCTATCTACCTGTGACTCCACTTAAATCTCTCACCTTCTACCAATGGGCCTCAGGAGTCAAAAACACTCCCTGAACTAAGACACACATTCCCAGTTGATAATATGGACGGAGTCATGTCGATGGACCTGATAGACCCAGGCTGTGCACAGTAAAAATCTGCTTCAGCCTCAATGGGGCTCTCGGCTAAGGAGGTGCTTGGCTCCTTGTTCGGGTTTCACAGTACCCATGGAAATGAGCAGATGGCATGAAGTTGGCATTTCAATTGTTGGCATGGGTTAATCATGCATCAGTATGCTTGCACCCATTTTTAGAATCCATTGTCATTATTCCCTATGACATTGCTAATGTCTCCGCTATTGGTTACAATTTCTGCAATTCTTTTTATGCTATGCCAAATAATAAGTTGACGTTCTCTTCCCTTTCACTCGGTTCATAACTCTGACAGATGAGATATCACCTTTGCTGTGGTAAATGCAATTAAGGAATCTTGCATAATGTTCTATTAATTGGGCTTTCAACAAGTCCAGAATGAAAACCAGGCTGGTCTGAAAACTCTTCTGATTATTTGCTGGAAGATGTTTCCGCATTCAAAGAGTTAAGAGAGGAACAGAAAGTAAAAAGGTTTTCTTATTCATTTTTTAACTTTTGGAAGTGAGTGCAGAACTCCTTGTTAACATAGAAACATAGAACATAGGAGCTGGCCATTCAGCCCCTTGAATTTGTTCTGGCATTCAGTATGATTATGGCTGATTATCCAAGTTCAGTGCCATGTTCTGCTATTCTCTCCATAGAGTCATAGAGTCATACTGTGTGGAAACAGGCCCTTCGGCCCAACTTGCCCACACCAGCCAACAAGACCCCGCTACACTAGTTCCATCTGCCCACACCAGCCAACAAGACCCCGCTACACTAGTTCCAACTTGCCCACACCAGCCAACAAGACCCCGCTACACTAGTTCCATCTGCCCACATTTGGTCCATATCCCTCTAATCCTGCCCTATCCATGTACCTGTCTAACTGTTTCTGAAACATACGTCTCCCTTCATCCTGTCAACCCAAAGAAAATAAATGACGGGCAATGTGATGATCCCTGGAATTCAACACTTATTTGAAACCAGGAATGTTATGAGGTCCATCATATTTCTCAAGGAGAGGTGAAAGGCAACTCTCACAGGGTGAAGCACTGCAGGAAGCCGAGATCTGCGTTCATAAAAATGACCATTAAAATTAATTAGAAATTAAATTGGAATGGGAGAAATTAACCTCTGTGGTTTAGAAACATAGAAACATAGAAAATAGGTGCAAGAGTACGCCATTCGGCTCTTCAAGCCAGCACCGCCATTCAATATGATCATGGCTGATCATCTAAAATCAGTACCCCGTTCCTGGTCTTTTCCCATATCCCTTGATTCCTTTAACCCTAAGAGCTAGATCTAACTCTCTCTTTAAAACATCCAGTGAATTGGCCTCCACTGCCTTCTGTGGCAGAGAATTCCACAGATTCACAACTCTCTGGGTGAAAACGTTTTCCCTCATCTCAGGACTAAATGGCTTACCCCTTATTCATTAACTGTGACCCCTGGTTCTGGACTCCCCCAACATCACGATGATTTTTCCTGCATCTAGACTGTCCAATTTAATATGTCTCTATAAGATCCCCTCTCATCCTTCTAAATTCCAGTGAATACAAGATCAAGTTCAAGAGAGTTTATTGTCATGTGTTCCAGATAGGACAATGAAATTCTTGCTTTGCTTTAGTACACCAGAACATAGTAGGCTCGAATACAGAACAGATCAGTGTGTCCATATACGGGAAGTCAGAGCCGATGATGGACTGGGCAGTGTTTACTACTTTTTGTAGTCTTTTCCGCTCCAGGGTGCTCAAGTTTCCGAACCAAGCCACGATGCAACCAGTCAGCATGCTCTCGACTGTGCACCTGTGGAAGTTAGAGAATGTCCTCCTTGACAAACCGACTCTCCATAATCTTCTTAGGAAGTAGAGGCGCTGATGTGCTTTCTTTATGATTGCATCGATATTCTCAGACCAGGAAAGATCTTCAGAGATATACACACCCAGGAATTTGAAGCTCTTGACCCTCTCCACCATCGTTGATATAAACGGGACTGTGGGTCCCCATCCTCTCCCTTCCAAAGTCCACAATCAGTTCCTTGGTTTTGCTGGTGTTGAGGGCCAGGTTATTGTGCTGAGACCATATGGTCAGTCGGTCGATCTCACTTCTGTACTCTGACTCGTCCCCATTAGTGATACGTCCCACAACAGTGGTATCGTCAGCGAACTTGATGATGGAGTTCGCACTATGACCGGCTACGCAGTCATGAGTATAGAGTGAGTACAGCAGGGGGCTAAGCACGCAGCCTTGAGGAGCTCCCGTGCTGATTGTTATCGAGGCTGACACATTTCCACCAATACGAACTGACTGTGGTCTGTGAATGAGGAAGTCGAGGATCCAATTGCAGAGGGATGCGCAGAGACCCAGTTCTGTGAGTTTGGTAACCAGCTTGGAGGGGATGATTGTATTAAATGCCGAGCTGTAATCAATGAATATATTGATATATGACATATGACATATTAGTTTTTGTTGTCCAAGTGGTCCAGAGCGGAGTGGTGAGCCAGCGTACAAGCATAGACAACCCATTCTTTCATCATATATCAGTCCTGCCATCCTGGGAATTGACCTGGTGAACCTGCGCTGCACTCCCTCAATAGCAATAATGTCCTTCCTCAAATTAGGAGACCAAAATTCCACACAATACTCCAGGCTTTGGTCTCACCAGGGCAACATGCCATTAGCTTTCTTCACTGCCTGCTGTACCTGCATGCTTACTTTCAGTGACTGATGTACAAGCACACCCAGGTCTCTTTGCTCTTCCCCTTTTCCTAATCTGACAGTATTCAGATAATAATCTGCCTGCCTGTTCTTGCCACCAAAGAGGATAACCACACATTTATCCAAATTATACTGCATCTGCCCGATCTATCAAAGTCACCCTGCAGTCTCATAGCATCCTCGTTGCATCTCACACTGCCACCCAGCTTTGTGTCATCTGCAACCTTGGAGATGCCACATTTATTTCCCTCATCTAAATCGTTAATATATATTTTAAATAACTGGGGTCCCAGCACCGAGCCTTGCGGCACCCCACCAGGCACTGCCTGCCATTCCGAAAATGATCCGTAAATTCCTACTCTTTGCTTCCTGTCTGCCAACCAGTTCTCTATCCATGTCAATACCCTATCCCCAATACCATGTGCTCTAATTTTGCACACTAATCTCTTGTGTGGGATCTTGACAAAGGCTTTTTGAAAGTCCAGAAACACCACTTCCACTGGCTCTCCCTTATCCATTCCACTTGTTACATCCTCAAAAAATTCCAGAAGATTAGTCAACCATCACAAATCCATGGTACACAAAAAAGCTGGAGAAACTCAGCGGGTGCAGCAGCATCTATGGAGCGAAGGAAATAGGCAACGTTTCGGGCCGAAACCCTTCTTCAGACTGATAGGGGGTGGGGAGAAGAAAATAAAAAAGGAAAAAGGCGGAGGAGGAGCCAGAGGGCTGGGGGAGGGGAGGAGACAACCAGATGGCTGATGAAGGGGAGGGGACAGCAAGGGCTAGCAGAATTGGGAGAATTCAATGTTCAAGCCCCCAGGATGCAGACTGCCCAAGCGGAATATGAGGTGCATTTCCACCAATTTACGGTGTTGCTCGCTGTGGCCATGGAGGAGACCCAGGGCAGAGAGGTCAGATACGGAATGGGAGGGGGAGTTGAAGTGCTGAGCCACCGGGAGGTCAGGTTGGTTATTGCGGACCGACCGGAGGTGTTCGGCGAAACGATCGCCAAGCCTCCGCTTGGTCTCACCGATGTAGATCAGCTGGCATCTAGAGCAGCGGATGCAATAGATGAGGTTGGAGGAGATGCAGGTGAACCTCTGTCGCACCTGGAACGACTGCTTGGGTCCTTGAATGGAGTAGAGGGGGGAGGTGAAGGGACAAGTGTTGCATCCCTTCGCTCCATAGATGCTGCTGCACCCGCTGAGTTTCTCCAGCTTTTTTGTGTACCTTCGATTTTCCAGCATCTGCAGTTCCTTCTTCATCACAAATCCATGCTGACTTTGACTGATCCTGTCACTTCTTTCGAAATGTGCTGCTATAACATCTTTAATAATCAACTTAAGCATCTTCCCCACTACCGATGTCAGGCTAACTAGTCTATAATTCCCCATTTTCTCTCTCCCTCCTTTCTTAAAAAGTGGAGTTACATTGGCTACCCTACATCCCACAGGAATTGATCCAGTCGAGAGAACATTGGAAAATTATCACCAATGCATCCACGGTTTCTAGGGCCACCTCCTTGAGTACTCTGGGAGTTTCTGTTCTTGATAACCTATGATTGTCAGTCATATGGGCTGCTCCATTACACAGAAAGTAAAATAGACAAGGGATCTCCCTACATCACATTCTTCAGTGACCTTTATTTCTATATCACTTCTCACTTACAAAATGTCCCAAATAACAGGGTAGTCGGAAGGATGAGTAAACCCATGACTGGAGAGTTTTTTTTAAAGAATAATCCAAAAGGGACGGAACAGATGGTGAGACAATGGGAATTTATGGCACAGGTTACAGGTTGATGTCTCAGTGGCTGCAGGCAATGACACCATTGATGGAGCAGGCTTTGACTATGAATGAGCCGCAAAGAGAGTAGAGCTGTCAGTGTAACTCTACAGCACAAGTAAACACTTAAAGTAGGAGAACCTGGTGGTAGAATCTCTCTGAACTAAAAATAGATTGAGCTTTTTATTCTTTTTAGTTTTACTTTAGTTTAGTTTAGAGATACAGAACGGAAAGTGTCCCTTCGGCCCACTGAGTCCGTGCAGACCAGCAAGGGTCAATTTACACTGGGGTCAATTTACAATTATCCAATGCTAATCAACCTACAAATCTGTACGTCTTTGGAGTGTGGGGGGAAACCGGAGATCCCGGAGAAAACCCACGCAGGTCACGGAGAGAACATTCAAACTCTGTACAGACAGCACCTGTAATCAGGATCGAACCCGGGTCACTGGTACCGTAAGGCAGCAACTCTATGGACAAAGATAACAGCGGGTGATTGAATACAATTTATATATCCAAGTTCTATAGTTAAATTGTATAGTTAATTTCAATATTTTATGTGTAGACAAATAGTTTTGTAGAATTACGTATTTATAATGGAAGCACATCTTAAATGATAAGGTCAACGTTGAAGATGTGGTATATTGTGTTCCGACAAAGCAATTCACATGAATGTTCTGAAAGCTCGGAGTTCAAAAATCCGGGCATCCAAACATTGTTAATCAAAATGCTATGACAGGTGTCTCTCTGGATACAGAAGTACTCAAAATATTGACCAAAGAAATAAGCCTATGAAGAAAGATACAATGTGCTAGAGTAACCCAACGGGCCAGGCAGCATCTTTGGAGAACATAGCTAGGTGATGTTTCGGGTTGGGACCCTTCTTCAGACAGACAGTGGGGAGGGGGTGGGGGAGGGGGAAGAAAGCTGGAAGAGAGAAGGGGCAGGACAAAGCTGGCAAGTAATAGGTGGAGGTTGTTGATTGGTAGGTGATTGGACAAAGGCCAGAGGTCAAAAGACAGAAGGTGTGAGACAAAAGGATTGAAGAGTTGCAAAGTGTGAAACTAGAGGAAGGATTGAAGGTAGAAGGGAAGGAGTAGGGGAGGAATAGGTGTGAGTCCAAGCGTGGCATGACGGAGAGAGGGGTGGGGGGGGGGGGAGGGGGTAGGGGTTGGTTGAAGTAATGATGGATGTACTAAATGGCAAAATAGTCTGGACCATCCTTGATCTAAGTCACATTAGGGCAATATCTTTGCTCAAGATGTCAGATACTTGTTTTGATATAACGCAGGTAATATAGTCCTAATGTCTCTATAATTGACCAATGTATATGAGAATGACTCATGGTCATGTTAATTTCCAATTATATTCTTAAGTGGCTCCCCACTGTGAGCCAACTGCCAGTGCTGTTAATGGCGGCACAGTGGCGCAGCGGTAGAGTTGCTGCCTTACAGCGCTTGCAATGCCGGAGACCCGTGTTCGATCCTGACTACGGGTGCTGTCCGTACGGAGTTTGTACGTCTCCCCGTGACCGTGTGGGTTTTCTCCGAGATCTTTGGTTTTTTCCCACACTCCAAATACATACAGGTTTGTAGGTTAATTGGCTTAGATTTATATATTTGGTACAAGTGTAAATTGTCCCTAGTAAGTGTAGGCTTGTGTTAATATGCGGGGATTGCTGGTCGGTGCGGGCTCGGTGGGCCAAAGGGCCTGTTTCCGCACTGTATCTCTAAAAGTACTCTTCAGAAAGTGGCATTTGTTAATTTGTTAATGCCACTGTCTTTGTCACTTGAATGATTAAAACATAAAATACGCATGAAAACAGTTTGAATTTTGTTTCTGGTCTGTATGAGATGTTTACTACACTTATATCCCCTGGTTAATTCCAAGATTAATAAAAAACATCTAGGTTATATCTTACAGCAGTTTTAATGCTGATACTTGTTTGTATGAAGTGGCTACAACGTTATAATCCATGTTTACTTTTGAGACTTATTTAAAAATATAGGTTGCTTTAGTTTTCAGGCTGGTTGTATTAAATGGCTACTATGCTATACCTCCTGATTAAAACTGCTTCTCCCCCATAGTGTGAAGTGTTGACAGATATGCAATGGACCGGAAGAGAGCAGAGTGCTATTCCATTTACTCCATCAGTCTGAAGAAGGGCCCCAAACCAAATCCTCATCTGTCCATTTCCCTCCATAGAGGTTGCCTGATGCACTGATTCCCTGTTCCCTGTTTCCGTGCTGTATCTCTAAACTAAACTAAAACTAAACTCAACTAAAAAGCTGGAGTAACTCAGCGGGTCAGACAGCATCTCTGGAGAAAGGGAATAGGTGATGTTTTAGGTTGAAACCCCTCTTTATTGTGTTTACTGGTGTATTGACTGGTCTTATTGGGGTGGGAGATTGCAACCTTCATGTTGTGGTCTGCCCAGTTTCGACGGATGCAATCAACCTGGCGTGCACAATCAAATAAGATCAAATAGAACAAGTTGCCCTACAACATACGCAAGAAGAAGAAGCAGACTGGTCTTATCCTGCTCCTGTTTCTTCTGAACTTACAACTTATTTTTTTAGAACTATAATCACAGCATTGCTCATTCCATCTGAATCCCAAAGTCATTAAAATCCATGTTTCCCACCTAATTCCTGCAGCGTGTGATTGGACTCCATGGAATTCACTCCCTTAATTAGCAAGAGTCGCCTGTATTTCCACAGGTTTTATTTCCAAAACACCTGAGCCATCCCCTGCGGAGTATAAATACTATATTAAAACTATCAAGCTAATTCATTGTGCAACTGTCACTAGCAGGAGCCTTTGTAGTGTTGACTAATACTGAAATAAATCGCAAGCTCAAGTTATAATGAATTTAAATGCTGCATGTAAAACATCACTGAATCTTTGAAGGACATCGCATTTAAAATCCTTAAATTTCTCCCACTCACCAAAGTCCCGAGTTTTGTGGCCGTAATAGTTTGCACTCCTTCGGACAGGATTCCATGTTCTGTTTCATATAAACTATGGAGCTGAATTAATTACAAGCAGCAGGAACCCAATGAAGAGACAACAAATAACAGGATTTGTAGTGTCAATTGAACATATGCCTGAAACACTAGCTTGCAGCATTCCTCCGGAGATATCAAATCATACTCATTCCATAGTGGGGTGTACTCTGACTGAAATGTTATTGAAAAGACTCAGAACTAGATTAAAGACTAGTCCAACTCAATTTAAAAAGAAAAGTGGAAAGAAAAGAAATGGAAGGAAGTGGAATTTTGCAAGCAGAGTGGCTGCCTAATGCTTCCAGTCCTCTGGATGGGTCCATCCAGTCTGAAGAAGGGTCTCGACCCGAAATGTCACCTATTCCTATTCCTTTTCTCCAGAGATGTTGCCTGACCCGCTGAGTTACTCCAGTTTTTAGTGTCTGTCTTCGGTTTAAACCAGCATCTGCAGTTCCTCCCGACACATTGTGTCCAGTTTGTCAGGTCTGTTGGGTGATTATATGATCACTGATGCAATGGAACAGCTTAAAGTCCCATTTCATACTGCTGCATCTCTGGCTTTAAAAGATCAAGATGAGTCTGTAGCGTCAGGGATGATGCTGGGTTTGGCAGTGATCACACCTACACTCGCAGTAGGGTGAACTCACATGATTATTTACAGTGACAAGGAGGTCCAGGACCACATGGGGGTGCTGTCACTTGACATCAGGGCAAATGTGCAATGATGCTGGCAATCTCGGGCTTGTCCCGGCAGTTCAGTCCTCGTCTCAATGGAGTAGATGTAGCGATCTCAGGCTTCTCCCTGCAGTTCACCCTTGCCTCAAAAGGAGGCGCTGGCAGTCTCAGGTTTATTCTGGCAGCTCAGCTTTGGGGCTTGAAGAGGGGGTGCCAGCAGTCTGCAGCTTATCCTGATGGCTCAGTCTTTGTCTCTCTGTGTGGGCGCGGCCCATCATGGTCCATGGGCAGGAAGAGGCACTGGTGTCTCAGGCTTGCCCCGGCCCCAGTAGAGACACTGGCTGCCTAGGGCTTTCCCCCGGCAGCCCAGTCTTGACCACATGGTGTAGTTGGTGGTCTCAGGTTTGTCACAGTGGCTCAGTCTTCATCGAACCTGCGACAGGTGAACACAGCTGGCAGGGAGTTCCTGCTCTCCCTCACTCTCCCTCACCTTCCCTCACTCTCCCTCCCTCTCCCTCACCTTCCCTCACTCTCCCTCACTCTCCCTCACTCTCCCTCACCTTCCCTCACCTTCTCCCCTGTGGCTGGACTGCTTAGGCTGACCCAGCTCTTACCAATGATGTTGGGATTGGCCTCTCCTGGCCTGTCAGCCAGTGGTAGGGTTCAGATCGGCACCCCAGCATGTGTTCTCCTGCACGCTGCCCTGCAAAATGGCCTCTCTCAGGTGCCATTTTAATTAGCAACAAATGCAATTCTGGTACAGTCAGCGAGAAAAGTTGAGATATTTAAAGTTGGAGAATGCAATACTGGGTCCTGCAGGCTGCAACTTGCCCAGCTCTTGATTAGTACGGGTGTCAGGGGTTATGGGGAGAAGGCTGGAGAATGGGCATAGGAGGGAGAGATAGATCAGCCATGATTGAATGGCAGAGTAGACTTGGTGGGCTGAATGGCCTAATTCTGGTCCTATCACATATGACCTAAAGACCTTATGACAGAAGGTGAGCTGCTGTCCTCAAAGCTTCCTGTTGATCACTGAAGGGAGTTAGGATCCACAGACAGATATGTTAGTGGGATGAGGAATTAAAGCTACCTTTAAGGATCTGCTAGCTCTCTGTTCCTCCACACTTCTCAATGTCCTGCCTGTTATTGTACATCACCTTGTTGTGTTACTGCTCCCCCAAATACATTACCTGGTATTTCTCTGGATTCATTTCCATCTGCCAGCCCTCTGCCCAAATTACCACACCTTCAATCTCAACCCTTGATGTTGTTAAGTTGAAAGAGCACAGAGAAGATTCACGAGGATGTTGCCAGGTCTCCAGGGCCTGAGCTATAGGGAGAGGTTGGGCAGGCTAGGACTGTATTCCTTGGAGCTTATGGAAGTGTGTAAGATCATGAGGGGAATAGGTGGGGTAGATGCACAAAATCTTTTACCCAGAGCGGAGGAATCCTGAACCAGAGGACATATGTTTAAGGTGAGAGGGGAAAGATGAGTCTGAGGAGCAACCTTTTCCACAATGGGTGATGGTATATGGAATGAGCTGCCAGAGGTAGTGGTTGCGGCAGGTACTATAACAACATTTAAAAGACACTTGGATAGGTACAGGACTAGGAAAGTTTTAAAGGGATAAGGGCTAAAAACAAGCAGGTGAGACTACTATAGATGGGACACCTTGGTCAGTATTGGCAAGTTGGGCCGAAGAGCCTTTTTCCATGCTCCATGCCTGTTTACCTCTGACACCATGACCTTCAATCTCTTCCCTTCTCACCGTAAAGCATAAAGTCAATTATTGTACCATCTGCAAACTTCTTTATCCTGCCCTCTCCCTTAAGTCTAAATCGTTAATATCTAATGCAAAAATCAGAGGTCGGAGTACATTAAACTCCATTGGCAGCAACCGTAGAGTCACCACATATGCATATCCTTTCATAATCTATTGCTTCCTGCCACTGAGATAATTTTAGATCCAGATTGCCATTCTTGCAGGATTCCCAGGATATTTGGTTTGTGGCCAAGATCCTCGCCACATCTGATCCATCAATAAAACCAGTCAGACACGTGCTTCCCTCAGCTGATTGATGCTACCTGTCCTCAATTAATTGATGCCTTACTTCCCTTGAAATGGACTTTGATCATCTGCATTTACTGGCCTGTATTTACTCAGTTTATCCCCTCCACCTTCTTAATGTGAGGGCATCATGTTAACATTTCTCTGACACCAATCCTATAACCAGGGATGCTTTGAACTATGGCGGATGAAAGTTCTGTAATTTCTTCCCTTGCATCTTTTAATAGCTTGGGATATATTTCATCTGAGCCTGGAGATTTATCCATTCTCCAAGATGCTGAACCCCTTTCTTTCTGTGTTCAACCTATCCAATCTCTTACATTTGCTCCCTTCTTTATGAAGACTGCCTTCATTAAGAACTCTACCCAGACACACATAATCCCTAAAAGACTCATCTACTCCCCTTGTGATCCTCTTTCCCCTCATGCAGTTATGAAAGAGCCCTGACTTTTTCCCTCCCCTCCCCCATCCTCGTTCTCCCACCAGTCTGACTGTACCCTTGATTAAATTTTATCTCTATATGCTTCGTTGTCACCTTCTCCTGGCTAACAATGATCTATTCTACATTTTCCTTGATATGCATCTCCTTTGATGTCTTGTTTTCACACCTTAACTTCCTTATTTCGGAGTCTCCCTCTCCCCTGACTCTCAGTCTGAAGAAGGGTCTCGACCCGAAACGTCACCCATTCCTTCTATCCAGGGATGCTTCCTGTCCTGCTAAGTTACTGCAGCATTTTGTGTCTATTTTCTGAATTAATCAGGTCTCCCCTCAACTTCTGACCTTCCAGAGAAAACAACCCAAGTTTACCCAGCCTCTCATTGCAGCTGATATCAACCAGTCCAGACGGCATTTTGGTCAACTTCTTCTGCACCTCGCCAATGCCTCCACGTCCTCCTTGTAATGTGGTGACCAGAACTGTATACAACACTCCTAATGTGGCATAACCAATGTCTTCAGTAAATGTGGCATAACCAATATCTTAGAGCTGCATCATAACTTCCTGACTCTTATACTCAATGCCCTTTACCACTACCTACTTTTGATGCCATTTTCAGAAAGCTGTGGACTTGGAACCCACAATCCCTCTTACATCAATTCTGTTAAGGGTCTTGCCATCAGCTGTATACCTTTTCCAGTTGACCTCCCAAAGTGCAATCTCACCCTTACTTGGTTTAAACCCCACCTGTCATTTTCCACCCATTTTTGTAGCAGATCCATATCCTGCTGTGAATTTTGACAGTCTCTCTCATTGTTTGGAACACCAGAAATCTTGGCGTCATCCACAAACATACGAAGTTACCCATCTACATTTAAGTCCAAGTCAAATACACATATCACAACAACAGTGCTCCCAGCAAATATCCCTGCTGAAGAGGTTACCAAAATGCCACCTGGACTAGGTGATATTAGCTACAATGAGAGGGTGGGAAAACTTGGATTGTTTTCCCTGGAATGTCAGATCTTGAGGGGAGACCTGATAAAAGTATATACAATTATGAGGCATAGATGGAGTAGATATCCCAGCAAATATCCCTATGGAACTTCGACACAAAATGCTGGAGTAACTCAACGGGACAGGCAGCATTTCTGGAGAGAACGAATGGGTGACGTTTCGGGTCGAAACCCTTCTTCAGTGTGAAGAAGGGTCTCGACCTGAAACATCACCCATTCCTTCCCTCCAGAGATGCTGCTTATCCCGCTGAGTTATTCCAGCATTTTGTGTCTATCTTTGATTTAAACCAGCATCTGCACTTCCTTCTCACACATTTTCCCAATGGAACTTCACTGGCCACAGACCTCTAAAGATACATTCTAAAGGATTGAACCCAGGTCTCTGGCGCTGTAAGACAGCAACTCTACCGCCACGCCACCGTGCCACCGATGTCGCGTGACCCGCTGAGATACTCCAGCACATTGTGTTCTTCTTTGTAAACCAGCGTCTGCAGTTCCTTGTGTCCCCAGTCTTGCAGATAGAGTTTTTCTATGTGGAGTGAGAGTTATTGCACTTTCTTTGCACTTGACATCTATTTTCCACATCTTTCTCCACAATTAATTTAGATCATTATTATAATTTAGAACATTATTATAATTTGGAACATTATTATAATTGGGAACATTATTTATTATGTACTATAACACAACTGCACATTGGTTAATTTGGAAATCTGGGTTCTTAGAATTTCTTCCAGCATTAATTCAGAACCACAATTTAATAACTAAACAATGTGTACAAAATGAGAGAGGGAGAAAAGGCAAAATACATTAATTTCTAAGCAAAATAAATTACACCTCATTCTTCCTTCAGGTGCCTTGAAGTTATTTTAGGTAATAGTGAAATACTGAAAATTATTGAAGGGAAGTAATTACACCCATTCATTTTTATGTACCATGCTTGGAAACAAAAATAATTTCTAGCTGTCATCCAATTATGCTTCAGGAAGCTCATTTTATTCTTTAGAATGCATCTCCGCAAACCCTTTTGCAGTGATTGTGAGTTCCCTCGTTAAAAAGAAACTAACCAAACGTCCCCAATTTAAAACTTCAAGCTTAAGTCTTTAATTCAAATTAATTTTCCCAAGGCCATGTGCAGAGCTCAAAGGTTTAATAAATTTTGTACTATCACACTTCATTATTTTTGAAAGGGGAACATAGCTCGCAGTTTAAACCACTTCAAAACTCCAACTTGACACGAGGATTTCAAAAAAAGTCATGTATACTTTAAGAGTTTAACAACAGAGACAAGACTACATCAGGTTAACAGCTTCCAAGATGGAGTGATTTGTAATGAATGCAGGCAGCAGATACATTCAAAAGACATTTTTCCAACAATGAATGCCAAAGCAGACACACTTCACATTAGCAAAGTTAGATTTCTTTCACATATATATTTTGCATCATCAGTTTTTCTTGTCTCTAGAGCCCCAGTGGCTGTTCCAGCTTTGATGAATTTTTCAATGACAGGGATGGAATTGTTGTAATCTGCTAAAGCGCCTTTCATCGGTGATGGGTTTACATGCTGTGGTGTTTACCTTCTCTGTAGGCTAGATAATTGTTGGCCAACAGATAATGAAAGGGTCTTGACCCGAAATGTCACCTATTCCTTCTCTGCATAGATGCTGCCTGTCCCGCTGAGTTACTCCAGCTTTTTGTGTCTATCTTCAGTTTAAACCAGCATCTGCAGTTCCCTCCAACACAGTTGGATCTACTGTTTATGAATTCATACTTGTTTCATTTAATTCTGTTTGTGACCTAATTAAGTCTTTCTGTTTTCCATTCTGTAATTAAGAGCTCGAGTTAGTGTTAATCAAGTTTCTGAGTAATCTTGTCATCTGAGAATATTAAATATGTACCAAAGTCACACTTGACAGGTCAGCTTTGCCTGGCCTCCTGGTATGCAAGCGCCAGTTTGACAAATCGCTTGAACACCAACTCCGCGTGACCTTTCCATTTTGCTCCTACACTCCCTATCCTGGGTTGGTTTTGCCTCGGAGGCATGTGCAGTCTGGCTGGCTAAACAAGGGGGCAGCTGGCCACAGACAGAGAGGTTTAGGGTAAGGAGAATCGGATGCCGAGGGGATCTGAGTGGAACGCTCTTCCTCCAGAGAGTGATGAATTGCTGAATGCGATGCCTGTGAGAGTGGTTGAAGCTGCTCCACTGACATCATTGTAGGAAGAAACTGCAGATGCTGGTTAGCACCGTAGATCAGGGGTTCCCAACTTTTTTCATCCCGTTTACCTCTGGCAACTTTAATAGCACATAACAATGTTATTTCACTTATTTATGAACAACTAATAGCCCTGTCCCACAGTACGTTCATTCCAAGAGCTCTCCCGAGTTAAAACCCCAAAAAAACTCGGGGTAACCATGGAGAATGAACATAGCGGGTATGTCGGAGATCGGGGACGTCTCTTAGAGGCTCGTAACGCCAACGGCAGGTACTCGGGAAGACTCGCTAACGGCAGGTAAGCACGGGAAGACTCGTGAAGATTTTTCAACATTATGAAAACTGTCCACGAGAGACCTGAGTACCGACGAGTGGCCATTACTGTAAAGCTCCGAGTTTGAATCAGGGCAAACTCGGGAGAGCTCTTGGAATGAACTCGTGCCATGGGACAGGGGTTTAATGATATACAGATACCGGTATACCAGAGCCAAACAAAGTCAGTCAATGAGAAAAAATATGTACAAATCCAGAATCAATACATTTACCCCGTGGGTCGGTGAAATTTACCCCCTGAGGGTTAATGTACCCCAGGTTGGGAACCCTTGCCGTAGATAGACACAAAATGCTGGGGTAACTCAGCGGAACAAGTAGCTTCCCATTCCTTCTATCAAGAGATGCTGCTTGTCCCGCTGAGTTACTCCAGTATTTTATGTCTATCATTTAAGAAGCATCTGTTTGAACAATTAAATTGCCTAAGCATTGTGGCTATAGACCGAGCATTGGGATATGGCTCAATATGTAAGGGGCCCCATAGGTTGGTCCGAATGACCTGGTATATGACTATGATTATGAATGACCTGGTGTATGATTCCATCAGTCACTACTTCATCTTTTGAAGCTTGAATTGTAATGGGAGTGAGGAGTGTAAAGGGCCTGTCCCACGGGCAGGCGACACCATGCGGCAAGCGCGACCGAACCGGAAGTGGGGGCTGTGCGGGGGCCGCGCGGAGGTCGCGGGGCTGGTCCCACGTAGATCGCCGGAGCCGTATGGAGTTGGTCCCGACACCGCGCAGGGCTCCAAAAAAATGACACTTTTCAAAAATTCCGCGCGGCAACGGCCTGCTGCCCCGCTGCCGCATCAAGGCTGCGTGCACCGCCTCGACGTCGCGTGCACCGTCTCCGTCAACTCTGGAATTGTTGTGAAGGAAGGAACTGCAGATGCCCATTTACACCAAAGATGGACACACCAAAAATGCTGGAGTAATTAACTCAGTAGATCAGGCAGCTTCTGTGGACAGGTGGTGTTTCGGGTCGAGACACCTTCTTCGGACTGAAGTCTTCTGCAGTCTTCTATGGTCTGAGGAAGGGTCTCGACCCGAAACATCACCTACCCGTGTTCACCTACATAAAAACCGAAACATCACCTACCCGTGTTCACCTACATAAAAAACGCTCGAGCTTCCAACGGACTTCGCTCGAACTGGACGTCCGCGCACCCCCCGCTTCTGGTTAGGTTGCGCTCGCCGCATGGAATCGCATGCCCGTGGGACAGGCCGTATGGTGATCACTCGGCCTCCGCGCGGCCCCCGCTTCTGGTTAGGTTGTGCTTGCCGCATGGAATCGCATGCCCGTGGGACAGGTCAGTACAGTGATCACTCGGCCCCCGCACGGCCCCCGCTTCCGGTTAGGTCGCGCTTGCCGCATGGAGTCGCCTGCCCGTGGGACAGGCCCTTAACTGTGGTGGTCAACTCCTCCGATGAAGCACACTGTGCCCTAAAACAATACTGTTAAGGGCCTGTCCCACGGGCATGCAACTCCATGCGGCAAGCGCGACCTAACCGCAAGCGGGTGCCGTGCGGGGGCCGCGCGGAGGTCGCGGGGCCGGTCCCACTTTGATCGCGGGAGCCGCATGGAGTTGTGCGGAGCTGGTCCCGACATCGCACGGGGCTCTGAAAAACTGACACTGTTCAAAAATTCCGTGCGGCAACGGTCTGCCGCATCGATGGCCGTGGGCGCCGCATCGACGCTGGACGCAGCCGCATCGAGGCCGTGCGCACTGCCTCGACGCCAGAGGCAGCCGCATCGAGGCCGTGCGCACCGCCTCGCTGCCGTACACACCGTCTTGACGGCACTTGACCTCCGCGCGGCCCCCGCTTCCGATTTGGTAGCGCTTGCCGCATGCAGCCGCATGCTGGTGGGACCGGCCCTATATGGGGATCACTCGACCTCCGCGCGGCCCCCGCCTGCGGTTAGGTCGCGCTTGCTGCATGGAGTCGCATGCCCGTGGGACAGGCCCTTTAGTGTCTACCAACAGGATGAAGGGGGCATAAAATGTTGGGGTAAATTAGCGGGACAGGCTTTGGTGATACTTAGTTTAGTTTAGTTTAGAGATGCAGCGCAGAAACAGGCCCTTCGTCCCACCAAGTCCGCACTGATCAGCGATCCCCGCACATTAACACTATCCTACATACATGAGGGACAGTTTACACATACACCAAGCCAATTCGCCTGCAAACCTGTACGTCTTTGGAGTGTGGGACGAAACCGAAGATCTCGGAGAAAACCCACGCAGGTCACGGGGAGAACGTACAATCTCCGTACAGACAGCACCTGTAGTCGGGATTGAACCCGGGTCTCTGGCACTGTAAGCGCTGTAAGACAGTAACTCTACCGCTGCGCCAACGTGCCGCCCGATATCTCAGCGATACTTCCTGTATACTGCTGAGTTACTCCAGCATTTGGTGCCCATTTTCAGTGTAAACCAGCATCTACAATTCCTTCCTACACAGGACAAAGAGGGCGATGGGTTCATCTTCGTATCGTCCCAAAGAGTGCTGGGTACGCCATTGCTCTAACAACACGAGAACAGCCCTTCGGCCTACATGTTCTGTTCCGGACATGATGCCAAGTTAAACTGAGCTTCTCTGCCTGCATGCGATCCATCTCCCTCCATTCCCTGCATATCCATGTGCCTATCTAAAAGCCTCTATCGTGTCCACCTCCCCACCATCTCTGACACATGTTCCAGGCACCCACCACTCTCTGAGCAAACAAAAACATGTTGCGCACATCTCCTTTAAACTTTCCCCTCTCACTTTAAACATTGGCCCTGTAGCATTCCTACCCTAGGAAAAAGGTTCTGGCTGTCCAACCTCTCATCATTTTATATACTTTAATCCAGCCTCATCTCAACCTCCCACGGCTAAAGAAACAAAATGTAGTGAACTATTAAAAACTAATTTGGAAGAGAAATGGGCACGGAGTGGGTATGCAATTGGTGATTATGTTCAGTCAAATATAAAAGAAATGTCCATTTAGTGCAGTAGGCAGAGAAGAGATGGGCAAGGCAAAGCACATATCTATTAGGAAGGGCTGCAACAAAAACGTGTGAATTATGGACCAGTAGGCCTCACATCTGTGGGAAGGAAACGCCACCCGGCGGGCCGCTGAGGCCATGGAGTAGCCGGGGCCTGAGCCCCCGCGGATCGGAGCCCGACAGCCATCGGTGCCTAGGTTGGAGGAGCCCGTGGCAGGGGCCCGGGTCGGTCATACGGAGGCGTCAGGAGGGGACCCAGCAGCAATAGTGGGGAGGTCGATGATGGCGCCGACCGATGGACGAGGACGGACCACGTGGAATGAGGACGCCGCTGCCGAGAGAAGGAACAAAGGAGGACCTGGCGTAGTGGGACCACTGTGAGGAGTGAAGGGAAAGGGGGAGAGAACAATGGGGGAACTGGCGCGGGGTGGGGGGGGAGTGGGAATTAATAATTTTGTTAGCGCATACCTTGGCAAGGTATGCAAGCAAAGAATTTCTATGTGACCATATAACCATATAACCATATAACCATAACAGCACGGAAACAGGCCATCTCGGCCCTTCAAGTCCGTGCCGAACATTTAAATTTTTTTTTTTTTTTAATTTTTAATTTTTTTTTTTTTTTTTTTTTTTTAATTAAAAATAAAATACTTCCCCCTAGTCCCATCTACCTGCACTCAGACCATAACCCTCCATTCCTTTCCCGTCCATATACCCATCCAATCTATTTTTAAAGGATAACATCGAACCTGCCTCCACCACTTCCACTGGAAGCTCATTCCACACAGCTACCACTCTCTGAGTAAAGAAGTTCCCCCTAATGTTACCCCTAAACTTCTGTCCCTTAATTCTCAAGTCATGTCCCCTTGTTTGAATCTTCCCTACTCTCAATGGGAAAAGCTTATCCACGTCCACTCTGTCTAACCCGCTCATAATTTTAAAGACCTCTATCAAGTCCCCTCTTAACCTTCTGCGCTCCAAAGAATAAAGACCTAACTTGTTCAACCTTTCTCTGTAACTTAGTTGCTGAAACCCAGGCAACATGTGACCTATCACATGTGACAATAAAGTATTCAATTCAATACTGGAGAGGAGCTAAGGGATAAGATATACATGATGACGTCCAGCACAAATTTGGGGAACAGCACCTCATATTTCGCTTGGGCAGCTTACAACCCAGCAGCATGAATATTGACTTCTCTAACCAAGTAACCCTTGCTTTCCCTCTCTCTCCATCCCTCCCCCTTCCCAGTTCTCTGACCAGTCTGACTGTCCCCCTGATTACATTTTATCTCTGTTTGCTTTGTTGTCGACTTCTCCTAGCTAACAATGATCTTTTGATGTCTCATCTCTTTTGATGTTTTATTTTCACACCTTACATTTCCTTATCTCTTTGTATTCCCCTCCCTTGACTCTCCGTCTGAAGAAGCGTCTCGACCCGAAAACACCACCCATTCCTTCTATCCAGAGATGCTGCCTGTCCCTTTGAATTACTCCAGCATTTTGTTCTATCTTAGATATACATGCATTTGGACTGAGAAGGGATGATTAGGGTTAGTCAGTGTGGTTTGTGTGTGGGTGATTGTGTCTCATGAATTTGAGTTATTTTGAAGAGGGAACCAAAAAGATAGATGAGGGCAGGGCCGTAGACATGGCCTGTATAAGCTTCAGTAAGATCTTTCATAACTTTCTATATGGTGGGGTGCTCTGGAAGGTTGGATCATATCGGATCCAGAGAGAGCTAGCTAACTGGATCCAAAATTGGCTTCATGGTATGAAACAGAGGGTGGTATGGAAGGCTGCTTTTCCTACTGAAGGCCTGTGTCTAATGGTGCGCTTTGGAGATCGGTGCTGGGCCCATTGGTGTTTACCATCCATGTCAAAGATTTGGATGCTTAGGTAGAAGACGTGATTATAACGTTTTCAGTCAATTCGAAATTAGGTAGTACCATAGACAGTGCATGATGGTTATGCCACCATGGATTTTCTCTACTTCCCTTCTTTAGCTAAGGAGCAAATTTGGCCACTCTAGTCCTTTAAGACCAGGCCTGGGGCTAGCAAAGAAACAAAGATCCTCATCAAGGCCCCCACAATCTCCTCTCTTGCCTTCCTCAATAACCTGGGATTGATCCCATTAGGGCCTGTGGACTTATCTATCTTAATGCTGTTCAGGACCCTTAGCACCACTTCCTACTTGATCTCAAACTGCCCCAGCACAATTGTATTCTCCACACTCGACTCTCTGTCCTCCAAGTCCTTCTCCTCTGTGAATACTGACGAAGAGTACTAATTTATCACCTCAAGTACATCCTCCGATCCCAAGCATAGTTGTCCTTCCATATCCCTAAGCAATCCTACCTCCTATCTGGTCACCCTGTTATTTTTAATATATTTTTTAACAAAATATAAAAAATATATATTTATTTTAATATAAATATAAAAAGCCTTGGAATTTTCCTTAATCCGACTTGCAGTTTCATGGCTCCTTTTGGCCCTTCTAATTGCCTGCTTGATTACACTGTAGTTATTTGCCAAGGCTACTGAGGCAGCGTCTCCCAAACCACTAATTCTACTGCCAAGAAAGCCAATGGAAGCGGCTGTGTGGGAACACCACTCTCCTGAAGGTTTCCTTCCAAGTCGCACAGTCTTGGAAGTGTACTTCTGGCCCTTCATCACCCCTGGCTTTAAATCCTGGAACTTGCTGCCCTTTAGCACTCGGGGAAGCATCTTAACACCAGGGGCCACAGCATGTCAAGCAGGCAGCCCTCTACCACCTTATCAAGGTAACTGGGAGAGACCACAAAGTTGCTAACAACGTCTTATTACCATGCATGAATAAACACACACACACTCATACACTCACACTCATACACACACCTCACACACACTCATACCTCACACACACTCATACACTCACACACACCTCACACACACTCATACGCACACACACTCATACATGCTCACACACACACTCATACACTCATAAACACACACACACACACTCTCACACACACACACACAAACACACACACACACACACACATCTATACACACACACACACACACACACACACATACATACACACACATACACACGCATACACGCACATATACACACACACACATATACACACGTACATACACACACACATGTACACACACACACGCGCAAATACACACACACGCACACATACACGCACACACACACACACATGCACATATACACACACTCACACATATACACACACACTCACGCACACACACACACACTCACACACAAAAACACACGCACATACACACACACACATATACACATATACACACACACACACACACACACATACACGCACACATACACACACACATGCACATATACACAGACACACACACACACACACACACACACACACACACACACACACACACACACACACACACACACACACACACACACACACACACACACAAATTACTGATTGCCATCCTGAAATTTTCTCTTTTATTCACACTCTGCTTTCTACTTATTATTTAATCTTCACAGTTATATATTGGTTAATCCCAGGAGCCCAATTTTTGGATAAGAACTATTTAAGTGGTAGCTTATACTCTTTATTTTGCAAGTCCACTGGTGCATTGTTATCCACTCAGCCTATTGCAGTGCTAACATAGTCTGATAGATTTGTCAAAAGCAATTTCCCTTTCTTAAATCTGTTTGGATTCTTCCCAGTCATATTTTAGTTTTAGTTTAGTTTAAAGATACTGTGTGGAAATAGGACATTCGGCCCACCGGGTCTGCGCCGGCCATCAATCACCCATACATACCGGTTCTATGTTATCCCACTTTTGCAAACACATCCTGCACCCTCGGGGCAATTAACAGAGGCCAATTAACCTACAAGCCTGCACATATTTGGTCACAGTAACAGGGATACCATGCAAACTCCACGCAGACAGCACCCGAGGTCAGGATTGAACCTGGGTCTCTGGCGCTGTGAAGCAGCAGCTCTACCAGTTGCGCTACTATGATGTGAGGCAGCAGAGAGGCACATGCAGATGTTGTTTTCATAGTTTAAAAGAAACAGGGTTGCTGTGATTAGTTTGCCTCAGGAACCAGGAACTCAAGATTTCCCTCCATTTTAACCCAATTATTATGTTTAAAACATACAGGCCCCAATTAGAAGGTGAGTAGAGCAAGATGTGACCAAGATTGTCGACGATTTTTTGAGGTTTCTGATCCATTAAATCAACTCCCCTTTCCAGTAGTTTGTTCCCTTCCTCTCTGCAAGTAACTATTTGAAACAATGACTCTGTTGTGAAAGTTTGATTGTTTTAACAATTTGAATCTCAAGGTTGTAAGGACTCACGACTTTGTCAGGCCAAGCATAGTGGGCTTAAAACCCGCAATGAGCCCGCTTCCCTTTCACTCCGTAAAATAGCCTGGCAATGGATAAAATAGATAGAGGAAGAAAGAATGGAGTTTGCTATAATGGGAAATGTTGTACCTTTTAAAGAGAGGTACCGCACACTAAAGGGCCTGTCCCACTTAGGCGACTCTTTAGGCGACTGCCAGGGACTAGTTTTAATGGAATTCACCTAGGACACCTGGTGACAACCTACGACAGCACCTACGTCAACCTACGACAGCAAAAATTGTCGCCACTGTTGGCGAAAATTTTTCAACATTGTCGCCCAAAAAATCGCCTGAGTGGGCAGGCCCTTAACAAGTCCTTCGGCCCACCAAATCTGTGGCAGCCATCAACCGCCCGTTTAGACTAATACAAAATGAAACCATTTTATTCTTCCCACGTTCCCACGTTCCCCTTACTCCTTACCCCACCCCCAACTTCCCCAGACTCTACAACTCACCTTCACACTGGGCCGAATAACCTTCTAACCTGCACGTCCTCAGGATGTGGGAGGAAACCCAGGAAGGGGACAGAAAATACATACGTATAGTGTTGGAGATCAGAATTGAATCAGTGTTGTTGGAGCTGTGAATATTATGCATGAGAATGGCTGGGCATAACGATTTGGCATTATGTTTCAATTGAACCCTAGTGACTAACTGCTAGGAATCCTCTCCTGCAGAACCCCACGTTAGTGTTTCCCTGGATGGTGCTGCAACAGCTGAATGTATGGAAAGGAGCATTATGTCAGGCGCCTGGCTCGGTGAATCTCAAAGCGCTTTGTGCTGACCCACCCGTGCAGCTCGTTAACCTTTTCGGTTATCGTGGTGTTGTGAGTGAGCTCTAATTTGTGCAATCGATTTGTTCCAGTTGACTTCAACAGCGTGCCATTTCAATAATGCTACCTGAATAATATGATGTGACGTGCAGGTGAGAGTGTTCATTCTGATTAATCTTCAACATGCAATGCCAAGGGAGATCAGCTCTGAATCAGTGGCCTGTGCAAGTACAGCAACCTTCTCCAAAAGCCACTCACTGGTCTCATTCACAATACGTATGTGAAACAGTGTACGTGTGCCAACGGATGGAAGATAGACACAAAATGCTGGAGTAACTCAGCAGCATCTCAGGAGAGAAGGAATGGGTGACGTTTCAGGTCGAGACCCTTCCTCAGTCACCCATTCCTTCTCTCCTGAGATGCTGCCTGTCCCATTGAGTTACTCCAAAATTTGTGTCTATCTTCGATTTAAATCAGCATCTGCAGTTCCTTCCTACACATTTTGCCAAAGGATGGAGCTCTGCTATTCCACGGTGTGAGATGTAATATGATTGTAGTTTAGAGATACAGCGCGGAAACAGGCCCTCTGGCCCACTGAGTCCGCACTGACCAGCGATCACCCGTAGACTTACATTATTCCACACACTGGGGCAAATTTACAATTTTTACCAAAGCCAATTAACCTACAAACCTGTACGTCTTTGGAGTGTGGGAAAAAACTGGAGATCCCATGGAAAACCCACGCAGGTTACAAGGAGAACGTACGAACTCCATACAGACAGCACCCATAGTCAGGATTGAACCTGTGTCTCTGGCGCAGTAAGGCAGCATCTCTACCACTGTGCTCTTAAAATTTAATGTATGAAACATAGCCATGTGTCTTCCGGTTAAATGATTGTTCACCGAAGCTAGCTACTTTGACTTTCCAGACTTGGTTGGGTCTTCTTGTGAATGTTGGACTTGGACTGTGGTAGAACTCATGAGTAGAATTTATGAGAGAAACCAAAAATAGATGCTGGAATTCCAGGATAAAAGAGAAAATGCTGAAAATACTCAGTAGTGAAGAACCTGCGAGTTGGCATTTCAAGTCAAAGACCCTACAGCAGAAGTGAGAAAGAGACAAAAGAATGTAGGAGGCTGTATCTGTAAGAATCTGTAAAGAATCTGTAAGGAGGCTGTGTGATGGTTCTGATTGGGTAAAACTGGGCTGCCCATGGGGTAGAGCCTGATATTCAATCATAGAAAAAGGAAAAAAAAGATAACAAGTTATCATCATAGCAGCTGCAGCTACCAAAGGAGAGAGGAATTTGCATCATGAGAAAGATGTTGAACATTTCATAGCATCGTAGATTTATCGTCACACAGCACATAAACAGACCAGCAGACCACTGAGGACCAAAAATCAAGCACCCATCTGAAGTAATCCTATTTCATTCTCCTCACACGACTGATGAAGGATGAACAAAAATGAAGCAGAAACTCATCTTTGTCCAGTAGTGCAGAAGAGCTGGGCTTGGCTGCCCGCTGCCCGCCATCTTGTTATTTGCTTCTGTTGACAGATGGATTAGAAAATATAGATGAAAATGGGAGCAGCCAATAATATAATATTTTCTGTCATATTACAGCCCCATTAATTTGAAGGACCCTTTGATTATGTACCTAATTGCACACTGTTGTTTATGAGAGAAGATGATATTTTTTACAGTTTGCTTCATTGAAAGAGTTCAGTGTGTCAAGCCTGAGCTCCGTGTCAAAAGGTGGAGCAAGGAGTTCATTTTCAACAGTGGCGCTGGAGCCATCTCATTGCAAATTGGCTGCCAATTTCACAGTGCAGAAAGGAACTGCAGATGCTGGTTTAAACCGAAGATGAATGCAAAATGCTGGACCCTTCTGGTCTCGACACGAAACGTCACCCATACCAGGGATACGATACGATAAGATACAACAGAACTTTATTTATCCCAGGTGGGCAATTGATTGCCAACAGTCATAACACACAAGATACATGAAACATAAAATTAAAGTGACGAGTGGAAAGGATTAAGGATGTGCAAAGATTTTTTTAGGAGGGGGGTTGAGGATAGTGAGTCTACCCCACGACAGAAGAGGGAGGGGTTGTACAATTTGACAGCCACAGGGAAGAAGGATTTCCTGTGGTGTTCTGTACTGCATCTTGGTGGAACCAGTCTGTTGCTGAATGTTGTAGATGCTGCCTGTCCCACCGAGTTACTCCAGCATTTTGTGTCTATCTTCAATTCTACAGTGCACCTGCTTTTTGTTTTTAGCTGATCTGCTCAGAAGAATAAATGGAAGTTGTGTAGAGTGGGACAGAAGAAGGGTTCCAACGCAAAAGGTAAACTATCCATTTCCCTTCAGAGATGCTACCTGACCCAGGGAATTCCACCAGCATTTTGCTTTTCATTATTGCTCCTTGAATCGTAGCTCTGTGCTTTTCTTCTTTTGTCTAAGCTGAAGAAGAAAAAACAAAGTCATCTGGTAGCAATGCCTGTGTAACAAATTGTTGAAATGTCTTGTGGTCTCAACACACAGCAAGATCCAAATCATAGCAAGATAACAGGAGCAAGAGTAGACCATTTAATCCATTGTCTTTGCTCTTCTATTCAGTTAGATCAGGTTGAGAGGGAGAGAGAGAGAGAGAGAGAGATACACAAGGGACTGTATCTCGAGAAAAAAAGAAAGTGCTGGAGGAACTCAATGGGACAGGCAGCGTCTGTGGAGGGAAATGGACAATAACTGATTCCAAGAGAGGAATGTAGCTGGGATATTGCAGTTGCTCATGGCTGTATAAAGGACAGATGATACTTTGAGATGGACACTTCAGACTGAAGTTTAAGGTAAGAGTCGGGGCAGGCTACAGCTCTATTTGAGAGAGTTTTGACACCCATAAGCGGAGAGATCCCAGGATTTGCTAACACTAATCTAGGACTTTCTACACGTGTGGTGTATTGTGGAATCCTGAATTTGCTGTCAGTAATTTCTCACTGTTTGCAGCGTTCTCTATCAGAACCGATGGAAAGCATGTGGGCTTATGTGAACTTAAGCTCTTAAACTAGTTGAATTGTAAAATAATCCTCAAATCATGCACCTAATTGTTTTGGTAATTTAACTTCTGAAAGATGGCAGCATGGGTGTCATGGTGACACAATGGTAGAGTTAATGCCTTACAGCACCAGAGACCCGGGTTCGATCTTGTCTACGGGTGATGTCTGTACGGAGTTTGTACGTTTTTCGTGACCTGCGTGGGTTAACTCCGAGATCTTCGGTTTCTTCCCACACTCGAAGGACGTACAGGTTTGTAGGTTAATTGGCTTGGTATTAAAAAAAAAGTAAAAAATTGTCCCTAGTGTGTGTAGGGTAGTGTTAATGTGCGGGGACCACTGGTCGACATGGACACGGTGGGCTGAAGGGTGTGTTTCCATGCTATATCTTTAAACTAAACTAAACTAAATGTTCTGACGCATAATACCTGATCAGCGAACTTTCTTCCGAGAAAATATTACGTTTTGTAGCGGTTTAATTTTCCCCCACAGAAATAGTTTACAAAAGTTTGAAATATTGAAATAATTTAAGAAGTTTCATGTGCCCTTGTTGAAACTTAAGATTCATCTTCTTCCTTGGTGAATACTCAAGAATTCAGCCATGCTCTCTACCTTCCTGAGTAACTTGCTGTTTTGATTTCTGTTCAGCCCTATTTCTCCTCTTACGTCATTTTCTTTTTGATGTGGCTATTGAATATTTTTGGGGTCCTGTTTTATGTTTACTGCTGATCTTTTCTTACCACCTTCTTCCTCATAGACTAATGTGGGCAGAGTGTTATCATATTTTTAAGATAGACCTGTGGGTGGGTTATTTCGTGAGCAAGTGGTGAAAGGTTATTTGTGGCGGATGGAAATGCAGAGTTGGGTTTAGAATCAGATCAGCCATGATCTTACTCAATGGTGGTGCAGGTGTGAGAGGCTAAGATGCTTATTCCAATACAATACAATTTATTTGTCTTTTGGACAAATTTGTCATTTGGACCCCGTTGAGGTCCAAACGAAATGTTGTTTCTGCAGCCATACATTACAAAACGAAGAAGACCCGAGACACAACACAATTTACACATACATCCATCACAGCGCTGTGATGGAAGGCAAAAAAACATATCTCTCCACTGCATCTGATATTTTTTTAGTTTAGTTTAATTTAGAGATACACCAACCAGCACACTGACACTATCCTACATACACTAGGGACAATTTACAATTTTACCATAGCCAATTAACCTACAAATGTGTATGTCTTTGGAGTGTGGAAGGAAACCAGAGCACCCAGAGAAAACCCACATGGGTCATGGGGAGAACGTACAAATTCTGTACAGTCAGCACCCTTAGTCAGGTCGAACCTGGGTCTCTGGCGCTATAAGGCAGTGACTCTACCGCTGTGCCACCGTGCCACACACCCTTAAAGAATCTTATTGTTTAAGATTCTATGTCAAACTTGCCTTTTTGACCAAACTATCAACAATCATCCCAAAAGCATTGATGTTTGTTGGGTGTCAATTATTTCTGAAAACATTGCTGAAACATTTTTGGTTGCATAACTTTGTAAAATAAAGTTGTTTTAAATTCTGTAATAAATAGTTAGTTGAGCACAGTGATTTTGTTTAGTTTAGTTTAGAGATACAGCTCGTAAACAGAGCCTTCGGCCCACCGAGTCTGCACTGACCAGTGATCCCTGCACATTAACACACAAGCCTACACACACCAGGGACAATTTACACTTATACCAATTATACAAACCCAAGCCAATTAACGTACGATTTTGGAATGTGGGAGGAAACCGAAGATCTCGTAGAAATCCCACGCAGGTTACGGGGAGAGCGTGCAATCTCTATACAGACAAGCGCCCGCAGTCAGGATCGAACCTGCGTTGCTGGCGCTGCAAGTGCTGTAAGGCAGCAACTCTACCGTGCCACCCTTGATTGATTGTTGGTATTATCGTCTAAGTTGAAATTAAACAGCCTTAAGCTACTGCAATATCCTAGCTACAATCCCCTCTTGGAAACAGATATTGGTTAATCCATTGGTCATAGGTCAATCTATTTTCCAGCTCCTCCAATATTTTAAAGATTAGCTGCCTCCAGAAATCTGACTTGCATTCTGCATGCTGTTGAAGACAGAATTTTAACCTTGTTTTGAACTCCTAAAGTCCAACTTGATTATTCCCCAATAACAGTGACAAAGTGGAATGTCAAGATTCCACTCATCAGTTCTGAAGTCCTGCCATCGATTTTAAGATTCTTCTTTTTGTATTCCTGAAATGCATCATTTTATCACTCATGCCAATAATAGTCTCATTAATAGGAGGTGAAAGACAAACTAGTTCATGTGAGAGCACCCAAACAAATGGTCAAACTTCAACCGTTTCAATAGGTAATGTCCTGTGTAGGAAGGACCTGCAGATGCTGGTTTAAACCGAAGATAGGCGCTGGGTGGTGAATCTGTGGAATTATTTGCCACAGTCTGTGGAGGCAAAGTCAGTGGATATATTTAAAGCAGCAATAGATAGATTCTTGATTAGTGCGGTTGTAAGAGGTTATGGGGAGAAGGCAGGAGAATGGGGTTAGGAGGGAAAGATAGATCAGCCATGATTGAATGGCAGATGGGCTGAATGGTCTAAGTCTCATGTGATCTTATGATCTTATGAAAATGCTGGAGTAACTCAGCGGGACAGGCAGCATCTCTGGAGAGAAGGAATGGGTGACGTTTCGGGTCGAGACCATTCTTCAGACTAGTCCGGGAAATGAGAGATATATGTAATGTCCTGTGATATGTTACACATCTCTTCTGTTGAATGTGATTACCTTTTAAGACTCTAGATATAAAAAAAAACTATCAATCTTTGATATTAAATTATTAACTTTGCTAGCTGATCCTAGGAAATGTTTCAAATGTTTGCAGAATAAATGTTTTCTATATTTCCTCTGAGTGCCTGTTGACTGAATGTACTATATCAGAAATGGTTAGTTATCATTAAGCGAAGAGGTGTACCTCTCCATTACATAATCTGAAACTGATGAATAAAACAGTCAGAGGAAATATCCACAGAGATGGCTGCGGGTCAGCACGTCACTTCCTTCTATAGTGAGCATAGACCCATTATTGCTTTCCTCTTTTAAATGTGTAAGTAATTAAAGTTCAATTCCATGAGCTTTAAGCTTAGCTGAGGGTCTCTCATGTGTAACCTTATTGAACGCTTTCCTGAACGCCACATCCATCAACATTCCTTGGCTAACTTCAACATAAAACTGATTTGGGTTAATTAGACATAAACCATGTTGGCTTTCTCTCATCAGTTATATGTGTTCTGAAGGTTCTGTGCTTAATCACACAGTTTAATATCTTCCTCATATCTAATGTTAGGCTCAGGTCAATAACTTCTTAGTTGGACTTTCTCATCTTTTTTCAACAATGGAGTTATCTTTCAATATTCCACTCTGAAGAGAAAGTCCAAAATGGGGAGATTTTTGAAGATTAAAGTATCTACCACATCTCAGTGCTTGACACGTTAGTTTCTCTAGAATCTTGGTCATCCCATCATCTTCCTTGACAAATCATGCAAAACTATTGACCATATCCTGCCTGTTCAAGTCTTAGTCCCACCTGCGGACATTCACTAGCCAATTACTCATCCTCAAATATCTGCCAATTCCCCTTCAGTCAGTTATGAAACAAAATAGCACAATGTTTTTAAGCAGACATTTCATGACAATTTTGCAAATGAAATACATTTTTTCTCACTTCCACTACCTTCTTAACAAGATTCCTGTGTGCCACATTGTGCATGCTTTCTAAAATCCATCAACATATAATAATAATAATGATAATAATAATGGATTGGATTTATATAGCGCCTTTCTAATACTCAAGGCGCTTCACATCACATTATTCATTCACTCCTCAGTCACACTCGGTGGTGGTGAGCTACTTCTGTAGCCACAGCTGCCCTGGGGCAGACTGACGGAAGCATGGCTGCTAATCTGCGCCTACGGCCCCTCCGACCACCACCAATCACTCACACACATTCACACACATTCACACGCAGGCAAAGGTGGGTGAAGTGTCTTGCCCAAGGACACAACGACAGTATGCACTCCAAGCGGGATTCGAACCGGCTACCTTCCGGTTGCCAGCCGAACACTTAGCTATACTGCACTATATCCAAAAGCAAAGCAAAAAGTGCTGCATGAACTCGACAGGCCAGACAGCATCTGTGGAGGGAAATGGACAGATGACATTTTGCATCTGGACCCTACTTCAGACTCAGATGACGTATCAGGTCGGGACTCTTCTTCAGACTCAACAGCCTTCCAGTTAAACACAAAATGCTGGAGTAACTCAGTGCGACAGGCAGCATCTCTGGAGAGAAGGAATGGTTGACGTTTCGGGTTGAGACCCGGGTCTGAAGAAGCCTCAAGGATATAAAGTGTTGGATGGCCCAGAACTTCCTCCCACTAAACGAGAGTAAGTCTGAGGTCATCCTCAAGCGACTTTGAGTCCTGAAAAGCACTATATAAATAAAATCTATTATTATTATTATTATTATCCTTCTCGGCCCCTCGGACTCAATCAAAATGATAGCAGGCAGCCTTGGAAGCCTTACCCCACTACTCAAACCTCACGTCAAAAACCTTGGCGTGATATTTGACTCAGCACTGAAATTTGACAAACAAGTCAATGCCGTGGTAAAAGCTAGCTTCTTTCAGCTTCGGACGATAGCTAAAATAAAACAATTCCTCCAGTTTGATGACCTCGAAAAGATCATCCACACATTCATCTCCTCCCGCCTAGATTACTGCAACTCCCTTTACACTGGCATCAGCCAATCTTCCCTGTCCCGCCTGCAACTGGTCCAAAACGCCGCAGCGAGACTCCTGACGGGCACCCGAAAAAGGGACCACATCACCCCGATCTTGGCCTCTCTCCACTGGCTCCCTGTGCGGTTCCGTATAAACTTCAAGATCCTCCTCCATGTCTACAAAGCCCTCAATGGGCTTGCCCCCACCTACATAAAAAGTCTTCTCACCCACCACTCCACCTCCAGGCCCCTCAGATCAGCCGACTTGGGGTTGCTGAATATCCCGCGGTCTAGGCATAAGCTCAGGGGCGACCGCGCCTTTGCGGTTGCAGCCCCTAGACTGTGGAACAGCATCCCCTTTCCCATCAGAACTGCCCCCTCCATCGCCTCTTTTAAGTCAAGACTAAAGACTTATCTATACTCCCAAGCCTTTCCTGACGTCCTCTGAGTGAGGGCTACGTGTATATATGTATGTAGTTTGTTTTGTTTGTGCTATTCTTATAACAAATGTAAAGCACTTTGGCCAACGAGAGTTGTTTTTTAAATGTGCTATATAAATAAATGTGACTTGACTTGACTTCACTTGAAGAAGGGTCCCGACCCGAAACGTCATCCATTCCTTCTTCCATGCCGCCTGTCCCACTGTGTTACTACAGCATTTTGCGTTTATCTTCAGATTAAACCAGCATCTGCAGTTCCTTCCTACACAGCCTTCCAGGTTAGTCAGTCCTCAAGAGCCTTTGAAGGTAAGGTACAGGTTCATACAGTCCATTTTCCTCCATCTGAATCTCTGAGTTCCTCCAGCAATTTGTTCTTTGCACAGTTTCAGCATTGAAGGCTCTTGCGTCTCCGTTCTACTGCATTATATTGATCAGCCTTCTCTGTTACTTCAGCAGAGAATTCAATCATGATAGTCAAACATGACTCGCCTTTAACAAATCTGTGCTGGGTCTCTTTAATTAATCTTTCCTTTGTGTGTGAAGGTTTATTTTATCCATGATAATGGCTTGCACCAATTTCCCCATCACCGGTACCAGTCTGAGTGGCTTGTAATCTCCACTAATCCCTCTCCCGCACTTGAATAATGCCTAGTGTCCAGCCCTCTGACAATGCTCCTGAAACCAGTCAGGATAAAAACTTATTACTTGTCTTTCTGCTTTCTCCATCGTTTAGTAACTAGATGGATTCTGTTCTGACTTCCAATTTTCAATAATGCTGATCTTTTTTAGTACATCATCCTATCCAGTCCAAAACATCTTCCCATTGTCACTATCACATCACCTGCGTCCCTTTTGGAGTCAAATGCAAGGTGCTCATTTTTGGATTTCATCATATTTGGAGTGCTGAGACATTTGTGTCAGCACTATTTATCCTCAATCACGTCTCCAGAAAGAGCCTGAAATCGGCTACAAATGATTTGTGATGGTTTTAGTGTGGTTTGCCCAGAATGGTTTGCTGATTCACATACAGGTCCTCCCCAGGAGCACTCTCAGCTTCTCACAGCCTCGACCAATTTGAAGTGCCTGAACGGGGAAGCCATCGGCCTTCTTTAGGGCACCAGACAGCAGCAGTAACGCACTTAGACACAAAATGCTGGAGTAACTCAGTGGAACAGGCAGCATCTCTGGAGAGAAGTAATGGGTGAAGTTTCAGTTTGAGACACTTCTTCAGACTAGAGTCAGGGGAAAGGGGAAACGAGAGATACCTTCTCTCCAGAGATGCTGCCTGTCCCGCTGAGTTACTCCAGCATTTTGTGTATATCTTCGGTTTAAACCAGCATTTGCAGTTCCTTCTGACACAGCAGTGATGCACATGTTGGCTGCTCTTGATGAGAGCATGGATGAAGTCCAATTAGTTTAGTTCAGAGAGACAGTGCGGAAAAATGTCCTTCGGCCCACTGAGTCCGCACCGACCACTACACTATATTACTAAAAGTAAGATCCTGACCGCTTTTGACTCACTGCGATGTGATTTCCGAGAGAACGCCGCCACTAACGGCCGTCATTTTTGGCCACCTCGCTCAGAGCCCCCCTCCGCCGGACTGGACCAGAGGATTTTTCCCATCGATGAAAACTCAGAGTGATATTAATGTTTTAAAAAATTTCGCCATTCTCTCTGCTGCCCCTGCTGGTGGGATGGGGAGGGACTATAAAACCCGGAAGTGGTGTACCTCACTCAGTCTCTGCAAGATGGAGGAAGCGAGAGGGTCACGTCTCTCTGAGCTCTGAATAACACTGAACACATGTCTACTCAACTGTGAGTGCCCTTAATGTGGTTTGAAAATGAAAATATGGTTGCTTTGAAATGCTGCACTGCAAAAAAAATGGCTGTTGTTGGTGGTGGTAACTGCTTTGAAAGGCTGCACTGCAAAAAAAATGGCTATTGTTGGTGGTGGTAACTGCTTTGAAAGGCTGCACTGCAAACAAAAATGGCTGTTGTTGGAGGTGGTAACTGCTTTCAAAGGCTGCACTGCAAAAAAAAATGGCTGTTATTGGTGGTGGTAACTGCTTTGAAAGGCTGCACTGCACAAAAAATGGCTGTTGTTGGTGGTGGTAACTGCGTTGAAAGGCTATGGTCCAAAACAATTGACTGTTGTTGGTGGTGGTAACTGCTTTGAAAGGCTGCACTGCAAAAAAAAAATGGCTGTTGTTGGTGGAGGTAACTGCTTTGAAAGGCTGCACTGCAAAAAAATGGCTGCTGGTGGTGGTAACTGCTTTGAAAGGCTGCACTGCAAAAAAAATGGCTGTTGTTGGTGGAGGTAACTGCTTTCAAAGGCTGCACCGCAAAAAAAAAAGGGCTGTTGTTGGTGGTGGTAACTGGTTTGAAAGGCTGCACTGCAAAAAAAATGGCTGTTGCTGGTGGTGGTATCTGTGTTGAAAGGCTGCACGGCAAAAAAAAATGGCCTTTGTTAGTGGAAACTTGACAACTTCCTGTTTGCACTATATATTGATTTTAGATAAAACGCTACCACTTACGTCTGTGATTTTTGGCCATCTTACTCAGTTCCTCGCCACTCAACAGGTGCAGAGGATTCTTCCCATCAATGAAAAATAAAAGTGTTATTAGTGTTTAAAAAAATGTTGAGAATCTCTCTCCTGTCAATCATGCCATGAAGGCCACGCCCCTTCCAGTTGGAGGAGGAGGGATTATAAAATCCGTAAGTGTGGGTGTGGCTCAGTCTCTGCAAGATGGGGGAGAGAGAGGTCACGATTCTGTCTGAGCTGTGAATCAACTGAACACACTGAATGTCTACTAAACTGTGAGTGTGGTGCTTATGTGGTGTTTTGTGTGGTTTTATATTGGTTTTATGGTGGTTTCACCCTGCTTGAAATGATACGAAACTGCATTTGAATGTGGTGGCCTTGCACCCTGCTTGAAATGGTATGAAACTGTACTTCAATTTGGTTGTCTTGCACCCTGCTTGAAGTGGTATGAAATTGCACTTGAATTTGGTGGACATGCATCCTGCTTGAAATGGCATGAAACAGCACTAGCATTTGGTGGCCTTGCACCCTGCTTGAATTGACATGAAACTGCACTTGAATTTGGTGGCCTTGCACCCTGCTTGAAATGGCCGGAAACTGCACTTGAGTTTGGTGACCCTGCTTGAAGTGGTATGAAACTGCAGTTGAATTTGGTGGCCTTGCAGCCTGCTTGAAGTGGTCGAAAACTGCACTTGAATTCGGTGGCCTTGCACCCTGCTTGAAGTGGTAGGAAACTGCACTTGAATTCGGTGGCCTTGCACCCTGCTTGAAGTGGTAGGAAACTGCACCTGAATTTGGTGGCCTTGCACCCTGCTTGAAGTGGTATGAAACTGCAACTGAATTCAGTGGCCTTGCACCCTGCTTGAAGTGGTGAGAAACTGCACTTGAATTTGGTGGCCTTGCACCCTGCTTGAAATGGTAGGAAACTGCATTTGAATTTGGTTGCCTTGCTTGAATTGGAATTTCAAGGAATAGCCGTGAGTCAACTGCTAGCCCACCAGCTATTAGTGAGCTGCCAGCACATCAGGCTTGAGTGACTGAGCTGCCACCCCAAGAATCCATTTGGCCCACAATGTCCATACTAACCAGTCCCTTCAGCCCAAAGTACCCATACTAGCGCTCCAGAAAGCCCCCCCCCCCCACTGGCCACCAATATTGGAATTGGTGGAGAGGTGGAATATTGCATTGGGGGACCAGCCCTCCCGTGTGAACTTGGTCTAGTTAACACTATTTACACACACCAGCGACAATTTTACACTTATTTTACACCAATTTACCTACAAACTTGATGTATTCATGAGAGAGTTAGATTTAGCTCTGAGGTCTAAGGGATATGGGGAGAAAGCAGGAACGGGGTACTGATTTTGGATGGTCAGCCATGATCATATTGAATGGCGGTGCTAGCACAAAGGGCTGAATGGCTTGCACCTCTTTTCTATGTTTCTATGTTTCTAAACCTGTGTTCTTTGGAGTGTGGGAGGATATGAAAGATCTCGGAAAAACCCCACGTGGTCACGGGTAGAATGAACAAACTCCGTACAGACAGAGCCCATAGTCTCCGGTGCTGCAAGCGCTGTAAGGCAGCCACTCTACCACTGTGCCACCATGCCGCCCTACATACAATTACCTGAAGGTGCGAGGCATGTGGTTCAGAGAGGCCGAGGCATGCGTCAAAAGTTGGCTGAAGCGGATTAGCAATGTTAACAAAAATCGGCACGATGGGAGAAGTGTGTCGGAAGGAACTGCAGATGCTGGTTTAAACCTAAGACAGAAACAAAAAGTTGGAGTAACTCAGCAGGACAGGCAGCATCTCTGGAGAGAAGAAATATTTCGGGTCGAGTCTGAAGAAGGGTCTCGACGCGAAACGACACCCATTCCTTCTCTCCAGAGATGCTGCCTGTCCTGCTGAGTTACTCCAGCTTTTTGTGTCTAACTTCAGTGGTCCCTCTCGACAACTGGTAAAAACATGGTCATCAGGTGGGAGGTGCTCTCGGATCTGCTGTATGTTGCGTGGCTGTGACCCATCCCCCACTCCCTTGGAGGGGGAAGCGGAGGGGGAGGGGGAGGGGGAGCTGGAGGGGGATACGTGTCAGTCGGAAGGATCCAGATACAATGCCAGAATGCCAATGCATCGAGGGTCTGGCAGCTCTTATTCTCCTAATCCTTATCATCCACGTGAGCACAACCCTCCACACAGAGTTCAACCCAAAAATTGCCAATAAAATGTTCATTTGCTTCACATTCACCACTGAGGCAAGAACTGGCAGGTTGAGGAGGGATGGGACTTCAATGGGACTTCAAGTCATCTCTTGATCCAACAGCTCATCGGTCTGGAGAAGGGAGAGATCTTTGTCATGGGTCTGAGTATTTATAAATGATTTCCTCAGATATCATTTTTTTGGCAAAATCACTTGTTTCACATGCTTGGTCATTTACACTGGAAAGTTACCCCACCAACCCGCACATTTTTAGAATGTGGGAAGAAACCTGAGCACCTGAATAAAAAAATCTAGTGGCCGCAAGAAGAACATGCAAACTCAGTGTGTAGGTGAGTTGTGGAATTAGAAGGGGATTGACGGGAATGTGGGAGAAACGGGTCCAGGAAAAGATTGTGGAGGAATGGAATTAATCTGTGAGCTACAATATTGGCTATTGGTCTGGCTATAAACTTGCAATTAATCTGTGTGGTGGGCTAAATGGCCTCCTTCTGCATTGTAAGGAAATATGGACCATGGAAGGAAGTCATTCATCTTTAAACTGCAGGGATTCCGATGGCCAGCAAGGAACGAGAATGTTGAAGTGAAAAGCTGCGCGCAATGCTGAACTTTCATTAACTTTCATTAGGACCCAAGGGCGGCATGGTGGCGCAGCGATAGAGTTGGTGCCTTACCACACTCTCAGCGCCCGAGACCGGGGTTCGATCCCGACTACGGGTGCTGTCTGTACGAAGTTTGTACGTTCTCCCCGAGACCGCGTGGGTTTTCTCCGAGATCTTTGGTTTCATCCCACACTCCAAAGACGTACAGGTTTGTAGGTTCATTGCCTAGGTATAAATGTAAATTTTCCCTAGCGTGTGTAGGTTACTGTTAGTGTGTGGGGATCGCTGGCCGTTGCGGACTCGGTGGGCTGAAGGGCCTGTTTGCGCACTGTATCTCTAAACTAAACTAAGACCGCACCACTCATCCAGTGAAAAACCATTGCCATTCACATTTCACTGAACCTCTGCCAATGTGCTGCATTCCATGTATACTTACAGTATATATGTTTATTGTCACAAGAAGTTTAAAGTTAAATTGTTAACTAGATTAAAAACCATGAAAGCTTATTGGAGCAGGTGCAGGCCATTGGGGTCTCCATCCTGCATTCCACTCATAGACACAAAGAGCTGGAGTAACTCAACAGATCAGACAGATCTGGAGAGGAGGAATAGGTGACGTTTCGGGTCGAGACCCTTCGACCTATTGTCACCTATTCCTTTCCTCCAGAGATACTGTCTGACCTGCTGAGTTACTCCAGCTTTTTGTGTCTATCTTCGGCTTAAACCGGCATCCGCAGTTCCTTCCAACACATTCTACTCAAGATCATTGCTGATCATTCACCTACACAACAAGTTCCTGACCTAGCCCCAAATTCTAACATACATCTTTTGAAGGCAGTCAATGACTGATCCTCCACAGCTCTCCTATAGTGACATTTTCAAAGATTCACCACACTGTGTGTGAGGAATTGTCTTTTTTATTTCAGTCCGAAGTGGCCTACCCTCCTCTTTGTGATTTTGTGACCCCATTTGCAGACTCCTCACCAAGGAGAAACACCTTGCCCACATTTACTTTGTCAAACACTCTGATAGTCAGTGAACTCACTTTTAATTCCTCTCAATTCAAAAATGCATGTTGTTTCCCATGTTGTCTTATATGTGGGGGATCCGCTGTGTTAACTTTTATATAGTTGTGTGTCTTGTTGCTTTTTTAGTATGGCTGTATGGTAATTTAATAATAATAATAATAAGAATAATATATTTTATTGTCATTTGCACATAGGTGCAACGAGATTTGGTATGCAGCTTCCATCCGATGTCATAACTTAAACAACTAAAAATGTAGATACCCAGAGAAACATGATTTATTAAAAAAACTGTAAAACAGTAAAACAGTATAAAGTGCAAATATGTCCGTGCCGGGTCGATGTGTGACGTGACCATCTGAGGGAGACAGTTCATGGGGGGGGGGGGGTGGTGGGGGGCACTCAGCATAATTTGCATATCACTGTATCTTAATTGGTACACGTGACAATAAAATACTTTTGAAACCTTTAATTGTAATACTTTTACTTTTGTACTCACATTCTCTAGTTATAATGTCCAACACACCATTTACCCCTTTTCACTGCCTTTTAGCTTTCATTGACATCCAGGTCCCTTTGAAGTTTCAGTTTCAGTTTAGTTTAATGTCACGTGTGCCGAGGTGCAGTGAAAAGCTTTCGTTGCATGGTAACAGCGGAAAGAAAATACATGATTACAATCGATCCATTTACAGTGTATAGATACATGATATGGGAATAACGTATTGTGCGAGGTAAAGCCAGCAAAGTCCGATCGAGAAAAGTCCGAGGGTCATCAAAGGTAGATAGTAGTTCAGCACTGCTCTTTGGTTGTGGTAGGATGATTCAGTTGCCTGATAACATAAAGAGATAAGGGGAGAAGAGGTGTGAAACAGAAAGTGAGATGAAAGGGGGTAGGATTGTGGAAAAAATGGGTGCACATCCAACTGAGGCACAGGGAAGAGAGGGGAATAAAGGGGCGGAGGGTTGTTTGGTGGTTATCTACCTAAATTTTACTTTACATCCGCCACACGTGCTTTACATTTCATTTTACATCTGCCACAGGTGCTCCTGGATTTTACTTCGATAAAGTCCCTCATGTAGGGTGTACTCATGTACTCACAGAGAACAGGGAGTTGTGGTGAAAGGGTGTTATTCTGGCCAGACAATGTGATCTGCAGAGTTCCACAGAGTTCCACAGAGCTCTTGCTGGAACCTCAGTCATTAGTTATATATATATATATATATATATATATATATATATATATACGTGTTGTGTGGAAACTTCATGTTGTGTGGAAACTTACAAACCAACTCTTCTGCATTTATGTCCAAGTCATTTATTTATATATATATCTATATATATATATATATATATATATATATATATATATATATATAATCTATATATATATATATATATATATATATATATATATATATATATATATATATATCTATATAGATATAGATATAGATATAGATATACATATAGATATAGGTATAGATATATATAGATATATATATATATATAGATATATATAGATATATATAGATATATATAGATATATATAGATATATAGATATATAAATAAATGACTTGGACATAAATGCAGAAGAGTTGGTTTGTAAGTATCCACACAACATGAAAATTGACTGTGAGGACGACTGTCAAAATATATAGCTAGATATAGACCTGCCACATAAATACTGTAGACAGAAAAATGGAATTTAATCCAAATAAGTATGTGGTGTTGCCCTTTGGGAGAATGAACAAACTCCGTACAGACAGAGCCCATAGTCTCCGGTGCTGCAAGCGCTGTAAGGCAGCCACTCTACCACTGTGCCACCATGCCGCCCTACATACAATTACCTGAAGGTGCGAGGCATGTGGTTCAGAGAGGCCGAGGCGTGCGTCAAAAGTTGGCTGAAGCGGATTAGCAATGTTAACAAAAATCGGCACGATGGGAGAAGTGTGTCGGAAGGAACTGCAGATGCTGGTTTAAACCTAAGACAGAAACAAAAAGTTGGAGTAACTCAGCAGGACAGGCAGCATCTCTGGAGAGAAGAAGTATTTCGGGTCGAGTCTGAAGAAGGGTCTCGACGCGAAACAACACCCATTCCTTCTCTCCAGAGATGCTGCCTGTCCTGCTGAGTTACTCCAGCTTTTTGTGTCTAACTTCAGTGGTCCCTCTCGACAACTGGTAAAAACATGGTCATCAGGTGGGAGGTGCTCTCGGATCTGCTGTATGTGGCGTGGCTGTGACCCATCCCCCACTCCCTTGGAGGGGGAAGCGGAGGGGGAGGGGGAGGGGGAGCTGGAGGGGGATACGTGTCAGTCGGAAGGATCCAGATACAATGCCAGAAAGATTACATCGAGGGTCCGACAGCTCTTATTCTCCTAATCCTTATCATCCACGTGAGCACAACCCTCCACACAGAGTTCAACCCAAAAATTGCCAATAAAATGTTCATTTGCTTCACATTCACCACTGAGGCAGGAACTGGCAGGTTGAGGAGGGATGGGACTTCAATGGGACTTCAAGTCATCTCTTGATCCAACAGCTCATCGGTCTGGAGAAGGGAGAGATCTTTGTCATGGGTCTGAGTATTTATAAATGATTTCCTCAGAAATCATTTTTTTGGCAAAATCACTTGTTTCACATGCTTGGTCATTTACACTGGAAAGTTACCCCACCAACCCGCACATTTTTAGAATGTGGGAAGAAACCTGAGCACCTGAATAAAAAAATCTAGTGGCCGCAAGAAGAGCATGCAAACTCAGTGTGTAGGTGAGTTGTGGAATTAGAAGGGGATTGACGGGAATGTGGGAGAAACGGGTCCAGGAAAAGATTGTGGAGGAATGGAATTAATCTGTGAGCTACAATATTGGCTATTGGTCTGGCTATAAACTTGCAATTAATCTGTGTGGTGGGCTAAATGGCCTCCTTCTGCATTGTAAGGAAATATGGACCATGGAAGGAAGTCATTCATCTTTAAACTGCAGGGATTCCGATGGCCAGCAAGGAACGAGAATGTTGAAGTGAAAAGCTGCGCGCAATGCTGAACTTTCATTAACTTTCATTAGGACCCAAGGGCGGCATGGTGGTGCAGCGATAGAGTTGGTGCCTTACCACACTCTCAGCGCCCGAGACCGGGGTTCGATCCCGACTACGGGTGCTGTCTGTACGAAGTTTGTACGTTCTCCCCGAGACCGCGTGGGTTTTCTCCGAGATCTTTGGTTTCATCCCACACTCCAAAGACGTACAGGTTTGTAGGTTCATTGGCTAGGTATAAATGTAAATTTTCCCTAGCGTGTGTAGGTTACTGTTAGTGTGTGGGGATCGCTGGCCGTTGCGGACTCGGTGGGCTGAAGGGCCTGTTTGCGCACTGTATCTCTAAACTAAACTAAGACCGCACCACTCATCCAGTGAAGAACCATTGCCATTCACATTTCACTGAACCTCTGCCAATGTGCTGCATTCCATGTATACTTACAGTATATATGTTTATTGTCACAAGAAGTTTAAAGTTAAATTGTTAACTAGATTAAAAACCATGAAAGCTTATTGGAGCAGGTGCAGGCCATTGGGGTCTCCATCCTGCATTCCACTCATAGACACAAAGAGCTGGAGTAACTCAACAGATCAGACAGATCTGGAGAGGAGGAATAGGTGACGTTTCGGGTCGAGACCCTTCGACCTATTGTCACCTATTCCTTTCCTCCAGAGATACTGTCTGACCTGCTGAGTTACTCCAGCTTTTGTGTCTATCTTCGGCTTAAACCGGCATCCGCAGTTCCTTCCAACACATTCTACTCAAGATCATTGCTGATCATTCACCTACACAACAAGTTCCTGACCTAGCCCCAAATTCTAACATACATCTTTTGAAGGCAGTCAATGACTGATCCTCCACAGCTCTCCTATAGTGACATTTTCAAAGATTCACCACACTGTGTGTGAGGAATTGTCTTTTTTATTTCAGTCCGAAGTGGCCTACCCTCCTCTTTGTGATTTTGTGACCCCATTTGCAGACTCCTCACCAAGGAGAAACACCTTGCCCACAATTACTTTGTCAAACACTCTGATAGTCAGTGAACTCACTTTTAATTCCTCTCAATTCAAAAATGCATGTTGTTTCCCATGTTGTCTTATATGTGGGGGATCCGCTGTGGTAACTTTTATATAGTTGTGTGTCTTGTTGCTTTTTTAGTATGGCTGTATGGTAATTTAATAATAATAATAATAAGAATAATGTATTTTATTGTCATTTGCACATAGGTGCAACGAGATTTGGTATGCAGCTTCCATCCGATGTCATAACTTAAACAACTAAAAATGTAGATACCCAGAGAAACATGATTTATTAAAAAAACTGTAAAACAGTAAAACAGTATAAAGTGCAAATATGTCTGTGCCGGGTCGATGTGTGACGTGACCATCTGAGGGAGACAGTTCATGGGGGGGGGGGGTGGTGGGGGGCACTCAGCATAATTTGCATATCACTGTACCTTAATTGGTACACGTGACAATAAAAGACTTTTGAAACCTTTAATTGTAATACTTTTACTTTTGTACTCACATTCTCTAGTTATAATGTCCAACACACCATTTACCCCTTTTCACTGCCTTTTAGCTTTCATTGACATCCAGGTCCCTTTGAAGATCAACATTTCACATTCTCCCACTATTTAAAAATTATTCTGCACTTCTACTTTCCCTCCCTAGATGTATTTCATGGCTGTATACCTATATATATTTAATGTCACAAGAGGTTTAAAGTTAAATTGTTAATATTGGGTTAAGAACATTAAAACTTAGGAAATAGTGTGGCACGGTGGCGCAGTGGTAGAGTTGCTGCTTTACAATGCTTACAGCGCCAGAGACCCTGGTTCCATCCTGACTGCGGGTGCTGTCTATATGGAGTTTGTCCGTTCTCCCCGTGACCGCGTGGGTTTTCTCTGAGATCTTCGGTTTCCTCCCACATGCCAATGATGTACAGGTTTGTAGATTAATTGGCTTGGTATAAATGTAAAATTGTTCCTAGTGTGTTGAGATAGTGTTATTGTGTGGAGATCGCTGGTCAGCACAGACTTGGTGGGCCGAAGGGGCCTGTTGCCGTGCCATATCTCTAAACTAAACCAAACTAAACTAAACTAAACTAGGAGCAGGTGCAGGCCATTGAGTTCTCCAACCTACTCTGCCACTCAAGAAGTTCATGGCTGATCATTTATCTAAGCAAGTTTCCTGCTCTTGCCCCACAACTAACATCTACCTTCATTCATCATCTATATCAACACCTTGCTTAAATGATGAATAGTTGGCCCAAGCACTGACCTGTATGGTCCCCACTAACCAACCAGGCTGAGGTGGACCTACTATTTTTGATTTGATTAATTTGATTAACTTTGATTATATTGTATCTCTGTATGCTTTGTTGTCAGCTTCTCCAAGCTAACAATGATCTGTTCTACATTTTCATCGATTTTAGAACCATGGAAACATTGAAAATAAGTGCAGGAGTTGGTCATTTGGCCCTTTGAGCCAGCACCGCCAATCAAAATGATCATGGCTGATCATCCAAAATCAGTACCCTGTTCCTGGTTTCTCCCCATATCCCTTGATTCCGTTAGGCCTCAGAGCTATATCTAACTCACTCATGAATACATCCAGTGAATTGGCTTCCACTGCTTTCTGTGGCAGAGAATTCCACAGATTCACAACTCTCCGGGTGAAAATCCTCATCCCCTTTGATGTCTTGTTTTCACATCTTGCACATCCTTTTCTCTGGGTCTCCCTCTCCCCTGACTCTCAGACTGAAGAAGGGTCTCGACCTGAAATGTCACCCATTCCTTCTATCCAGAGATGCTGCCTGTGCTGTTGAGTTACTTTAACATTATGTGTCTCTCTGCTATTTTCTACTCTGTTTGCGACCTGTAACCTAATTCACAATGCACCTGAGTGTTTTACCCCTTTATAATCTGCTGTAATTTAGTTCAGCAAGCCCTATGAGGGACCTTATCAAAAACCTTCTGAACGTCCAAATACGCCACATCCAGTGATCAGCCTCATCTATTCTAACCTAGAAGAGATGGAAGAGTGCATTACCTAGTTTTGTTGAGTCATCAGTCCGTATAGCACAGAAACAGGGACAGCAAGGCAGTCACTTTATGACTTGCACACAATGTCATCACTACACTGGAAGGTAAACAGGTTTCACACAATGAATCAACTGGATTCTGTTCCCGATGGTGTTCAGATCAGATTACATAATGTTAGCATCATATACACTAGGGTGCAATGAAATTCTTTGTTCACACATGAAGCTCACAGAGTAATTAGTATTCACATGGCAATGATGAATACATCAATAAATATGTCAGTGAGAATGGTGCAAGATTGTGTTGCAATCTGAAATAATGCAAAAAATAACTAATGTGCAATTACACAGTAACCGAAAACAGCTCACCCCCTCCATGACACACTGGTCAACCTGAGGAGCAAGGACTGGTTCCACCAAGATGCAGCACAGAACTTGTCCCACCAAGTTGCAACACAGCACGCCACGGGAGATCCTTTTCCCCTGTGGCTATCAAACTGTACAACTCCTCCCCCTTCTGTCATGGGGCAGACTGAGATTGACTCCCCCCCCCCTCCCCCCAAACTTTGCACATCCCCAAACTTGGACTTTCCATTCGTCATTTTTATTTCATGTTTCATGAATCTTGTTTTGTTTTATGACTGTTGGCAGACCAATTTCCCTCCTGGGATAAATAAAGTTCTATCGTGTCGTATCGTATCGTATCGTATCGTATCGTAAAGAGTAAATGTGGCAGCACCTCCGAGAAGAAAGTGTGAAAGAAATGATTGGTGAAACAGATAGACACAAAATGCTGGAGTAACTCAGCGGACAGGCAGACTGAAGAAGGGTCGCAACCCGAAATGTCACCCATTCCTGATTTCCAGAGATGCTGCCTGTCTGGCTGACTTACTCCAGTATTTTGGGTCTATCTTCGATTTAAACCAGCATCTGCTAGTTCTTTCTTACACATGATTGGTGAAGAAGTCTGATAATGGTGAGGACGAAGATCTTCTTAAGTCTGTTCAAGATCCTGTATCTTTTTCAAGAAGGTAGAGGCAAGAAAAGGAAACATCCAGAGGGATGGGCATCCTTGACAATACTTTCAGCCTTCCTGATGCAACACACCATGAAGGTGGACTGTAGACACAAGGAACTGCAAATGCTGGTTTACCTAAAAAGACACAGTGCTGAAGTAACACAGCAGGTCAGGCAGCATCATTGGTAAACATAAAGAGAGAATGTTTCAGATCAGGGCATTTCTTCAGACTGATTGTCGTAAGGGGAAAAATGCTGGAAGAGAGGTGAGTACGGGACAAAGCTTGACAAGTGGTGGGCAGATACAGGTGAGGGGGTTTTTGATGTGTCGATGGTTGGACAAAGAATGAAGATGAAAGGAAAAAAGACAGTGAGATTTCAGTTCAGTTTCAGTTTAGTTTAATGTCACGTGTGCCGAGGTGCAGTGAAAAGCTTTTGTTGCATGGTAACAGCGGAAAGAAAATACATGATTACAATCGATCCATTTACAGTGTATAGATACATGATATGGGAATAACGTATTGTGCGAGGTAAAGCCAGCAAAGTCCGATCGAGAAAAGTCCGAGGGTCATCAAAGGTAGATAGTAGTTCAGCACTGCTCTTTGGTTGTGGTAGGATGATTCAGTTGCCTGATAACATAAAGAGATAAGGGGAGAAGAGGTGTGAAACAGAAAGTGAGATGAAAGGGGGTAGGATTGTGGAAAAAATGGGTGCATATCCAACTGAGGCACAGGGAAGAGAGGGGAATAAAGGGGCGGTGGGTTGTTTGGTGGTTATCTACCTAAATTTTACTTTACATCCGCCACACGTGCTTTACATTTCATTTTACATCTGCCACAGGTGCTCCTGGATTTTACTTCGATAAAGTCCCTCATGTAGGGTGTACTCATGTACTCACAGAGAACAGGGAGTTGTGGTGAAAGGGTGTTATGCTGGCCAGACAATGTTATCTGCAGAGTTCCACAGAGTTCCACAGAGCTCTTGCTGGAACCTCAGTCGTTAGTTATATATATATATATATATATATATATATACGTGTTGTGTGGAAACTTCATGTTGTGTGGAAACTTACAAACCATCTCTTCTGCATTTATGTCCAAGTCATTTATTTATATATATATCTATATATATATATATATATATATATATCTATCTATATATATATATATATCTATATATCTATATAGATATAGATATAGATATAGATATACATATAGATATAGGTATAGATATATATAGATATATATATATATAGATATATATAGATATATATATATAGATATATATAGATATATAGATATATAAATAAATGACTTGGACATAAATGCAGAAGAGTTGGTTTGTAAGTATCCACACAACATGAAAATTGACTGTGAGGACGACTGTCAAAATATATAGCTAGATATAGACCTGCCACATAAATACTGTAGACAGAAAAATGGAATTTAATCCAAATAAGTATGTGGTGTTGCCCTTTGGGAGAATGAACAAACTCCGTACAGACAGAGCCCATAGTCTCCGGTGCTGCAAGCGCTGTAAGGCAGCCACTCTACCACTGTGCCACCATGCCGCCCTACATACAATTACCTGAAGGTGCGAGGCATGTGGTTCAGAGAGGCCGAGGCGTGCGTCAAAAGTTGGCTGAAGCGGATTAGCAATGTTAACAAAAATCGGCACGATGGGAGAAGTGTGTCGGAAGGAACTGCAGATGCTGGTTTAAACCTAAGACAGAAACAAAAAGTTGGAGTAACTCAGCAGGACAGGCAGCATCTCTGGAGAGAAGAAGTATTTCGGGTCGAGTCTGAAGAAGGGTCTCGACGCGAAACAACACCCATTCCTTCTCTCCAGAGATGCTGCCTGTCCTGCTGAGTTACTCCAGCTTTTTGTGTCTAACTTCAGTGGTCCCTCTCGACAACTGGTAAAAACATGGTCATCAGGTGGGAGGTGCTCTCGGATCTGCTGTATGTGGCGTGGCTGTGACCCATCCCCCACTCCCTTGGAGGGGGAAGCGGAGGGGGAGGGGGAGGGGGAGCTGGAGGGGGGTACGTGTCAGTCGGAAGGATCCAGATACAATGCCAGAAAGATTACATCGAGGGTCCGACAGCTCTTATTCTCCTAATCCTTATCATCCACGTGAGCACAACCCTCCACACAGAGTTCAACCCAAAAATTGCCAATAAAATGTTCATTTGCTTCACATTCACCACTGAGGCAGGAACTGGCAGGTTGAGGAGGGATGGGACTTCAATGGGACTTCAAGTCATCTCTTGATCCAACAGCTCATCGGTCTGGAGAAGGGAGAGATCTTTGTCATGGGTCTGAGTATTTATAAATGATTTCCTCAGAAATCATTTTTTTGGCAAAATCACTTGTTTCACATGCTTGGTCATTTACACTGGAAAGTTACCCCACCAACCCGCACATTTTTAGAATGTGGGAAGAAACCTGAGCACCTGAATAAAAAAATCTAGTGGCCGCAAGAAGAGCATGCAAACTCAGTGTGTAGGTGAGTTGTGGAATTAGAAGGGGATTGACGGGAATGTGGGAGAAACGGGTCCAGGAAAAGATTGTGGAGGAATGGAATTAATCTGTGAGCTACAATATTGGCTATTGGTCTGGCTATAAACTTGCAATTAATCTGTGTGGTGGGCTAAATGGCCTCCTTCTGCATTGTAAGGAAATATGGACCATGGAAGGAAGTCATTCATCTTTAAACTGCAGGGATTCCGATGGCCAGCAAGGAACGAGAATGTTGAAGTGAAAAGCTGCGCGCAATGCTGAACTTTCATTAACTTTCATTAGGACCCAAGGGCGGCATGGTGGTGCAGCGATAGAGTTGGTGCCTTACCACACTCTCAGCGCCCGAGACCGGGGTTCGATCCCGACTACGGGTGCTGTCTGTACGAAGTTTGTACGTTCTCCCCGAGACCGCGTGGGTTTTCTCCGAGATCTTTGGTTTCATCCCACACTCCAAAGACGTACAGGTTTGTAGGTTCATTGGCTAGGTATAAATGTAAATTTTCCCTAGCGTGTGTAGGTTACTGTTAGTGTGTGGGGATCGCTGGCCGTTGCGGACTCGGTGGGCTGAAGGGCCTGTTTGCGCACTGTATCTCTAAACTAAACTAAGACCGCACCACTCATCCAGTGAAGAACCATTGCCATTCACATTTCACTGAACCTCTGCCAATGTGCTGCATTCCATGTATACTTACAGTATATATGTTTATTGTCACAAGAAGTTTAAAGTTAAATTGTTAACTAGATTAAAAACCATGAAAGCTTATTGGAGCAGGTGCAGGCCATTGGGGTCTCCATCCTGCATTCCACTCATAGACACAAAGAGCTGGAGTAACTCAACAGATCAGACAGATCTGGAGAGGAGGAATAGGTGACGTTTCGGGTCGAGACCCTTCGACCTATTGTCACCTATTCCTTTCCTCCAGAGATACTGTCTGACCTGCTGAGTTACTCCAGCTTTTGTGTCTATCTTCGGCTTAAACCGGCATCCGCAGTTCCTTCCAACACATTCTACTCAAGATCATTGCTGATCATTCACCTACACAACAAGTTCCTGACCTAGCCCCAAATTCTAACATACATCTTTTGAAGGCAGTCAATGACTGATCCTCCACAGCTCTCCTATAGTGACATTTTCAAAGATTCACCACACTGTGTGTGAGGAATTGTCTTTTTTATTTCAGTCCGAAGTGGCCTACCCTCCTCTTTGTGATTTTGTGACCCCATTTGCAGACTCCTCACCAAGGAGAAACACCTTGCCCACAATTACTTTGTCAAACACTCTGATAGTCAGTGAACTCACTTTTAATTCCTCTCAATTCAAAAATGCATGTTGTTTCCCATGTTGTCTTATATGTGGGGGATCCGCTGTGTTAACTTTTATATAGTTGTGTGTCTTGTTGCTTTTTTAGTATGGCTGTATGGTAATTTAATAATAATAATAATAAGAATAATATATTTTATTGTCATTTGCACATAGGTGCAACGAGATTTGGTATGCAGCTTCCATCCGATGTCATAACTTAAACAACTAAAAATGTAGATACCCAGAGAAACATGATTTATTAAAAAAACTGTAAAACAGTAAAACAGTATAAAGTGCAAATATGTCTGTGCCGGGTCGATGTGTGACGTGACCATCTGAGGGAGACAGTTCATGGGGGGGGGGGGGTGGTGGGGGGCACTCAGCATAATTTGCATATCACTGTATCTTAATTGGTACACATGACAATAAAAGACTTTTGAAACCTTTAATTGTAATACTTTTACTTTTGTACTCACATTCTCTAGTTATAATGTCCAACACACCATTTACCCCTTTTCACTGCCTTTTAGCTTTCATTGACATCCAGGTCCCTTTGAAGATCAACATTTCACATTCTCCCACTATTTAAAAATTATTCTGCACTTCTACTTTCCCTCCCTAGATGTATTTCATGGCTGTATACCTATATATATTTAATGTCACAAGAGGTTTAAAGTTAAATTGTTAATATTGGGTTAAGAACATTAAAACTTAGGAAATAGTGTGGCACGGTGGCGCAGTGGTAGAGTTGATGCTTTACAATGCTTACAGCGCCAGAGACCCTGGTTCCATCCTGACTGCGGGTGCTGTCTATATGGAGTTTGTCCGTTCTCCCCGTGACCGCGTGGGTTTTCTCTGAGATCTTCGGTTTCCTCCCACATGCCAATGATGTACAGGTTTGTAGATTAATTGGCTTGGTATAAATGTAAAATTGTTCCTAGTGTGTTGAGATAGTGTTATTGTGTGGAGATCGCTGGTCAGCGCAGACTTGGTGGGCCGAAGGGGCCTGTTGCCGTGCCATATCTCTAAACTAAACCAAACTAAACTAAACTAAACTAGGAGCAGGTGCAGGCCATTGAGTTCTCCAACCTACTCTGCCACTCAAGAAGTTCATGGCTGATCATTTATCTAAGCAAGTTTCCTGCTCTTGCCCCACAACTAACATCTACCTTCATTCATCATCTATATCAACACCTTGCTTAAATGATGAATAGTTGGCCCAAGCACTGACCTGTATGGTCCCCACTAACCAACCAGGCTGAGGTGGACCTACTATTTTTGATTTGATTAATTTGATTAACTTTGATTATATTGTATCTCTGTATGCTTTGTTGTCAGCTTCTCCAAGCTAACAATGATCTGTTCTACATTTTCATCGATTTTAGAACCATGGAAACATTGAAAATAAGTGCAGGAGTTGGTCATTTGGCCCTTTGAGCCAGCACCGCCAATCAAAATGATCATGGCTGATCATCCAAAATCAGTACCCTGTTCCTGGTTTCTCCCCATATCCCTTGATTCCGTTAGGCCTCAGAGCTATATCTAACTCACTCACGAATACATCCAGTGAATTGGCTTCCACTGCTTTCTGTGGCAGAGAATTCCACAGATTCACAACTCTCCGGGTGAAAATCCTCATCCCCTTTGATGTCTTGTTTTCACATCTTGCACTTCCTTTTCTCTGGGTCTCCCTCTCCCCTGACTCTCAGACTGAAGAAGGGTCTCGACCTGAAATGTCACCCATTCCTTCTATCCAGAGATGCTGCCTGTGCTGTTGAGTTACTTTAACATTATGTGTCTCTCTGCTATTTTCTACTCTGTTTGCGACCTGTAACCTAATTCACAATGCACCTGAGTGTTTTACCCCTTTATAATCTGCTGTAATTTAGTTCAGCAAGCCCTACGAGGGACCTTATCAAAAACCTTCTGAACGTCCAAATACGCCACATCCAGTGATCAGCCTCATCTATTCTAACCTAGAGTGCATTACCTAGTTTTGTTGAGTCATCAGTCCATATAGCACAGAAACAGGGACAGCAAGGCAGTCACTTTATGACTTGCACACAATGTCATCACTACACTGGAAGGTAAACAGGTTTCACACAATGAATCAACTGGATTCTGTTCCCGATGGTGTTCAGATCAGATGACATAATGTTAGCATCATATACACTAGGGTGCAATGAAATTCTTTGTTCACACATGAAGCTCACAGAGTAATTAGTATTCACATGGCAATGATGAATACATCAATAAATATGTCAGTGAGAATGGTGCAAGATTGTGTTGCAATCTGAAATAATGCAAAAAATAACTAATGTGCAATTACACAGTAACCGAAAATAGCTCACCCCCTCCATGACACACTGGTCAACCTGAGGAGCAAGGACTGGTTCCACCAAGATGCAGCACAGAACTTGTCCCACCAAGTTGCAACACAGCACGCCACGGGAGATCCTTTTCCCCTGTGGCTATCAAACTGTACAACTCCTCCCCCTTCTGTCATGGGGCAGACTGAGATTGACTCCCCCCCCCCCCTCCCCCCAAACTTTGCACATCCCCAAACCTGGACTTTCCATTCGTCATTTTTATTTCATGTTTCATGAATCTTGTTTTGTTTTATGACTGTTGGCAGACCAATTTCCCTCCTGGGATAAATAAAGTTCTATCGTGTCGTATCGTATCGTATCGTATCGTATCGTAAAGAGTAAATGTGGCAGCACCTCCGAGAAGAAAGTGTGAAAGAGATGATTGGTGAAACAGATAGACACAAAATGCTGGAGTAACTCAGCGGACAGGCAGACTGAAGAAGGGTCGCAACCCGAAATGTCACCCATTCCTGATTTCCAGAGATGCTGCCTGTCTGGCTGACTTACTCCAGTATTTTGTGTCTATCTTCGATTTAAACCAGCATCTGCTAGTTCTTTCCTACACATGATTGGTGAAGAAGTCTGATAATGGTGAGGACGAAGATCTTCTTAAGTCTGTTCAAGATCCTGTATCTTTTTCCAGAAGGTAGAGGCAAGAAAAGGAAACATCCAGAGGGATGGGCATCCTTGACAATACTTTCAGCCTTCCTGATGCAACCCACCATGAAGGTGGACTGTAGACACAAGGAACTGCAAATGCTGGTTTACCCAAAAAGACACAGTGCTGAAGTAACACAGCAGGTCAGGCAGCATCATTGGTAAACATGAAGAGAGAATGTTTCAGATCAGGGCATTTCTTCAGACTGATTGTCGTAAGGGGAAAAATGCTGGAAGAGAGGTGAGTACGGGACAAAGCTTGACAAGTGGTGGGCAGATACAGGTGAGGGGGGTTTTGATGTGTCGATGGTTGGACAAAGAATGAAGATGAAAGGAAAAAAGACAGTGAGATTTCAGTTCAGTTTCAGTTTAGTTTAATGTCACGTGTGCCGAGGTACAGTGAAAAGCTTTTGTTGCATGGTAACAGCGGAAAGAAAATACACGATTACAATCGATGCATTTACAGTGTATAGATACATGATATGGGAATAACGTATTGTGCGAGGTAAAGCCAGCAAAGTCCGATCGAGAAAAGTCCGAGGGTCATCAAAGGTAGATAGTAGTTCAGCACTGCTCTTTGGTTGTGGTAGGATGATTCAGTTCCCTGATAACATAAAGAGATAAGGGGAGAAGAGGTGTGAAACAGAAAGTGAGATGAAAGGGGGTAGGATTGTGGAAAAAATGGGTGCACATCCAACTGAGGCACAGGGAAGAGAGGGGAATAAAGGGGCGCCACACGTGCTTTACATTTCATTTTACATCTGCCACAGGTGCTCCTGGATTTTACTTCGATAAAGTCCCTCATGTAGGGTGTACTCATGTACTCACAGAGAACAGGGAGTTGTGGTGAAAGGGTGTTATTCTGGCCAGACAATGTGATCTGCAGAGTTCCACAGAGTTCCACAGAGCTCTTGCTGGAACCTCAGTCGTTAGTTATATATATATATATATATATATATATATATATATATATATATATATATATATACGTGTTGTGTGGAAACTTCATGTTGTGTGGAAACTTACAAACCAACTCTTCTGCATTTATGTCCAAGTCATTTATTTATATATATATATATATATATATATATATATATATATATATATATATATATATATATATAGATATAGATATAGATATAGATATAGATATAGATATAGATATAGGTATAGATATAGATATAGGTATAGATATATATAGATATATATAGATATATATAGATATATATAGATATATATAGATATATATAGATATATAGATATATAAATAAATGACTTGGACATAAATGCAGAAGAGTTGGTTTGTAAGTATCCACACAACATGAAAATTGACTGTGAGGACGACTGTCAAAATATATAGCTAGATATAGACCTGCCACATAAATACTGTAGACAGAAAAATGGAATTTAATCCAAATAAGTATGTGGTGTTGCCCTTTGGGAGATTGAATGTAAGGGGAAAGTATATAGCTAATGGAAAGACAATTAATTACATTGACGTACGGAGGAACCTTGGCATCCAAGTCCATAGCCCCCCAGGAAGTGGCAACACAAGTAGATAGAGTGGTAAAAAAAAGGTATAACATGCTTGTCTACATTGGTCAAGGCATTGAGTATAAGATATAGGATGTCATTTTGCAGCTTTATACAACTTTGGTTAGGCTTTATATGGAATGTTGAACGCAGTCTGGTTGCCGTATTAAAGGAAGGATGTGATGGCTATGGAGAAGGTGCAGAAGAGGTTTACCGGAATGCTGCTTGGATTAGAGGGTATTAGCTATATGGAGAGGTTGGACAAACCTGGAGCGCCAGAGGCTGAGGGGAGGCCTGATGGAAGTTTATAAACTTATGAGATGCTTAGGTAGGATATACAGCCAGAACCGTTTTGCCAGGGTGGAAATGTCATTGGGACCAGTGGACACTTTTAAAATGGGGGGGCAAAGTTTGATGGAGATGAGCGGATCAAGTTTTTACATCGAATGGTGGGTGTCTGGAAGCCACAGCCAGGGTGGTAGTATTTAAAGGGCTTTTAAATAGGTACATAAATATGCAGGGTATAGAGGGATATGAATCACATGCAGGCTAAGGTGATTAGTTTAACTTGGCATCACATTCGGCACGGCCATTGTGGGCTGAAGGACTTGTTCCTGTGCTATACTGTTCTATACAGGCACCTCGTGTTTAAAAGATGCTTGATTTATGCGTTTTTGTAATCCCTGCGTAGTAGGTGTGGTGCCTGTATTCTATGATTACACTCACTGATCTTTGCACTGCTGCCGGTGTATTCTATTGACCATGTGGACGGACGTCACGGTGGCACAGCTTTTCAAAAAGCAGGATGGCATGACAGGATTACAAAAAATGTATGTGAAATAATGTGCATGCAGCCGGGGTCCAGGGCCCACTTAAGGGCTCTGGAAGCTCTGGGGTTTTAGATGCTCTCTGGGCTTTATGGATGCATTCTGAGCCTTATTTTGGGGCATTTTTGCACCAAGTTTATGACCAATATTTCAGAATTAATTTTGGTTGAATCAAGAGTAATGAGTCGGTGCAATGGGATGATTGGGGTCATTGTTGTATACATTTTTAAAAATCAAGAATTGAAGTTGTCCTTGTTTTAATAATCAAGTTGTACTGTTGTAAAATGTGATGTAAAATGTTATAAAGGAGCATGCAAAAACTGCAAATAAATACTGTAAGTTTTTGCAGAGAAGAAAACCTTTTTTTAGAAAATGTTTTGTGCGTTGATTTGATTTCCTGTTACTGTTCGACTGTGTTAGTGTGTGCAGTGCACCTGTAATGCTTCTCCTGACCTAACAACTCATCACATCAATTTCAACATGGAATAATGACGCGAATACAACATTTAGTTCGACTTCAATTTCCATCATGAAAATTGAAGTCAAACTAAATGGTGCATTTACATTACTATGATCGCTTTCAAACTAACCTATTTTATTGTCATACTATTATAACAAATTCCATGATGAGTCATAAACAAGATCACAAATCACATTTTGAATTCTCAAACACAATGTGATTGTGAATAATTGCAGAGCTGCCAAGTTTCGAGCATTTCCGTATTTTGATGGCTGAAAATCAGTATTTTGTTGGGGAAATCTGTATTTCTCACATAAATGCAATAGAACGTACTACACAGAAACACAGAAAATATCAGTATGGAATACTGAAAATCAGTACTACTGAATTGTGAAACCATTTTTGAAATGTGAATTTATAATTCTTGATTTTGATTCAATCATATCATAACTATAAAACTCTGATCTTGGATGTGTGTGTGTATTTATTTATTTGTTTGTCGGTTTTCACATCTTCTCAAAAAAACGACGCGCGAACCGTAACATTTTCACATATTCTGGTAGAGATTTACCCCCTGGAGTCCGAAATCGGCTTACATGAAAATGTCTTGCTTTATTTCTTGTTATTATTAAAAATGTTCACAAATCCAATCAAACTTTGAAATCAAAATGCCTGATTTTTGCTGATGACGTGACAATGGATCTGTCTGCCTGCCTGGCGTCTGCTCACGCTGAGACTGATGTCACCTCCCATCCCACCCTCCTCCCCCCGTTGTTCAAAAGTCGACCTGTCGACTGAAGACCAAAGATCATAGCTGAAGACTGCGTCGGCCCAACTGGCACTCCTTTGGTTGACACTCGCCCACCTGCCCGCCACGCTCGGGCCTCGGCTCGGGTCTCTCCCCCTCCCCTCCCTCCCCCTCCCCTCTCTCTCCCTCCCCGCTCTCTCCCTCCCCTCTCTCTCTCTCCCCTTTCTCTCCCCTGGGCTTCCCCCCCTCTCTCTCTGCCCCCTCTCTCCCCCTCCCCGCTCTCTCCTCCCCCTCTCTCCCCCCTCTCTCTCCCTCCCTCCCTCTCTCTTCCCCCCTCTCTCTCCCTCATCTCTCTCTCCCGTCCCCTCTCTCTCCCCTCCCCTCTCTCTCTCCCCTCACTCTCTCTCCCTCACTCTCTCCCTCTCCCCCCCTCCCCCCTCCCCCTCCCCATCCCTCTCTCACCCCACTCTCCCCCCCTCTCTGCCCCCCCCTCGGCTCGGCCCGGCCCGGGCCTTGCCCCCTCTCTCCCCCCCTGTCTCTCTCTCCCCCTCTCTCTCTCCCCCTCACTCTCCCCCCTCTCTCCCCCCTCTCTCCCCCCTCTCTCCCCCTGTCTCCCCCTCTCTCCACTCTCTCTCCCCATCTCCCCCTCTCTCTCCCCCCCTCTCTCCCCCCTCTCTCTCCCCCTCTCTCCCCCCCTCTCTCCCCCTCTCTCTCCCCCTCTCTCCCCCCCCCTCTCTCACCCCTCTCCCTCCCCTAGTAACTTGTCTAGTAACTATTAAAAGTCTGATCTTGGATGTGTGTGTGTTTGTTCGTGTGTGTGTTTGTTTGTGTATAATCACATCTTCTCTAAAAAATTGCGCGCTAATGATAAAATTGTTACATATTCCGGTAGGGATTTCTCCCCTGGAGTCCAAAAAGCCTTATCTGAAAATGTCATGCTTTATTTCTCGAGTCATTAATGAAAATCTTCAAAAATCTGACAAACGTTGAAGTCTGCGCCATCTTGATCGTGCTGCGATAGTCGTCACCCCCCACCCACCCCTCCCTCCTCCTTTGTTTGATGCCCACTCCCCGCTGCCCACTGATGCTCTCCCCCTCCTTTCCCCCCTCCTCTCCCCCTCTCCTCTCCCCCCCTCCTCTCCCCTCCTCTCCCCCTCCCCAGTTGCCACGCCAGCAGCATCCCAGGGAGCACAAGTAACCATGCCAGCAGCACCCCGAGAAGCAGCAGCAGGTCGCCCCACGGAGCCGCTCAAGCGGCGGGTTGGTGAAGGCAGATTGCAGCGCTCACACTCCAACCTCAGCTGCCGCTGCTCCCGAACCTGCTCGGGCTTGGACAGTTTCTTCGAGCACTGCGGACTCGAGCCCGAGGTGATCGAGAACCTGGCCAGGGAGAAGTTTGCCACCAACGCCACCTTCGAAAGCATTGCCCTCAGGTTTTGCAGCGTGAGCTGCCCTGACTCGGAGAGCGAGGCGTCCCAGCACAGCAGCAGCGATAGCGGCAACGAGCCGCTCTGGGCGAAGAACAAGCCTCTTCCCTCTCGGTCATCGAGCGCAACGCCAGTGTCATCCAGTGGCAGTACCGCTGCAAGAGGGCCAAGGAGCCCAAAGGCAAGGCTCCTTCTGTCTTAGTGTAGAATAAAATAATATTGTGCCCCAATTTTTTAATTTATTTTTTTCACTCTGGATATTTTTTTACTCTGGAAAAAAGAGGGGTGCGACCGCACCCATCGCACCCCCCCTTCGGACAGCCATGCATAGCTGTACAGTTGCTGCCTTCCAGCGCCAGGGACCCAGGTTCGATCCTGACACACGTTTGTACGTTAATTGCCTTGGGTTTGTCTAATTGGTATAAGTGTAAATTGTCCCTAGTGTGTGTAGGCTTGTGTGTTAATGTGCGGGGATCGCTGGCCGGTGTGGACTCGGTGGGCCGAAGGCTCTGTTTCCGAGCTGTATCTCTAAACTAAAGTAAACAAAATCACTGTGCTCAACTAACTATTTATTACAGAATTAACAACAACTTTATTTTACAAAGTTATGCAACCAAAAATATTTCAGCAATGTGTTTAGAAATAATTGACACCCAACAAACATCAATGCTATTGGGATGATTGTTGATAGTTTGGTCAAAAAGGCAAGTTTGACATAGAATCTTAAAGGGTAAGATTCTTTAAGGGCAGGCGGCACGGTGGTGCAGCGGTAGAGTCACTGCCTCACAGCGCCAGAGACCCAGGTTCGACCCTGAGTACGGGTGCTGTCTGTACAGTGTTTGAACGTTCTCCCCATGACCTGCGGGGGTTTTCTCCGGGAGCTCCGGTTTCCTCCCACACTCCAAAGACGTACAGGTTTGTAGTTTAATTGACTTGGTATAATTGTAAATTGTCCCCAGTGTGTGTAGGATAGTGTTAGTGTGCGGAGATCGCTGGTCAGCCTGGACTTGGTGGGCCGAAGGACCTGTTTCCGCGCTGTATCTCTAAACTAGACTCTAAAATAAACAAAATCAGATTACTGTCAAGCTCTAGACTCCTGTGATATGCTCTCACTTTGAGGCTTGGCAGAAACATTATCAGTTGACTCTTCTTGAAAACTTGTGGGAATCACTTCACAAACAATGATTCACTTCAATTTCATCTTCTCTGTAGTCTCTTGGGTACAATTGGATACATGGATTTTCTTGTGCAAGAAGGAACTGCAGATGCTGGTTTAAACCAAAGATAGATACAAAAAGCTGGAGTAACTCAGCAGGACAGGCAGCATCTCTGGAGAGAAGGAATGGGTGACCCATTCCTTCATCTGAAGAAGGGTCTTGTCCAGAAAAGTCACCCATTCCTTCTCTCCAGGGATGCTGTCTGTCCCGCTGAGTTACTCCAGCATTTTGTGTCTAACATTAATTTTCTTATTCCCTCGCCAATTTTCACAGGATAAGTCTTAGAAAAACACATCTTCCTATCTCCCTGATATCTCATCTTCTCATCTTCAAACATCTGGAAGGTATCGTTGTATAGATTCCACCAAACAAACTGAATTCCTTCCCTTCACAGCTCATATGATGAAAGAATGGAACGACTGGGCTTATATGCACCGGAATTTAGAAGGATGAGAGGGGATCTTATAGAGACATATAAAATTCTTAAGGGATTGGATAAGCTAGATGCAGGAAAAATGTTCCCGATGTTGGGGGAGTCCGGAACCAGGGGTCACAGTTTAAGAATAAGGGGTAGGCCATTTAGGACTGAGATGAGGAAAAACGTTTTCACCCAGAGAATTGTGAATCTGTGGAATTTTCGGCCACAGAAGGCAGTGGAGGCAAATTCACTGGATGTATTCAAGAGAGAGTTAGATATAGCTCTTAGGGCTAACAGAATCAAGGGATATGGAGAGAAAGCAGCAACAGGGTACTGATTTTGGATGATCAGCCATGATCATATTGAATGTCGGTGCTGGCTCGAATGGCGGATGGTCTACACCTGCACCTATTTTCTATGCTTCTATGTTTCATGATTCTTACTGTGTGTGGACTTTTTTGTTCCAACCGGTGCTGAATTAGACATGCTCACTAACTTCCTTCACTTCCTGTGGCTGTGCATTTCCTCAGCAGCCTCCCCTGTTGGGATTGCGATATTGTCCTGCAGCTTGCAAAAAGCGCTGCTTCCATGACTCATAGTGATGTCCGATCAATCTTCCGTGACTCCTTTCTCCAATGTCACCTTTTACTGAATGAACTGACCTTATCGCTTTCTCACTTGGTGCGTGGAGAAGTGAATCAGTACATTATTCATAGCTTTTCATAAATTGCTCTATCAATTCAATGTGAGCAGATCGATGCAGATGAATGAGGTTTGCAGGTGGTGCTGCAGTCTTCTTTAGATGCTGGAGAAAAAGACAGTACTTCATATTCCAACTGCTGTAACTAAATCATGCTTAGATATACAGCTCAAACTGATCAAGAATTACTCATTGCAAGAAGAGTTAATGACATAGAAACATACAAAATAGATGCAGGAGTAGGCCATTCAGCTCTTCATGGCTGATCATCAAAAATCAGAAGCCCGTTCCTGCTTTTCTCCATATTCCTTGACTCTGTTATCCCTAAGAGGTAAGAGCTAAGAGGTATCTTATCATAATCGTAAGAATTATGATTAATATATTACAAGTAGATCCTTACGACATATTAATTCATGCATCTTCTGGTCTTTGCAGTGTATTAGGATAATTCTGAGTTTCTAGAGTAAAATAACTCTCAGTGTATGAGAATCAATAAAGCATGCCTATTTATTACAATAGTCAGTGGACCATTGCCTGAGACATGGAGTGCAGGAAGGAACTGCAGATGCTGGCTTAAACCGAAGATAGACACAAAATGTTGGAGTAACTCTGCGGGACAGGCAGCATCTCTGGAGAGAAGGAATGGGTGATGTTTCGGGTCGAGAGCCTTCTTCAGACTCATTGCATGAGCCTATTGCCTGAGACATGGTTCAGACAATGGTAATGTAACTAATCTTCAAGGTGCTTCTTCTAAGGTTCTTCATCTTAGGCATTCCATTGTATCACGGGTAAAGTAAACAATTATATTTTTCGAAGTCAGGATGGTATATGTTTGGAGGGCAACCTCCAGGTGATGACCCTTATTCAGAGTCGACCCGAAACATCACCCATTCCTTCCCTCCAGAGATGTTGCCTGTCCCGCTGAGTTACTCCAGGTTTTTGTGCCTATCTTCCATTTAAACCAGCATCTGCAGTTCCTTCCCACACATCTCCCACACTGGTCTGCCTTCTTCTCCTTCATAATCCTCTTCAATGAGGTTGCATCAGTCTTGATTTTGTTCTCGGATGGTGACCCATGATCAGCTGAGCTGGGGAGTACCCGGTGAGAGAGCACTTTATTGTCTGGGTCAAGAGAAGAGACAAAGTGATCTTATGGTTCACTGAGTGATTGGCATCATCATCCAACAACTGATTCTTCAACAACCCTGAATGACGAGGAAATGTCAAGCACTGCGGGTGGCACGGGGGCACAGCAGTAGAGTTACTGCCTGACAGCGCTAACAGCGCCAGAGACCTGGGTTCGATCCTGACTACGGGTTCTGTCTGTACGGAGTTTGTACGTTTTCCCTGTGACCTGCGTGGGTTTTCTCCGAGAACTTCGGTTTTCTCCCACACTCCAAAGACGTACAGGTTTGTAGGTTAAATGGCTTGGTATAAATGTAAAAATTGTCCCTCGTGTAGGATAGTGTTAGTGTGCGGGGATCGCTGGTTGGTGTGGACATGTTGGCCGAAGGGCCTGTTTCCATGCTGTATCTCTAACTTAACTAAACTAAACTAAATTAAACACTGCCGAGTGCCATTGGTATGCATGCAAGCTGCAGTGAAGTCTGGAGCTCTGGGCCATCAGCAGAGTCCCTCTCTTCTGACAGCCCAGCTGCTGCAACAACTGCCCTTAGTTCCTCTCTAGTCCACGGTGGTAGGTCACTCAGTGATGCTTTGGTCAGTCTTTGGCCAAATCACAAATCCCGAGCCACAGCCCTCGTACGGACCGTTCCCATCTGTTGGCATGAATGCGTGCGGGCAGATGGGTCCGCGGTGTCTTCAGAATGTTTATTTAATGATCTCACTTCAAACATATGCCCTTGAAATCAGAACCTTCCATTTGATATACGAATGTGATGATTCCCGCATTTTGTCATAACTCCAGATCTCCAGTCAAACCAGCTCGGGATTGGGCTGCCATTTTCACTGTATTGCACTTTAGTAATTACTAGCTTGCATTTTGTTCACACCAAAAGCTGCTGTGCATTTCCTCACTGTCAAGTCAAGTCAAATCACTTTTATTTCTATACCACATTTAAAAAACAACTCTCGTTGGCCAAAGTGCTTTACATTGGTGGAGGTACTAACGTTATACAAAATTGGTTCATAGAATTAAGTACATACATAAATACATAAAATCCCTCAGAGGACGTCAAGAAAAGCTTGAGAGTAAAGATGAGATTTAAGTCTCGACTTAAAGGAGTCGATGGAGGGGGCAGTTCTGATGGGAAGACGGATGCTATTCCACAGTCTAGGATCTGCAACCGCAAAGGCGCGGTCGCCCCTGAGCTTATGCCTAGACCGCGGGATGTTCAGTAACCCCAAGTCGGCCGTGTGTTCAAGTCTGTGCTTTGGACTTGTGTCACGGACTCTCTGTGACACCGGCCAATGTCCACAATGGCATCATCACTGTGTTAGTCTGCTATACTTAGTAACGACAAACTGCAGTTCAGAGTGTACAGACTGAGAGTGAAGGGGGTAAAATAAGTGTCTGCAGATTGCTCAAGGGCCATCTCTGGGATTTACTTTGACTTTGTTGCAGCCTGGAAAGCTGTTCATCTAATGACATGGTTGTAGAGGCATGGCAGGCCTAAAGCAACAGTGAATGTTCAAAACTAATATCGGACATTTTGCAAGGTCAGGCAGTGTCATACACTGCTGTGTGAGCAGGACCTCAACACACACCTCGAGCTACTCCTGTCTGGTGCAGGAATGCTCTGTCCGCACCAATGAAATAGATTAGTTGCTGAACATCTGCTTCTGAATGACCTGGGGCTGCCTTGAACCAACCAGTGTCAGCACTTTGTTTACTCTTGCTGGAGCAATGCCTGATGAGGCAGTTGAGATGAGGACACTGGGCACTCAGTGGTGGCAGGTGCCCACAGCAACAGTCATTGAACACCATGCCCGCATGCACCGGTGAAGAGAAAATGTCAGACACAAGTTGGAGAACTTGGAGCAACCGAGTAGCTTCCAGTGAGAGTGGGAGAGGAATGAAGTCCCACATACCCTTCATGTCCAGGCTAGTTGGCTGAATGTCAACTTAGAATAAAGGGGAGGTCATTTAAGACTGAGGTGAGAAAACACTTTTTCACCCAGTTGCAAATGTATGGAATTCCCTGCCACAGAGGGCAGTGGAGGCCAAGTCACTGGATGGATTTAAGAGAGAGTTAGTTAGAGCTCTAGGGGCTAGTGGAGTCAAGGGATATGGGATGAAGGCAGGCACAGGTTATTGATAGGGGATGATCAGCCATGATCACAATGAATGGTGGTGCTGGCTCGAAGGGCCGAATGGCCTCCTCCTGCACCTATTTTCTATGTTTCTATGGCTCACTGGTGATACTCCAACGGTGGCGCAGAGGTTGAGTTTCTGCCTTACAGCGCTTACAGCACCGGAGACTGGTGGGCATGGAGTAGATGAGCATTAGGTGGGCATGGAGTAGTTGGTTAGAGGGCTTGTTTGAGTGCTGTCTGATTCTATGATTCTATCACGTTTGGCCGGGAGCTTATGATACTTGGTATTTATTTATGTACGAAGATTCTCCTGCATTCCTGTGTCAGCCCAAACCCTGCCCCAGGTTATATTGAGAGGTTGAAATTCATGTAAAACATACCTTAAAATAAAGTGGAAATCATTAGAGAAATGTTGTTCCAGTTTCATGACATCTCTGGCATAAATCATCCAAACAAATATCGATCAGAGTGTGCATGCTTTTTAATAAGTTGTTTGTATATAATTAAATTGAACATATAGCATAGGAACATGGCTCATGATCCAACGAGGACATTGCAGCATTTATGTTCTGCCTGAATGCCCTTGCATCTTTCATTACCCAACTCTGCCAGCGGAGTCCAGTATTCCCTCTGGTCTCATGTACATATCGAGCCTTTACCTCTGCGCACCTGTGACATTCTGTTCTGTTATCCAGTGCAGTAGCTCTTTGGGTAAAGGAACTTGTTGCAGGAAGGAAGTGCAGATGCTGGTTTAAACCGAAGATAGACACAAAAGTGGTAGAGTAACTCAGCAGGACTGGCAGCATCTCTGGATAGAAGGAATGGTTGACATTTCGGGTCAAGACCCTTTCTTCAGACTTAAGTATTCACCTCTTGTATGGGGATTCATTTCAGAACCGAGGATTAAAGTGGTAAAAGGGGGTGTGGGGAGTTCTCAGCCATAAAATCGACTCCCATCTCTTTGTGGCATCTATATCGCTGTACCTCCTGATTGCTGGGAATGCGATTTGATTTATCTAAGAACTACTTTGTTACATTTTGGGCTTAATCAACTGCAAATAAAGTAAATGTGTATATAAATTGCCTAGTTAGGAGTATCAAATCGATGGTTCAGTTAGTGTTATCATACATAACTGTGCATGTGAAGTACATATTACTCTCCTGAGAGATGAAGTAATCCTCGCTTGGACAAATAAGATTGTCAAAATGACCCTTTGGTTGAGGTTCATTGTTTTATGCTGCTTCACAATGAGTTCAATGTTGCCATTTAAAACCGCATGTATGCACATTTTGAACAGCTACGTTTTGCTCTCAGTAGCTGTAGATCCTGGAGTTGAAAGGATTAATGATCATTAGTGGTTTCAACTAATTAAACTGTAGCACGGTGGCGCAACGATAGAGTTGCTGCCTCACAGCTCAAGGGACCTGGTTTCAATCCTGACTCTGGGTGCTGTCTGTAAGGAGTTTGTACGTTATCCGCATGACCTGCATGGGTTTCATCCCCCACTCCAAAGGCTTACAGGTTTATAGGTTAATTAGCTTGGTATAAATGTACAATTATCCCAAATGTGTGTAGGATAGTGTTGATGTGCAGGGATCGTTGGTCGGCACGGATTCGGTGGGCCAAAGGGCCTGCTTCCGCACTGTATCTCTAATCTAATCTAAATCTAAACTGAGCACGTGGAGTAGCTAGATGCGACTGTTACTGGAGTGTCTGGCAAAATAGTGGTGTCATTCCTGGAATCATTCTTGTATACCTCCTCTGGGCCCTCTCCAGAACCAGCACATTCTTCCTCAGATATGAGGCCCAATCTTGCTCACAATACTCCAAATTCTGGCCTGACCAGCGCCCTATAGAGCCTCAGCATTAAATCTCTGTTTTTGTATTCCATTGAATTTGCCTTTGTTACTATCGATTCGACTTGCGACTTGAAACGAAAGATATAGACGGTGATGTAGTGAGATATAGAACAAATGAATGAAAGGTATGCAAAAAAGTAACAATGATAAAAGAAACAGGCCATTGTTAGCTAGGTGAAAACGAGTTACAGACAATGAAGCTGAACAAGACGACTTTGAAGCTGGTACGACAGGTGGGGGAGGGATGGAGAGAGAGGGGGATGCAAGGGTTACTTAAAGTTAGAGAAATACCCCAGTGGTATGATGTATATCTCTCATTATTTCCCTTTCCCCTGACTTTCAGTCTGAAGAAGGGTCTCGACCTGAAACATCACCCGTTCCTTCTCTCCAAAGATGCTGCCTGTCCCGCTGAGTTACTCCAGCTTTTTATGTCTACCTTCGGCATAAACCAGCATCTGCAGTTGCTTCCTACACATTTAACCTGCTGTAGGATCTCAGTGAGCCGAGCAGCGGTGAGGGGGAGGGTGTGGGAGGAATGGCATGGGATAGGAGAATTTCTTTACCAGCCCTTATGATGCCGTATCAAAATTCTACTTTGTCCACAGCCTGTGGAGGAATATCTGATTCAAGTTAAATGCTTAACTTGTGGTCAATTATCAAACGAGAAGTGGCCAGAGTGGTGTAATTTTGAGGAGGGCATTCAGAGCAGATATTGATCTGCTTATTGCTGACGTTTGGATAGAATTGATTCTTGCTCACAGTAAATTTTTATCATGCGTTTTTTATTGTCTATGATCTGGAACAAACAATGTTGACGGTATAATGCATCGATAATGCACAGAGGCCCCAACTAACCTTAAAATAGTACCTGTTGTTATAACCAGAGTAACAATTTTATTGTCAATTATTTTTAATCCAGAGATGTAGGTTGGCATAGGAACATACAACAACAACTGGGCCATGAGGCCCCTTGAGTCTGTTCCATCATTTTTGTTTGAAGTGCAGCTCAACTCCATTTACCCACTTTGGCCCCTTGGCACTATTAGCAGCCTCTATAACAAAACAAAATCTATTTAATTTAGTTTTTTAATTTACCTGTTACAGGGTTCAATTTATTTTCTTGGTGTTGGGAGAGGGCGTGGGGAGTTCAAGAGAGAGTTCAAGAGACATTTATTACCACATGCACCAATTGGTACAATGAGATTTGAGTGACCATTCAGCCGTACGAATAAAAAGAACACAATACGCAATAGAATTTACCATGAACATCCTCACACAGCAGAATCAACGTGAGGGAAGGCAGTAAAGTTCAGTCATCTTCCTATTTGTTCACCTGTGGTCGGGGCATTTTGGGCCCTCCGCATTTGCGGCTACGGAGGCCCGATGTTTCAGGCCCTCTCGCTGGGAAGATCGGAACTCCGGCATCAGAACGGAAGAACACTCTCAGCGGCTTGGAGTTTCCGAATCGGCCATTTCCTACCGGAGACCGCGGCTCCCGAAGTCCACAGGCCGAGCTGGACGGAGCTCCAACACTGGCGATCCTCGGCAAAGATCCCAAGCTCCGCGATGTTAAAGTCAGCGCCGCCCGCGGCTGGAAGTTCCGCAAACCACATTTCCACGATGTTAATCAGCAGGTCCAACACTCGGGAGCTCCACACGGCGATCCCCGGTAAGGCATCGTCCCGCTCCGCGATGGTAATTCAGTGCTGCGCCGCTGCTGAAGCGCTGGCCGTTCTCCGGCAGGAAAGGCCGCACCAATCCAGATGGTAGGCGAAGATGGTAGGGGGGGGCGAAGATGCGACTCGGAGAATAGACGCATCCTGACCAGGAAGTGACTTGGAAACAATTTCCCCCTTCCCCTCCCCACCTCCCCCACATAAAAAAGACTAAGAAACCTCCAGGAACATACTTTTAAACAAACTAAAAATAACACAAAGGGTGAAAGGAGGAACAGACTGCTGGCGAGGCTGCCACACGCGGCGCCAAGAGTGGGGCGGTGTGGATTTTAAGGTTTCCGCATGAAAAATATTCTTCCTGATTTTGATGCCTGATTTTGAGGGCGGCACGGTGCGGTAGAGTTAGTGCCTTACAGAAACAGAGACCCAGGTTCAATCCTGACTATGGCTGCTGTCTGTACGGAGTTTGTAGACCAGTGACCGAGATCTTCGGTTTCCTCCCACACTCCAAAGACATACAGGTTTGTTGGTTAATTGGCTTGGTATAAATGTTAAAATTGTCCCAGGTGTGTGTAGGATAGTTTTAATGTGCGGGGATCACTGAAAGGTTGGGGGTGGGGGAGGGGGGGAGGTGGTAGGCTGAGGGGCCTGTTTCCACACTTTATCTCTATCCTCTTAATAGGAATCCGAGGGGTAACTTTTTCATACAACGGGTGGTGGGTGTATGGAACAAGCTGCCAGAGGACGTAGTTGAGGCAGGGACTATCCCAACATTTAAGAAGCAGGTTCATGGATAGGACAGGTTTGGAGGGATATGGGCCATACGTGGGCAGGTGGGACTTGTGCAGTTGGGACATGTTAGCCAGTGTGGGCAAGTTGTGCCGAAGGGCCTGTTTCCACACTTTCACTCATGACTCTTTGACTCAAAACTAAACTCAACTAAATAGCCCTCTGATTCAAAAATTATACCATCACAATCCAGGCTTTTGGGAACCGCTTCTTGAGGCTGTCGGTCCCCAGATGTGAATACAGGAACCATGTTGTTAATCGCATCTAATGTACTCTAGGAAGTAGTACGACCAGTTCACATAATCCCCACACTAGGCTGGTGGACTGGACTGGATTGTACAGCATGAGCATTGGAAACCAGGGGCTGGATACTCTTTCATGTAGTAAAATGTACTGCATGTAAGATGAAAGAATGTAATCTAAAACTCAATTGCTAAACACAGTGAGTCTCTTTGTGTATAGATCATGCTGTTTCCACAATTTTTTCTGAGTCCTCCAATCCTCACCTTGCCTGCTTCACCTTATCAAACAGCAAACAATGTACGTTGTGAAGTTACTTCGGGCAAACTCATTCACACGGCCACAGAGCATGGATGTGCTTCGCATGAGTGAATCAGAAGCAGACATTTGTCTGAGGCCATTCACTCATTTGTTAGAGAGCAGCTTTGAGTGGAATTGAAAGTTCTTACAAGACAGTGACCAGACTGTCTCTCATAAAGACCCTTACATAGAATTATTAAATGTTAAATTGTCCTCTTCCGTCTCTACTGGTCACGTTCAGGTCTCCTAATCGCATTTTATGATTACACTTTACCCACAATCACCTATTGTACTCCAAAGACGTACAGGTCTGTAGACTAAATTGGTTTGGTATAAATGTAAATTGTCCTCAGTGTGTGTAGAATAGTGTTACTGTGCGGGGATCGCTGGTTGGTGCAGATTCGGTGGGCCGAAGGGCCTGTCCACGCTGTATATCTAAACTAAACTAAACTGAACTATAAGAGACCAATCCACCCAACCAACAGACTCTGGTCTGATTGTAGACACAAAAAGCTGGGGAGAAGGAATGGGTGATGTTTCGGGTCGAGACCCTTCTTCTGTATCTCTATTGCCTAATATCCAACCCTTGTGTTGTGAGGCTCAAATCCTCTTCCATGTCCTGACTGCTGTTCCTTCCCATGCCCTTTATGGTCCTTCCCAATGAAGATGCTTAATCCTGTGTCTGGTCAGGCATTGCGATGGTACATGGTCCCAATGCAGCATAGCATTCTCCAGCACTGCCCTCCTGCCCTTCAGGAGCAGCAGAAGTCACATCAACCAACACCAGCCTTATTCAGTGGCAGTCATTGTTGAACAGCGCATACATTTTAGATGGGAGCTTCACCAGATCAAACTGTATGGGTCCCTAACAATTCCTAATGGAGCTCATGTGTTGCAATTCAAGTGAATATCCCCCATTAGAAGAAAAATGGGCCCTGCTCACTCACAACCAACAAGAGTGAGAGCCAAGGCCAAAGTGGGACAATTGCCAGCCAGTGCATTGTACCATCGATTAAGGCAAGAATTATGATCTTGATCCTGTGATGACGTTTAATTGTCCAGGTTTTTAATCCATATAAAGTTTGTTTTCAAATGTACACAGGAAACACACGCCATTATTCATTAATAAGTTTAGAATATGTATAAATTGGGCCTGCAGTGCAAACCAATACAAACCAATGTTTCATGCTGTAGATAGACACAAAAAGCTGGAGTAATTCAGCGGGTCAGACAGCATCTCTGGAGGTAAGGAATATGTGACATTTCAGGTCGAGACCCTTCATCAGACTGTATTCCATGGTGTATCGTTAAACTAAACTAAACTGATAATTTGCTGCCCATTCGAAAGACCTGTAGTCAATAACCCATGACTTAATCTCATAGTCAGTTTTCTGCTTAAAACAAACAAAAAAGAAAACGTTTATAAATAAAAGGTTTACCTTCCAAGTCATCTTGTGATAGTGATTATCTCTTTGAAAACCCTTTTACAGCATAGTTGTTTTATATATTACGGTTCATATTACAGTTACACTCTACTGAATCAGATTCAGAAATAAACGAAAAACAAATTAAATTAAATTAGATAAGATGTAAAAAAGACAAATATATTAAATTAATTCTAAATTTGTTTAATTAATTTGAAACCTAAAAGACTCAGGCTTTGTGTAATTTGTTTCACACGTTATTAGTTTAGATTAGTTTAGTTTAGAGATACATCGCAGAAACAGGCCCTTCGACCCAAGGAGTCCGCGCCGAACATCAATCCCGTACACTAACATTATCCTCCACTCGAGGGACAATTTTACAATTTTACCAAAGCCAATTCACCTACAAACCTGCACGTCTTTGGAGTGTGGGAGGAAACTGGAGCACCTGGAGAAAACCCACCCGGTCACGGGGAGAACGCACAAACTCTGTTCAGACAGCACCCGTAGTCAGGATCTCTGGTGCTGTAAGGCAGCAACTGTACCGCTGCACCACCATGTGCTTTGCTATATTCCCATGTTGCTGCATTTACATATAATATCAATAAATCCGAACTCTGGGTGCTTCTCCAATTCACAACACCATTGAACGGTTATCATGAGTAACTGCTTATACTTTCAGTGGACTGCATACTAATATCCTCATATCGACATCAGACTTATAAGCTGGTGACAATTTTTAAAATACTATCCATTAGCATTTTAAAAGAGATGACATTTATTTGAATTTCTATATGCATTGATGAAAATATCACCTCTGTCATTGATTTTTTAACAAAATCTCCATTTACACACATATAATCACACAGTAGCCTTAATGTAAGATGCTAAATGCCAAGGTTTGTAATGTTATGTTTTTATTAATTTAGTGCGATTTAAAATGAAATATTTGATTAAAATTTGTATTTTATTAGTTGCAACTGGAATCCCAGTTTCATCAGGGGATTTATCTGATACTCTTTGATCTGACTGAGGTAAATGGTTATACTAACATTTCAGCAGAACTCAACACAGCATCAGAAAATTACCTGCATTTCCACCAATGTTCAACTTTTGGCATTTAGTGCCTTACTATCGAGAAGTCCTTTTCTGAAATCGAGAAGGAACCCCCATGGAGAAAGGAAAAATCTATTTCATTCAAAATCTTCAATCCATTTTCTATTAATTTAATTATACTGACAACTTTCTCCACAGCAACGTATGTGAATAGGTTGTAGGTCTGTGGTCAGTAGCTGTGATGAGAGTTGGCCAGGCGACCAAAGGCTAAGAATTGGAGTGTTGTGTACAGTTCTGGGCCACCACACTATTGACAGGGTGGCTTCGCTGGAGAGGAGATTCACCAGGATGTTTCCTGGGTTGGAGGAGTTCAGTATTGGGGCGAGATTTAGGTATATAATAAAATTATGAGAGGTTATGAGATGGCCAGAGTCTTTTCTCCCATGGCAAGGGTGTCAAAAACATGAAGGCATTTGGTTTAAGAAACAAAAAGCTGGAATAACTCAGCAGGTCAGGCAGCATCTCTGGAGGTGACGTTTCGGGTCAAGTCCTTTCTTCAGAAAACCAGCATCTGCAGTTCCCTCCTACACTGGTATTGGGTTAAAGTGAGAGTAAGGAGTTTTAAACCAGATCTAAAGGGTTTATTACATAGTGAGTGGTTGATAGCTGGAATATGCTGCCAGCAGAGGTGGTGGAATCAAATACATCGCCACGTTCAAGAGGCACTAGACTAAGTGGGACCCGTTGGGTCCCATTTTCGCACGGGAGACCTGGTTCCCAAACACAATATTGCACCACTCCCGCATAGCCCCCAACTGCGCAGGCGCGGCTGACGGGTTCCTGTTGTGACGCCGCTGATCCTCCCTCCTCCCCTCACCACCCCCCACTCCACCTCTTGCCCTTCCCCTCCCCCCACGCACTCACTCCATCCCCCCCCCAACCTCCCCTCCCCCCATCCACTCTTAGCGGCTCTCCAGCGGCACAGCCATTCCCACAGATTGGTTTCCCATTGTGACGTAGGACAGGCAAGTATTATTGTGCAGGCACAGTTGACGGGCACGGCAAGTGGAAAAGGGATTTATTAAAGCTTAAAATTTGAATAACTCTTAAAATATAACATTTAAACGTTAAAGATTATAATTATTCAGTCCATTCTTTCTTGTTGCGTCTCTTGTTGTGCCCTGCAGCCGGCTTCAGACAGGGCCTGTCGGGGGGTGGTGGGGGGGGGGGGGGGTGCACTGCTGTGGCCTATCGCTGTTGTGGGCTGACGCTGTCGCTCCCCACCGGCTTCAGGTGGGGAGGGGACAGCTTCAGGTGGGGGCCGGTGGGGGAGTGTCCTGTAGCCGGGGGGTGGGGACGGCTTCAGACGGGGCCTGTCGGGGCCATGGGGGAGGGGGTGGGTGCTGCCGTGGCCTACCCCTGCCTACCTGTAGCCCCCCCGGCTCCGGCCTCACTCAGCGACTCCCGCCCCGGCTCCGACTCCGGCCGGGCTCAGCTGCTGCCGGCCCAGACCGGGTTCTCGGGCTCAGCGGCTTGCCGTGATGGTGGTCGCCCCACTTGCTCTCCACACTTTGCTCACTCCGCTCCTTCAGCATTATTCTCCTCGCTGCCAGTGATTGACAGCACGTGCCGGAAGGGGCCTCGCTGTCCAGGTGAATGACAGGAGAGAAGAACAAAAACCTTCATAACATTTGTAATATGCCACCGATCGGAACAAAACTTGGCGTGCTTGCAGCACAGGAGAAAGGTGAGGACGGTGGCGAAAAATCGTAGCACTAATGGGTACTGTTTTTGCGCAAATATAAAAACAACACAAACCGGAATAGGACAAGATGAGTTTTAGTTAAGGTTAGATAGATAGATAGATAGATAGATAGATAGATAGATAGATAGATAGATAGATAGATAGATAGATAGATAGATAGGTAGGTAGGTAGGTAGGTAGGTAGATAGATAGATAGATAGATAGATAGATAGATAGATAGATAGATAGATAGATAGATAGATAGGTAGGTAGATAGATAGATAGATAGATAGATAGATAGATAGATAGATAGATAGATAGATAGATAGATAGATAGATAGATAGATAGATAGATAGATAGATAGATAGATAGATAAATAAATAGATAGATAGATAGATAGATAGATAGATAGATAGATAGATAGATAGATAGATAGATAGATAGATAAATAGATAGATAGATAGATAAATAAATAGATAAGATAAGATAAGATAAGATAAGATAAGATAAGATAAGATAAGATAAGATAAGATAAGATAAGATAAGATAAATAGAAGTTTAATTCAGCACAGAATGCGGCCACATAAGGGCAGTTTCTGCACTGAATGGCTGCATGACTCTTTAACCTCTAGCCCAACTCCAGAATTTAGTTTAGTTTAGAGATATAGCATGGAAACAGGCCCTTCGGCCCACCCAGTCTGCGCTGACCAGCGATCCCCGCACATTAATACTATTCTACACACACTAGGGGAATTTTATTTTTTTTAATTTGTACCAAGCCAATTAACCTACAAACCAGTATGTTTTTGGAGTGTGGGAGGAAAGTGAAGATCTCAGAGAAAACCAACACAGGACACAGGGCAGAACGTACAAACTCCGTACAGACAAGCACCCATAGTCAGGTTCAAACCCGGGTCCCTGGCTCTCTAAGGCGGCAACTCTATCGCTGCACCACCACGATGCCCTAATTAGACTTCACTTGCTCTCCACACTTTGCTCACTCCGCTCCTTCAGCATTATTCTCCTCGCTGCCAGTGATTGACAGCACGTGCCGGAAGGGGCCTCGCTGTCCAGGTGAATGACAGGAGAGAAGAACAAAAACCTTCATAACATTTGTAATATGCCACCGATCGGAACAAAACTTGGCGTGCTTGCAGCACAGGGGAAAGGTGAGGACGGTGGCGAAAAATCGTAGCACTAATGGGTACTGTTTTTGCGCAAATATAAAAACAACACAAACCGGAATAGGACAAGATGAGAGTTTTAGTTAAGGTTAGATAGATAGATAGATAGATAGATAGATAGATAGATAGATAGATAGATAGATAGATAGATAGATAGATAGATAGATAGATAGATAGATAGATAGGTAGGTAGGTAGGTAGGTAGGTAGATAGATAGATAGATAGATAGATAGATAGATAGATAGATAGATAGATAGATAGATAGATAGATAGATAGATAGATAGATAGATAGATAGATAGATAGATAGATAGATAAATAAATAAATAGATAGATAGATAGATAGATAGATAGATAGATAGATAGATAGATAGATAGATAGATAGATAGATAGATAGATAGATAGATAGATAGATAGATAAATAAATAAATAGAATAGATAAGATAAGATAAGATAAGATAAGATAAGATAAGATAAGATAAGATAAGATAAGATAAATAGAAGTTTAATTCAGCACAGAATGCGGCCACATAAGGGCAGTTTCTGCACTGAATGGCTGCATGACTCTTTAACCTCTAGCCCAACTCCAGAATTTAGTTTAGTTTAGAGATATAGCATGGAAACAGGCCCTTCGGCCCATCCAGTCTGCGCTGACCAGCGATCCCCGCACATTAATACTATTCTACACACACTAGGGGAATTTTTTTTTTTTTAATTTGTACCAAGCCAATTAACCTACAAACCAGTATGTTTTTGGAGTGTGGGAGGAAAGTGAAGATCTCAGAGAAAACCAACACAGGACACAGGGCAGAACGTACAAACTCCGTACAGACAAGCACCCATAGTCAGGTTCAAACCCGGGTCCCTGGCTCTCTAAGGCGGCAACTCTATCGCTGCGCCACCACGATGCCCTAATTAGACTTCAACCTTTTAATGGTACATTTTCAGAATAGATTTGCCTACAAATTCTATCATTCAAATTTAACCAGGAGGAAACGCTAACAAGTTGTCAAAAGTCTTGGACTTAATATTTTAAAACAACGCAAAAGTAGTTATGAACTTGCACCAGAAATGAATTCACTAAAGTAAGATCATTAGATCTCTTAAAGACAAACTCCAGAGATCTTTTTGAGCATCAGGATCGGAGCTACAATCCTCCAAAGTCCAGAAGCTGCTGATTGTGTCCTGACCAGCCATGGAATCATATTCCAGAATTGCACTTCTGTAGTCTTTATCTTCTGGTCAGTCAGGGCATATTCACCTAAATATGTGTGAGTCGACCTCAGCAATTAACACAAGTGTAAAATTATACACTAAAGCAATATTTCCTGATGTTAAGAGGAGTTAGCTTTCCCCAGGGTTATGGGGAGAAGGCAGTAAAATGGGATTAGGAGGCGGAGGTCAGCCATGATTGAATGGGAGGTCAGCCATAGACTCGATGGGCCAAATGGCCTAATTCTACTCCTACAACGTGAACTTGTGAACTAGTATTTTCTTAATTGATTCTCTCTGTTACTTCTTTAAAAAGTCTCTCAATTTACAGATTCACTTTATCTTTAACAAACCCAACCTAGCATTCGCGAATCAATGCACACGTGTCCAATCATTCCTGCCGCAGGACATCACAGCAGGAATTATTCAGGCTGTGCTCCAGGCCCAAACATTTACAGCTGGTTCATCATTGACCTTTGTGGGATTTCCCTCTCATTTTGAACTCCTCAGGAACAGAAGCAGTCCATTCCTCAACATAGCAAGACCTAAGCAACATTTAGACGTGTGCTGATATATGTGGCAAGTTTGATGTGGCAAGTTAGCCTAGTGCGGGATAGATTGATTCATAGCCTTAAGTCTTCAAGGTGAATAGTGAGTTCCCAGTGGTGTTCTGATGATATCTCAGACACTGAATGATAAACTGGGGTGGGAGATTGCAACCTTCACGCGATCCGCCATGTTTCAACGAATGCAATCAACCCGGTGTGCACAATCAAATAAGATCAAATAGAACAAGTTGTCCTACAACTTTAGGCTGTGCACGCCATACGCAAGAAGAAGAAGAAGAAGAGTGATAAACTGGACCAGCAGAATGTGTAGGAAGGAACTGCAGATGCTGGTTTACACCGAAGATAGACACAAAATGCTGGAGTAACTCAGCGGGGCAGTCAGCATCTCTGGATAGAAGGAATGGATGACCTTTCAGATCGAGACCCTTCTTCAGACTACAGGAGTGACCCTGAAGAAGGGTCTCGACCTGAAACGTTAACCATTCCTTCTATCCAGAGATGTTGCTTGCACTGCTGAGTTACTCCAGCATTTTGTGTCTATCTTCAATTTATAGCATCTGCAGTTCCTTCCCACACACTTTTTAGTATAACTTTCACAGTATTCACCATTACTGTCTGGGTACATAAAACTCTCAGACTTACATTAGAAAGATAAGAATCTGAAATAGAAGTGCCTCTGTGTGTTGATTTAATTTTATTTGTCTGGGTCCATATTCCCCTGATTATTGCACACATTGAGAAAAATCATCCAGTTTCATCTGCTTCAATCCCTGATGTTTGAAGTGCAAATACAATTAAAACCAGATCTGGTTTAAAAACTGCATGCTTGCTTACAGACAATCCCATTTTCAAAATGTCACTCATAATATTTCAGCCTAATTTTTCAATAATTAGTTCTGTTTTCTTTCTCATGATGCGGGTTTGTTATTTTCAAACTTGTTATGCAGAAATTACACCTCGAAACTGCATTTTAAAATCGGTGAAGTACAGGCTGGAGTATTCTTAGAAATGCATGATATGTAGCTTTGATTTCCAATCATTTTAAATTATAGCCAAGCATTGCGATACAGGCTCAGCAGGCATCAAATGAAGCCATTGACCTCTGCATGAGAAAGGAGAAGCTAAATGATAATTAGAATTCTATTTTTCTTCTTCCTGGCCTCAACTAAATCTGGCAGCCTGTTACTAAACACTGACCATGAGATTCAGCTGGAGATTTGCACAGATGCATTAAAAAACCTTTGAGATTTAAAAAATATAAAACCTTTTTTTTGCATCACTTCACTAAGAACTATCAGTCACTCCAGCCCAACACAATCTCAACTTGTTCGTTTCAATGAATATTAATAAGGACTTTATGCCCTATGATTGGAATGAGTTAATCCAATTCACTTGGATTTTAGTTCTGAAATGTAATTTGGAACAAAAATAGACACTTGAGACACCAGCTCTGATGGAACTAATTCTTCCTTTAATTGAAAAATTATTGATGAGTGAAAATTATGTTTTTACTAAATAAGTTAACTCTTTGAACAGATCATGTAAATTCCAAAAGCAATGCAGGATCCAGAGTGGATTGTTTTCATTTCTCTCAGCAGCTTGATAAGTGAAGTGTGCCTTGGACAGGGGTTATGGGGAGAAGGCAGGCTTCAAGACGTGGTTTTCCTGCAGCTCCCCGTATCAGACTCAGCTGCTCGGTTGACTTGAACTATGAACAAAAATTAATTCTCTGTTTTCTTTTCAACAGAATAATTGAGATTGGAAAGTCTGTGTTATGCATGATAATTCGATTGCAGAACAAGTTTGCATGATCGTGCATTGTGTCGCCATTGTGTCATTTCAGAAATTTGGAAAGATGGCTTTTTATGGTCAAAGGGTCATAAGTAATAGGAGCAGAATTAGACCATTCGGCTCAAGTCTACTCCACCATTTAATCATGGCTCTCCCTCCTAACCCCATTCTCCTGCCTTCTCCCCATAACCCCTGACACCCATACTAATCAAGAATCTATCTATCTCTGCTTTAAAAATATCCATTGACTAGGCCTCCGCAGCGTTCTGTAGCAAATAATTCCACAGATTCACCACCCTCTGGCTAAAGAAATTACTTCTCATCTCCTTCCTAAAGGAACGTTCTTTAATTCTGAGTTGTTGATGGCTGTTGACTTTATATTACATTGCCACACATGAGGTATATCTCCGTCATGAGGCATAAACTTGTTCTTCTTCACCGGCACTGAATGCACAACATGATAGTGGCTGTGTGTTATACTCTGCTGCTGATATTTCAGCACTAAATACTTAGGGTCAACTCAATCTAATCACGGGGAATTAAAAACCTTTTTAACATTCATTGAATGGAACAGCTTTCAGTTGTGTTGAGTTGCAATGACTGAAGTTTCTTTGTCTAGCGATGACATTCTGAAACTCAGGTCCATTGACTGTGTTTCCTTCTAATCCTCCAACTCACAGCCTTATTGGAACCTCATCTCAGCACCCCTTCTGCATTAAAAGCTATGTTTCATACAGATATTTGGGGACAAGGAGTGGAGTGAGGAGGGAATGAGGAGGAAGGAGTGAGTGAGGTGGGAGTGAGGTGGGAGTGAGGGAAAGATGGAGGGGGGGGGGCGGTTGTAACTCTCTGCAACACATCTTGCTCCCTGAGTAATGTAACCTACCATTGTGTCTTTCAGATCATCCCCAATCCCAGCCCATGAATGCGTGAGGTGTACATGCTCAGGTGGCCCATCACTTGGTCACACATCACAGCCAGACACAGACACGTTGTTTACCGTAAAGTTCAGCTTGGGGATAGGATCTTAGCTTGGGCATGACTAGTTTACAACCAGGGTAAAGAGAAAAGACAGTTTAGTTTAGTTTACTTTAGAGATACTGCGCGGAAACAGCCTTTTGGCCCATCGGGTCCGCGCTGACCAGCGATCTCCACACACAACACTATCCTACAAACACCAAGGATAATTTACAATTTTTACCAAGCCAACTAACCTCCCAACCTGTACGTCATCGGAGTGTGGGAGGAAATGCGTGTAGGTCACGGGGAGAACGTAAAACTCCGTACAGACAGCACCCGTGGTCAGGATCGAACCCGGGTCTCTGGCGCTAAGGCAGCAACTCTATTGCTGCACCACCATGCCGCCCTACAGATGCCAAGACACACACAGGTTCTGGTCGGAGGGAATCAAGAGGCGATGTGGACAATGTTGCTACTTTTACCAATTTATGCCCTGCTCTACACCTGCAGTCATGGGTGCAGGGTGTGGCAGAGTTCTTTGGAGGAGCAGAATCATCTCATGTGTTGTTTCCAGTGAAGTGTGCATGATGCCCTTGAACAACTGCTCTTTCAGAGTCTCAACCCAGTCTGAAGAAGGGTCCCAACCCAAAACGTCATCAATCCATGTTCTGCATGGATGCTGCCTGACACATTGAGTTACTCCAGCACTTTTGCTCACTTAATATCCTGGGTGGTAAGCTCCTGCTCAGAGTGCTTCTTGGCCTCCCCATCCCTCTACTCATAGGATCTGCTTCATAGATGTTTTTGTTCTCCTTGCCGTGCTCATGATAAGATCCTCAGCCAAGGCCCAGGCCTGGCAGCTATTGCAGATAGACACAAAATGCTGGAGTAACTCAGCGGGACAGGCAGCATCTCTGGAGAGAAGGAATGGGTGATGTTTCGGGTCGAGACCCTTCTTCAGACTGGCAACTATTGAGTTAGACTCAATGTAAAGATCAGAATGCAGTCTTTCATGCAGAACTGCATTCTAGAATCACAGAAAATGTCTGATATTGTGACAAATTCCCAACACAATCCTTCTCTTAATGTTTTAAGTAACGGATTATCCCTCAGAGTAACCCATTGGCTAATGGTAGCTGCAGGGAGGGACGTATGTTGGAGGGAGGATTGGCTGCAGAAAAAGATAGTTTGGAGGATTTGTCACAGTATCAGAAGTCTTCTGGGAGTGGGATGGAAGAACTCAGGATTGCATCCGAACGTTTACATTGGGTTTTCTCTGCTGCTAACTATGGGTTCTCATAAAATGGCATTCCTACATTTTACGCGGGTGTCTGCTTACGAAATGCTGGTTTTGATGATGCGGGTTGAAAGAGGTCTATTAATCTGTTGATCAGGGCATTGGGCAAATTCTAAATAGTACTGAAGGAAGTTTACCATCTCTGGAAGCACCTCATTCAGTGCATGACAGGCAAAGAACAGTGCCTGCAAAGGACAGCGATCAGGAACCCTTTATGCTTTGAATCCTGAGACAAGAGGTCTTCCGACCGAACTAATCAGACATGGGTGTGGGAGAGTGTGAACATGTACAGGGGGAGATGAAGATCTCCTTCCAACATCTGCTACCCGTGATCAAAGATAAAGGTAATTATACTTCATTTTCCTTCAACCATGCCTCCTGACTTCTAATTATATATCCATATATTCAGGGATCGGTGATGTTTCGGGTCGAGGCCCTTCTTCAGATGGAGAGTTAGGGGAAAGGGAAATGAGAGATAGAGACAATGATGCAGAGGGATGTAGAACAAATAAATGAAAGATATGCAATAATGTAACAATGATGAAGGAAACAGGGGTCATTGTTAGCTGTGGGCTAGGTGAGACGGAGTTACAGACAATAACTATATATCCATATACCTGTGTTCAGGGCTTATTTTTGAATTGAAGCTTCTTTGTTAGTCTTCGATAAATATATTATTGTGTGTTAGTTTTGCATAAAGATGTATGTTTGCTCCATCTGAAATCCAGCGGAGGTATTGAAGACCTTACAAAGGTGTGCACTGCAGATCTCAGCACCCTACATCATGCATATTTGTACAAGTCTACAGGTGCACTTTCTTCAAAGTTGGCGAGATTAAATCTATTTCTATAAAGCAAAACAACAGTGGGCTGCTGTTGGTTTTCTCAATGGCCATGCTTATGGCAAGGGTTGAAGGCAGAGCTAGGACTGGAGTGCAATTGTCTATTTTGTCAGACTGACTGTATCAGTCAAAATGGTTTACTCAAGGAAAATGGTCTCACTATAACTATTGCTTTCATGTCACTTGCATTCATGATTGATCAACTACTTCCTTTTCTATCTTCTTCTCTCCGTGCTCTTACTCTCTACATACCACCACCAAGCCCTTATCTTTGATCCTTTTGACTCCTTTTCATCTCTAGTTCACCCATCTGACAACAAAGTACCCTCACCTGTATTCACCTATCACTCTCCAGCCTTGTCCTGCTCCCACTTCTCTTCCAGCTTTCTCCCCACCTTCTACAATCGGTCTGAAGAAGAGCCCCGAACCTAAACGTCACCTAACCATGTCCTCCAGAGATGCTGCCCGACCCGCCGAGTTACTCCAGAACTTTGTGTTTTCCTTTGTTACTTGTTCATCGTTTTCCTTTGATAGCTAAGATTCTTTGTGGCCCTGAACTCTCATTGATCCATATTTGAATAACTCCCACAGATCATTTGTGGACATATCCACAAATAGCTGCTCCAAATTTACTTGTGCAAGAAGAGACTGAAGAAGGGTCTCGACTCCTAAACATCACCCATTCCTTCTCTCCAGAGACGCTGCTTATCCCACTGAGTTACTCCAGCTTTTTGTGTCTGTATTCGGTATAAACCAGCATCCTTCCTACACACCCTATCTTATCAATTTGAAATCATCTTTTTCCAATTCTGGAATTTAATCTCTAATCTATCCTTGTCTTTCTCCAATAACAATGTTGAAATTCACAGTAATAATCACTGTCTCTAAAATGCTCGTTCCCTGACATTCCAACCATTTGCTCAGGTACATTCTGTAAGATTAGATCAAGTATTGTCCCTTCTTCAGTGGGATTACCGAGGTATTCAATGAAAAAGCTCTACTGGACACATTTATAAAATTTCATCTCCTTTAAGCCTTTCTCACTAAGGCTAATTGTGACATTATGTTCAACACCAAGAATGGGAGGTCATGTTGCAGTTGTATAAGACATTGGTGAGATCGCATTCAGAATATTGTGTTCTGTTCTGGGCACCATGTTATAGGAAAGATATGGTCAAGCTTAAAAGGTTCTGAAAGGATTTACAAGGATGTGTCAGTGTTACAGTGAATAAAGGGGAATATGGAGACATGAGGGAGGAACTGGCCAAAGTTGACTGGAAAGATACCCTAGCAGGGATAACAGTGGAACAACAATGGCAGGTATTTCTGGGAATAATACAGAAGGAGCAGGATCAGTTCATTCCAAAGAGGAAGAAAGATTCCAAGGGGAGTAAGGGGCGACCGTGGTTGACAAGGGACGTCAGGGACAGTATAAAAATAAAAGAGAAGAAGTACAACGTAGCAAAGATTAGCAAGAAGCAGGAGGATTGGGTAATGTTTAAAGAGCAACAGAAGATAATTAAAAAGGCAATACGGGGAGAAAATATGAGGTACGAAGGTAAGCTAGCCAAGAATATAAAGGAGGATAGTAAAAGCTTTAGGTATGTGAAGAGGAAAAAATTAGTTAAGACCAAAGTTGGACCCTTGTAGACAGAAAAAGGTGAATTTATTATGGGGAACAAGGAAATGGCAGATGAGTTGAACAGGTACTTTGTATCAGTCTTCACTAAGGAGGACACAAACAATCTTCCTGATATACTAGTGGCCAGAGGATCCGGGTGATGGAGGAACTGAAGGAAATCCACATTAGGCAGGAAATGGTGTTGGGTAGACTGATGGGACTGAAGGCTGATAAATTCCCAGGGCCTGATGGTCCGCATCCCAGGGTACTTAAGGAAGTGGCTCTTGAAATTGTGGACGCATTGGTGATAATTTTCCAATGTTAAGGGACAGAAGTTTAGGGGGAACATTAGGGGGAACATTAGGGGGAACTTCTTTACTCAGAGAGTGGTAGCTGTGTGGAATGAGCTTCCAGTGGAAGTGGTGGAGGCAGGTTCGATGTTATCCTTTAAAAATAGATTGGATGGGTATATGGACGGGAAAGGAATGGAGGGTTATGGTCTCAGTGCAGGTAGATGGGACTAGGGGGAAGTGTTTATTTTTAATTTTTAAAAAAATTAAAAAAAATGTTCGGCACGGACTTGAAGGGCCGAGATGGCCTGTTTCCGTGCTGTTATGGTTATATGGTTATATGGTTATATGGTTCTATAGATTTAGGATCAGTTCCTGTGGATTGGAGGGTAGCTAATGTTATCCCACTTTTTAAGAAAGGTGGGGAAAAGAAAACAGGGAATTATTGGCCAGGTAGCCTGACATCGGTGGTGGGGAAGATGCTGGAGTCAATTATAAAAGATGAAATAGCAGCACATTTGGATAGCAATAACAGGATCGGTCCGAGTCAGCATGGATTTATGAAGGGGAACTCATGCTTGACTAATCTTCTGGAATTCTTTGAGGATGTAACTAGGAAAATGGACAAGGGATAGCCAGTGGCTGTAGTGTACCTGAACTTTCAGAAAGCATTTGATAAGGTCCCACAGAGGAGATTAGTGGGCAAAATTAGGGCACATGGTATTGGGGGTAGAGTGCTGACATGGATAGAAAATTGGTTGGCAGACAGGAAACAAAGAGTAGGGATTAACGGGTCCCTTTCAGAATGGCAGGCAGTGACTAGTGGAGTACCGCAAGGCTCGGTGCTGGGACGGCAGCTATTTACAATATACATCAATGATTTAGATGAAGGGATTCAAAGTAACATTAGCAAATTTGCAGATGACACAAAGCTGGGTGTCAGTGTGAACTGTGAGGAGGCTGCTATGAGAATGCAGGGTGACTTGGACAGGTTGGGGGAGTGGGCAGATGCATGGTAGATGCAGTTTAATGAAAAGATGCAGTTAAACTAAAAATAAAGAGATTTGCATTCACATTTGGAAATGAAGCATTAAGAGTCCATCCCTTTATTTAAGAGGCCGTTCTACTTTTTTTTAATGTTTATTGAATGCCCCTGATACTAGTAGCAGCAAATCATACAGACGTTGACAGTAATTCTCTTTTACTGCTCTTCTTAAAGGTCATGAGCATAAACTGCTCTTTTTATAGAAAGCAAATTTGTGAATGGTCTTATTAGACAGTGTAATTTGCAATTGTTCAGGGGACAATGTAGTCAATGGTTTCATCTCAGTGATCTTTGTCTTTGCAGTTGCTTTCTCCCACTTCATTTGTGGAATGCAGTTGCAGTGGTAGAAGGTTTATAAGGTTATAGGATGAATTATGCTCTTTCCTCCCCATGTCACCACTGCTATCTCTGTCCAGTTTCACTGACAGCCTGGATCAGATCAGGAACTTAGCAACTGGGGAATTGGGAATAAGAAACCAGATCTCATTATTGTGACACAGTGAGCTAATAGATATTAGCAATTGGTTTTTGTTGTCAGGTGTACAGTGAAGAGTGCAATACTTTGGTTTGCGAACTATTCAGGAAAATTATGCCTTCAAACCATGTAGGATTCGAACAGGTAGAACATAAAGAGAAAGGAAACAGAGGGAAGAGCACAGGATTAAAAAAAGAGACAGTGCAGGATTAACACTGCAGGTCAGGCAGCATCTTCAGAGAGCATGGGAAACAAGGAACTGCAGATAGACACAAAAGATGCTGGAGTAACTCATCTGGACAGGCAGAATCACTGGAAAGGAAGGGGTGATTTTTTGGGTTTCAACCCAAAACATCACCAATCCCTTCTCTCCATTGAGTTACTCCAGCATTTTGTGTTATTTTCCTTACAAAATATAGTGTTATAACTACAAAGTGCCTATCACACCAGCTGCAGAGAATTGACTGCAAATGTGCATGTGATGTTTGAGGAGGTTTTCCGTTTTCAATCAAAAATAGGATTGATCATCCTCTTCTTATCAAGTCAGAAGGCAACTGAAGAACAGATCACAAAGTGGGATAAAACTGGTGGTCAGACAGAAACTGATGAGAAGTTGGCTAGAAAGTGAACTGACCCTGGATGGGGTGGGGGGGGGGGGGGGGGGGTTGAGTCAGTAAACAAACTTGCGGCCTCTCAACAGATTCAAACGTTTGGATATGTGACACAGAGAGTCATGGAATCTATGGGGAAGGTTCAATTTGCCATTGATTGTAAAAAATGAAATCATTAGAAAAAAACAGAACATAGACACAAAAAGCTGGAATAACTCAATGGGTCAGACAGCACCTCTGGAGAAAAGGAATAGGTGACATTTCAGGTCGAGACCTGAAGAAGGGCCTCAAGCCAAAAAGTCACCCATTCCTTTTCTCCAGAGACGCTGTCTAACCCGTTGAGTTACTCCAGCTTTGTGTGTCTGTCTTGGGTTTAAACCAGCATCTGCAGTTCCTTCCTACACATTAGAAAAAACAGTCAATATATCTAAAAATGTATAAAAATTGTATGACAGCAGATAAAATTTAGTATTAATAAAAATAAACCATTGCACATTGATTGAAATATATTTCAATGTACGTACTGTATATCATGAGTAAAATCGAATCAATTGTTGAAAGAGACGCTGTGTAATCTTGTACATATCTGTTTGAATGTCCAGTTAGTGTGGCCTAAGGCACATAAAAGCACACATTTTGGGCGGCACGGTGGCTTAGTGGTAAAGCTACTGCCTTACAGAGCCAGAGACCTGGGATCAACCCTAACTACGAGTGCTTGTCTGTACGGAGTTTGTACATTCTCCCCGTGACCTGCGTGCGTTTTCTCAGAGATCTTCATATTTCCCCCCAACACTCCAAAGACGTACAGTTTTGTCGGTCAATTGGCTTGTAATCAATGTAAAGTTGTCCCTAGTGTGGGTAGGATGGTGTTAGTGTGCGGGGATCGTGGGTCGGTGCGGACTCAGTGGGCTGAAGGGCCTGTTTCCGTGCTGTATCTCTAAACTAAAGAGAAAATATTGCACATTGTGTGAAATAATTTTCAAGGTAAGTAAATCATGAGTAAAATCGAACCAATTGTTGAAAGGCGCACTGTGTAACCTTGTACATATTCGTTTGGATGTCCAGATAGTGTGGCTTAAGGCTCATAAAAGCACAAATATATCGTTTAGTGAGGTAATGCTGAGGCTGGCCAGATTTCACTTGGGACACAGTGAACAGTTTAGATGAACGCACTGCAAAAACGTCAGGGAGGGGGAAGAGCAAAAAAAGAATGGTTTCGCAAGGAAAAAGTCAGAAGTGATGAGATTGCCTGATGTCTGGTGATGGGCCATCTTCTTGGACAGCTTGTTGCCTGTGTGGTGAAGATACTCCATCAGTGTTGCTAGAAAAGGAGGTCCAGGGTGTTGACTTGGCAGAATGGAAAGAATGGCAATGCTACTAGTTGAGGTAAGGCGTGGGTTGGAGAGTAATCGCAGATTCAGTGGTATCCATGTATATCGGGACAATATGGGTGCGCAGAGTAACAATGTATGGCATGCTGCATATATCTTCATGTCACTGGTGCAAATGTATTCAAAAGGGCTAACGGAATCAAGGGATATGGGGAAAGAGCAGGAACGGGGTACTGATTTTGGATGATCATATTGCCATAATCATATTGAATGACGGTGCTGGCTCCAAGGGCTAATTCGCCTACTCTTGCACCTATTTCCTATGTTTCTTTTTTTTTTTTTAATTTGTATTTTATTAGAAGTACATTACATTACAACCACATACATTAGTACTTGTCATTTATATCTTCTTACAATTAATGTACTCCATTTATTTTTTACACTAGAAAAGGAAAAGATTGAAAGAAAGAAGAAAGTGAAGGAAAAAGTGGAAGTGTAGGAAATGTGACAACAAAAAAGGACAAAGACCCTATAAGAGCAAAATTAAAACAAAAGAAAAAGAGTTAAGAAATAGACCCTAGGAAAAAAAGAAAGAGAGAAAGAGGAAAAAGAGAGAAACAAATATTTTTATGAGCATTACGCAAAATGGACATACCAACTCTTCAACTATCATCCCCCCTTACCTGACCTCAATTTTTTTTTTTTTTTAAGTACTTTTGCACCTTATGTTTGTAATAATTCTATAAATGCAGACCACGTCAGGTGGAAATGATCTGGTTTACCTGCTAGGAGGAGTCTTATCTCTTCTAGGTGTAATGTTTCAAACATATTTGAAATCCACATATTTAGAAACATAGAAACATAGAAATTAGGTGCAGGAGTAGGCCATTCGGCCCTTCGAGCCTGCACCGCCATTCAATATGATCATGGCTGATCATCCAACTCAGTATCCCGTACCTGCCTTCTCTCCATACCCTCTGATCCCTTTAGCCACAAGGGCCACATCTAGCTCCCTCTTAAATATAGCCAATGAACTGGCCTCGACTACCCTCTGTGCAGAGAGTTCCAGAGATTCACCACTCTCTGTGTGAAAAAAGTTCTTCTCATCTCGGTTTTAAAGGATTTCCCCCTTATCCTCAAGCTGTGACCCCTTGTCCTGGACTTCCCCAACATCGGGAGCAATCTTCGTGCATCTAGCCTGTCCAACCCCTTAAGAATTTTGTAAGTTTCTATAAGATCCCCTCTCAATCTCCTAAATTCTAGAGAGTATAAACCAAGTCTATCCAGTCTTTCTTCATAAGACAGTCGGTATTGGAGCCTTCTTCCAAAATTTTAGAATTAGCTTTTTTCCAGTTATTAACCCATAGTCCATTAGTTTCTTTTGAAACACATTTAATTCTGGACCATCTTCCGTTATACCGAAGATAATCCATTCTGCTTTGGGTATCAGTCTTGTTTTAAATAACTTTGTAAAGATTTCAAAAATTTCATTCCAAAATTTTTGAATTTTTGTACAAGAAACGAATGAGTGCGTTATAGTAGCTTCTTGGGATTGACATTTATCACAAATAGATGATACATTTGGGAAAATTTTATGAATTTTAGTTTTCGAATAATATAATCTATGTAAAATTTTAAATTGTATTAAAGTGTGTCTTACATTAATCGAGCATTTATGCACGTTTAGTAAGTATTCATTCCAACTTTCCTTTGAAATTTTAATAGCTAACTCTTGTTCCCAGTCTCTTCTGATACCCTCCGTAGATGGTATTTGTGCATTTAAGATAATATTATACAAATATGATATTAAGTTTGCTGATTCCGCTTTTATCTGCATTGCCTCGTCCAGTCCTATGTTTCTATGTTTCTAAAATGGTACTGCAGATAGAAGGCCGAGCCTTCGAGATTAAGAACTGCAGCAGATTTAGACCGAGGGAACCAGATGTCAGTTTGCTTCTGGGGAGTCCAAGACCAACTAGTGGCCATTGGCCTCTGTCTAATTCTAGTGCAGGTCTCAACCTTCAATGCTCAGCCTTGTACCTGCAGAACAATTTTGCCTTACCTCAACGAAGGCTAAAGATGAAATGTAGGCAATTGGTGCCAGATGAGGAAGGAGGGGAAGGAGTGAAATGTAAAGCCAGAGGAGGAAATATGGGTGGAAGTGGACTGTGGGGGGGAGGTGAAGAGGAACCATAAAGGGAACCATACAGATGCACCATAGAAAACATTTTATCAGGATGCATCACAGCTTGGTTTGGGAACAGCTCCATCCAAGACCGCAAGCAATTGCAGCGAAATGTAGACACAGCTCAGACCATCACACCAACCAATCTCCCTTTTATTGACCATTTATACCTGACTCTGCCTCAGCAAGGCCAGCATCAAGGACGTCGCACCCTGGTCACTCCCTCTTCTCCCCTTTCTCATCAGGCAAAAGGTATAGAAGTATGATAACGCACACCTCCAGATTCAGGAACAGTTTCTTCCCAGTTGTTATCAGGCAACTGAATCATCCTACCACAACTAGAGAGCAGTGCTGAACTACTATCTTCCTCTTTGGAGACGCTCAGATTATGCTTGATCGGGCTTTGCTGGCTTTACCTTGCACTAAACGTTATTCTTCTATCATGTATTTATACACTCTAAATGGATCGATTGTAATCATGTATTATCTTTCTGCTGGCTGTTTAGCATGGTACCTCGGTACCCGTGACGATAAACTAAACTGAACTGAAGTAAGGTATTGGAGTGGGAGGGGTGAGAAATGGGCAAAAGGCGGAGGGGAAAGGAAGTGGGTGGCAGGGGCTGTGGGAGAAGGTTGTGTGGTCGGTGGTGGGGTAGGGGGTAATGATGGTATGGAACGCAAAACAAAGTGAATGAGAGGAGGGTTGAGGAGTTTACCTAAATTAGGAGAATTCAACATTCATGCAGTTGAGTTATAAGATACCCAAGTGGAATATGAAGTCCTGTCTTTCATTTTCTGATGGCCTTACTCTGGCTGTGGTGAAGGCCTTGGACCAAGCTCCTTTTCCCCCCCTTAGCTGGTACTCATCTCTCTCCAGTTCACCTCTAGTTTAGTTTAGTTTATTGTCACATGTGCCGAGGTACAGTGAAAAGCATTTTGTTGCGTGCTAACCAGTCAGCGGAAAGCCTAGACATCATTACAATTGAGCCATTTACAGTGTATAGATACATGATAATGCAACAAAGTTTAGTGCAAGGTTAAGCCAGTAAAGTCCGATCATAGATAGTCCGAGGGTCACCAATGAGGTTGGTAGTAGTTCAGCATTGCTCTCTGGTTGTGGTAGGATGATTCAGTTGCCTGATAACAGCTGTGAAGAATCTGTCTCTGAATCTGGAGGTGTGCATTTTCACACTTCTGTACCTTTTGCCCGATGGGAGAGGGGTGAAGAGGGAGTGGCCAGTGTGCGACTCATCGTTGATTATGCTGCTGGCCTTGCCGAGGCAATGTGAGGTATAAATGGAGTCAATGGAAGGGAGGTTAGTTTGTGTAATGGTCCATAATTCACTGCAATTTCTTGTGGTCTTGAATGGAGCTGTTCCCAAACCAAGCTGTGATGCATCCTGTTAAAATGCTTTCTATGGTGCATCTGTAGAAGTTGGTGAGGGTTGCCTTGGGCATGCCAAACTTCCTAAGCCTTCAAAGGAAGTAGAGGCGTTGGTGTGCTTTCTTGGCCATTGCTTCAATATGGATGGTCCATGCAAGTGATAGGTAGATTCAAATGTGGGGGAGTTGTGGCAGATGGAGGTTACAATCTTCACCCATCCGCCTCTCCTCTTCACCTGAATCCACCTATCACATGCCAGTTATTGTCCTAACCCTTTACCCCCCACCTCTCTCTCCCAGCCCTCTCTCTCCTGTCTACTCCATCAGCCTGAAGAAAGGGCGCAATCCAAAATGTTACCTGTCCATTTCCCTCCATAGATGCTGCCTGGCCCAATGAGTACCTCCCACACTTTGTTTTTTGCTGAATATTCCAGCACCTGCGGATATTTCCTGTGCTTCCAGTGAATATGTGACTCTCGCGTTTGGAGCTTTAACAATTGCAAGGAACTCAGAACAATCTGTGATTTATAATTTCACGTGCCCGTGTGACACCCGGTGCTCGGCAAAGTCACTGAAGCAATCAATGTGGAAGCACACAGAAAAGCAACATGGGTAGAAGTCAATTGAAACAACAGCTATAATGAATGAAAAATGGCTGTCTGTTCAGCATGCACACCTACTGACAACCGACCCGTGGGAGGCCGGTGCAAGATCGAGTGTCTTGATGAATGTTTTCCACAAGTGCGGTATTAGTTATTATATTTTAAAATGGCTGTTCCTGTTGGCTGGGCTGTTTTTGGCAGTAGCAGTCAATGAATCGCGAGGGAGAGAGGGATAGAGTAAGGTTTTGCAAACAGTAGATGGCGCTGGTACAGACCAACTGTGACCTCAACATGCAGAACCTGAAGTTATGACAAGTTAATTTTTACAATAAAAACAAATGCAAGGTAAAATTATTTGTGAGTTAAGCAGGAAGTAACTGGTTGATCAAAGGTTTTAGGGCAGTGGGTCATCGTAAAATAAATTAGACATGTGTGCACAACTCTGTTCTCCTATGCTACAGAATATTGATGCATTGAACAAAGTAAAAGTAACTAAGTAAGTAAGTACATTTTATTTATATAGCACGTTTAAATCAACTCGCATTGAAACCAAAGTGCTTTACATAGAAGAAATAATTAAGATTCCGTACATCCATAGAATTTTTTTTTTTTTAAGGTCTAAAAGAATAATGTCAGGAATGCTCGGTTGCAATTCCTGGAAAGGAGCAGGCTGTTGCAGGTCAGAAAATTAATGTTCATAAGTTCAAATGACTTTAGTGCTATTCGGCCCAAAGAGTCTGCTCCACCATTCCATCATAGCCGTCTCAACCCCATTTTCCTGCCTTATCCCCGTAATCTTTGACACCCTATATTAATGTGTGTGGGCTGTTTTAGTAGATGGCTCTTATATCCTGGCTGGATTTGAGAGCGTAAAAGTGAGAAGGTGAAGCCACTTGTGAGGGAATATAAATGTGATTGTGCCATAAATATGGAGTTGTCATCAATAAATTCACAAATGAATTTAGGAGGACCATTCAGGGAAGAGTAGAAATATTGCTTTGTGTATATCTTTTCCACAATCCTGTTTGTGAAGCCCTGCAATCATACTCCGCCGCACTGTGGCACCAGAACAGCTCTATCCAAACTCACACATCATGTCCAACACAACTGGGACAAGGTCAACCAACCTTCTTAACCTGTGCTGTAGGAAGGAACTGCAGATGCTAGTTTACACTGAAGATAGACGCAAACTGCTGGAGTAACTCAGCGGGACAGGCAGCATCTCTGGAAAGAAGAAATGGGTGACAGTTCGGGTCGAGACCCTTATTTCAGTCTGAAGTAGGGTATCGACCCGAATCGTCACCCATTTCTTCTATCCACAGATGCTGCCTGTCCCGCTGAGTTACTCCAGCATTCTGTGTCTATCTTCTTAACCTGTGGTTCTCCTCTGGACCATCGCCTGAAATTGTCTGCAGCTGGGGCTGTCAGCCATGACTTGGTTAACAGTACCCTTGACTACACCAACACACTCTCCCTTTACTTGGTCTACCAGCTGCAGACTTTAAATCATCTCCAACTCTTTCCTGCACGGGCAAACTCCTCTCCACGTTCTGTCCATCCATCCCCTTTGTGCTTGCTTCCTTGCCTACATTCCCAGAATAATAGCCTGGAAAACAGAGTATGAAATGAATAGGAACAGTTCAGTCTTTCAAAAAGATTCTCTCAATGTGACCTGCATCAAACTGAATGATTTCTTTTCTGAGAAGGCAGGTGGCATCTTCTGCAAATTGAAAGCAAAATGGTTCCAATCCTAAAATTAACAAAACGATGTCGCTGCATGTTGTCTGTCCGGTGGTCTTTAATCTGACTTCTTATTGCGTGGATAGACACAAAATGCTGGAGTAATTCAGCGGCACAGGCAGCATCTCTGGAGAGAAGGAATGGGTGTCGTTTCGGGTCGAGACCCCTCTTCAGACCAAGAGTCAGGGGAAACGAGAGATTTAGGCGATATGATACAATAAGATAAAATACTATATAACTTTATTTATCCCAGGAGGGGCATTGGTCTGCCAACAGTCATAAAACACAAGATACATGAAACATGAAATTAAGGTGATGTGTGGAAAGCCCAGGATTGGGGATGTGTACAGATTGTGGGTGGGGGGGGGGAGTCAGTCTACCCTACGACAGAATGGGGAGGAGCTGTACAGTTTGATAGCCCCAGGGAAAAAGGATCTCCTGTGGCGTTCTGTGCTGCATCTTGGTGGAACCAGTCTGTTGCTGAAGATGCTCCTCAGGATGATCAGTGTATCAGGGGGGGGGGGGGGGGTGGGGTGAGCTTTAATGTCCAAGATGCTCTGCAGTTTGAGGAGCATCCTCCCCTCCAAGGCCACCTCCTCCAGTGATTCCAACTCCACTCCCAGGATGGAGCCAGCCTTCCTGATGAGCTTGTTAATTCTGTTGGCGTCCACCCTGCTGCCCCAGCACACGACAGGGAAGAAGAAGGCACTGGCCACCACCGATTGATAGAACATCTGCAGCATCTTACTGCAGGCATTGACAGAATGGGGCCTCGTCAGTAAGTACAGACGGCTCTGTTCCTTCTTATACAGGGCCTCAGCATTCCTGGACGTCCAGTTTACGGTCCATGTAAACTCCAAGGTAACGTAAACGGTGATGAAGAGAAATATAAAATAAATGAATGAAAGATATGCAAAAAAGTAACGATAGTAAACGAAGCAGGCCATTGTTAGCTGTTTGCTAGGTGAGAACAAGAAGCTGGAGTGACTTGTGTGGGGGAGGGATGGAGGGAATGCAGGAGTTACTTGAAGTTAGAGAAATCAATATTCATTCTTTGTGCTATGACATCTACGTTGTATTGCAGGTAAGTCTGAGGACTGATTCTAGGGAGGAGTGAGAGATGATCATGTTGAAAGCAACGAGACTTCAAGGAGATTTAATAACATGGGTACTAAGAGGATATTTCTCTTTGCAAGGGGATTGAAAGCTCAGGGGATAGTTATGGAATAAGCACTGGCTTTTAGAAAGAGAGCTTGAGTTTTAAATCTTTGCCATCTCTACCACAGAGCTATAGAGGCTGTCATTGAAAATATTCAAGACAGCTACACGAACTGTGGCTCAATGGTGGAGCCAAGCATTTTAGGTTCAGCGTGGGGGTGGTGTGTCCAAGATAAGATCAGTATGATCGTACTGAGTATGGGGTGAGGCAGCCGGCTTGAGGGACCAAATGGCTTACTCCTGCAACCCCATATCATGTGTTCATAATAATACGTTATTCCTCCACCTTGTTTAGAATAGGTACTGTATATGTCAACCAGTTCCAATGGGAACCTGTGTTCAACACTGGAATTTAAGGAGAGCAGGGGGTTGGAGAAATAAATAGGGTCAGGAGCAGGATGACTATTTTAGATTAGTTTAGAGATACAGCGCGGAAACAGGCCCTTCGGCTCACTGGGTCCGCACCGACCAGGGATCCCCGCACATTAACACTATCCTACACACGCGAGGGACAATTTACATTTATATCAAGCAAATTATCCTTCAATCCTGTACGTCTTTGGAGTGTGGGAGGAAACCGAAGATCTCGGAGCAAACCCACATGGTCACGGGAAGAATGCACAAACTCCGTACAGACAAGAACCCATAATCAGGATCGAACCCGGATCTCTGGCGCTGTAAACGTTGTACGGCAGCAATTCTACCGTTGCGGCACCGTGCTGCCCACAGGAGAAGGCTTTGAATTTTGTCCATGACAGCAAGCAGGGATGAAATGATAGGGAAAGGCATTGGTGATAGAAGCAGTGACCAGCCACATCCATTATTGTTGTTTCTCCAGCTACCCTCAGCAAAGGTATCTTCTTGATAGTTGCATACATGATTCCAGGACATTCAGCTAGCGGCTATGATAGATCGATAATATATTTCCATGCTGTGTAACTTGGTTTGGATAAGCTGATGTTTCCATGGGCTTGCCTGGGGTGGAGATGCGTGGATTGGGAGGTGCCACTGTGAAAGCCGTGCAGGATGGCAGTTGTACAGTTGTGCGTTGTACAGGAAAGCACCAACGCATAGAGTGGACATGAACGTGTTGTTGGTTAGGTAGCCTACTTTATCCTTGGTCAACCTTGCTGAACATTGGCAGAGGGCTATCTGCCGTACAAATGAAGTGTATTCCATTCCACTCCTGACGTGCCACATAGACGGTGGAATAAATTGTGGGGCCAGGAGATGGGGGACGTTACTTTGCTTTTGTAACCAGGGTAAAATCATAAAGTCATATACAGTGTGGCCATTTGGCCCATACCTTCAACACGCGACATCCATACTAGTCCCACCTGCCTGCGTTTGGCCCATATACTTGGCCCATATAGGATATCCCAACCATGAAGCCGTCGTGGGTATAATGAAGTAATCAAGCAATTTATCTGATTGAGCTCTAGGTTCGGACACAGACCTGAACAACAACTTACTGGATCGTGTAGGAAGGAACTGCAGATGTCGGTCTACACCGAAGATAGGCACAAAATGCTGGAGCAACTCAGCAGGATAGGCAGCATCTCCGGTGGGAAGGGATGGGTGATGTTTTGGGTCGAGCCCCTTCTTCGGACTAAGAGTCAGGGGAAAGGGAAACTGGAGATATGGAAGGGTACAAAGAGCATGTAAGGTGAAAAGGACAGATCAAAGCAGACGATGATCCAGAAAATGTAGAATGGTTCATTGGTGGCTGAGGGGAAGGTGACAACGAAGCATACAAAGTAATATTTAATCAGGAGGACTGTGAAACTGGTTGGAGAACTAGGGTGGGGGAGGGATGGAGAGCACGGCAAAGCAAGGGTTACTTGTTAGTTAGAGAAATCAATATTCAAGTTAGAGAAATCAATATTCATACCACAGGGTTGTAAGCTGCCCAAGCAAAATATGAGGTGCTGTTTCTCCAATGTTGTTGGGCCTCACTCTGACAGTGGAGGAGGCCCAGGACAGAAAGGTCAGTGTGGGAATGGGAGGGGTAGTTAAAGTGTTTTGTAATTGGGAGGTCACTTCGGCCTAGGTTGACTGAGCAAAGGTGTTCACCGAAATGACCGCCCAGTCTGCGCTTGGTCTCTTTACTCAATACCCTGACCCATGAAGGCAAACATGCCAGACATCTTGTCCACCATCCTCTCTACCTGTGTCATTTTTCAGGGAACAGAGACTGAAGAAGGGTCTCGACCTGAAAGGTCACCAATTCCTTCTATCCAGAGATGCTGCACTGTCCCGCTGAGTAACTCCAGCAATCTGTGTCTATCTTACCTGTACCACTAGGTCTCTCTGGTCTTCAACACTCCCATATCATATACTGTGTAAATTCTGCCCTGGTTCAACCTACCTCAATTCATCACCTCACACTTGTCAGAATTAAATTCCATCAACTACTTCTTGCCTTGTTTAGTTTAGTTTAGTTTAATTTAGAGATACAGTGCAGAAACAGGCCCTTCAGCTCACTGAGTCCACGCCGACTAGCGATCCCCACACATTGACACTATCTACACACACCACAGACAATTTACACTTATACCAAGCCAATTAACCCACAAACCTGTACGTCTTTAGAGTGTGGGAGAAAACCGAGGATCTCGGAGTAAACCCACGTGGTCACGGGGAGAGCATAAAACTCCATTTGTAAACATAGAGAGCCTTCCTCATTGTCCACTATTGACCAATTTTGGTGTCAACTGCAAATTTACTAACTATGTTTAATTACATTGCTATCCACATTGTTAATTTTGATGGCAAATATCAGTGGACCCAACACAAATCCCCATGGCACACCACTGGTGTCAAGCCTCCTATGCAAAAAACAACCTACCCC
>CM075982.1:34987565-35186537 GCA_038087875.1 Malacoraja senta | reverse complement strand
GGTTCCTATACCATCGTTAGATTTTTGCATATCTTTCATTCATTTGTTCTATTTCTGTCTATATAGCCTCCTATATCTTTCGTTTCTGGTTAGAGAGGAGATTAACGCAGTGGAAAGGAAGGACATTAGCTTGGAGGATGTGGAATCGGTATGGGTAGAGCTACGAAACACTAAGGGGCAGAAAACGCTGGTGGGTGTTGTGAACAGGCCACCTAGCAGTAGTAGTGAAGTTGGGGATGGCATCAAACAGGAAATTAGAAATGCGTGCAACAAAGGCAAAACAGTTATAATGGGTGACTTCAATCTACATATAGATTGGGTGAATCAAATTGGCAGGGGTGCTGAGGAAGAGGATTTCTTGGAATGTATGCGGGATAGTTATCTAAACCAACATGTAGAGGAACCAACGAGAGAGCAGGCTATTCTAGACTGGGTATTGAGTAATGAGGAAGGGTTAGTTAGCAGTCTTGTTGTGCGTGCCGCCTTGGGCAAGAGTGACCATAATATGGTTGAGTTCTTCATTAGGATGGAGAGTGACATTGTTAATTCAGAAACAACGGTTCTGAACTTAAAGAAAGGTAACTTTGAGGGTATGAGACGTGAATTGGCCAAGATTGACTGGCAATTAGTTCTAAAAGGGTTGACGGTGGATATGCAATGGAAGGCATTTAAAGACTGCATGGATGAACTACAAAAATTGTTCATCCCAGTTTGGCAAAAGAATAAATCAGGGAAGGTAGTGCATCCGTGGATAACAAGGGAAATCAGGGATAGTATCAAAGCAAAAGATGATGCGTACAAATTAGCCAGAAAAAGTAGCATACCAGAGGACTGGGAGAAATTCAGAGACCAGCAGAGGATGACAAAGGGCTTAATTAGGAAAGGGAAAATAGATTATGAAAGGAAACTGGCAGGGAACATAAAAACTGACTGCAAAAGTTTTTATAGATATGTGAAGAGAAAGAGATTAGTTAAAACAAATGTAGGTCCCTTGCAGTCAGAAACAGGTGAATTGATCATGGGGAACAAGGATATGGCGGACCAATTGAATAACTTCTTTGGTTCTGTCTTCACTAAGGAAGACATAAATAATCTGCCGGAAATAGCAGGTCAAAGGAGATGGAGGAACTGAGTGAAATCCAGGTTAGTTGGGAAGTGGTGTTGGGTAAATTGAATGGATTAAAGGCTGATAAATCACCAGGGCCAGATAGGCTGCATCCCAGAGTACTTAAGGAAGTAGCTCCAGAAATAGTGGATGCATTAGTGATAATTTTTCAAAACTCTTTAGATTCTGGAGTAGTTCCTGAGGATTGGAGGGTAGCAAACGTAACCCCACTTTTTAAGAAGGGAGGGAGAGAGAAAACAGGGAATTACAGACCAGTTAGTCTAACATCGGTAGTGGGGAAACTGCTAGAGTCAGTTATTAAAGATGGGATAGCAGCACATTTGGAAAGTGGTGAAATCATTGGACAAAGTCAGCATGGATTTACGAAAGGTAAATCGTGTCTGACGAATCTTATAGAATTATTCGAGGATGTAACTAATAGAGTGGATAGGGGAGAACCAGTGGATGTGTTGTATCTGGACTTTCAGAAGGCTTTCGACAAGGTACCACATAAGAGATTAGGATACAAACTTAAATCACACGGTATTGGGGGTTCAGTATTGATGTGGATAGAGAACTGGCTGGCAAACAGGAAGCAAAGAGTAGGAGTATACGGGTCCTTTTCACAATGGCAGGCAGTGACTAGTGGGGTAAATAGCTCACTAGCTATTTACTATTAAATAGTAAATAGCTCACTAGCTATTTACTATTTACAATTTATATTAATGAACTGGATGAGGAAATTGAAAGCAACATCTCCAAGTTTGCGGATGACACTAAGCTGGGGGGCAGTGTTAGGTGTGAGGAGGATGCTAGGAGACTGCAAGGTGACTTGGATAGGTTGGGTAAGTGGGCAAATGTTTGGCAGATGCAGTATAATGTGGATAAATGTGAGGTTATCCACTTTGGTGGCAAAAACGGGAAGGCAGACTATTATTTAAATGGTGGCCGATTAGGAAATGGGGAGATGCAGCGTGACCTGGGTGTCATGGTACACCAGTCATTGAAAGTAGGCATGCAGGTGCAGCAGGCAGTGAAGAAAGCGAATGGTATGTTGGCCTTCATAGCAAGAGGATTTGAGTATAGGAGGAGGGAGGTTCTACTGCAGTTGTACAGGGTCTTGGTGAGACCACACCTGGAGTATTGCGTACAGTTTTGTTCTCCAAATCTGAGGAAGGACATTATAGCCATAGAGGGAGTGCAGAGCAGGTTCACCAGACTGATTCCTGGGATGTCAGGACTTTCATATGAAGAAAGACTGGATAGACTTGGCTTATACTCGCTAGAAATTAGGAGATTGAGAGGGGATCTTATAGAAATGTACAAAATTCTTATGGGGTTGGACAGGCTAGATGCAGGAAGATTGTTCCCGATGTTGGGGAAGTCCAGGACAAGGGGTCACAGCTCTAGGATAAGGGGGAAATCCTTTAAGACCGAGATGAGGAAAAACTTTTTCACACAGACAGTGGTGAATCTCTGGAACTCTCCGCCACAGAGGGTAGTTGAGGCCAGTTCATTGGCTATATTTAAGAGGGAGTTAGATGTGGCCCTTGTGGCTAAGGGGATCAGGGGGTATGGAGAGAAGGCAGGTACGGGATACTGAGTTGGATGATCAGCCATGATTATATTGAATGGCGGTGCAGGTTAGAAGGGCCGAATGGCCTATTCCTGCACCTATTTTCTATGTATCTATGTATCTATGTTTCCCTTTCTCCTGAATCTCATTCTGAAGAATGGTCTCAACTCAAAACATCACCTATTCCTTTACTCCAGAGATGCTGTCTGACCCACTGAGTTATATATATATGTTGGGGACCTGTTGGTCCCCCAACACAATATTCCACCACTCCCCCAATTCAAATATTGGTGGCCAGTGGGTGGGAGGGGGGGGGCTTTCTGGAGCACTAGTATGTGTGTTGAGGGCCGAAGGGACTGGTTTCCAGAGAGCTAGTATGGACATTGTGAGCCGAATGGATTCTTGGACTCACAGTTCACTCACTCACGGCTGGTGAACTCACAGTTCTGTCACTCACGGCTGGTGGACTCACAGTTAACTGACTCATGGTTGGTGGACTCCCAGTTCACTCACTCATGGCTGGTGGACTCACAGTTCACTCACTCACGGCTGGTGGACTCACAGTTTACTCACTCACGGCTGGTGGACTTACAGTTCACTCACTCACGGCTGGTGGACTCACTGTTAAATGACTCATGGCTGGTGGACTCACAATTCACTCACTCATGGCTGGTGGATTCACAGTTCACTCACTCACGGCTGGTGGTCTCACAGTTTACTCACTCACGGCTGGTGGACTCACAGTTCACTCACTCACGGCTGGTGTACTCACAGTTCAGACACTCACGGCTGGTAGACACAGTTCACTCACTCATGGCTACTGGACTCACAGTTCAGTCATTCAAGGATGGTGGACTCACAGTTCACACACTCACGGCTGGTGGACTCACAGTTTAGTCAGTCACGGTTTGTGGACACTGTTCAGTCAATCACAGCTGGTGGACTCACAGTTCAGTCACTCACGGCAGGTGGACACACAGTCCAGTCACTCACGGCTGGTGGACTCACAGTTCAGTCACTCATGGCTGGTGGACTTACAGTTCACTCACTCACGGCTGGTGGACTCACAGTTCAGGCACTCATGGCTGGTGGACTCAGAGTTCACTCATTCACGGCTGCTAGATGCACAGTTCACTCACTCATGGCTGGTGGACTCACAGTTCACTCCCTTACGGATAGTGGACTCACAGTTCACTCATTCACGGCTGGTGGACTCACAGTTCACTCATTCACAGCTGGTGGACTCACAGTTCAGTCACTCACAGCTGCTGGCCACAGTTCACGCACTCGCAGCTGCTAGAATCACAGTTCAGTCACTCACGGCTGGCGGACTCACATTTCATTCACTCCTGGCTGTTGGATTCACAGTTCAGTCACTCACGGCTGATGGACTCACAGTTCAGTCACTCACGGCTGGTGGACTCACGGTTCAGTCACACATGGCTGGTGGACTCACAGTTCACTCTCTCACGGCTGGTAGACTCAAAGTTCAGGCACTCATGGCTGGTGGGCTCAGAGTTCACTCACGGCTGGTGGATTCACTGTTAACTCACTCATGGCTGGTGGATTCACAGTTCAATAACTCACGGATGGTGGACGCACAGATCAGTCACTCACGGCTGGTGGACTCTCAGTTCAGTCACTCACAGCTGGTGGACTCACGGTTCAGTCACTCACGGCTTGTGCACTCACAGTTAAGTCACTCACGGCTGGTGGACTCACAGTTCACTCACTCACGGCTGGTGGACTCACAGTTTACTCACTCACGGCTGGTGGTCTCACAGTTTACTCATTCACGGCTGGTGGACTCACAGTTCACTCACTCACGGCTGATGTACTCACAGTTCAGTCACTCACGGCTGGTGGACACAGTTCACTCACTCACGGCTGCCGGACTCACAGTTCAGTCATTCAAGGCTGGTGGACTCACAGTTCACACACTCACGGCTGGTGGACTCACAGTTCAGTCAGTCACGGTTGGTGGACAGTGTTCAGTCAATCACAGCTGGTGGACTCACAGTTCACTCACTCATGGCTGGTGTACTCACAGTTCAGTCACTCACGGCTGGTGGACTCTCAGTTCAGTCACTCACAGCTGGTGGACTCACGGTTCAGTCACTCACGGCTGGTGTACTCACAGTTCAGTCACTTACGGCTGGTAGACACAGTTCACTCATGGCTGGTGGACTCAGAGTTCACTCATTCACGGCTGCTAGATGCACAGTTCACTCACTCATGGCTGGTGGACTCACAGTTCACTCCCTCACGGATAGTGGACTCACAGTTCAGTCTCCCACGACAGGTGGACTCATAGATTAGTCACTCACGGCTGCTGAACTCACAGTTCAGTCACTCACGGCTGGTGGACTCACAGTTCAGTCACTCACGGCTGGTGGACTCACAGTTCACTCACTCACGGCTGCAGGACACAGTTCACTCACTCACGGCTGCTGGGATCACAGTTCAGTGACTCACGGCTGGCGGACTCACAGTTCACTCAGTCACAACTGGTGGGCTCACAGTTCAATCACTCACGGTTGGTGGATGCAGTTCAGTCAATCATAGCTGGTGGATTAACAGTTCAGTCACTCATGGCAGGTGGACTCACAGTTCAGTCACTCACGGCTGGTGGACACAGTTCACTCTCTCACGGCTGGTAGACTCACAGTTCAGGCATTCATGGCTGGTGGACTCAGAGTTCACTCACTCACGGCTGGTGGATTCACAGTTCACTCACTCATGGCTGGTGGAATAACAGTTCACTCACTCACGAATGGTGGACTCACAGTGCCCTCATTCATGGCTGGTGGACTCACAGTTCACTCATTCACGGCTGGTCGACTCACAGTTCAGTCACTCACGGCTGCTGACCACAGTTCACTCACTCACGGCTAGTGGACCCACAGTTCACTCACTCACGGTTGGTGGACGCAGTTCAGTCAATCATAGCTGGTGGATTAACAGTTGAGTCACTCATGGCAGGTGGACTCACAGTTCAGTCACTCACGGCTGGTGGACTCTCAGTTCAGTCACTCACAGCTGGTGGACTAACGGTTCAGTCACTCACGGCTTGTGCACTCACAGTTAAGTCACTCACGGCTGGTGGACTCACAGTTCAGTCACTCACGGCTGGCGGACTCACATTTCATTCACTCCTGGCTGTTGGATTCACAGTTCAGTCACTCACGGCTGATGGACTCACAGTTCAGTCACTCACGGCTGGTGGACTCACGGTTCAGTCACACATGGCTGGTGGACTCACAGTTCACTCTCTCACGGCTGGTAGACTCAAAGTTCAGGCACTCATGGCTGGTGGGCTCAGAGTTCACTCACGGCTGGTGGATTCACTGTTAACTCACTCATGGCTGGTGGATTCACAGTTCAATAACTCACGGATGGTGGACGCACAGATCAGTCACTCACGGCTGGTGGACTCTCAGTTCAGTCACTCACAGCTGGTGGACTCACGGTTCAGTCACTCACGGCTTGTGCACTCACAGTTAAGTCACTCACGGCTGGTGGACTCACAGTTCACTCACTCACGGCTGGTGGACTCACAGTTTACTCACTCACGGCTGGTGGTCTCACAGTTTACTCATTCACGGCTGGTGGACTCACAGTTCACTCACTCACGGCTGATGTACTCACAGTTCAGTCACTCACGGCTGGTGGACACAGTTCACTCACTCACGGCTGCCGGACTCACAGTTCAGTCATTCAAGGCTGGTGGACTCACAGTTCACACACTCACGGCTGGTGGACTCACAGTTCAGTCAGTCACGGTTGGTGGACAGTGTTCAGTCAATCACAGCTGGTGGACTCACAGTTCACTCACTCATGGCTGGTGTACTCACAGTTCAGTCACTCACGGCTGGTGGACTCTCAGTTCAGTCACTCACAGCTGGTGGACTCACGGTTCAGTCACTCACGGCTGGTGTACTCACAGTTCAGTCACTTACGGCTGGGAGACACAGTTCACTCATGGCTGGTGGACTCAGAGTTCACTCATTCACGGCTGCTAGATGCACAGTTCACTCACTCATGGCTGGTGGACTCACAGTTCACTCCCTCACGGATAGTGGACTCACAGTTCAGTCTCCCACGACAGGTGGACTCATAGATTAGTCACTCACGGCTGCTGAACTCACAGTTCAGTCACTCACGGCTGGTGGACTCACAGTTCAGTCACTCACGGCTGGTGGACTCACAGTTCACTCACTCACGGCTGCAGGACACAGTTCACTCACTCACGGCTGCTGGGATCACAGTTCAGTGACTCACGGCTGGCGGACTCACAGTTCACTCAGTCACAACTGGTGGGCTCACAGTTCAATCACTCACGGTTGGTGGATGCAGTTCAGTCAATCATAGCTGGTGGATTAACAGTTCAGTCACTCATGGCAGGTGGACTCACAGTTCAGTCACTCATGGCTGGTGGACACAGTTCACTCTCTCACGGCTGGTAGACTCACAGTTCAGGCATTCATGGCTGGTGGACTCAGAGTTCACTCACTCACGGCTGGTGGATTCACAGTTCACTCACTCATGGCTGGTGGAATAACAGTTCACTCACTCACGAATGGTGGACTCACAGTGCCCTCATTCATGGCTGGTGGACTCACAGTTCACTCATTCACGGCTGGTCGACTCACAGTTCAGTCACTCACGGCTGCTGACCACAGTTCACTCACTCACGGCTAGTGGACCCACAGTTCACTCACTCACGGTTGGTGGACGCAGTTCAGTCAATCATAGCTGGTGGATTAACAGTTGAGTCACTCATGGCAGGTGGACTCACAGTTCAGTCACTCACGGCTGGTGGACTCTCAGTTCAGTCACTCACAGCTGGTGGACTAACGGTTCAGTCACTCACGGCTTGTGCACTCACAGTTAAGTCACTCACGGCTGGTGGACTCACAGTTCACTCACTCACGGCTGGTGGACTCACAGTTTACTCACTCACGGCTGGTGGACTTACAGTTCATTCACTCAAGGCTGGTGGACTCACTGCTAAATGACTCATGGCTGGTGGACTCACAGTTCACTCACTCACGGCTGGTGGATTCACAGTTCACTCACTCACGGCTGGTGGTCTCACAGTTTACTCATTCACGGCTGGTGGACTCACAGTTCACTCACTCACGGCTGGTGTACTCACAGTTCAGTCACTCACGGCTGGTGGACACAGTTCACTCACTCACGGCTGCTGGACTCACAGTTCAGTCACTCATGGCTGGTGGACTTACAGGTCACTCACTCACGGGTGGTGGACTCTCAGTTCAGTCACTCACAGCTGGTGGACTCACAGTTCAGTCACTCACGGCTTGTGGACTCACAGTTAAGTCACTCACGGCTGGTGGACTCACAGTTCACTCACTCACGGCTGGTGGACTCACCGTTTACTCACTCACGGCTGGTGGACTTACAGTTCACTCACTCACGGCTGGTGGACTCACTGTTAAATGACTCATGGCTGGTGGACTCACAGTTCACTCACTCACGGCTGGTGGATTCACAGTTCACTCACTCACGGCTGGTGGTCTCACAGTTTACTTATTCACGGCTGGTGGACTCACAGTTCACTCACTCATGGCTGGTGTACTCACAGTTCAGTCACTTACGGCTGGTAGACACAGTTCACTCACTCACGGCTGCTGGACTCACAGTTCATTCAGTCACGGTTGGTGGACAGTGTTCAGTCAATCACAGCTGGTGGACTCACAGTTCACTCACTCACGGCTGATGTACTCACATTTCAGTCACTCACGGCTGGTAGACACAGTCCAGTCACTCACGGCTGGTGGACTCACAGTTCAGTCACTCATGGCTGGTGGACTCACAGTTCAGGCACTCATGGCTGGTGGACTCAGAGTTCACTCATTCACGGCTGCTAGATGTACAGTTCACTCACTCATGGCTGGTGGACTCACAGTTCACTCCCTCACGGATAGTGGACTCACAGTTCACTCATTCACGGCTGGTGGACTCACAGTTCACTCATTCACAGCTGGTGGACTCACAGTTCAGTCACTCACAGCTGCTGGCCACAGTTCATGCACTCGCAGCTGCTAGAATCACAGTTCAGTCACTCACGGCTGGCGGACTCACATTTCATTCACTCCTGGCTGTTGGATTCACAGTTCAGTCACTCACGGATGGTGGACTCACAGATCAGTCACTCACGGTTGGTGGACAGTTCAGTCAATCACAGCTGATGGACTCACAGTTCAGTCTCTCATGGCAGGTGGACTCATAGTTTAGTCACTCACGGCTGGTGGACTCACAGTTCAGTCACTCACAGCTGATGGACTCACAGTTCCGTCACTCACGCCTGGTGGACTCATGATTCAGTCACACATGGCTGGTGGACTCACAGTTCACTCAATCACGGCTGGTAGACTCAAAGTTCAGGCACTCATAGCTGGTGGACTCAGAGTTCACTCACGGCTGGTGGATTCACTGTTAACTCACTCATGGCTGGTGGACTAACAGTTCACTCACTCACGGATGGTGGACACAGTTCACTCATTCACGGCTGGTGGACTCACATTTCACTCACACCTGGCTTTTGGATTCACAGTTCAGTACCTCACGGATGGTGGACGCACAGATCAGTCACTCACGGTTGGTGGACACAATTCAGTCAATCACAGCTGGTGGACTCACAGTTCAGTCTCCCACGACAGCTGGACTCATAGATTATTCACTCACGGCTGGTGAACTCACAGTTCAGTCACTCACGGCTGGTGGACTCACAGTTCAGTCACTCACGGCTGGTGGACTCACGGTTCAGTCACTCATGGCTGGTGGACACAGTTCACTCTCTCACGGCTGGTAGACTCACAGTTCAGGCATTCATGGCTGGTGGACTCAGAGTTCACTCACTCACGGCTGGTGGATTCACAGTTCACTCACTCATGGCTAGTGGACTAACAGTTCACTCACTCACGAATGGTGGACTCACAGTGCCCTCATTCATGGCTGGTGGACTCACAGTTCTGTCACTCACGGCTGGTGGACTCACAGTTCACTCACTCACGGCTGCAGGACACAGTTCACTCACTCACGGCTGCTGGGATCACAGTTCAGTGACTCACGGCTGGCGGACTCACAGTTCACTCAGTCACAGCTGGTGGGCTCACAGTTCAATCACTCACGGTTGGTGGATGCAGTTCAGTCAATCATAGCTGGTGGATTGACAGTTCAGTCACTCATGGCAGGTGGACTCACAGTTCAGTCACTCATGGCTGGTGGACTCTCAGTTCAGTCACTCACAGCTGGTGGACTCACGGTTCAGTCACTCACGGCTTGTGGACTCACAGTTCAGTCACTCACGGCTGGTGGACTCACAGTTCAGTCACTCATGGCTGCTGGACTCACAGTTCAGTGACTCACGGCTGGTCGTCTCACAGTTCACACACTCATGGCTGGTGGACTCACAGTTCACTCACTCACGGCTGGTGGACTCACAGTTCAGTCACTCACGGCTGGTGGACTCAGAATTCACTCACTCATGGCTGGTGGATTCACAGTTCACTCACTCATGGCTGGTGGACTAACAGTTCACTCACACACGGATGGTGGACTAACAGTTCACTCATTCACGGCTGGTGGACTCACAGTTCTGTCACTCACGGCTGGTGGACGCACAGTTCACTCACCCACGGTTGCTGGACACAGTTCACTCACTCACGGCTGGTGGAGTAACAGTTCACTCACACACGGATGGTGGACTCACAGTTCACTCACTCACGGCTGGTGGACTCACAGTTCTGTCACTCACGGCTGGTGGACTCACAGTTCACTCACTCACAGCTGCTGGACACAGTTCACTCACTTACGGCTGCTGGGATCACAGTTCAGTGACTCACGGCTGACGGACCCACAGTTCAGTCACTCACGGTTGGTGGACTCACAGTTCAGTCACTCACGGCTGGTGGACTCACAGTTCTGTCATTTACGGCTGGTGGACTCACAGTTCTGTCACTCACGGCTGGTGGACTTACAGTTCAGTCACGCACGGCTGGTGGACTCACAGTTCAGTCACTCATGGCTGGTTGACTCGCAGTTCAGTCACTCATGGCTAGTGGACTCACAGTTCAGTCACTCACGGTTGGTGGACACAGTCCAGTCAATCACAGCTGGTGGACTCACAGTTCAGTCACTAACGGCTGGCGGACTCACAGTTCAGTCACTCATGGCAGGTAGACTCTCAGTTCAGTCACTCACAGCTGGGGGATTCACAGTTCATTCTCTCATGGCTGGTGGACTAACAATTCACTCACTCACAGATGGTGGACTCACATTTCACTCATTCATGGCTGGTGGACACACAGTTCAGTCACTCACGGCTGCTGGCCACAGTTCACTCACTCACGGCTGCTGGAATCACAGTTCAGTCACTCACGGCTGGCGGCCTCACAGTTCACTCACTCACGGATGGTGGACTCACAGTTCAGTCACTCACGGCTGGTGGACTCACAGTTCACACAACCACGGCTGGTGGACTCACAGTTCAATCACTTATGGTTGGTGGACACAGTTCAGTCATTCACAGCTGGTGGACTCACAGTTCAGTAACTCACGGCAGGTGGATTCACAGTTCAGTCACTCATGGCTGGTGGACTCTCAGGTCAGGCACTCACAGCTGGTGGACTCACAGTTCACTCACTCACAGCTGGTGGACTCACAGTTGACTCACTCACGGCTGCTGGAATCACAGATCATGTCACTCACGGCTGGTGGACTCACAGTTCACTCACTCATGGATGGTGGACTCACAGTTCACTTACTCACAGCTGGTGGACTCACAGTTTACTCACTCACGGCTGGTGGACTCACAGTTTACTCACTCACGGCTGGTGGACTCACAGTTCACTCACTCACGGCTGGTGGACTCATCCATCACACACGCACACACACCCCCTCCATCACACACACACCCTCCATCACACACGCGCACACCTTCCATCACACACACCCTCCATCACACACACACCCTCCATCTCTCTCACACACACACACACACACACACACACACACACACACACACACACACACACACACACACACACACACACACACACACACACACACACAGACACACGCACGCACGCACGCACGCACGCACGCACGCACGCACGCACGCACGCGCGCGCGCGCGCGCACGCACACACACACACACACACACACACACACACACACACACACACACACACACACACACACACACACACACACACACACACACACACACACACACACACACACACACACACACACACACACACACACACACACACACACACACACACACACACACACACACACACACACACACACACACCCTCCATCTCACACACACACCCTCCATCACACACACACACACACACACACACATCCAGGACATATGACAGTAAAAGTCTCTTGACTATACTCACGCCCAACTTTTGGACTGAGCACAACCTCTGAACTGAACGTTCCTTCCGGATTGAGCGCGACTTCCGGACTCAGCACGGCTGATTGGCTCACAGTTCACTCCTCACAGCTGATGGGCTCATAGTTCAGTCACTCACGGCTGATGGGTAGGATAGAACTTGTGTATGGGTGATTGCTGGTTGCATGGACTCGGTTGGCTGAAGGGGCTGTTTCCACACTGTATCTCTAAAACAAAATATCACCAGTCAATTAAGTTTCATTTGACTGATTGATTGAAAGATCCAGCATGAAAATTAATAGATCCAGCATAGGTGCTAAGGCCCACTGAGTGCACAATGACAATCAGTCATCACATAAAATGTACTTTGATAGCACTAATTATTTACATGAAGCTTTTCCCAGAATATTTTACTGAAACGGGGTTAAATGTGTGTTGCACTAATTTCTTCCCTCCCCCACCTTTCCACTGACATTCCTTCCTCCAGCTTCACAATTTGTAACTCTTCAATACTTTCGTCTCACACCTCCTGTCTTTTCATCTCTGGCATTTGTCCAACCATCTGCCTATCAAAACCCTCCCTTCATCTGTATCCACCTTTTACTTGCTAGGCTTTGTCCTGCCCCTCCTCTCTTCCATCTCTCTTACCCCCCCCCCATCCCCACCCCCTCCGCACCTGCCTCGATCAGTCTGAAGTCAGGTGCTGACCCAAAACATTGCCTATCCATGTTCTCCAGGGCTGCTGCCTGACTCGTTGAGTTACTCCAGCAAATTGTGCCTATTTTTCTTTAAAAAAGGCATGAACTGATTTATACCAAACTAAGTAACTTGGTGATGCAGTCAAAGGTGTGAGGAACCAGGGAGGCAGAATCTAGTGTGATTCAAATTTCAAGACATACTGTACCTCTGTGAGGTTTGACTATGAGCGCCACAAAATTACAGCCATTTTTGCCAGTAATTGGCTTTTCCATCTAAATTTGCAGGGATCAATAGCAGTCAGTGGAAGAAGTTCAACACTGCTGACATGTGCGCGAATGTGAATTACACTCCAGACAGATATATAATTTTACTAACAGTTAACGGTCCTGTCTTAACTTATTGCAGCTCTGATGAATTCAGATTAGGAACAAAAAAGGTTACGCATATTTAACGACAAAAGAACATCAGAAAATCTGTAGATCATTCAGTCTATCACAACATCATCATTCAATGAATCTCTAAACAAAGTCATACAGTTGTGCAGCAGAGAACGTGGCCCTTCGGCCCACCATGTCCATGCTAACCTTTTTGCCCATCTACACAAATTCCATTAATCTGCATTAAGTGTATTTATAGAGTCTTGCCTACTTAAATGTCTGTTAAATGCTTCTTAAATGTAGTGATTACATCTGAGTCCAGCACCTCCTCTGCAACGTATTCCAGATATCAAGCTTTCACAGTGTAAAAAAACATAGGTTTCTGGCCCCTTTGAAACACGTTCCTCTCACCTTAATCCTGGTGTATCACCTCTTGTTTTTCATACCCTAACCATGGGAAATGATTTTAGACCATCTACACACGTGCCCCTCATAAACTTATAAACTTTTATTGTTAGTTCCTCAGTCCCCTTCATTCCAGGGAAAAAAATCCAATCTATCCAATCTCTCCACATAATTAATCTCCAATCCAGGCAATATGCCGATCTGTAGACACAAAAAGCTGGAGTAACTCAGCGGGACAGGCAGCATCTCTGCATCTCAGAGATGCTGCCTGTCCGGCTGAGATAGTCCAGATTTTTTGTGTCTATCTTCGGTTTAAACCAGCATCCGCAGTACCTTCCTACACAATATGCTGATCAATTTCCTCTGCACTTTCTCCAATGCACTCACATCCTTCCTATACTGTGAGGACCAGAACTGCATTCAATAATCCAAGTGTGTAGGAAGGAACTGCAGGAAGGAACTGAAGGAAGGTCAGCTCACTCCCCTGACATCAGTCTGAAGATGGGTTTTGACCTGAAACATCACCCATTCCTTCTCTCCAGAGGTGCTGCCTGTCCCGCTGAGGTACTCCAGCATTTTGTGTCTATCATCAATACTCCAAGTGCAGCTATGTGTTTTTTTTCAAATTATACTAGACTAAGTGGGACTCGTTGGGTCCCATGTTCACACTGGAGGGCTGGTCCCCCAATGCAATTTTGCACCTCTCCACCAATTCCAATATTGATGGCCAGTAGCGGGGGGGGGGGGGGGGCTTTCTGGAGCGCTAGTATGGGTATTGTGGGCTGAAGGGACTGGTTTCCAGAGGGCTTGTATGGACATTGTGGGCCAAATGGATTCTTGAGAGCACAGTCCCTCAAGCCTGATGTGCTGGCAGCTCACTCACGGCCGGTGGGCTAGCAGTTGACTCATGGCTATTCTTTGAAATTCCATTTCAAGCAGGGTGCAAGGCCACCAAATTCAAATGCAATTTCCGACCATTTCAAGCAGGGTGCAAGGCCACCAAATTCAAGTGCAGTTTCTTACCACTTCAAGCAGGGTGCAAGGCCACCAAATTCAAGTGCAATTTCATGCCACTTCAAGCAGGGTGCAAGGCCACCAAATTCTAGTGCAGTTTCATGCCACTTCAAGCAGGGTGCAAGGCCACGTAATTCAAGTGCAGTTTCATACCACTTCCACCAGGGTGCAAGACAACCAAATTGAAGTGCAGTTTCATACCATTTCAAGCAGGGTGCAAGGCCACCAAATTCAAGTGCAGTTTCATACCATTTCATGCAGGGTGCAAGGCCACCAAATTCAAATGCAGTTTCATACCATTTCAAGCAGGGTGCAAGGCCACCACATTCAAGTGCAGTTTCATACCATTTCATGCAGGGTGCAAGGCCACCACATTCAAATGCAGTTTCATACCATTTCAAGCAGGGTGAAACCACCATAAAACCACACAAAACACAACATAAAAACCACACTCACTGTTCAGTAGACATTCAGTGTGTTCAGTTGATTCACAGCTCAAACAGTCATGACATCTCCCTCCCCCATCTTGCAGAGACTGAGCCACACCCACACTTCCGCGTTTCATAATCCCTCCCCTCTCCCACCAGAAGGGGCGCGGCCTTCATGGCGTGATTGTCAAGAGAGAGATTCTCAACATTTTTTTAAACACTAATAACACTTTTATTTTTCATTGATGGGAAGAATCCACTGCACCTGATGAGCGGAGGGGGACTGAGTAAGATGGCCAAAAATCAGAGCCATAAGTAGTAGCGTTTTTTCTAAAATCAATATACAGTGCAAACAGGAAGTTGTCAAGTTTCCACCAACAACCATTTGCAGTGAGGCAGTTCAAAGCAATCCCCCCAGCAACAACCATTTGCAGTGCAGCAGTTCAAAGCAACCACATTTTTATTTTCAAACCACATTAAGGGCACTCACAATTGGGTAGACATGTGTTCATTGTTATTCACCGCTCAGAGAGATGTGAACCTCTCGTTTCCTCCATCTTGCAGGGACTGAGTGGGGCACAACACTTCCGGGTTTTATAATCCCTCCCCTCTCCCACCAGCAGGGGCAGCAGAGAGAATCTCAACATTTTTTAAACATTAATAACACTTTTATATTTCATCGATGGGAAAAATCCTCTTGTCCCGCATAGCGGAGGGGGACTCTGAGTATTCTGTTTGGGTAGCCTACAATCCTCAACCTCACCTCTCACTACTAGCTCTCTCCTCTCTACACCATCAATCTGAAGAGGGCATGTATTTCAAGAGGGCTTGTACACTGAAACAGGGATGTAATGCTGAGGCTGTATAAGGTGCTGGAAAGGCCACATTTGGAATATTGTGAGCAATTTTGGACACCATATCTGAGGAAAGATGTGCTGGCTCTGGAGAGGGTCCAGAGGAAGTTTACAAGAATGGTCCCAGGAATGAGTAGGTTAACCTATGATGAGTGTTTGTCGGCACTGGGTCTGTACTTGCTGGAGTTTAGAAATATGAGGGGTGAACCTCATCGAGACATACAGAATAGTGAAAGGCTTGGATAGAGTGGATGGGGAGAGGATGTTTCCACTAGTGGGAGAGTCTAGGACTAGAGGTCATAGCCTCAGAATTAAAGGACGTTCTTTTAGGAAGGAGATGACGAGAAATTTCTTTAGTGAGAGTGTGGTGAATCTGTGGAATTCTTTGCCACAGAAAGCTGTGGAGCCCAAGTCAGTGGATATTTTTAAGGCAGATAGATAGATTTTTGATTAGTATGGGTGTCAGAGGTGATGGGGAGGCAGGAGAAGGGGGTTAGATAGATCAGCCATGATTGAATGGCTGAGTAGACTTGATGGGCCAAATGGCCTAATTCTACTCCTTTCACTTACGACCTTATGACCTTAAGGATCCTAACCCGAAACGTTGTCTGTCCACTTCCCTCCGCAGATGCTGCCTGACCCACTGAATTCCTGCAGCAGTTTGTTTTTTCCAGTATAAAAGTATAAAACCTTGACCAGTTCTTCCTCTCCTCAGGTTAAACTTAGAAATTACTGTATAAAACAGGAAGAGATGTCACCTCCTACTGTCAGCATGGATGAAGTGGAAGTTAAAATACGTAGTTTGTCCAAGAGCTTGAAATTGTGGAATTCGAATCAAATTTACTTCAGATTTTGAACATAGATACATAGAAACATAGAAACATAGAAAATAGGTGCAGGAGGAGGCCATTTGGCCCTTCGAGCCAGCACCGCCATTCATTGTGATCATGGCTGATCGTCCCCTATCAATAAACCGTGCCTGCCTTCTCCCCATATCCCTTAACTCCACTAGCCCCTAGAGCTCTATCTAACTCTCTCTTAAATCCATCCAGTGACTTGGCCTCCACTGCCCTCTGTGGCAGGGAATTCCATAAATTCACAACTCTCTGGGCGAAAAAGTTTTTTCTCACCTCAGTCTTAAATGACCTTCCCTTTATTCTAAGACTGTGGCCCCTGGTTCTGGACCATTAGGAACATTTTTCCTACATCTAGCTTGTCCAGTCCTTTTATAATTTTATATGTTTCTATAAGATTCCGCCTCATCCTTCTAAACTCCAGTGAATACAAGCCTAGTCTTTTCAATCTTTCCTCATATGACAGTCCCGCCATCCCGGGGATCAATCTCGTGAACCTACGCTGCACTGCATCGATCACAAGGATGTCCTCCCTCAAATTAGGAGACCAAAACTGTACACAATACTCCAGATGTGGTCTCACCAGAGCCCTATACAACATCTTTGTTGTCACTAAAAATAAAATAGAAAAACAAACATGGAAAGTCTTGCAGCACAGTTTGAGTCGAGGGAATCTCGTTTGAATTCATGTGTCTGAAATAAATGTAGCAGTAGAGCAAAATTTGAAAGGTTATCAAATGCCATTTTCTGCTACGTTACTTGTCAATAGAATCGCAACAGAGCAACTGGGGCCATATCCTTGTTTATTTTTGAGTGGCTAAATAGACACAAGTGAAGGTTTTTTCTGTGATGATTCACGTGGAGGTCCACACTCTGCCAACTGAGGATTGATTGAGTGACACACACTGGAGGCACAAAGACTGCAGATGGTGGGACTCTGCAGGTCAGTCTTCACCTTCCTCTCTTGGCACATTCCAGTATCTCCAGCCTTTTGTTATCTCCACTGATCACCTCCCAGTCTGAAGAAGTGTCTCGACCCGAAACGTCACCTATTCCTTCGCTCCATAGATGCTGCCTCACCCGCTGAGTTTCTCCAGCATTTTTGTCTACCTTTGATTTTTCCACCATCTGCAGTTCTTTCTTAAACACCTCCCAGCCTCTGTCGCTGTCTCCACTCTTCTCTACACCCACCTGCCTCCATTTGCCCATCAACCTCACCGATCACTTGAAAACCCCATGACCAACAGGTTCAAGAACAGTTTCCTCCCAGCAAGTATCAGTTTCCACAACCATAGCTGCTTCCTCAGTTTGTGGCATGGATTGAATACTCAATGTACAGGTAAATTGCCTTCTAAGCAAGAAATAAATCCTCAACACTCTTTTCAGAACTGTGTGACAGTTTTGCACTGTTAGGTAGAATGGAGCGTGCTGCGCTTTCAGCATTTGTCCAACTCACTGAAATCCTTAACATCTTTTATTGAAACACACAGCAAATTTTGTAATCTGAAACAGAAGTACAGATCTATATGCAGTTAAACTGTGGAGGAAGGAACAGCAGATGCTGGAATAAACCGAAGATAAACACAAAATGTTGGAGTAACTCAGCATAACAGGCTGCATCTCTGGAGAGAAGGGATGGGTGACGTTACCCGTTCCTTCTCCCCAGAGATGCTGCCTGTTCCTCTGAGTTACTCCAGCATTTTGTGTCTATCTGCTATAGGTACTATAGTTTGTTGTCCCTGATCATATACTCTACACCTTGTAAACCAATCTGGGCAGGATAAAACTCAGCAAAGTTTATTAATGCCATAAATAAAATTAAATGTAAACGTTGTTAATACTTTAACATGTTACATGAAATATACTAACAATGAATGCACCTCATTCCGGCAATCACTCGAAGGAGAGCCCCTGTGGCCAGAACCCTGAAAGTGTTTGTTTATCATTGAATAGTACATTGAATGGATTATTTTGAACAACTACTCAGCCTGAAGCAAGCTTTTCTGTTGTTATATAGCCTCCATTCTGTTTATCTGCTGCTGGACGTTCATTATAGAACATTTTGAAGTTCATCAATTAGCATAACAAATGCTTTGATTTATTATTTGTTAATCACTCAATTTTGCCCTTCCACACCATTTTGCAAGTTGTCACATTAACTACTGGCACGATGGCGCAGCAGTAGTGTTGCTGTCTTATAGTGTTTACAGCGCCAGAGACCACAGTTCGATCCCGACTACTGGTGCTGTCTGTATGGAGTTTGTACGTTCTCCCCGTGACCTGTGTGGGTTTTCACCGAGATCTTCGGTTTCCTCCCACACTCCGAAGATGTACAGGTTTGTAAGTTAATTGGCTTGGTATGAATGTAAAATTTGTCCCTTGTATGGGTAGGGCAGTGTTAATGTGCGGGGGTCGCTGGTCGGTGCAGAGTCGGTGGGCCAAAGGGCCTGTTTCCGCGATGCATCTCAAAACTAAACTAAAATAGTAAGATTAAACGAGAACTTACCAGTTTGAAGTTTGATCTTTATTTAATGAGGAGTTACGTTGGTGATTACGTGAAGAAGACCCGTCAGGGCGCATGCGCGTCAATCTTCAAAGCAGCGGTATGAAATCACAGACAACACCATAATTGAAGTAACATATTAAGATGATCAACATGAGAACTACCATTATGACCTTTTTTCTATGAGAGAGGGTTGGGCGTGGCGGGCACGTAATCACCAACGTAACTCCTCATCAAATAAAGATCAAACTTCAAACTGGTAACTTCTCGTTTAATCTTACTATTTTACTTCGGAGTCACGTGAGTGACTACGTGAAGATTTTAAAGCTCTGTGATTTTTATGCCGCAGATCAAAATCCCGGCTTCTCACTGCATCGACTGACTCTGAGTATCATCAATAATGCTGTAAACATGACATTGCATATCATGCAAAACCAAAACAGTTTTATTTTTGGTCATAAAACAACCAATACACCCTCTTAATGTAGGGGCAACAAACGAAACAGAATTAAACAGTATTGAAAACAGACTTTAAACAATAGCAACAGCACTCAATATTGAGTTGGCAAACAGCCCTCCATCGGCAATCGGCCGATGGTAGTATTGCTGAAACACAAGTTCATTTTTCCAACCTGCGGCTTTTAATATATGGTCGATGGGAACGTCCATCGCCCTGGCCGCGGATGTTGCTACTGCGCTAGTGGAATGAGATGAAAACACATAAATGTTAATTCCTGCCTGAACCAAGTCTTGCTTTAACCACCTTGAGATAGTCTGAACTGCCACTCTTTTATGTTGGCTTTTGTAACTGACAAATAATCCTGTTTCTTCTTGTCATAAAGCCCTTGTGGCTTCTATGTAATGTAACAAATGTGTCCTTACACATAAACATGGAGCTGTAGGATATGCTGAGAACACAATCTTAAATCCTGTCACACCTGGCCTGCTTTGTTTGAGCAGGTCATAAATATAAAACAGAACATTCTCTGTATTCACTTCCATTCTATCTAACTGAAGTTTTGCAAAGTCTGCACTCTCTGTACTGACACCAATGCCATTAGCATAGCCAATTTCATGGTTAATTTTAACAAAGTTATAGACGTGACAGGGACCCAATGACGAAGTATGTTAAGAACAACGCTTACATCGCAGATTACCATATACCTAGGCTTAGGCGGTTTGGAATTAAAGATTCCTTTCATCAACCTAGATATGAGAGGGTGAGAACCTATGCTTTGTGTCCGTGTACCTATTACAAGATATGCCGACAAAGCACTTCTAGCTGTATTGATAGCAGTATAGCTAAGACCCTCATCATAATAAAGTGTAGATAAAACTCTAACACATTTTCAATAACTACAGTATCATATTGAATATTCTTTTGAACACCATATTGTTCCCATTTTTTTACATAAGTCATATACTGATTTTGAGTACTCTTCCCCAGGCTGCAGTGAGTATATCCACCGTTGGCCTAGAAAGTCCTCGACCAATGTAAGGCATTCTTAAAAACCTGCAAATTAACAGATCAATACGATCACATAACGGATGAACTTAACGCGTTACTGGATGGTCCAGCAAATTCCTACTGTTTGGAATCAGCAAAAGGAGGTTGGATCGCTATCTGTAACATCAGAGGGAACCATGGTTGAATCGGGCAATTTGGTATCACTAAAACCCCTGAAGCGGCATCCTGCTTGATTTTCTCAAACACCGAGCTATGAGGCAGAATGGTGGGAAAATGTACACAAACATATCATCCCAATTTAGTGAAAAAGCATCAATTGCCACTGCCCCTGGATCTGGTGCCCATGAAACATATTTTGGCCTGCCATATAGAAGTACTATGTTCTTGAACACATCCTGGTTCAACATCCACTCTGTATTATCACGGAATTTTCGTGAGCTGCCATCTGGTACTACATTAAGTTTCCCTGGCAGATAGATAGCTCCAATCCAAATATCCATACTCCAGGTCCAATTTTATTTGCCAACCTGTCACATGATAACGATTTGATTCCACCCATGTGATTCATATAAGCAACTGCTGTAGTGTTGTCTATTTGGCACTGCACATGCAAACTAGTTTTGTTAGTGCCATAAGCCTTGAGTCCATAAAATACTCTTGGTTAATTACACATGTTTGCAGAAGCAATGTCCATCTGTCTCCACAGCTGGATCTTGTATCAGTAGCACCCCACTAATGTATCCTCAGTGCTTGTTCCTTTGAATTTGTAATTGTAGATAATAAAGTGGCCACTATTGAACTGCTGGAAATGCTGCCAGCAATTTCCCCAGCAGACTCGTCACCTGGCTAATTGAACGCTGTGTGTCAGCAATTAACTTGTTACAGCTCTTAATTAGCTCTACCCTTTTTTTGCCTGGGCAAGGTCACAATCATGTTGATTAAGTCTATTGTGAACCCAACTAGTCAATTTGTGTCACAGGTATTAATTTAGATTTCTCTGGATAGCTTATGAAGTCCAATTTTAAAAAAAGTGGTTTTTACCAACTGCCGCTGATGCTTCAGCTGTTTCCTTTGATTGTCCTACAATCAAGATATTATCTAGTAAAGCCATGAGCACCTGCCCTTGTCTTCTCATCATGCCTAGAATAGGTTTTAACAACTTTGTAATTACTCTAGGAGCTGAAGACAAACGATTAGGCAGTGCATTGTATTGCCATAATTGCCCCATCCAGCTGAATTTTAAATCTTCTATCCTGCAAATGAACAGACTCTGAATCCGGATCTTTAAGATCTCCTCAAACGTTTCCATCTTAAAATGTCTATACCGTACAAAAAGGTTTAAGACTATTCAGGTCCAGTATTATTCTGCATCCGCCATCCTTTTTTGGTCTGGGAAAGATATTGGACACAAACTGATGGCTTTGGTAAACTGCGTTAGCTATTGCACCTTTATTACATAAGCTTGCAAGTTCCACCTGAACTTCCAATTGTTCAGTGATACTGAAGTCAAACTCCTTTTTTGGAACATGTTGCATGGGTAAATCAGAATTTGCATTAAGCTTTATTCGAAACCCTTCAATAACCTTCAGTATAAACATATCTGAAGTAAACATTTAATTGTATCCCATTAGATCTGTCTACATGAGAACCAGACCCACTTACATCCTTACCACCTGGCATTCTTCCCCGGCCTCGAGCTGGATATCTCACTTTCCCTGCCGCTGCTACAGCCGAACGCCAACTGCGCTGCATCGTAGCTGGACTCGTCCCTTGCCCGGACCAGTCTCCTCGCTTATAGGGATACTTCCTCCAGCTCCTTCACCTGCTTTGCGAAATCCTCGCCAAACAGCTGTGCCGGTTGCACTGTGCCAGGCTGGCAGAGTGAAGCATATTTAGGGTTGATGGTTGGTCTAAACGCAGTCTTGCGGAGGCAGTTGATCTCAAAGTGGGCACTCCACAATAGCGCCACACCTTTTGTTGTAATTTCATCATGGCCTCTCCATCCACCATCCTGGCAAAGCTCGTTATGCCAGATGCCAGCAACTTTAAAAATATGCTGGAGCTTCACCTCCTCCTGGGCACTCATTTGTATGCCCATCTTGCCCCAAATCTTCCTGTTCCCAACAGGACCTATTAACAGGCCGCAGTTTATTGGGGCTTCATGCTTCCTTACTGTCTCATCCATTGTCAGCTCCTGTAGCTGATGTGAGACTTGGTAATTTATGCTGGTGGCAAGTTCCTCACCCAGAGGCTCACCAGCGTCCGACGACATGGCAAACCGTGCTGCACACGGTGTCAGCTCTGGCCGCTGCATGCCCTCCCTTTGGAAGTCCTCGTCGGACTCAGGGTCAGAGCGTATCTGCCCTTCTGCACTCACCTCTTCCAAAGAGGGTGCTTTCAAGCAGGCCTCTACTAGGCACTGCCGGCGGAGCCTTCCCGACGGCCTCCCGCCCACACAACTCCTCCTGGAGTGTGGCTTTGTGAAGCAGGCCTCTCCTAGGCACTGCCGGCGGAGCCTTCCCTACGGCCTCCCGCCTGCACAACTCCTCCTGGAGTGTGGCTTTTGAAGCAGGCCTCTCCTAGGCACTGCCGGTGGAGCCGTCCCCACGGCCTCCCGCCTGCACAACTCCTCCTGGAGTGTGACTTTGTGGAGCAGCCCCTGTATGCGCTGCTCCATTTGGATAACCGCTGGGGCACAGTATCCTGTCCCCGACGGGACTCTCCTGGCCCGACTCTGCGGGGTCAATGGCCCTGACAGACTTGGCTTATGCCTACCGCCCTACTGGCGTTGGCTGTGTACCCGGCTGGGCGCTTTGCCAAGTCTGTCGCCGCACCGCTACCGGCTTGCGACTCCCCAGAGGTGACAGGCTGCCTTTCAGAGACTGCGGTCCCGCAGCTCTCTCTCTCCTTGTCCGTAGCAGGCCTGCACCTTGATGATTTTTTACTTGTTCCTGCATTGTTGGGGAAAAATACAGCAACAAACTTCTACTTTTTTCTAACTTCTCCAAAGTCTCCCCGACTTTGGTGGAGCTGTAACTACTCACCTGCAGGAGGAGCTCCGTCTTCCTGCTGCCGGGCACCAATGCGTCAGACGTAATGAAGCGCATGCGCGCTGACGGGTCTTGTTCACGTGACTCCGAAGTAAAACCTTAACTTTTTACAATACAAAAAACAAAGCCTGAAGCAGCCTTGCCCATTGATATACTGTATGGGCTCCAATCTGTTTATCTGCTGCTGGAAGTCCATTATAGAAAACGTTGATGTTCATCCATTAGAATAAGAAATGCTTTGATAGGGCAAAGTCCGTTTTTCAGTGAACAGGAAGGTTGTTGAATGGGCTTTTGCTCAGGTGTCCGCTCTAATGCATCACTTTCAAAAACTGTGCGAGATATCCTATCTAGGCACCAACCTTGTTACTACCATGGATATAAAGGGGGATAAGGGCAATAAGGAGGGCTTTTTCTGGTTGGCTGCCAGTGCCCGCTGGGCTCGGGGCTGGGGCCGCTACTCTTCACGTTGTATATTCATGATTTGGACGAGGGGATTGAAGGTTTTGCCGCCAAGTTTGCAGATTATACAAAAATAGGTGGAAGGGCAGGTAGTGTAGATAAAGCAGGAACTCTGCAGAAGGACTTGGACAGGTTGGGAGAGTGGGATGAGAAGTGGCAGATGGAATAGATTGTAGCAATGTGTGGAATCATGCATTTTGGTAGTAGGAATAAAGGTGTAGACTATTTACTAAATGGGGAGGGAATCCTGAAACCGGAGGTGCAAAGGGAGTTGGAAGTGTTGGTGCAGGATTGCCAAAGTCCTAGGAATGATCCCGGGAATGAGTGAGTTAACATATGATGAGCATTTGACGGCACGGGGCCTGTACTCGTTGGAGTTCAAAATAATTTAGGGGGGACCTCATTGAAACATACTGAATAATGAAAGGCTTGGACAGAGTGGATGTGGAGAGGATGTTTCCACCAGTGGGAGAGACTAGGACTAGAGGTCATAGCCTCAGAATGAAAGGATGTTCCTCTAGGAAGGACATGAGGAGGAATTTCTTTAGTCAGAGGGTAGTGAATCTGTGGATTTTTTTGCCGCAGACAGCTGTGGAAGCTGCCAATGGATATTTTTAAGGCAGGAATAGATAGATTCTTGAGTAGTACGGGTGTCAGAGATGATGGGAAAAAGGGGGTTAGGAGGGAGAGATAGATCAGCCATGATTGAATGGCAGAATAGACTTGATTGGCTGAATAGCCTAATTCTGCTCCTATCACTTATGACATGACTTTACGTAGCAAACTGCAGGGGTTTGGAGAAAAATACACGATGTTCGAAATCCTCATGAGCCTGATATATGCTTACATAAACAGGTTCTTCAGCGTTTCCTCTCAGCTGGCTGCCTGTATGAAGAAGGCTCTCCACCCGTAACGTCATCCATACCTTCACTCCAGAGATGCTGCCTGTCCCGCTGAGTTATTCCAGCATTTTGTGTGTATCTTCTTTGCCTGTTTTGAAAGCTCATTACATAACCCCATGGTTACTCACTGTAAGCTGGAAATTTTGGCCACTGTAGAAGTCACTTTGATTCACCACAGGTTAAGAGACCACTTGTAGTAGACTGAACACATCCAGAAGATCTTTAAGGATTGCAGTTGGTTATGAGTGGCACAAGGCTAGTTTTATTGCCCATCACCATAGATCCTATTGCATGTGGTGATAAGAGTTTCCTGTGAGAACCCTTAGTACATCTGGTGATAGCGCGCGTGAGGCTAATTTGTGATGTGAGGCATAATTCCAAACAATAAATGAAGTGTGATAAGCACTTATACTAATTAAACATTAATCCTCTTTTATTTTCTCCCAACTTTCTTATAAACACCCTCCGATTCTGTCACTGACCTAAATACATTAGGAGTCGGCATGGCGGCGCAGCGGCAGAGTTGCTGCCTTAAACCCCTGTCCCATTGTACGAGTTCATTCCAAGAGTTCTCCCGAGTTTGTCCTGATTCAAACTCGGAGATTTACGGTAATGGCCACTCGTCGGTACTCGGGGCTCTCGTGGACATTTTTCATCATGTTGAAAAATCTTCACTAGTCTTCCTGTGCTTACCTGCCGTTAGCAGGTCTTCCCGAGTACCTTCAGTTAGCGCTAATGCGGAGTATAATGTTATAGTAGAGCGATTATTCCTACTTTCTTTTTCTTTCTTTTCTAGGGTCTACTTTCTTACTTTACTTCCTTCTCTAACTTCTTTTGTGAGGGGCTTTCTTTTCCCAACACTCTCTTGCACTTCACGACTCTTGCGCACTTTCTTTACTTTCTTTACTTCTATCTTTTTCTTAAAGCTCAAAAAAATGAAGCGGTACAAAAAATGTATTAAGATATATGTGTTGTGTATTACTGTAATTTATCGTACTTCTAATAAAAATAATATTAAAAAAAAAAAGAAAAAAAAAAGAGATGTCCCCAAGCTCCGATGTACCCGCTACGTTCATTCTCCGTGCTTACCACGAGTTTGATTTTCCTTAAACTCGGGAGAACTCTTGGAATGAATTCGTACTGTGGGACAGGGCTATTACAGCGCCGGAGACACAAGTTCCATCCTGACTGCGGGTGCTGTCTGTACGGAGTTTGTACGTTCTTCCCGTGACCTGTGTGGGTTTTCTTCGGGAGCTCCGGTTTTCTCCCACACTCCAAAGATGTACAGGTTTGTCGGTAAATTGACGTGGTAAAATTGTAAATTGACCCTAGTGTGCAGGGTAGTGCTAATGTGCGTGGATCGCTGGTTGGCGCAGACTCGGTGGGCCGAAGGGCCTGTTTCCGCGCTGTATCTCTAAACTAAATTAAACTAAACATGGAAGATTTTACAGTGGCCAATCAACCTATCAACTTGCACACATTTAGGATGTTGGGGGAAACCAAAATACCCAGAGGAAACACTAATGGTCACTGAGATAGGAAGTAAATTCCACACAGATAGGACTGGAGATTCTGCTCCTGTCACTTATGAACTTATGAACTCATGCATCAAATGAGGAGGATCAAGATTCAAGAGTGTTTATTTGTCTTATGTACTGACATCAGCAGCTTAACAAGCCTGTAACTGTAATACACACAGATAAATATGATAAACAAAATCAAATTCATGAAATTATAATCAAAATACTCGTGCAAATTAAACCTTCTGTAGTACAAGCAAACATGCAGTCCAGACATGTTCATAGTTGCTGAGGTTATGGACGCTGCAGTGGGATTACGTGTGGCATGGTAGCGCAGCTGGTAAAGCTGCTGCCTCACAGTGCCAGAGACCCGGGTTCCATCCTGACCTTTGGTACTGTTCGTGTGGAATTTACACCTTCTCCCTGCGATGTGAGTTTTCTCCGGATGCATAGAACTAGTGTAAATGAGGGATCAATAATTGGCCTGGGGATGGTGAGCTGAAGGGTCTGGTTCTATGCTGTATCTCTAAACTAGGGCAGCACCGTGGCACAGTGGTAAAGCTGCTGCCTTACAGCACCAAAGACCCGGTCTGATCCACACTACGGGTGCTTGTCTATACGTAATTTGTGCGTTCTCCCCGTGACTTGCGTGGGTTTTCTCCGAGATCTTTGGTTTCCTCCCACACTCCAATGATCCACAGGTTTGTAGATTAATTGGCTTGGTATAATTGTACAAATTGTCCTTAGTGTGCGGGGATCACTGGTCAGTGAGGACTCGATGGGCCGAAGGGCCTGTTTCCATGCTGTGTCTCTAAAATGAAACTAAACTAAAACTAAACAAAATTAAACTAATCTAAACTAAATCTACATCATCGTCCAAATCTCTTGTTTGTCATTCCCGTGACTTTCAGTCTGAAGAAGTGTCTCGACCCGAAATGTCACCCATTCCTTTTCTCCAAAGATGCTGCCTGTCCCGCTGACTTACTCCAGCATTTTGTGTCTATCTTCGGTTTAAATCAGCATCTGCATATCCTTCCAAAGCTAAAGTAATGTTGTGTGGTGTTTAACAGCCTGATGGTTTCTGGGAAGAAGCTATTCTTGCTTGTCATGGTTCTCAGGCTCCTGTACCTTCTTCACGATGGTAGGGGTGAAATGAGCATCGGAGTGTAGTGGGTGTTTGATGATGGTGGCTGCCTTTTTGAGGCAGTGCTTCCTGTACATTCCTTTGGTAGTGGGGAGGTGATGGACCATTGCTTGCACCGTGCCCATGGGTTTCAAAGGAATGCACAAAATTGGAGGGAAAATACACCTTTTTTCAAAAGACATTTTGAACTATTTTCAAACTATTTTCGACTATGTACAAAAGACTGCATCTCTGGAGAAAAGGAATAGGTGACGTTTCGTCCAGGTCGAGACCCGAGTCTGAAGAAGTCGTGATCCGCAACATCACCTATTCCTTATCTCCAGTGATGCTGCCCGACCCGTTGAGTTACTCCAGCTTTGTGTGTCTATCTTCGGTTTGCCCATTGTGTATGAATTGCTGTAAGGTGCCATGAAATCTATTTCTCTTTGTAATTAAATGCAACTAGAAGGATTTCTGGTGTAACAGGTCCAGTGTGTGATTTGGGGTCAGAATATCCATTCTTTTCAAATCAAATCAAATCAAATACATTTATTGTCATTGCACAACAACGGTACAACGATATTTCATTGCATCTCCTTCAGTGGTATACATAGAAGACACGGGATAAAAGATTAAAAGAACAAAAACACAAACAACCATTGACTCTCATATACTGGCAAGATCAGTAAATTAAATTAATAAAATAAAATTAATAAATAGACAATAGAAATATAAAATAATATTGCGCATTATATTACCCCACGCATAGTGTTGTGTTGCCAGCAGTGTTATCTATTTGAGTTTAGTTCTTTAATGGCACGTGGGTAGAAACTGTTAATTAGTCTACAAGTGCGGGCCTACAGAGACCTGTCTCGCCTCCCAGAGGGCAGTAGAGTGAAAAGGTGGTTGGCAGGGTGTGGTGTGTCCTGTTTGATGTTTGTGGCCCGGCGTAAACATCGGGCCCTGTAAATCAAGTTCAAGTTCAAGTTCAAGTGAGTTTATTGTCATGTGTCCCTGATAGGACAATGAAATTCTTGCTTTGCTTCAGCACAACAGAACATAGTAGGCATTGACTACAAGGCATTCTATAAATATATACACAATTGTCAATATATTGATCAAGTGCAAATAACAGTTAATTGGCTAATAAAGTTCAGTGTTTTGTCCGAGCCAGGTTTAATAGCCTGATGGCTGTGGGGAAGTAGCTATTCCTGAACCTGGCCGTTGCAGTCTTCAGGCTCCTGTACCTTCTACCTGAAGGTAGTAGGGAGATGAGTGTGTGGCCAGGATGGTGTGGGTCCTTGATGATACTGCAGCCTTTTTGAGGCAGCGACTGCGATAGATCCCCTCGATGGAAGGGAGGTCAGAGCCGATGATGGACTGGGCAGTGTTTACTACTTTATGTAGTCTTTTCCTCTCCAGGGCGCTCAAGTTGCCAAACCATGCCACGATGCAACCGGTCAGCATGCTCTCTACTGTACTATGTCATCCAGGGAGGGTAGCTGAGCGTTTGTGATGCTCTGTGCTGTTTTAATAACTCACTGTAGTGCCTTCCTTTCAGCCACAGTGCAGCTAGCAAACCACACCAGGATGCCATAGGAGAGTGTTAAAGAAGGAACTGCAGATGCTGGAAAATCGAAGGTACACAAAAATGCTGGAGAAACTCAGCGGGTGCAGCAGCATCTATGGAGCAAAGGAAATAGGCAACGTTTCGGGCCAAAACCCTTCTTCAGACTGATGTGACTGTGGTGTTGTTGATGGTGAGTGGGGGGGGGGGAGGAGGGGAGGGGGGGTTCTACTAAAGTCTACAATCAATTCCACCGTCTTAAGAGCCTTGAATCCAGGTTGTTGCGATGGCACCAGGACGCCAGCTGTGTCACTTCCTGTCTGTAGCCAGATTCCTTCCCATCCTGGATCAGTCCAATCAGGGTCGTGTCATCCGCAAACTTGAGAAGCTTGACAGAGGTGTCTGTGGAGGTGCAGTCATTGGTGTAGAGAGAGTAAAGGAGAGGGGAGAGTAAGCAGCCTTGCGGTGCTCCTGTGATGAGGATCTGCGGGTCTGAGATGTACTTTCCCAGCCTCACATCCTGTCTGTCTGGAAGTTGGTGATCCACTGACAGAGGGGTTCAGGCACAGTCAACTGGGAGAGTTTGGAGTGTAGTAGCTCTGGCACAATGGTGTTGAATCTACCTATCTATACTTAACTACAACTCTTATCTTGTCCTCTTCCGGTTTGCATTGTTTTTACATTTGTGTATAAACGGTACCCGATAGCGCTACGATTTGTCACCACCTTAGTTGGCATTCTCCTGTGCTTCAAGCGCACCAAGTTTTGTTCAGATCGGTGGAATATTACAAAAGTTATGAAGGTTTTTAATTCTCTCCTGTCATTCGCCAGGACTGCGACGCCCCTTCCGGCACCCGTTGTCAATCACCGGTGGCGAGGAGAATAAAACTGAAAAGAGAGAGAGAGAGAGAGAGAGAACCGCCCGAGAACCACTGAGCCCGGCCGGGAGCCACTGAGTGCTGCCGGAGCCGGGAGGCAGCAATAGGCAGGGGTAGGCCACGGCGGCGCTCCCCAACGGCCCCAGACAGGCCCCGTCTGAAGCCGTCCCCGCCCCCGGATACAGGACGCTCCCGTCGGGGACCCGCCTGAAACCGTCCCCTCCCCAGCTGCAGGATGCTCCCCGCCTGAAGCAGGTGCGGAGCGGCAGCGTTAGGCCATGGCAGCGCTCCCCCCCCCCCAAACCGGCCCCCGACAGGCCCTGCGTTAAGCCGTCCCTCTCTCCCAGCTCCAAGACACTCGAGCCTCCGCCCTCCCTCCTCCCGCCCCGCCTGAAGCCGTCCCCTCCCCAGCTGCAGGATGCTCCCCGCCTGAAGCCGGTGCGGAGCGGCGGCGTCAGGCCACGTCAACGATAGGCCACAGCAGCGGCAGCGGCAGGTCACGGCAGCGCTCCCCGCATCGGCCCCTGACAGACCCCATCTGAAGCCATCCCCCTCCTCCGGCTGCAGGACGCTCTCCGCTTGAAGCAGTGCTCGCCGGCCCGCGCCTGAAGCCATCCCTGTCCCCAGCTGCAGGACGCTTCTCGTTCCCCACCGGACCCCACCTGAAGCCTTCCCCCTCCCCCTGCTGCAGGATGCTTCCCACACCCTCCCCACTGACAACCGACAGCCGCCCCGACAGCCCCCGCTTGAAGCTGTCCCCCTCCCCCGGCTGCAGGGCACTCCCTGGCCCCCGACAGCCCCCGCCTGAAGCCGTCCCCCTCCCATGGCTATAGGATGCTCCGCACCCCCGCCTGAAACCGTCGCCATCCCCCGGTTACAGAACGTTCCCGCTGGCCCCCGCCTCAAGCCGTTCCCAGCTGCAGGACACTTCCCCCCACCACCCACCACCTGAAGCCATCCCCGTCCCTGGCTAAAGAAAGCTCCCGCCAGCCCCTGCCTGAAGCCATCCCCATCCCCAGCTGCAGGACGCTCCCCCACCCCCCCCCCTCTTGAAGCTGTCCCCGTCCCCCAGTTTGGCCCACAACACCCGTACTAGCCCTCCAGAAAGCTCCCTCCCCGGGCTACAGGACGCTCCCTCCACCCGCCTGAAGCTGTCCTCCTCCCACGGCTGCAGGACGTTCAACTTCCCCCATCCCCCCAACCACCGGTCCCAGCCTGAAGCCGTCCCCTCGCCCGGCTACAGGATATTTCCGCCGGCCCCCACCTGAAACCGTCCCCCTCCCCCAGCTACAGACACTCCTGTCAGTCCCCACCTGAAGCCATCCTCGTCTCCAGCTGCAGGATGCCCCCCCCCCCCACCCACCTGCCCCCGTCAGAAGCCGTCCCCGTCCAAAGCTGCACAATGCTCCCCATCAGTCCCCGCCTGAAGTCGATGGGAATGCCAGCGGTAGCCCACGACAGCGATCGGCAGCGGCAGGGGTCGGAAGCAGTAGGCAGTGGTTGGCCATGGCAATGGTAGGCCAAGGCAGCACTCCACCCCCACTTCCTCCCGACAGGCCCCATCTGAAGCCGTCCCTTCCCCGGCTACAGAACACTCCCGCTTCTCCCGCCTGAGGTTGTGCGCATACCCTGATTACAGAATGCTCCCGGCCTCACCCGCCTGAAGCCGTCTCCCACCCCTGGCTGCAGGAAGCTCCACGCCCACCCCCACTTGAAGCCGCCCCCTTCACCCGGCTGCAGAAAGCTCCCCCCCCCCACCCTACCAGCACCCACCTGAAGCCGTCCATCCCCAGCTGCAGGATGCTCCCCACTGGTCCCCACCTGAAGCCCACCTGAAGCCACGGCAGCGACAGGCCATGGCCACGGCAGCAGTAGGCCTCAACAGCAGTAGGCCACAACAGCGATAGGGTGCGGCAGCAGCAGCAGTAGGGCACGGCATTGGCAGGCCACATCAACGGCAGACCAGGTCAGCGGCAGCGGTAGACCACGGCAGCCTTCCCGCACCCCCACCGGCCCCCAACAGCCCCCGCCTGAAACCATCCCCCTCCCCTCTGCAGGAAGCTCCCCGCCAACAGTCCTCGCCTGAAGCTGTCCCATCCCAGCTGCAGGATGTTCCCCACCGGTCCCCGCCTGAAGCCGGAGGAGAGCGCCCGTGGCAGTGGTAGGCAGCGGCAGGGGTAGGCCACGGCAGTGTTCCCCTCCCCACCGGCCCCCGACTGGCCCGCCTGAAGCCGTGTCCTTCCCCCAGCTGCAGGACGCATAAGGGTCGCAACAAGGAAGAATGCACTGAATAAATCGTATCTTTAACCATATAGAATGGAATATAAAATATAGAATAATAGAAGAGATAGATAGAAATGGATAGATAGATAGATATAGATATAGATTGAAGATAGATAGATATAGATAGATAGATATAGATATAGATTGAAGATAGATAGAGATATTGATTGAAGATAGATAGATATAATAAATAATAATAATTCATTTTATTTGCTGGCGCCTTTCTAGACACCCAAGGACACCTTACAGGACATAAAATCACAAAAAACACCAAGGTTTCAAGGACACCCCACAGAGACCAACAAATAAGAAACACACAATCGGAATAAAACAAATTAAAAAGACACCACAATACACAAATCAAGGACAGAACTCATTCCAAAAGCACAAAAAGAAAATCAGAAACACAATTTGAGGAGAGAGCAGCGGCAGCCAAACCGCGCCAGCGTTCACTCTCCCCTCCGACCGCCATCTTGAACACAGATCAACAAAGACACAGCACACAAATATCATCCCCCCACAATGACCACCACTGTGGGGGGAGGCACAATGTCCAGTCCCCAACCCCAGTTCACCCAAAGTCAGGCCCAATGAGGCCTCCGCCATTGCCTCCACGGAGGCCCGATGTTCCTGGCCGTTCTCACCGGGTGATGCCGCCCCGGCGTCGTGAGAGTCCTCACAGTGGCTGGGCCACCCGGAACGGCCGCTTCCATTGCCGTAGACCACAGCTTCCGAAGCCGACAAGGCCACGCCGGTTTGGAGCTCCCAGGCTCCCGATGTTAAAGTCGGCGCCGCCCGCTCCGCTCCGCAGACCCGCAGCCCGGAGGTGTTGAGCTCGGCGGTCACAGCTCGCCGGAGCTCCAGCGCGTCGATCAAGCGCGGCGACCCAGGCAAGGCAACGCCCGCTCCGCTCCACGATAGCGCTCCAGCACTGTGCCGCCACCGAAGCTGAAGGTGCTGGGCGGTCCCCGCCAGGAAACCCCGCTCCACGCCCGCTGGTAGGCCACGAGGACGGGTCGACGGGGCAGCCCGGAGAAAAAGCTGCCTCACCGACCAGGTAGGGACCTAGAAATAAGGTTACCCCCTTGCCCCTACATTAAAAGTCAAGTTCTCCTACAGACAGCACACAAGACTAACTAAAACTTCAAAAAAAAGTGAAATAAACAGACGGCTGCTGGTTAGCTGGTTAGCAGCCGTTCACCAAGATGGCTCCTCCTCCTATCTCTATGGATAGATAGAGATAGATAGATAGATAGATAGATAGATAGATAGATAGATAGATAGATAGATAGATAGATAGATAGATAGATAGATAGATAGATAGATAGAATAGATAGATAGATGGATTACAATGGTAATATTTTTAGTTTAGTGTACAGATACAGCGCAGAAACAGGCTCTTCAGATCACCAAGTCCATGCCGACCAGCGATCCCCATACGCTAGCACTATCCTACACACCAGGGACAATTTAGAATCCTTACTGAAGCCAATTACACAAACCTGCACATCTTTGGAGTGTGGGAGGAAACCGGAGATCCCGGAGAAAACCTGCACGGTCATAGGGAGAAGGTACAAACACCGCACTGACGGCACACATAGTCAGGATCAAACCCGGGTCTCCTGCGCTGTAAGGCAGCAACTCTACCACTGCTCCACCGCGTAACCCCGACGCTATTCCCATTTCCTCCTCCCCCAACATTCCCATCAACTGTTCCAGATTCTACCACTCACCAACAATTTACAGTGCCCAATTAGCCTGCTGAACTGCAGATGCTGGTTTAAACTGAAGACAGACATAGGTGACGTTTCGGTCGGGTCGAGGCCCTTTTTCAGACAACACCAAGCAGACTTACTGAACTGTTTGTCCTTGGAGCGTGGGATGCACATGGAGCACTTGGAGAAACCTGGAGTTGCAGGGAGAATGTGCAAACTCCACAGGTCAGGAGTGTTCCTGCCTGAAGAAGGTTCTCGACCTGAAATGTCACCCATTCCTTCTCTCCAGAGAGGCTGCCTGTCCCGCTGAGTTACTCCAGCATTTTGTGTCTATCTTTGATCCTGTGACTGGAGCTGTGAGGTGGCAGCTTTACGAGCTTCGATGCTATGCTGCCCAATGTCTTCCTCCATTGCCTCCTCAGGCACACATAGAAACATAGAAAATAGGTGCAGGAGTAGGCCATTCGGCCCCTTGAGCCAGCACTGTCATTCAATATGATCATGGCTGATCATCCAAAATCAGTACCCCGTTTCTCCCCATATCCCCTGATTCCTTTAGCCCTATGAGCTATATCTAACTCATGAAAACATCAAAGGGTGTAATTAAAGCATCTCAGTAAAATGGCAACATCCCCACTGCTTCTTGGAAGCACAGGCCCATGCCCATTCAAAGTGGAGATTGGGCGTTCAGACTGGCACGGAGAACCATGCTTGGGGGACACCCCACGAAAATTGCAACCAATCTGTCTGGAGTAGGGGCAGTAGAGGGAAATGGATGGTGACTGAGGTAAAATGCAACAGTGGAATAACATCATCTGCCTCGACAGGCTCGGGTGCATCTGTACCCATAGTCACCATTGCAGACACCAGACCAGCCTTCCTGAGAGTGAACCCACAGAAAGCGACTGGTCCAGGTGAGGTTCCTGGCCTTGCCATCAGAGACAATGCCGGCAAGAGTATTCACAGGCAGAGAGTAGTGAACGCAGCCCGGACCATCAAACTAACCAGCCTCCAACCACTCCCCCACCCTCCCTCGATTCCATCTTTACCTCATGGTTCCTCGGAAATCAGCCAACATCAACAAGGACCATACACACCCCAGTCATTCTCTTTTCTCCCCCCTCCTGATGGGCAGAAGATAACAAATCTTGAAAGCAGATACCGCCAGATTCAAGAACGGCTTTTTTCCCGCTGTTATCAAACTTTTGAAAGGACCTCGCATATGCTAAGGATGAATTCTTAATCTTCCGACCTGCATTCCTTGCAGCCCTTGTGCTTTTCTTATCTGCACTTTCTATGAGGCTGTAGCACATTGTTCTGCACTGATTACTTTCATTTTTGCATGACCCGATATACTCATTCATAGTATGATTTAAAGATAGACACAAAATGCTGGAGTAACTCAGCGGGACAGGCAGCATCTCTGGAGAGAAGGAATGAATGGCGTTTCGGGTCGAGATGTCTTCTTCTGAAGAAGGGTCTCGACCCGAAATGTCACCCATTCCTTCTCTCTAGAGATGATGCCAATAGACAATAGACAATATTCACATACGCCTGTCCTGCTGAGTTACAGCATTTTTGTGACTATCTTTGATTTCAACCAGCATCTGCAGTTCCTTCATACACATGGTATGAATTATCTGGATGACACACAAAACTAGTATCTCCTAGACGTGATGACACTAAACCGATATCAAGTGTCGAAACTGTGAGATACAAAGCTCTTTGGTGGATGTCCACATCATCCAATCATCCATTTGTGGAGATGCTCTGTTTCCCTCTTCACAGATGCTGCCTGCCCCGCTGAGGGTCTCCATCAGTTTGTATTATCACCTCAGATTGCCCGCATCCGAAGTTGTTTGCTTTTTGAAACTTTTGCACAATGACGTTCTATGTCATAAGACGCAGGATCTCAGTTGCAATGCTCTTTGCCTTTGTGTTGTCCTTGTGCTCCTGGTTGTCGCAGGAATCCTACAATCCAATAACCACTTGCAGTTTTATAAATTACCTGACTGATGTTCATTTGGGCAGAGAAATAGGAAGGTTGTTTCTGTTCAAACTCAGCCTAATCCATGGAGGGATTTTTCTATTCTCTCTTTCATTTACCCCATTCAAACTGTTTGGCCTGTGAAGATGGAACAAGTCCAAAATGGCTTCAGTCGGGGTGGCGGATATTAAAAAAACAATTGTTGCTTGTGTTCGGTGTGCAGTCATTTCCCTCGGAGCCGGCTGACAATGAATACTTAAAAGACAAGGGATTAGGACTGACGAGGTTTTAATGCACAGTGAGGGGAGACAGGATGAGAACTGCCATTAAACAAACGTAGTGCATGAATGATCAACCATGCACACATAGGGATGAAGGAGCAGCTGATAATCTTTCAGCAAGTGATCATTTTTAATTTGATAAAGGATTGCATCGATGTGAAATTACGAAGAATAAAGAAATTGCTTTTTTTCCCTCTCTTCACATTTTGTGAAGTAAAATCCTTCACAAGTAAAATCCTTCAAATAAACACCATGAAACCTTTGTGTATGAAGGAATCACGGGTGCTGGTTTACACCAAAGATATTCACAAAATGCTGGAGTAACACAGTGGGACAGGCAGCATCTCTGGAGAGGAATGGGTAACGTTTCAGGTCAAGACCCTTCCACAGACTGCATATTTAAAAAAAATTTTTGTATGTCGGGGTTGCTGCAGAGTGAGCGGAGGGCTGTACGTTCAGAGGGGGTTAGGTTAGAGTAGGTGAGGAGAGAGGAAAAGTTGAGACGATTGATGTCACGCCGGCAGTTAGAAATGAAGAGGTCTAGAGAGGGTAGAAGGACATTACACCACTAGTCATCGATGGGGACTGTGTGGAGAGGGTGGCGGATTTCCGCTTCCTGGGAATCCACATTGAGGAGGACCTGACTTGGAGCGTGAACACCTCTGCGCTGCTGAAAAAGGTCCAGCAGAGACTGTACTTCCAGAGGGTGCTCAGGAAGAACAACATCACCCAGAGACTGCTGCTATCCTTTTATCGGTGCTCAATAAAGAGCATCTTAACATACTGTGTATGCGTGTGGTACACCAGCTGCACAGCGGCTAAGAGGAAAGCGCTCCAGAGGGCTATTGACAACGCCCAGAAGATTATCGGCTGCCCTCTCCTCACCTTGGAGGACCGACACAGTTCCCACTGTCTCATAAAATCCCAGAAGATCATAAAGGACATTTTCCACCCCGGTCACTCCCTGTTTGAACTGCTGCCGTCAGGCAGACGGTACAGATCAATGAGGACAAGGACAAACAGACTCAAAAACAGTTTTTATCCCACAGCAATAACTACACTCAATGTAGCCACCAAATGAGTACAGGTGTGCTACACACCAAAGGGACTGTGAAATCGGCAGAAGAATGTGTTTTTTTCTCATGTTATTTATTTTAGTTGTGAATGGTGCACTGACTGGTTGGCATTTCTAGTTTCGTTGTACATGTTTACATGTTATAATGACAATAAAGTATTCAGCATCATCATCATCATCATCATCAGGAAGGCTGGCTGCATCCTGGGGGTAGAGTTGGATTCATGGGAGGTAGTCTTGGAGGGGAGGATGCTCCTCAAACTCAGCAGCATCTTGGAAAATACAGCTCACCCCCTCCATGACACACTGGTCAACCTGAGGAGTACTTTCAGGGACAGACTGGTTCCACCAAGATGCAGCACAGAACGCCACAGGAGATCCTTCTTCCCTGTGGCTATCAAACTGTACAACTCCTCCTCCTTATGTCGTGGGGTAGACTGACTCCCCTCACCCCCCCCCCTCCGCCCCAATCATTGGACATCCCAAATCCTTTCCACTCGTGACTTTTTTAATTTCATGTTTCTTGTATTTTATGTTTTATGACTGTTGGCAGATCAATTTCCCCCCCAAGGATAAATAAAGTTCTATCGTGTGATATCGTATTGATTACATTGCAGGGGATCACACTGATCAGATTAACTTGGGAATGCCGTGGTACAGCAGATGCAAGTGAGGGTAGGATCATGAAGATTTTTCCAATGCAAGCGATCATTTCTGCTGCACAGTTCACAGATAAAAATGTAGATTTATTCCATGGGACCGAAGGAAAATATGACCTGGCGGTGGTTGACAGGGAACGGCCTTCAGTAGACCCTTCAAGGTGTGTTCCAGTGGCTATCATGGGAAACTGAAAGCCAAGTTAGGGAGAGTGACCACGGCAAATGGTACCCCAACCCCAGGTACCCAGCTTGGTGTGTTGCGAGATCGAGCATGAAACTGAGACTGTGTTTGGTCATAGGAAAACATAATGGGGCTTAACATAGATGTAATGCTGAGGCTCTCTAAGGCGCTGCTCAGGCCGCATTTGGATTGCTGTGAGCAAATTTGGGCCCCGCATCTGAGGAAGGGTGTGCTGGCTCTGGAGAGGGTTCAGAGGAGGTTTACAAGAATGATTCTAGGAATGAGTGGGTTAGCATATAATGGGATTTTGACAGCACTGGGCCTGTACTCGCGGGAGTTTAGAAGGTTGAACTCATTGAAAGTTACAGAATAATGAAAGGCATAGATAGAGTGGATGTGGGAACATTTAGGACCAGAGGGGATGAGGACGCCGCTGCCGAGGGAAGGAACAAAGGAGGACCCAGCTTGCGGGGACCACCGTTTGGGGGGGGGGAGTACAATGGACAATGGGGACCCAGCCAAATAACTAACAAACCCACACGTCTTTGGGACGTGGGAGGAAACCAGAGCACCCGGAGAAAAAACACACAGTCACAGGGAGAACGTCCAAACTTTGCACAGACAGCTCCCAAGGCCAGTGTAGAACCTGGGTATCTGCCGCGGTGAGGCAGTACCTTTACCCGTTGAGCCGCCGTGCTGCCCCAAGATAAGGCTGAAAGGAGAGCAGGACTGTGTGCTCAATTTTAGAAAATAGAACTTTTAGGCATTATACACGGAAAATGAAAGAGTCAAGTCAAGTCAAGTCACATTTATTTATATAGCACATTTAAAAAACAACTCTCGTTGGCCAAAGTGCTTTACATTTGTTATAAGAATAGCATAAACAAAACAAACTACATACATATATACATGTAGCCCTCACTCAGAGGATGTCAGGAAAGGCTTGGGAGTATAGATACATTTTTAATCTTGACTTAAAAGAGTCGATGGAGGGGGAAGTTCTGATGGGAAAGGGGATGCTGTTCCACAGTCTAGGGGCTGCAAACGCAAAGGCGCGGTCGCCCCTGAGCTTATGCCTAGACCATGGGATATTCAGCAACCCCAAGTCGGCCGATCAGAGGGGCCTGGAGGTGGAGTGGTGGGTGAGAAGACTTTTTATGTAGGTGGAGGCAAGCCCATTGAGGGCTTTGTAGACATGGAGGAGGATCTTGAAGTTTATACGGAACCGCACAGGGAGCCAGTGGATAGAGGCCAGGATCGGGGTGAAGTGGTCCCTTTTTCGGGTGCCTGTCAGGGGTCTCGCTGCGGCGTTTTGGACCAGTTACAGGTGGGACAGGGAAGATTGGGAAAGAGAGGACTCACTGCATTATTGATCAAGGAGTCCATCAGTGCAGTAATGAGGGAGGGTGCCACACAAAAATTTTCAAATAAGACTATACGAGTAATAAAGATAATTGCGGCACAGTGGTAGAGTTGCTGTCTTACAGTGATTACAGTGCCAGAGACCCGGGTTCGATCCCGACTACGGATGCTGTCTGTATGGAGTTTGTATGTTCTCCCCGTGACCGCATGGGTTTTCTCTGAGATCTTTGGTTTCCTCCCACACTCCAATGACGTACAGGTTTGTAGGTTAATTGGCTGGGTATAAATGTAAATTGTCCCCATTGTGTGTAGGACTGTCAATATGAGGGGATCGCTGGTCATTGCGGATTTGGGGGGCCAAAGTGCCTGTTTCCGTGCTGTATCTCTAAACTAAACTCAAAGTTCTGATCACTTTGGATTATACGACAGGCCTCCCAATGGTCAGCCAAAGATGAAGGTGCAGAAATGCAGGGAAATCAGAGAGAGGTCTAAAAGCAACAGGTTTATCAGAGTAGAAGAATTCAACTTTCCCAACGTGAAAAAGAGTACAATATTTTAAAATATGTTCAGGAGACCAGTACACAAAGAGTTAAAAACTGGACAGGGGCATTGTTGGAGCCATATTTAGTATGAGGTCGGGCAAGGGGTTGAAGTGCTCTGGGGTACGATATTTAGGGATAGTAACTAAATTAGTGATAGTGATATTCACCATAACTGTGAATTTCAGTGGCTGTGGAAAGGAATAATAATGACGGTGCATAAATTAGAGTGTTGAATTGTGAGAAGGCTAACATCAGCAAGCATAGGTTGAGAGCAGCTACAGTACTTGCCAATAAATTTACATCTGACAAGGTAATGTCGTTTAACAGTGAAATAGTAAGAGGATTTTAGACTTTGGAGATACAACATGGAAACAGGCCCCAAAGCTCACCAAGTCTGTGCCAACCAGCGATACACCAACACTATCCTACACACAAGGGACAATTTACCATTTTACCGAGGCCAATTAACCAACAAACCTGTATGTCTTTGGAGTGTGGGAGGAAACTGGAGATCCCGTACAAAACCCACGCAGTCACAGGCAGAACAGACAGACAGCACCCGAAGTCAGGATTGAACACGGGTCTCTGGCGCTGTAAGGCAGCAGCTTTACCGCTGCACCACCATGCCACAAGGGTTCATAACCAAAAGTTCATAACAAAGGTTTTCCTGTCAGGGTGAATGGTAGGGAAGGCAAGTCCAAGGAACCCTGGATGTCAAGAAATATTAAGGGTTTCAGATAGAAAATGATGGAAGCATAATAGTAAGATTAAACGAGAACTTACCAGTTTGAAGTTTGATCTGTATTTTATGAGGAGTTACGATGAGGGATTACGTGAAGAGCCCGTCCAGCACGGATGCGTGACATTCTTCAAAGCAGCGGTGTGGAATCACAGGAAACACAATAATTGAAATAAACATAGTAAAGAAAAGGAGAACTAAGATACCAGTTGATCTATAATTGAGGGTGGGAGCGGAGGGCACGTAATCCCTCATCGTAACTCCTCATAAAATACAGATCAAACTTCAAACTGGTAAGTTCTCGTTTAATCTTACTATTTTATTTCGGAGTCACGTGAGTGACTACGCAAAGATTTTAAAGCTCTGTGATTTCAAACCGTGTAACAGTTCATACTTCACTCGCTGCCGAAGTCATTCAAGGGAGGAAGTATGTTATCGTAATCAACCATAATCTGTTTGTAAACAATAATGGTATCTATTAAACAATAACAAAAGACAAAATGCTCCCCCGGGCTTAAATTATATATTTTTGCAGATTTTAAAACTCTTTCTGCAAATAACACAGGTTCTGCTAGCGGCTTGTGGTAGAACGTTTGGAACGTTTTCTCCATGTTCATTCTTTTAGCCGCCGATGTGGATGCTGCCCTGGTGGAGTGAGATGTATATACATCAATATCGACTCTAGCAGCTCCCAGTACCTGCTTAAGCCATCTCGAGATGGTTTGGCTCGACACCCAACCATGAGGTTTCTTGTGGCTGACCCATAAGGCTTTTTTTTTTTTTTTTTTTTTCTCCCTCGAGAATCTCTTGTTGTCTTGATGTAAGTGAATAAGTGAGTCATGACACACAACCGTAGGTCAGGTGGGTATGCCCGGAAATCCATAACTAGGACTCAAGTTCCTGGCTTGCTCTGCTTTAGCAGCTCTTGAATGGTGAATGAGACCCGGTCTGGTGTTATAACCATGTTGTCCAGTCGCAGTAAGTGGAGGGACTGGACACTTTGTGCTGAGACTAGTGGCATCAGCATGACCGTTTTCAGGGTTAGCTTTTCCAGGGTGAGAGACCTGGCTGGGGACCATTCCCTTAGGTATGTCAGGACCACACTGACATCCCAGATTTGGGTATACCTAGGTCTAAGAGGGTTGGAGTTGACGATATTCCTCATGAGTTTGATCACCAGCGGGTGAGACCCTATGGCCTGTTGTCCTGGCACCTGTTTTAAGTAGGCTGACAGCGCACGTCTGGCAGTATTGATGGCGCTGTAGCTCAATCCTTCATTATGGTGAAGGCCCCCCAGGAACTCCAGTACATTGGTTATGGTTGCAGATGAGTACGTTGTCCCAGTAGTCGAGCAGTATCTTTCCCACTTCCTGATGCTCGATAGGTATTGTTTCCTGGTGGACATACAGTGTCATCATGTTGATGGTCCTGTCAGACAATCCCAGTCCCAGCAGTGGTCTTTTGATAATCTGCAACCCAGTAGGTTAATTTTGTCATGGCATGGATGACTTATGCCTGATACAGGGTGCGTCAATAGGTCTGGGCTACTGGGAAATGTCATAGGAGTTTCGATGACCATGTCGAGGACCACTGGGAACCATGGCTGTGTAGGCCAGTTGGTACTATCAAAATACCTGAAGCAGAGTCCATCTGTATTTTGCATAGTACCCTACAGATTAAGGCAGAAGGGGGGAAAAGCATAGAAGAAATAGGTCCCCCAGTTCAGCGCGAATGCATCTATCGCTGCTGCCTCAGGGTGTGGTTCCCAAGGGACATACATTGGTATGTGGTGATTTAGTCTGGATGCAAAGAGATCGATATCTGGTGTGCCATATTGGTTTGTAATTTTAGCAAAAGCTCTAGGATTTAACATCCATTTGGTGTTTATCATTGAATTTGCCTGACCTGGCACTGTATTTAGCTTACCTGGTAGGTAAGTTGCTGATAGCCAAATATGTCTATCGACCCACCATTACCAGATTGTGTTGACCCAATTGTCGCATGATATCGATTTTATTCCGCCCATATGGTTAATATAGGCCACCACTGTGATATTATCTATTTGTAAATGAACATGCAAGTTGTGCATATTCCTAGAATATGCTTTAAAACCATAAAACGCACCCAACATTTCCAAATAATTTATGCCCAGTGTTTGTAGTAAAGATGAGTCTAGGTTAGTCCATCTACCACTGTGCTGGATATGGTATTAGTTGCTCCCCAGCCTTGAGCACTGGCATCTGTTTGTATAGTTAACGTTGGGTTATTGATGATGATTGGGCTGGAACTATGCCAAATATGTTATATCCACCATTGTAACTCTGATATTGCTTCAATGGGTAGTTTCATGGTTCGGTCAAAGTGACCTGCATGTCGTTTCAACGCCTGTACTTTTGCCCTTTGTAGGTGCTGATAGTGCAGGAGTCCAAATTGTGTAGCTGAAAATGCTGCTACCATTTTGCCAATTACTCTTGTTACTTGTCGGATGGTTGGTCGATTGCTTACCATTAAATTGTTGCACGTCTGTGCCAATTCTGCTGCTTTATCTTTTGGCAACGTTACAGACATGTGGATTGAGTTAATTGTGAATCCCAGATAGTCCATAGTTGTGGATGGCGTCAACTTAGATTTATCTGGATGTATGACAAAACCCAGGGTTTCAAACAACTGATTTAGCCAACTCCATGGTTTTGCCTACTATTAGGATATCATCAAGCTACGCCATGACAATATGTCTTTGTTTCGTTAATGTTGCCAAGGCTGGTTTTAATATCTTGGTAAATAGTCTAGGGCTGATGTCAACCCATTATGCAACACTTTATACTGCCATAGTAGCCCCATCCAGGTAAATTTCAGGTATCTTTGATGACCCTTGTGAATGGGTACTGAATAGTAGGCATCTTTTAAATCAATGCTTGCAATAAAGTATCCTTTGGAAATCAGTTGTTTAGCAGTTACAAATGTTTCCATTTTGAAATGTACATACTTAACAAAGGTATTTAGTGAGGTTAAGTCAATAATGATGCGACATCCACCATCTTTTTTGCTTTTGGTAAATATATTTGAGACAAATTCCAAAGGTTCATGTTTGGATTTCTCAATGACACCCTTTGTAAGTAACCTCACCAGTTCTGCTTGAGCCTCTAGTTCTCTTTGACTGAGAGGGTAAAGACCCTTTGGGGTACGTGCTGAACTGGTGGCATGTTTTCTTGAATGAACTCTATTTTGTATCCCCGAATACTGTTAAGTATATAACTATCATTCGTGAGACACCTCCATGCTTCAATGAACAGGTGTAATCTCCCCCCTGTTAGTACAGTTCCCCCATTTTTACATGCTGGTAGGAACCATACCCACCTACCTCCATAGTTATGGTAGTGTTCCTTCTTCCGTTTGTTCATCCGTCGTAGTACTGCTGGATGTACCGCTGATTGGGGGTGGCGCATTTTCCATGGGGTCTGCTCTGGGCCCTGGCCTAAAAAGGCTTTCGGGGATAATATGCGGACCCCGAGCTTTCACCAGTTCCATAAATTTGACCTCGACTGGTGGACGCGGTGGGGTACTGCCGTCTGTTTTTTTTTGTGTGGGTCTGTTCGTTCCGGGGCCTGCCCTCATGAGGCCAAATGCTTTGGACTCTCCTCCAGGTCTTTCACTTGCCCTTCCAAATAACAGGATATGCGGCTCTGAGATTGACCTGCAAACCTGGGATTGAGGGCATGTCTTATTCTCTCCTTGCAGAGGTTGTTTATCTCATATTGGGTGTTGCACAGCAGAGCCAGAGTGTCTTGCTGGTTTGTGGTCATATCCACCCCATCCACGGAATGCGCATAGGCTGTTATCCCTGTCGTCAGGAGCTTGAGGATTTTAGCTCCTGGTTCCGGATACTCTGTCCCACATACCCCCCCCAGATTTGGCTGTTAACAGCCGGTACATTGAGCAAACTGCAGTTTTCCAGCTCTAGTGCCTCATTAAGTACCTGTCTTGTAGGGGTTTTAGGGACAGGTGGTTGATGCTGGCCGCCAGTTTTGGCTCCAATGGCCGCCCTGCTCGTGGTGTAACCACGTAGCGATTCACCACACCCAGCAGCTCTTCCTGATCCTGTACCCCAAGCGTACTCCCGACATCTTCAGCCAATGACCCTGATCGTGACCAGCCCAGCCCTGGTCGCCAATGCTGCCCTCATCTGAGGGGGAAGCAATGGCCAGTGCATTATAACGCACTGCTGTGGGAGTGCCTGATACCCCTGTGCGAGACTGCTCCAGCTCCCGAAGCAAGTCTCGCTGGAGCAGTTGCTCCATGAGCCTTACCATTCGGCTCAGGCGGCTAGCTCTGCCGCTCTCAGGCGGACCCTCCTCATCGGAGTCAGACATAACCGGCCGATCTGTTTTTTGTCTTGCTTTTCCTCCAGCCCGCTGCTGCTCCTCAGGCTGCGCTAGCGGTACTGGGCTCGGCTCGGTCTCGATGAGGGTGTGCCGCAGCATGAGCGGTCCAGGTGCCGCCTCTTGCCCCCCACTGATGGGACACTCCTGTTCTGTTGGAGTCGAACGGGGGGCGGTTTTCTCCTTTGCTGTGCTACTCATTTTTCCAGTTCCCCTGGAATACAGAGCAGAGCACAGCTTGCTGATTACGACCTCAGAGTAAGACTTACCTGATGGCCCGCTGTTTATTTTCCACCGACGTGTAGCGGGAGCGCCTGTACTCTCGGTCTTCGCTGTTGCACTGCGTGAACGCTAATGTCGCGCATGCGTGCTGGACGGGCTCTTCACGTAGTCACTCACGTGACTCCGAAGTTAAATTGTAGGTATAAACTACTAAAAGCATTGGAGGTGTTTCAGGACTCTAGAGAGTGCAAGGAAATCCTTGAAGATATTTGGAGGGGAAATAGGGACCACAAAATACCTCTGGCAGCTAAAATTAAGGAAAGTCCCAAAGCATTTTCTAAATCCATAAGAGAAAGTAGTAAGAGTGGGATCCCATAGGGGACAAACAGACAAACTGTGCATGGAACCAAGGGATATTTTTAAGGCAGAGATAGATACATTCTTGAATAGCAATGGTGTCTTGGGTTATGGGGAGAAGGCAGGAGAATGGGGTTAAGGGCCTGTCCCACTGTACGAGGTAATTCAAGAGCTCTCCCGAATTAAAAATAAATAAATCTCGTGGTAAGCATGTAGAATGTACGTAGCAGGTACGTTGGAGCTTGGGGACGTCTCTTAGCGGCTCGTAACGCTAACGTCAGGTATGTGGGAAACGCGGTAAGCATGTGAAGACTTGTGAAGATTTTTCAACATGTTGAAAAATGTCCACGAGAGACCCGAGTACCTACGAGCGGCTAATACCGTAATTCTCCGAGTTCGAATCGGGGGAAACTCAGGAGAATTCTTGAATTAGCTCGTACAGTGGGACAGGCCCATTAGGAGGGAAAGATAGATCAGCCATGATTGGATGGCGGAGTAGACTGGATGGCCTAAATGGCCTAATTCTGCTCCTATCTCTTACAGTATGAACATGAACTCATGATACGATCACGGTCTTAGATGAATATTCTCATCTTTATTTACTGAGGAGAAAGACTGGGTTATAGTTGAAGAGTTCAGAGAGGGGGAATAAGGATATTCTAAGACACGTTATCGAAAAAAGAGATATAGATGTCTCAGCAGTCATAAAAGTGGATAAATCACCAGGGTCTGCTGAGATGTATCCCAGGCAGCGGATGTGGCGAGCGAGGAGATTGCAAGAACGCTGATTGTGACTTTTCTGTCTTTGCAGTGCTTGGTTGAGATGCCAGATGATTGAAAGAGAGCAAATGCGATTTCCTTATTCAGGAAGAGCTGTGGGGATAAGCCAAGTCAGTGAGTCTGTCATCAGTAGTAGGGAAGTTATTGGAAACACTTCTGACTGATTGAATTAACCTGAGTTGATCAAGGATAGTCAGCACAGCTTCATTGGTGAGAGATCCTGTTGATGAATTTGAGTTTTTTCGAAAAAGAAAAAATATATATATTGATGAGGGCAGTGCAGTTGATGTAGTGGACATGGTCTTGAAAATGCCTTTGTCAAGGTCCTAGATGCATGGCTGGTACAATATGTTAGAGCCGATAGAATCCAAAGCAAGTCGGCTAATTGCATCTGAAATTGGCCTCAAAGTAACGAAGTACACTTGTTTCCTTTCCCCCCGACTCAATAGACAATAGACAATAGACAATAGGTGCAGGAGTTGGCCATTCGGGCCTTCGAGCCAGCGCCGCCATTCAATGTGATTATGGCTGATCATCCCCAATCAGTACCCCGTTCCTGCCTTCTCCCCATATCCCCTGACTCCGCTATCTTTAAGAGCCCTATCTAGCTCTCTCTTGAAAGTATCCAGAGAACCTGCCTCCACCGCCCTCTGAGGCAGAGATTTCCACAGACTCACAACTCTCTGTGACTCTTGGTCTGAAGAAGGGTCTCGACCCAAAATGTCACGCATTCCTTCTCTCCAGAGATGCGGCCTGTCCCGCTGAGTTGCTCCAGCATTTTGTGTTTATCTTCGGTTTAAATCTGCATCTGCAGTTCCTTCCTACACAAGAATGAACTGATGTATGAGGATTGCTTTCATAATTGAAAGCCTATGACCATGGTGTACCACACAAACCTTTGTGTATGACACATATTTCAACAACTGCAACACAGTTCAGCCTCAGCATCTCCCTCTCAGTCTTGGCCTTGACTGGATCTGTCTTCAGAGCATCGCTGATGACGAAATGATTCAGGAAGGAGATTTCCTTCATCCTGATCTTCAACCTTTACTGATTGACTTTCAGTTGCTTTATCCTACATGTGCTCCTCAGGTTTTCTCCAAAGTCCACCATGTAATCTACTGTAACACACCAACTTCTACTCCCTAAGGAGGCTTAGGAAGTTCGGCATGTCCCCAACAACCCTCACCGACTTCCACAGATGCACCATAGAAAACATTTTATCGGTTAGGGAACAGCTCCATCCAAGACCGCAAGAAATTGCAGCAAATTGTGGACACAGCCCAGACCATCACACAAACCGACCTCCCCTCCATTGACTCCATTTATACCTCATGCTGCCTTGGCAAGGCCATCTGCATAATGAAGGACGAGTCGCACCCTGGCCACTCCCTCTTCTCCCCTCTCCCATCAGGCAAAAAGTGCTGAAGTGTGAAAACGCACACCTCCGGATTCAGGGACAGTTTCTTCCCGGCTGTTATCAAGCAACTGAATCATCCTACCACAACCAGAAACCAGTGCTGAACAACTATCTACCTCATCGGGGACCCTCAGACCATCTATGATTGGACTTTACTGACTTTACCTTGCACTAAACGTTATTACCTTATCATGTATCTATACACCGTAAACGGATCAATTGTAGACATGTGTGGTCTTTACGCTAGCTGGTTTGCACGTAACAAAAGCTTTGCACTGTACCTCGGTCCACGTGACAATAAACTAAACTGAATGGAACTGAACTGAACTGTGGTCTTTACCCCACTGAGACTAGGCGGACCTCTTATCTTTGCTGAAATCTGCTGGGGTCATTTTGATCCTGATTGACGTTCTGCGCCAACATTTCCTTCTGAATGGTGAGCAGAAAGTCTAAACATGAGCGGTCCTCATCAAACTCCACACATCAGAGCCCATTTTCTACACCCAGTCAATGGAAATCCATCCTCTGCACAGGTCGACGATAACCTCCTTTGCCGTCCCTGTGGTTCTTCCTCAGAGCTCCAGTAAGCTCACAAGTTAAAGGAGTCAAATTAGGCCATTCGGCCCATTGAGTCCACTCTGCCATTCAATCATGGCTGATCTCTGCCTACTCATCCCATTTTCCTGCCTTCTGCCCATAATACCTGACACCCCCCCCCATTCTAATCAAGAATTTGTCTATCTCTGCCTTAAAAATATCCTCTGACTTGTCCTCCACAGCCCTCTATGGCAATGAGATCCACAGATTAACTACTCTCTGACGAAATAAGTTCCTCCTCACCTCCTTTCCAAAAGAGCACCCTTTAATTCTGGATATACGAGATAAACTGAAACAGATAAAATCAATGCTATTGGTTCTCCTTGGTCTCGAGGGCATTGAATTGTACCGTACCATCATGTCCTTAAATGAGAGCCTGGAGAATGCATTAGATGCATTATACGCTCATTGCCACCTGCCACCAATGATTTGGTTCAATGAAACCAGTTTCCTCAAGTAACCTGGAGCAGGGTAAGCCTTTAAATATTTATTAACAGACCTCTGTTCGTTTGTTAATTAACAACAGGGTTGTTGACAGTAATGTAAGTAGGTGAAAAACAAATGGCCTGTAGGTTGGATAATGAGACATGATGCAGATTAAAGAAATTTGTCTCCAAACAATGTTGAAAGTCCATGGTGTGGGTGGAATGATCTGTGCAGGAACATAAAGTCAAAAGTCCATAAGTGATAGGAGCAGAATTAGGCTATTCGGCCCATCAAGTCTGCTCCGCCATTTAATCATGGCTGATCTATCTCTCCCTCCTAACCTCATTCTCTTGCCTTCTCCCCATAACCCGCACTAATCACGAAACTATCTATCTCTGCCTTAAAAATATCCATTGACGTCCTCCACAGCCTTCGGTGCAAAGAATTCCACAGATTCTATAAATTGCACCTCATCTCCTTCCTAAAGGAACGTCCTTTAATTCTGAGGCTATGACCTCTAGTCCTAGACTCTCCCACTAGTGGAAACATCCTCTCCACATCCACTCGATCCAAGCCTTCCTCTATTCAGTACGTTTCAATGAGGTCCCCCCACATCCCTCTAACCTCCAGCGAGTACAGGCCCAGTGCTGTCAAACCCAGTGTCGGAACACAGATAGGATGGGATTCAGAGAATCTGTTGAACAATGTTCCATGTCAAATAAGGTCAAGGCGTTGATGCAAGGGAAATTGGCAGTCACCGGCAGACAAGAGTTACAGAATGCAGCTTACATAATAGGTTAGCTGCAGGAAAAAGTGAGTCAAAGGTCTGCATGGTGGCATGGAAATTAGCACTGCGGCTTCACCACTACAGAAGTCACTATAGGAGCCAAAGTCTGATCCTGACCTCAGGTGCTGTCTGTATAGAGGTTGTGCTTCTCTCCACAACTCCTCGGGTTTCCCCTGCTTGTTCCAGTATCCTCTCACATCCCAAAGGAAGGCTGGGGGGAAAACTGTCTACTTACCCCACAGTGTCGGTTGGGGGCAAAAGAATCAAAGGAGAATTTAAGTGCAAATGAGTTACAAGGCTGCGGGGAATAAGAAGTGGGGAAATAGTACTGATGGGATTGCTCCTCTGAGGGCCAGTGCAGACTTGATGGGCTGAACAGCCTCCTTTTGTTCCTCAGTTCTCAGTTCTCAGTTTTGTTTATTGTCACGTGTACCGAGGTACGGTGAAAAGATTTTGTTGCGTGCTATCCAGTCAGCGGAAAGACAATACATGATTACAATCGCGCTGTTTACAATGTATAGATACACAATGTCATAGAGTCAGAGTCATAGTGATACAGCATGGAAACAGGCCCTCCGGCCCAACTTGCCCACACCAGCCTAGGAGTACAGGTGCATGGTTCCTTGAAGATGGAGTCGCAGAGAGATGGGGTGATCAAAAAGGTGCTTGGCACATTGGTCTTTATCAGTCAGAGTATTGAGTATAGAAGTTGGGTGGTCATGTTGCAGTTGTCTAAGATGTTGAAGAGGCTACATTTAGTGTATTGTGTTCAGTTCTGGCCACCCCTCGGCCCAACTTGCCAACACCGGCCAACATATCCCAGCTACACTTGTCCCACCTGGCCGCATTTGGCCCATATTCTTCCAAACATGCCCTATCCATGTACCTGTCTAACTGTTTCTTAAATGTGGGGATAATCCCTGCCTCAACTACCTCCTTTGGTAGCTTGTTCCATCCACTCACCACCCTTTGTGTGAAAAAGTTACCCATCAGATTCCTATTAAATCTTTTCCTCTTCACCTTAAACCTATGTCCTCAGGTCCTCGATTCACCTACTCTGGGCAAGAGACTCTGCGCATCCACCCAATCTATTCCTCTCTTATACACCTCTATAAGATCACCCCTCATCCTCCTGCGCTCCAAGGAATGGAGTCCCAGCCTACTCAACCTCTCCCTATAGCTCACACCCTCTAGCCCTGGCAACATCCTTGCAAATCTTCTCTGAACCCTTTCAAGCTTGACAACATCTTTCCTATAACATGGTGCCCAGAACTGAACACAACACTGTAAATGTGGCCTAACCAACATCTTATACAACTGCAAGATGACCTCCCAACTTCTATACTCAATACTCTGACTGATACAGACCAATATGACAAGAACACTCAATCTACCTACGACTCCTCCTTCAAGGAACCATGCACCTGCACTCCTAGATCCCTCAGCTCTACAACAGTCCCCATAGCTCTACCATTCACTGTGTAGGTCCGGCCCATGTTAGACTTCACAAAATGCAACACCTCACATTTTTCTGCATCAATTTCCATCAACCATTCCTCAGCCCACCTGGCCAATCAATCAAGATCCTGCTGCAATTTTTCATGACCATCTTCGCTATTTGCAAAGCCATCCACTTTTGTATCATCTGCAAACTTGCAAATCTTGCTGTGTATGTTCTCATCCAAATAATTGAATATCGATGACAAACAGTAACGGGCCCAGCACCGAACCCTGAGGCACACCACTAGTCACAGCCCTCCAGTCTGAGAAGCAACCTTCACCATCACCCTCTGTTTCCTTCCATGAAGCCAATTTTCTATCCATTCTGCTATCTCACCTTGGATCCCATGCGATCTAACCTTCCAGAGCAGCCTTTTATTGCGACTAATTTCAGTAACGGTAGTATCTTTGTTCCCCACTTATCTTTCCACTCTAACGAAGTTGCAACAAGTCTCCAAAACACATCGGCCCCAGTCTTGAAATCTGCAGCTCTCTCTTTCTTGATTTGCCACAGGGCGGCTCGGTGGCGCAGCGGTAGAGTTCAGGTAGAGTCTCTGTACAGCATCAGAGACTCGGGTTCGATCCTGACTATGGGTGCTGTCGGTACGGAGTTTGTATGTTCTCCCCGTGACCTGTGTGGGTTTTTTACGAGATCTTTGGTTTCCTCCCACACTCCAAAGATGGTATAATGTAAAATTGTCCCTCGAGTGTGTAGGGTATTGTTAGTGTGTGGGGATTGCTGGTCGATGTGGACTCTGTGGGTCGAAGGGCCTGTTTCCGCGCTGTATCTCTAAGCTAAACAAAACTAAATTAATTCCATATGAGTGTCGCTGCTTCACTGATTTTATTCACATGACTGTATTTGCAATCGGTTGGTGTCAATTATCAAAGATAGACACAAAATGCTGGAGTAACTCAGCGGGACAGGCCATATCTCGGGAGAGAAGGAATGGGTCGAGACCCCTCCCCAGTTGCTAAACACTTTAACTACCTGTAATGAGTCGACTCGAAAACATATAAAGATACAACACATGTTTATTAAATCTACTTACAGCAAGGATCTGCAGACATTACATCTCCGAGCTGCTACTCATACTAACTAGCGTAAGCAAGCTCTTGATAATATGAAGCACATAATAGGTGGAGTTACTACTAACAAACACTATAATTGGCTAGTATGAAATAGCCAATCTACACTCCCGCTTCCATTCCCACTCTGAGCTTTCTGTCCTGGGCCCCCTCCACCGTCAGGGTGAGGCCCAGCACAAATTGGAGGAACAGCACCTCATATATCACTTGGGCAGCTTACACACCAGTGGTATGAAAATTTACTTCCGTAACTTCAAATAACCCTTGATCTTCTTCTCTCTCCATCCCTCTCCCACCCTTTTCTCTGACCAGTCTGACTGTCCTCCTGCATACATTTTACTGATCGAGACCCTTCTCAGAAGAGTCTCGACCCGAAACATCATCCATTCCTTCTCTACAGAGATGCTGCCTGTCCCGCTGAGTTGCTCCAGCATTTTGTGTCGATCTTCGATTTAAACCAGCATCTGCAGTTCCTTCCTACACATGGTGTCAATTATCAATTTGTTCAGGAGGCTTTAAAAAGTGTCAGGCTGAACTTCCTAGCAAAGCTTAAAACCAGGACTTAAGATCATTTTCACGAGACTCCGCTCCGAGTATGGAACCTTGCTGAAGGGAAAGTGCTGGATTGAAGATACATTTTAATAGCTTCTCATTCAATCAGCATGACACCCTTTCATGTATTATCATTGTCATTTTCTTCAGCTGTGCAATGAGTAATACACTGTATATCTGTTCCTACCTCATCATCTTCTGACTCCACCATATGTACAGTACCCAGCAGGTCTGAGCCATAGATCTGCCTCTCTGCCTCACAGGGACATAGAACCCAAATCTAACTGGTAGCATTGGCGAGATTGGCAGATGTTCTACCAATCGGTGGTAGCCAGTGCCATCTTCTTCGCTGCCGTGTGCCAACAGGATTAACAAGCTTATCAAGAAGGTTGGCTCTGTCCTGGGGGCGGAGTTGGATTCCTGGGAGATGGTCTTGGAGGGGAGGTTGCTCCTCAAACTGCAGAACATCTTGGACAATACAGCTCACCCGCCATGACACACTGGTCAACCTGAGGAGCACTTTCGGCAACAGACGGGTTCCACCATGATGCAGTACAGAACGCCACAGAAGATCCTCTCACCCTGTGGCTATCAAACTGTACAACTCCTCCCCTTTCTGTCGTGGGGTAGACTGACTGATATTTTTAAGGCAGAGATAGATAGATTCTTGATTAGTACGGGTGTCAGGGGTTATGGGGAGAAGGCAGGAGAATTAGCCATGATTGAATGGCAGAGTAGACTTGATGGGCCGAATGGCCTAATTATGCTCCTATTAATTATGACCTTCTTCAGACCCGTGGAGTGAGGGGAGAAAGTTGGAAAAGAGAGGTAGGGTCGGGGAAAATCCTGGCAAGAGAATGGTAGTTACAGGTGTGGCGATTGACAGATGGGTGGAGATGGTTTAGTTTGGTTTAGAGACACAGCGTGGAAACAGGCCCTGTGGCCCAGCGAGTCTGCACTGACCAGCGTTCCCTGCACATTGACACCATCCTACACACTGGCACAATTTACACATAGGCCAAAGCCAATTAACATACATACCTGTTTGGAGTGTTTGGAGTGACAAAGGCCGGAGGTGAAAATGAGGCAGAAAGATGTCAGATAAGAAGAGAAGGTGTAGAATGTAAAACTGGTGGAAGGGGATAGGGAGGAGTGGAAAGGGAAGAGGAGTGAAAAAGGTATTAAAAGAGGGAAATGGCGACTTTGAAATGGGAGGGGCGGGTGATGAACATATGGAGGAGAGGAGAAGAAATGAATAGGCTGATGGGGGGTGTGAGAGATGATGGGAGAAATGTAAAATACTGTTTTCTCATCTCCATTCTCCTCCTTCCTGAGATCACTATTCTGGTGAACACATCAGTTTCTTCATTCATTCTCTTTTATCCCCTGGCTTTCTCACTTCACTCCTTTTGATCCCCTGTTCACTGACCTTCGCCACTTATTCCACCCATCTGCTGATCAACCCTCCTCCCCCCTGCCTCATCTGCCCCCAGCTATCACATGCCAGGCCTTTCCCCATTCCTTTCTGTTTTCCAGTTTCTCCCCTCCACTCCATCGGTCTGTAGAAGAGTCCCCATTGAAAATGTCTGGCCATTTCCTCCACAAATTCAGCATGACCTGTTTTTTTTTTGCGTTCCAGATAATGACTGATTTAGGTTGGGTGATATTCACAGCAGAGGAACGGGTCCTTCAGATCAGCAGAATGACATCAGCATTTATGCCTAATGTTAGGCATTGCTCATCCCCCTTCATTTAATCCACAGAGATCCACGGCGCAGTTAAATGCACCCGCAGGGTGGAGCGGCACAGGGTGAGACCCAGCAATCGGGCGCAGCTCAATGCGGCAACACGGTGGACTGGCGGGCCCTGCTCGCACACCACAGACTCCGAAGCCAGGACCCTGAGCCACCAACATTGTAGAGAGCCACGCTGCCAAGAATGAGGAGGGATGTGGAACATCAAGGTCAGAGGTCGAGGTGGACGGGCCGAGGGAGGAAATGAAGAAGGGACCATCGATATTTCAGGGAACTTTGTAACTTTGTCGGCACCTTGTACCGACTCTTTTGTGTACTGTGTATGCAAAAACAAAGCATTTCACTGTACCTTCACGGTACGTGACAATATATTATCTGTCTATCTGTTTGAACGAGTTAAGGTATTCTTTGATACTCTTTGTTTAAGAAAGAACTGCAGATGCTGGAAAAATCGAAGGTAGACAAAAATGCTGGAGAAACTCAACGGGTGAGGCAGCATCTATGGAGTGAAGGAATAGTTTGATAAAATAAATGTTACAAGCAGAAACAATGGGTCTGCCAGGACAGTCAGATTTGTGGATTTTGGGGAGAAGGTAAAGTCGGGCTGAGCGGGGCTGGGGAACGATGAGGTTGGAGGCTTGGGAGGGCAGGGAGCCGGAGGTGTTGAAGCCCGTGATGGTGTTTGAGATAATGGCCTGGTGCTCGTCTGTGGGGTCATTGGTCCAAGGATAAGTAGGAGGAGGTGTCTGAGAGTTGGCGCCTGGCCTCAGAGATCAGCGAGCCAGACTACCACGGCACCTAGTCGGCAGGTTTGATCACCCAGTCTGGGTTGTTGCAGAGTGAGTGGAGGGCTGTACGTTCAGGGGGGGAGAGGTTAGAGTGAGAAAGGGGAGTGGAGAAGTTGAGGCGGTTGATGTCCCGCCAGCAGTTTAAAATAAAAAGGCCTAAAGCAGGTAGATGGCCATGAGGGGGAGTTCAAGAGGAGGGGGTCCATTGGAAACAGAAGGATGAGTAATCACTGGGGGGGCGAAGACTCCTTCCCATGGAAAAACGCTTTGATGCGGAGGCGAAGGAAGAAGAGCTCCACATCGTGGCGGACATGGAACTCATTGAGCTGGGAACGGAGGGGAACAAAGGTGAGGTCTCTGTTGAGGACAGACCATTCGCTATCAGAGAGGGGGAGGTCAGGGGGATGGTGAACACACGGCAATGATGGGGGTTGGGGCCGGAGGAAGACAAGTAAGTGGACGGAGGCTGAGGCGATGTCTGATAGGGGGGTGGTGGGTGGTCAGGAAAGAGGGGGGTATGAGCACTATAGTGTGGGTGGGGAGGAGCTGGGGTCACATGGTTTAAGGGGGAAGGGGAAGACCCAGTGGAACAACCACTGAGGTTCTCTGTGTTAGAAGGGGAGCACTAGGACCCATACTCTTTTGTCTCTTTAGAAACATAGAACATTGAAAATAGGTGCAGGACCAGGCTATTCGGCCCTTCGAGACAGCACCGCCATTCAATATGATCATGGCTGATCATCCTAAATGAGTACCACGTTCCTGCTTTCTCTCCATATTCCTTGATTCCGTTAGCCCTAAGAGCTAAATCTAACTTTCCTCCTCATCCGGCTTCCTATAAATAATCTTTTGCTAGTTCCCTTAACTACTTCTTGTGGCAGTAAGATGCACCTTCAAATCACACACTGGCAAATTTATTAGTGACTATATTATATTTATTTTCCCTGGTTCAATAAGGTTTTGCTTTATCCCTATTATCTTGTCTTATAATGAAAAATGTAATGGATTGAGTTACTCCATTACATCAGTCAGTAAATATAATATCCCCTCATAAACATTCAGCAAATGAATATAAAAAACAAATTGAACAGTTTTGCTTTGCATAAATAAATCAGTGATTACGTTCTGCACTCGGGGTTTAAGAATGTTGAGTCAGTCCACTTCTAAACTCTAAGTGATGAGTTCACCAGAATTGTTGCATTAGGAAAGACAATATTTTACAGACAAAAAATTGAATCTAAACATAGGACCACTGTCATAGACAATGGAGGACCCAGCGTGGGGGGGGAACCGTCGTGAAGGAGGGGGGTGGGGGGGAAGAAGAAAGGGGGAATTTGTAACTTTGTAAGCGCCCTTTATGGGTAACTATTTGCATACCTTGGTATGCAAGCAAAGAATTTCACTCTGACTTGTCACATAGAGTCATAGAGTCATAGAGTGATACAGTGCGGAAACAGGCCCTGTCAGTTTGTAAACCAAAAAGGTTCTCTCTCAGTCCCTTCAAAATAACATGGTGAAAAAGCCTAAAAACATTACACTTCAGCTTCACTTACAATGGGTAATATTGTGCTTGGACGAAATTTGGCCAGATGCACTCATGGCCCAATCCATTCCTGCTCATTGTGTTCTGCAGTGGGGTGGGATGGGTTGGTGCTTGGGGTAGGAGAATGTAACGGGGTAGGATGTTACATTCAATTATGCATATTCCTCAATTTGGAGGTTGTAGCTTCATACTCCTGATGTCTCTGCAGGTAGAGTTAATCTGCCCCTGAGGTCACATATCGCTGGGATATTTAACATAGAATTGCAAGGGCTTTACAGGCCAGTTCATATACTGGTGCAAGATAGAAACACAATGCTGGAGTAACTCAGCGGGACGGGCAGCATCTCTGGAGAGACCCTTCTTCAGACATCTATATAATGACTTCCAGTTTCTGAGCCCCCACTCCCTCACCTTTACAATTTTTTTTCACATACCTCAACTCCATCCTACCCCCCTGGTCCAATCTCTCTCGACAAGATACATCACATGCCCTTCGTCTTTTGAATGACTTCCGCTTCCCGAACCCCCACTCCCTCATCTTTTCTATTTCTTTTACCTTCATACTCATATATTGGTCAATGCTGATTGACCGGATTGACACAGAAAAGCAGTAACTTTGCATGGAATTCACGCCATTTCCCTACTTAATTTTATTTCCCTAAACCTGCATGAGAACTTTGCAACCATGAACTTATTGGCACCTGTTTGCTAGTTCCCCCAATGTTCAGTTTAGTTCAGTTTAGAGATTCAGCTGACCAGCGATCCCCGCATATTAACACCAGGGACAATTTTTACATTTACAAAGCCAATTTTACCTACATACCTGTATGTCTTTGGAGCGTGAGAGGAAGCCAAAGATCTCGGAGAAAACCTATGGGCAGAACGTTCAAATTCCGTACAGACAGCACCCGTAGTCGGGATCGAACCCGGGTCTCCAGTGCTGCAAGTGCTGTAAGGCAGCAACTCTACCGCTACGCCACCATGCCGCCCACGTTGTTGTAGAGATTGAAGATAAAGTAACTTTTCACCACTTACAGTGTGGAGAATCCACCTGAGAAATGGAACAGCAGCTCCATTCATGTTAATATGGAAGAGTAGCTGTAGAAAGCTAAGGTAATTCAAAGTTAATTTGCAATTATTTGAATTGTTTCTTCAGTGTTTTTAGTTGTTTAAAAATTACAAATGCTTTCGATTTAGATTTTATTCATATTTTAATTAATTTTTAAACATTGATTAAGTGTAACAGATTTTAATTGCTTTTGAAGTTACCGAATTTCAGAGGATGTCGTTGCCAGGATTCATTGAAAGTCCAAGGCTGCTAGAGGCTTGTTCTGTATTTCCTTCCCCACAACCAAGCACATGATCACAGTGGCACAGAGGAGGAGTTGCTGCCTTACAGCGCCAAAGACCCAGGTTCGAACCTGACTACAGGTGCTGGCTGTACGAAGCTTCTACGTTCTCCCTGTGACCTGCGTGGGTTTTTTCCGGGTGCTCTGGGTTTTCTCCCAACATTCTGAAAGACGTGCAGGTTTGTAGGTTAACTGGCTCCAGTAAGATGGTAAAATGTCCTAAGTGTAGATAGTGTACGGGATTGGTGGACTCGACCTGTTTCCGTGCTGTATCTCTAAACTAAACAAAGCATAGCCTCTCCAGTGAGATCAGGGCTGGCACTGTATGGAGATGGTAAAGCCTAGTTTTGAAGAACCATTACATGCAGCTACAAATATGGGGGCACACTACCGCAGATAGTTTTTGATCATGGTTTCAACTTTATCCAATCTACTGCACATGATCTTAACAACTCTTTCTCTCTCCTCTTATTATGATATAGCTACCCTTGAATATGTCTTTGCATTCGACTCGGCTACATGTTGCGTTATGAAACTTCCCATTCTCACCAAAGATAGACACAAAATGCTGGAGTAACTCAGCATGCCAGGCAGCATCTCTGGAGAGAAGGAATGGGTGACGTTTCGTGTCGAGACCCTTCTTCAGATTGAAGTTCCTCATTCCTTCTCTCCAGAGATGCTGCCTGTCCCGCTGAGTTACTCCAGCATTTTGTGTCTATCTTCAGTTTAAACCAGCATCTGCAGTTCCTTCCTACTCATTCCCATTCTCACCGCTATACTAACGGAATATTTTGCTGCCTGCTTATAACATGTCCCCAAGATCTGGAGATTCTTCTTCATATTGACCCTTTTGATCAGCTGCATAATTACTATAATTTGCTGATCACACAGAACCAAACCTGCATCTTTCCTCCTTCTTTCGAGCAATGCAGGCCCAGCGTACCTTGACCTTGTCGCGATCAGCCTCATTATCTTTCTCTTGTGTGAGTTCAAGGACTATCTCATTAGTCACTCTTCTTGCTCAACTAATCTGCAACATATGCAACATAAATCAAACATCCCCAAGCATCCTTTGATTGTGCGTAATGTCAGGATCGCAATCCTTAATTGTTAAGGATATCTGCAAAAGATAAGGCATGGCAAGGAAAGACTGCTGAATTATTTTCCATTTATTTCAATGTATAGGCTCTGTCTTACCTGTTTGCGGTCATCGGCGGTGAAGCGCGGCGTCGCCGGTAGAGGGGACCGCACGGCAATGGCGAGAGCGCCGAGCCTATCCACGGGAGCGCCGCACGGATGCTGCGCGGGGGCCGAGTAATTCAAATACGGCTGGTTCCACGTGCTTGCGGTAAGTAAAAAAAAGGGCGGGCCGACTGCGATGACGTCGGCCCGCCGCACGTGACTCACCAGCGGCGGCTGTGGCGGCGGCCGTCCTGATCGCGGCGCTGTAGCGGTGGCTGTGCCTGAGGCCGTGCCGCACACGTGCCTCACTGGCGGAGGCTGTGGCAGTGGAAGTTTAACGCACGGCGCTCGAGCCACACTGGCGGCGGCCCGTGCGGGCGGCCGTGCCGCACTCGTGCATCACTGGTGGAGGTTGTGCGGTAAGAATATAGTTTTAAACAGTGTAGGTTTTATTTTAGCACCGTGCGGTGTTGCGAACACCGCCGCACGGCCCCGGAATTGTGCGTTCTCACGAGTGCGCGGTCTATGGCGGCAGATTCTTCCCGTTTCGCCGCCAATGACCGCAGACTCGTGAGACAGGCCTTTAAGAGCCCTGATAGGTAAGGCTGATGAACATAGGGCATGGATAGATACATAGGACTGCAATATTATAGCCTTTGCAGAAATGTTGCTGTGGGAGGAATCAGGGTGGGAGGTTAATGATTGTGGGTACACGTGTTAATATTGGCCAAATTAGAGGTATTACAAAATGGAGGACCTTTGTGTTTGCAGGGCCTGCTTGGCCTCTTTCTGTGAGAAGTTACCAACTGTGAGCCGGTTCCATAAAGTCTGTACCCCAGATTGATAAGGTGAGTTCCATGAAGACTTTGCAGAGGAGCTCAGATGCATGGTCAGGATTGGCCAGATAAGGGGGAGTTGTAAATACTGTTAATAATGTTGCAGGGTGTTTGTACGGCTATTGATGATTGGCTGAAGTGTGAAATCTTGTGTGAATTGTTTATACAACCTGGGAAAATGTTGCATTACCTTGGTTAACTGACTTCCTTCCAGAAGCTTCTGTAGAAGCATTGTAATGGGGTACTGTAGATGATATATACATGTGCCTTTAATATAGTTACCTCATCACTACTAACCACTCCCCATATCACAAGTATAACTACAATCTCCCCACCCACATATCGCTCTCTGGTTCCTGTGACAGACCACGTACAGCTAGTGCTTCCTGTAATGCTGCAGTATAAATAAAAGAAGTAAAGTAACGATGTGTCGATAACACTTCTTTACATGGTGTCAGAAGTGGGATAGCTCATCTTTACATCCTTACGGGGAGGGGTGCTTATTCCTGTGGGAAAGGCAACTCTGCGCTGCAAGATACTGGATACCTCTCGGCCCCTCACTTTCTATCTCCTCGATCGCAAATGCATTACCCTGTTGGGCATCCAAGCATGCCAGGACTTGGGCCTGGTCTCCTTTCACCGTGACATCCACAAGGTGCAGGCCCTCATGGACCCGTTAAATGAATACCCTGACCGCTTTGATGACGAGCTGGGCAAGCTGCCCTGCAATTACAAGATTGTAGTCGACCGCAAGGTCGAGCCAGTGGTCCGTGCTCCACACCGTGTCTCCTTCGCCATGAAGGACAAAGTAGAATCGACGCTGCACAGCATGGTAAAAATGGGCATCCTAAAGGCGGTCAGCGAACCCACCAGGTGGGTCTCCACCATGGTTGTTGCCGCAAAAAAGGACAAAAGCGAAATACACATTTGCATCAACCCCAAAGATCTCAACCTGGCCATTAAACGCCCGCACTACCCTATGAGAACAGTAGAGGACGTCGCTGCACAGGTTGGTCCGGCCACAATCTTTTCTGTCCTCGATGCCAAGAGCTCCTTCTGGCAGATACCGCTTGACGAGCAGTCCTCCATCTTGACAACTTTCAGCACCCCCTTCGGCAGATTTCGGTTCCTCCGGATGCCATTCGGAATCAACTCTGCAAGCGAGGTGTTCCAACGGACAATGGAGCAGCTGTTTACCGGTCTACCGTGCGCCATCATCGTTGACGACATCCTGGTCTACGGTAAGGATGTCGCCGAACACGACTTCAACCTCCGCCACGTCCTAGACCGGGCCCGGAAAATCAACTTGAAACTGAACCCCAAGAAGTGCCGATTCCGTGTCCCGGAGGTCACGTATGTTGGGCATGTATTCACTGCCTCGGGGCTGAAACCAGACCCGCAGAAAACGGCTGCCATCTCCGGGATGTCTTCTCCGACTGATGTGCCCAGCCTGCCACGCGTCCTAGGCATGGTAAACTACCTGGGGAAGTTCATCCCCGACCTCAGCGAGCTCAGCGCACCCCTGAGGGAGTTGATAAAGAAGGACACGGCCTGGGCTTGGTCCCCCCAACACCAGAAAGCCTTCGACATCCTTAAATCCAAGCTAATCAGTACCCCCACACTCAAGTTTTTTGACCTGCAGCGTCCCATTATCCTCACCTGCGACGCCTCTCAGTTCGGGCTCGGTGCCGCTTGTCTACAGCTCCATGATGGCCTGCAGCTGCCTGTCTCCTTCGCGTCCCGGCAACCATGACAGCTGCCGAACAACACTACGCGCAGATTGAGAAGGAGCTACTGGCCGTGGTGTTTGCCTGCTCCAAATTCAAGGACTACATCCTGGGCAACACTTTCACCATCGAAACGGATCACCTGCCGCTTGTCACCATTCTCAACAAATCGATCCATGTTGCCTCATCCCGCCTGCAGCGCATGATGCTGCAGCTCCAGCGCTTCACTTTCCAAGTGGTTTATCGTAAGGGCAAGGACATGTTCGTGGCCGACACGTTGTCCCGTGCCCCGCTAACATCCACCGATCGCCACCCCAATGAAATGTCTGACCTGTTGGTGCTCCATGTGAATATTGTCCATTCACAGCAGATGAAGTCCCTGGTTGAACACACTGCCAATGATCCTGCCCTGCAACAGCTTTCTGCCATCATCCAGCAGGGCTGGCCTGACCGCCGTTCCACTTTGCCGGCTGGCGCCATGCCCTGAATACCCGCAAAGCAACGGTCTGGCCGAGCGCGCCATCCGCAGTGCAAATAACTTGCTGGAACAATGTCGCTTGTCCAACTCCGACTTCTATCTGGCCCTCCTCAACCTCCGCAACATCTCCCGCGACCCTAATATGGGCTCCCCTGCTCAGCGGCTCATGTCTCGTGCTACCAGACCCCCGATCCCGGTGACCCAGCGCTCCCTCATCCCCTCTGTCCTCAAGCCTGCTGCTGTTCAGGAACGCATTGCCTTTAGGCACGATGTTCAGAAGCGTTCCCATGACAGGTCCTGCCACCCACTGCCGCGCCTCTTCCCCGGACAGGTCGTCTGCATGCAGATCCCCTCCGGTCACTCCAAACTCGCTACCGTCGTCGGCTCTGCTGGGTCGCCCAGGTCCTATCTCGTTGACCATGCGGGAACCATTTACCGCCGGTCCCGCCAACACCTGCGGCTCGTCAATGAGCCTCAACCGCCTCCCGCGGATCCTTTTGCTCCCCCGCTGCAGTTTCAGCGCCCGGGCGATGCTCTGCCCGCTCGTATGCCACGATCTCTACCCTCTCAGCTCCTTCCATCCCATCCTTCTCCGGCTAGTCCCCACTCGCCTACCCGCGCGCTGCCCGCTGCTGAACCCTCATCTCCTCCTGCCTTTCTGCCCTTGTCTTCTCCGTCCCCTCCCGGTTCCCCCGTTCCAGTTCGTCGGTCCTCACCTGTGCCACTTCTTCCTGCCGGAAGGGAGGATGGCGAGATGCGAACCCGGTCGGGACGTGTTGTCAAGCCGCCTGTCCGATATGGTGATTTTGCTTAACTGATTCTAGCGCATGAGACGTGGTCGCCCTGTCACTATTGTGTTTGCCTTTCATTTCCAAGGGGAAGGATGTAGATGATATATGCATGTGCCTTTAATATAGTTACCTCATCACTACTAACCACTCCCCATATCACAAGTATAATTACAACCTCCCCACCCACATATCGCTCTCTGGTTCCTGTGATAGACCACGTACAGCTAGTGCTTTCTGTAATGCTGCAGTATAAATAAACAGAAGTAAAGTAACGATGTGTCGATAACAGTTCTTTACAGGTACTTTGTAATTGGGTTAGGGAACTGTCAATAACAGTATAATGTAATCAATATTTGTGATTGGTTTGTAGGGGCTGCCACCCCCATCTAGTTTCGCGCCACAGGGTCCGATGACCTATCAAGAGTGAACCCCACGAGGATCGAGGTCGATCTTCTAGAGGGGTGCGTTGGACTGCGTAACTTTTTGGAGGTTTCTGCTTGCATGAGGCTGAAGGGCTTAAATCAGCAGAGACAAGGATCGGACCCGCGGGGGTTAGGTATTGTAAGTATAGTATTAGGGAGTTGGTTATTTTTGGAAAGAACAAAGAATAGCGATCCGGTGCTTGACTCAGTGTTTTACTGAACTAGACTAAGGGGGGTAAGCTCTAGTAGCATTATTACACAGGTACGGCAGGTGGGATAGAGGTGGAGGAGAGAGAGTCATAGTCATAGTGATAGAGTGTGGAAACAGGCCCTTCGGCATAACTTGCCCGCACCGACCAACATATCCCATCTACACTAGTCCCACCTGCCAGCGCTTGGTCCATCTGCCTCCAAACCTGTCCTATCCATGTACCTGTCTAACTATTTCTTACACGTTGGGATAGTCCCAGCCCCAACTATCTCTCTGGCAGCTTGTTCCGTACACCCACCACCTTTTGTGTGAAAAGGTTACCCCTCTGATTCCTATTAGACCTTTTCGCCTTCACCTTGAAACTATATCCTCAGGTCCTAGATTCTCCTACTGTGGACAAGAGACTCTGTGCATCTACCCAATCCATTCCTCTTATGATTTTGTACACCTCTATAAGATCACCCCCTCATCCTCCTGCGCTCCAAGGAATAGAGACCCAGCCTACTCAACCTCTCCCTATAGCTCACACCCTCTAGTCCTGGCAACAGCCTCATAAATCTTCTCTGTACCCTTTCAAGCTTGACAATATCTTTCCTATAACATGGTGCCCACAACTGAACACAATATTCTAAATGCTGTCTCACCAACGTCTAAAACAACTGCAACGTGACCTCCCAACTTCTATACTCTATATTAATTAAGGAGAACATTGGGACATTATAGAGTCATACAGCATGGAAACATGCCCTTTCAACCAACACCCATCTACTCTGGTCCAACCTGCTATCGTTTGGCCCATAACCTTCTAAACCTTTCCTATCCATGTATCTGTCCAAATGTTTTTAAATGTTGTGATACTACCTGCTTTAACTACCTCCTCTGGCAGCTTGTTCCATATACCCACCATCCTTTGTGTGAAAACATTGCCCTTCAGGACCCTATTACATTTTTCCCCTTTCACCTTAAACCTATGAACTCTGGTTCTTGATTCCCCTACTGGTAAAAGGCTGTGTAATTACCCTCTCTCTTCCTCTCATTATCTTATACACCTCTATAAGGTCACCCCTCATCCCCCTGTGCTCCTTGGAATTAAGTCCTAGCCTGCCCTACCTCTCCCTACAGCTCAGGCCCTCAGATCCTGGCAACATCCTTGTCAATACTCTCTGCATGCTTTTCAGCTTAACACTATCTTTCCTACAACAGGGTGACCAAAACGTAACAAAATACTCCAAGTGTGGTCTCATCATGACTTGTACAACTGTAACATAGCTTCCCAACTATGTGTAGGAAGGACCTGCAGATACTGGTTTAAACTGAGATAGGCACAAATAGCTGGAGTAACTCAGTGGGACAGGCAGCATCTCTGGAGAGTCAAGAATGGGTGATGAATCAGGTCGAGACCCTTCTTCAGATGTCTCTCTTTTTGCATATCTAGAATTCATCGTTCTGTGTCTCTCGACATCATCATCATCTATATCTCTCGTTTCCCTTTCTCATGACGTTCGGTTTGAAGAAGGGTCTTGACACGAAACGTCACCCATTCCTCTCTCCAGAGATGCTGCCAGTCCCGCTGAGTTACTCCAGCATTTTGAGTCTATCCCAACTTCTATACTCAATAGGCTAACTGATGTCAGACATTAATCGAATGAAATTACTGTGGGACCGTCCAGTGAGGATTTAAGGATAGAGTTGAGAAATAAGAAGGGGATAATCCCCAAATTGTTAATGGGAATTAGAGGAACAAATATATAGGAAGACTGCAGATAGTTTCAAGAATAATGGCAAATAATACTGGGAGATTTTAACTTTTCCTATATAGACTGGGACTGCCAGAATACTATAGGTTTTGATGGGATGGAACTTATGTTCTCGGGCAATATGGGTGGCACAGTGTCGCAGCAGTAGAGCTGCTACCTCACAGTGTCTGATCGAAAGTCAAGGGAAAGGAAAACGAGATATAGATGATGATGTAGAGAGGCACAGAACAATGAATTATAGATATGCAAAAAAGTAACGATGATAAAGGAAACAGGCCATTGTTTATTGTTTGTTGGGTTAAAACGAGAAGCTGGTGTGACTTAGGGGGAGGGATGGAGAGAGATGGAATGCCGGGGTTACTTGAAATTAGAGAAATTAATATTCATACCACTGGGTTGTAAGCTGCCCAAGAGAAATATGAGATGCTGTTCCTCCAATTTGCGTTTAGCCTCACTCTGACAATGGAAGAGACCTACGACAGTAAGGTCAGTGTGGGAATGGGAAGGAGAATTAAAGTGTTTAGCAACCGGGAGATCAGGAAGGTCCAGGCAGCGAAGGTGCTGCCCAGTCATCTTTCTTCCTTCTCTCCAGAGATGCTGTCTGTCCCGCTGAGTTACTCCAGCATTTTGTGTGTGTGTGTACATATGTATATATAGGAGTCTGAAGAAGGGTCTCGACCCGAAACGTCACCCATTCCTTCTCTCCAGAGCTGCTGCCTGTCCCACTGAGTTACTCCAGCTTTTTGTGTCTTCCTTCTATATATCTATATATATATATAGGGTGGAGTGGGTCTCTGATGATGTTGGCTGCCTTTGCGAGGCAGTAAATCCCTTTGATGGTGGGAAGGTCAGAATTTGTGATGGACTGGGCAGTGTTCACCACATTTAGCAGTCTTCTTGACTCCTGGGTGTTCAAGTTGCCGAACCAGGCCGTGAAGCAACCAGTCATTGTGCTCTCTACTGTCCACCTGTGGAAGTTCAAGAGGCAAAGAGATATCTGACAAGTGGGAGGATTTAAAAAACAAGATAGTGAGAGTTTCATGGATCACCTATTTCACACCAATTGAGGTTGATCAGAATACCCTGGTAAACAGGTATGTCATGGTGAATTACATTTGATCAGTTTAGTTCAATTTAGTTTAGATATTCAGCGCAGAAACAGATCCTTCGGCCCACCGAGTCCGCATCGACCAGCGATCTCCGCACATCAACACTACCGTACACACACTAGGGATAATTTTTAATTTATACCAAGCCAATTGACCTACAAACCTGTATGTTTTTGGAGGTTTGGAGGAAACCTCAGAGAAAACCTGCATAGTCAAGTTCGAACCCGGGTCTCTGTCACTGCATGCATTCTACCGCTGCGCCACCCCGCTGCCGATTTCTTATTAAGAAAAAGGACAACAAAGATAAAATACTTCTTTGCAATAGCTCTCTTCAGTTTTACCTTTGAACGAGCTGCTGCCACTATTACACTGGCCTGTAAACAATTTGCACCCGAGGGTCCATAGCTGTAATACAATTTGTGTTTCTTATTCCTTATCTCTTGCAAAAGCAATGCAGTCATTTCACTAAACAGATTAGGTTTGCTACAATCTGAAACCTGCAAATGTGTTTACTACTTTGCTCAGTGCATGGAGCTCAAGATGTAAAGAAGGTCTCTGGCTCTCTCTTTGCCCGAGACACTGGAAAATAGCTGGTATTTCAAACCAATGGCAGGAACACTTCATTAAAACAAAGAGGATGCTAACTGTGTCAAGGCAGCAATCTTCTTGTTGCAGATTTCTCCGGGGGTACAGAGTGACCCTCTGCCATCTCCATGATAAACAGAGCTGGGACGACACAGAGAGCAGCTTGTCGCACAATCCACTTCTTAAGACAAAATGCTGGAGTAACTCAGCAGGACAGGCAGCATCTCTCAATAGAAGGAATCCAGGCAACTATATAACACCTATATATTGCTTTGCTGTCACCTTCCCCTAGCTACCAATTATCAATTCTACATTTACCTCGAGCTACATTAACTTTGATGCCTTGTTTTCTCACCTTGTCTTTCCATATCTCTGTGTCTCTATCTCCCCTGACTCTCAGTCTGAAGAAGGGTCTCGACCTGAAATGCCACCTATTCCTATCCAGACATGCTGCCTGTCTGGCTGAGTTACTCCAGCATTTTGTGAAGATCTTCGGTTTATACCAGCATCAGCAGTTCCTTCCTGCAACCCACATCTTAAATTGGCACTGAGTAATGCCACATATGTTTCAGCAATTAACCCCAATAACTATCGGTCACTGTAATGTCTTTGTACTTCCTGAGAAAGCATGAAGAGTATTGCAATGTCAACATCATGCAATGCAAAATCTTCCCGCTGTTCTCAGCGTTCACTGCTAGTTGTCCCTGGTCTCAACTGTTTGCTGAACGCTGCTGTGACTTACAGTGAGAACTGCTGGACCAAGGAATATGTTGTGGAAAGTGACCCTTGGTCTGAAAATCAACCGAGTGTGTTTCTATGTTAACGTGACAGCAGCTGATGACAGAATTTGGCCTAGACTATTCTTGTACCCCTCTGCCCTGGTCATAAGTGAGTCAGAGTAATACTGCCGCACACACTGATCTCATTGTAAGACTTGGTCAGGTTGCACACACTCACCTACAAGCTCATTATAAATCTCTGCCATGATTTATCTTTAACATTTGTCCACCCTATTAGTTATAACAGGCATCCACATTGCACACCTCTCCTCATTAGCGGATTCTCAGTTATCACATTGCCTCTGCTACAGTGTTCCTGTTAGTTTTCTGTAAGGCTCTTTTTTAAACCTTTTCCTCTGATTTTGACCATGTTTCTCATTAGGTTTTTGTCTGCTGAAATATGCCAGAGTCACCTCGCCGATATTTTCTCATTTGCTTCCATTTTCTCCATCTCAAAATCACAAAGATTATATTTTATTTTGAGCAGTAAGTTCTGAAGATACATGACAACCAGGCAAGGAATACGCATGTGGCTGACCACCTGAGTAAATAATGCCTAGCAAATGATGTGAAATACTCTTAAAATAGGATGAAATGCTTACGTTGAAGAGAGGAAGAGCATCAAAATTAGCAGTTCCTTCCCATCACAAACAATATATCTTTGTAGAGTGAACAGTAAGTTTAGTTTTAGTTTAGAGATACAGTACGAAAACAAGCACTTCAGCTCACCGAGTCCGCACCGCCCAGCCATCCCCGCACATTAACACTATCCTACACACACTAGGGACAATTTTACATTTATACCAAGCCAATTAACCTACAAACCTGTACATATTTGGAGTGTGGGAGGAAACCGAAGACCTGGGAGAAAATCCAGGTGGTCACGGGCAGAATGTACAAACTCCATATAGACAGCAACCGAAGTTGGGTTCGAACCTGGGTCTCTCATGCTGCAAGTGCTGTAAGGCAGCAACTGTGCCTATGCGCCACTGTGTCATAGGGTTTCCAATTGTCCCGTATTAGCCGGGACATCCCGTATATTGGGCTAAATTGGTTTGTCCCATACGGGATTGCCCTTGTCCCGTATTTAACTGCGACTACTTGGTCGAGGGAATTGCCGGGTTGGAGTGTCGCGTCCGGCCTTTGGTCCTTCGCTTAGTGCCGACACCAGCGCCGACATTGAAGTTTTTTTCACCTTCCATCACACTGAGGAATGTGGAGAAGTCACTGTGGTGGATGTTTATGTCAAAATCTATTTTGTGTGTTTTGTTGCTTTTTATTGCTAAGACTGTATGGCAAATGAAATTCCTCGTATGTTGCAAAACAGACTTGGCCAATAAAGTATGATTATGACTATGATTGTTCCATACACCCACCACCCTTCTGTGTGAAAAAGTTTCCTTTTCCCCTTCACGTTAAACCTATGTTCTCTGGTCCTCAATTCACTGTGCATCTACCCAATCTATTCCTCTCATGATTTTATACACCTCTATAGGATCACCCCTCATCCTCCTGCGCTCCAGGGATTAGTCCCAGAATCTTCAATTATTTGGATCAAAGAGATACTGAGATGAAAGGGAGTGAGTAATGTTACTGAACCCAGCTAGCACCAATAGTAGGCTCCTAACAGTCCCAGATATCACAACCAAGGCAAATGCCCATGGAATAAAACAGTTTTATGCTCTTTGTCACATTATGTAATTATCTCCCCTGAGATCCAGCATTTAGGAAATTGCACCCTTTTTTCAAGCTGTGTTTAGACTAATTAGAAACATAAAACTACTATTTAGAAATTCCTTTGGCCAATGGTAGCAGTAAGGGGCGTCAATATGCCTAGTCCGAATTAATCATAATCATAATCGTACTTTATTAGCCCCTTAAGTGATAAAAGTGTAAAAATAAACAGATCTATTGAATCTGAAAAAAAATTATTGGTTTGTAAGAGGATTTACGACTGTGATTACAATAATCTATTGCTGAAAATAGTTCCCACTTTTACGCTTACCACTTTAGTTCTTAGCTAATTCCAAATAAAACAAGAACCAATTCTGCTAACGTAGTGGAGAGAGAGATTTATGCAGAGATTATAAAGTTATGCATGATTAAAATGACAACAAATCACAGGGGACATATTATGATGTCAGCTACTAACTTACTCAATTCCACAGTTATCTGGACTAAAGATAGACACAAAAGGCTGGAGTAACTCAGCGGGACAGGCAGCATCTCTGAAGAGAAGGAATGGGTGACGTTTCAGGTCGAAACCCTTCTTCATGCAATTGAACACTATTCTTCAGAGTATTCTTCAGACTGAAGAAGGATCTCAATTCGAAAAGTCACCCATTCCTTCTCTCCAGTGATGCTGCCTGCCCCGTTCAGTTACTCCAGCTTTTTGTGTCTATCTTTGGTTTAAACCAGCATCTGTAGTTCCATCCTACATAGTTATCTGGACTACACTGACTCCCACCTTGCCACTTGCAATGACACTATCCCCCATTCTCAATTGCTCCATCTCTGCCACATCTGCTCCCAAGATCAGGCTTTTCATGCAAGGACATTCAAGATGTCCATTTTCTTTAGTAAACATTGTTTTCTCCATGCTGTCATAGATGGATCCCTTCCTAGGTCTTTTCTGTGTCTTATGGTTCTGCTCTCTCTCCTCCTCGCCCAAGACAGACCAAGGATAAAGCTACAGTGGTCCTTATCTCTCACCCCATCAGCCTCCGTATCCAACACATCATTCTTCGACATTTCTGTCACCCCCAACATGACCCCACCACCAGTCACATCTTGCCAACTCCACCCCTACCATCTTCCACGGGGACTACTCCCTCCGCAACTACTTGGTTTGTTTATCCCTTCCCACCTAAACCGACCCCTCACCAGCTACTTTGCCCAGTAACTGCAGGGGATGTAACACCTGTTCCTATGCCTCCTCCCGCGCCTCCATCCAGGGACCTTGAAGACATGTGCTCAGTCCGCCATGGTCTACCAGATCTCCTGGTTGCTAGCCAATTTAACTCCTGTTCCCATACTGATGTTTCTGTCCTGGGCCTCATTCATTGACAGAGTGAGGCCACAATCAAACTGGAGGAACAGCACCTCATATTCCACTTGGGTAACTTACAACCCAACGGTATGAACATTGAATTCTCCAATTTTAGGTAACCTCTAACATTCCCCCCCCCCCACCCCCAACACCTCCATCTCCCCTTCCTCTCCCACACCATCCTCTTTCCCCCATCTCCCCTGCGCCTCACCTAAACTTACACCTATTTCCCCCCTCCCCCTCCACCTATGTCCTTCCTCTATCTTCACAATTCGCAACTGTTCAATCCTCATCTCTGGCCTTAGTCCAACCATCTGCGTATCAAAACCCTCCCGAACCTGCATTCACTTGTTACCCTCCATACACTCAGTAGTCCAGCCGCCTCCCCCCCCCTCTCTTCCAGTTTACCTTCCCCCATCTCCCTCCCCAACCCCCCAGAACCAGTCTGAAGAAGGATCCAGACCCGAAACATCACCTATCTATGTCCTTCAGTGATGCAGCCTAACCCGCTGAGTTACTCTAGAACTTTGTGCCCTTTTCAACACAGAATGACAACATCTTGGACCAAGTGTTGGCGGTGGGATAGTTTATACAGTCGGGGCTAGTTAGTCTTCATTATTAGTATTCGATTCTTTACAGTTCTGTGCAAGTCTTGATAAACCAACCGTTGTTATTCTGTGTCCATAAATATTTTAAGTGCCTGTGTTGATAAGGATGAATCCTTTTCAGTGTTGCATGCTGAGCTTGGTGTAATTTCCATTGATTTGTGGTAATAGTGAAACCTCTACAAAAACCACAAGATCAACGTGGGAGTTTGCATCAGTTTTAAAATGTACCTGGGCCAAATGAAATAAAACCAACTATGCGTTTCAATAAATGCATTAACCTCAGCGAATGGTGGGAATACATTTGGTGCTAAATCAAAGCAATAAAAAAAGAAGTGTGAAAACCTATATGTTTCTGGAGGAGAGATAAATGATAAATCAACTCTCATAACTGAACAGAAACCTCACGTTCAAGGTCTCTTTACTTCCTTCAGCCTTCTGGCCTGCCACATATAGTAATAGAGTCATAGAGTGATAGAGCATGGAAACAGGCCCTTCAGCCCAACTTACCCACACCAGTCAACATGTCCCAGCTACACTAGTCCCACCTGCCCGTGTTTGGTTCATTTCACGCAAAGTCTGTCCTATCCATGCACCTGTCTAACTGTCTTGTAAACATTGGGATAGTCCCAGCCTCAACTACCTCCTCTGGCAGCTCGTTCCATACACCCACCACCTTGTGTGAAAAAGATAAACCTCAGATTCATATTAATTCTTTTCCCCTTCACCTTAAACCTATGTCCTCTGGCCCTCGATTCACCTACTCTAGGCAAGAGTCTTTATGCATCCACCCTATCTATTCCTCTTTTGTACACCTCTATAAGATCACCGCTCATCCTCCTGCGCTCCAAGGAATAGAGTCCCAGCGTACTCAACCTTTCCCTATAGCTCAGACCCTCTAGTCCTGGCAACATCCTCATAAATCTTCTCTGTGCCCTTTCCTGCTTGACAACATCTTTCCTATAACATTGTGCCCAGATCTGAAGACAATACTCTAAATGCAGCCTCACCAATATCTTATACAACTGCAACATGACCTCCACTCCACATTCTATACTCACAGTGGAGAGTTGGTGTATGTTATAAAGAGGATAAAAAACAGTTCCAATATATTTCTGGATCAGCTCTGAAGGAGTAATGACCAACTGAGCATTCTGTGTAAACGTTGCCACTGCTGTAGCTCTTCTCATTAAGTTCTTAATTTTTGACAACCCAAATATGGGTAAGGAGTTAATATGGTAAAGGCTGTTGTAGCCAAGACCTGCACAGTGAAGAAGCCAAAAAGGTTAAAGAGTAAGATGTATCGGAAAAATAGCAGGAATTGGCTCTTTACTTAAAGTTTATGGTATAATTCCTGCCAAAATTACCCAAGGGGCACAAGGGCAAACCTTTACATTAAGATGAAATGTTTTGCATTTAAATGAACCTACAAAATATAATGATTGTACGTGAAACTGATGAGTCCTGATTCTGCTTATTTCACCAAACCTTGACATTGAAAATGATGCACTCTGAACTTAACCTGATAAATGATGACTTCAAATGAAATCTACTTCCAAAGATCATGTGCAATTTTACTTCGGAGTCACATGAGTGACTACGTGAAGAAGACCCGTCAGGGCGCATGCGTGTCATTACGTCTGACGCATTGGCGAGAACGGCAGCAGGAGGACGGACCTCCTCCTGCAGGTGAGTAGTTACAGCTCCACCAAAGTCGGGGAGACTTTGGAGGAGTTAGGAAAAAGTAAAAAATTGTTTCTGTGTGTTTTATCCACACATACAGGAACAAGGAAAAGGTGCAGGCTGCTGCCGACAAGGAGAGAGAGAGCTGCGGGAGCGCAGTCTCTGAAAGGCAGCCTGTCACCTCGGGGGAGTCGCAAGCCGGTAGCGGTGCGGCGACAGACTTGGCAAAGTGCCCAGCCGGGTACACAGCCAACGCCAGTCGGGCGGTCGGCATAAGCTAAGTCTGTCACGGCTCTAGACTCCGCAGAGTCGGGCCACGAGAGTCCCATCGGGGACAGGATACCGTTCCCCAGCGGTTATCCAAAAGGAGCAGCTCATACAGGGGCTGCTCCACAGAGACGCTCCAGGTGGAGTAGTGCAGGAGGGAAGCCATAGAGAAGGCTCCGCTGGCAGTGCCTAGGAGAGGTCTGCTTCATAAAGCCACACTCCAGGAGGAGTTGTGCAGGCGGGAGGCCGTGGGGACGGCTCCGCTGGCAGTGCCTAGGAGAGGCCTGCTTCACAAAGCCACAACTCCAGGAGGAGTTGTGCAGGCGGGAAGCCTTAGGGAAGGCTCTGCTGGCAGTGCCTAGTAAAGGCCTGCTTGAAAGCACCCTCTTTGCAAGAGGTGAGTGCAGAAGGGCAGATACGCTCTGACCCTGAGTCCGACGACGACTTTCAAAGGGAGGGCTGGCAGCTGCCAGAGCTGACACCGTGTGCAGCACGGTTTGCCATGTCGTCGGACGCTGGTGAGCCTCTGGGTGAGGAACTTGCCACCAGCATAAATTACCAAGTCTCACATCAGCTACAGGAGCTGACAATGGATGAGACAGTAAGGAAGCATGAAGCCCCAATCAACTGTGGACTGTTAAAAGTTCCTGTTGGGAACAGGAAGAATTGGGGCAAGATGGACATACAAATGAGAGCCCAGGAGCATGTCAAGCCCCAGCATATTTTTAAAGTTGCTGGCATCTGGTATAATGAGCTTTGCCAGGATGGTGGATGGAGAGGCCATGACAAATTACAACAAAAGGCGCTATTGTGGAGTGCCCACTGTGAGATCAACTGCCTCCGCAAGACTGCGATTAGACCAACCATCAATGCTAAATATGCTTCACTCTGCCAGCCTGGCACAGTGCAACCGGCACAGCTGTTTGGCGAGTATGGTCCGGGCAAGGGACGAGTCCAGCTTTGATGCAGCGCAGTTGGCGTTTGGCTGTAGCACCGCCAGGGAAGATGAGATATCCAGCTCGAGGCCGGGGAAGAATGCCAGGTGGTAAGGAGGTAAGTGGGTCTGGTTCGCATGTAGACAGATCTAATGTGATACCTCAGATATGTTTATACTGAAGGTTATAGAAGGATATCGAACAAAGCTTAATGCAAATTCTGATTTACCCATGCAACATGTCCAAAAAGGAGTTTGACTTCAGTATCACTGAACAATTGGAAGTTCAGTTGTAACTTGCAAGCTTATGTAATAACGGTGTAATTGCTAAGGCAGTTTACCAAAGCCATCAGTTTGTGTCCAATATCTTTCCCAGACCAAGCAAGGATGGGGGATGCAGAATTATATTGGACCTGAATAGTCTTAACCCTTTTGTAGGGTATAGACATTTTAAGATGGAAATGTTTGTGAAGGAGATCTTAAAGAAATGGATTCAGTGTCTGTTCATTTGCAGGATAGAAGATTTAAAATGCAGCTTGATGGGGCAATTATTGCAAACAATGGACTGCCTAATAGTTTGTCTTCAGCTCCTAGAGGGATTACAAAGTTGTTAAAACCTATTCTAGGCATGATGAGAAGTCGAGGGCATGTGCTCATGGCTTAACTTGATAATATCTTGATTGTAGGACAATCAAAGGAAACAGCTGAAGCATCAGTGGCAGTTGGTAAAAACCATTTTTTAATTGGGCTTCATAAGCTATCCAGAGAAATCTATATTTATACCTGTGACACAAATTGACTAGTTGGGTTCACAATAGACTTAATCAACATCATTGTGACCTTGCCCAGGCAAAAAAGGGTAGAGCTAATTAAGAGCTGTATCAAGTTAATTGCTGACACACAGCCTTCAATTAGCCAGGTGACAAGTCTGCTGTGGTAATGGCTGGCAGCATTTCCAGCAGTTCAATATGGCCACTTTATTATCTACAATTACAAAGGTCAAAGGAACAAGCATTGAGGATACATTGGGGTCATTATAATAGACCTATGCTTCTATCAATAGAGGCTGTTGCTGATGTACAATGGTGGATTCAGCATGTGTCCACTAGTAGTTCCAAAGTGTTATTGGACCAAGCTTCCATGATTTGCAGACAGATGTCAGAGCACTTGGGTAGGGTGCTACTGATACAAGATCCAGCTGTGGAGACAGATGAACATTGCTTCTGCAAACATGGGGAATTAACCAAGAGTATTTTATGGACTCAAGGCTTATGGCACTAACTAAACTAGTTTGCATGTGCAGTGCAAAATAGACAACACTACAGCAGTTGCTGATATGAATCACATGAGTGGAATCAAATTGTTATCATGTGACAGGTTGGCAAATACAATTGGACCTGGAGTAGGGATAGAGAGATTTGGATTGGAGCTATCTATCTGCCAGGGAAACTTAATGTAGTACCAGATGGCAGTTCACGAAAATTCCATCATAACACAGAGTGGATGTGGAACCAGGATGTGTTCAAGAACATAGTACTTCTATATGGAAGGCCAAAATATGTTTCATAGGCACCAGATCCAGGGGCAGTGGCAATTGATGCTTTTTCACTAAATTGGGATGATATGTTTGTGTACATTTTCCCACCATTCTGCCTCATAGGTCGGTGTTTGAGAAAATCAAGCAGGATGCCGCTTCAGGGGTTTTGGTGATACCAAATTGCCTGATTCAACCATGGTTCCCTTTGATGTTACAGATAGCGATCCAACCTCTTTTTGCTGATTCCAAACAGTTGGAATTTGCTGGAGCATCCAGTAACGCATTAATTTCTTCCGTTATGTGATCGTATGGATCTGTTAATTTGCAGGTTTTAAGAATGCCTTACATTGGTCGAGGACTTTCTAGGCCAATGGTGGATATACTCACTGCGGTCTGGAGAAAGAGTACTCAAAAACAGTATATGACTTGTGAAAAAATAAATAAAAAATGGGAACAATATTGTGTTCAAAAGAATATTCAATATGATACTGTAGTTATTGAAAATGTGTTCGAGTTTTATCTACACTTTATTATGATGAGGGTCTTAGCTATAGTGCTATCAATACAGCTAGAAGTGCTTTGTCGGCATATCTTGTAATAGGTACACGGACACAAAGTATAGGATCTCACCCTCTCATATCTAGGTTGATGAAAGAAATCTTTAATTCCAAAACGCCTAAGCCTACGTATATGGTAATCTGCGATGTAAGCGTTGTTCTTAACATGCTTTGTCATTGGGTCCCTGTCACGTCTATAACTTTGTTGAATTGGCTATGCTAATGGCATTGGTGTCAGTACAGAGAGTGCAGACTTTGCAAAAACTTCAGTTCGAGAGAATGGAAGTGAATACAGAGAATGTTCTGCTTTATATTTCTGACCTGCTCAAACAAAGCAGGCCAGGTGTGACAGGATTTAAGATTGTGTTCTCAGCATATCCTACAGATCCATGTTTATGTGTAAGGACACATTTGTTACATTACATTGAAGCCACAAGGGCTTTAAGACAAGAAGAAACAGGATTATTTGTCAGTTACAAGAAGCCAACATAAAAGAGTGGCAGTTCAGACTATCTCAACGTGGTTAAAGCAAGAGTTGGTTCAGGCAGGAATTAACATTTATGTGTTTACATCTCATTCCACTAGCGCAGTAGCAACATCCGCGGCCAGGGCGATGGATGTTCCCATCGACCATATATTAAAAGCCGCAGGTTGGAAAAATGAACTTGTGTTTCAGCAATACTACCATCGGCCGAGTGCCGATGGAGGGCTGTTTGCCAACTCAATATTGAGTGCTGTTGCTATTGTTTAAAGTCTGTTTTCAATACTGTTTCATTCTGTTTCGTTTGTTGCCCCTGAATTAAGAGGGTTTATTGTTTGTTTTATGACCCAAAATAAAACTGTTTTTTTGCATGGTATTCAATGTCATGTTTACAGCATTATTGATTATACTCAGTCAATCGATGCAGTGAGAAGCCGGGATTTTGATCTGCGGCATAAAAATCACAGAGCTTTGAAATCTTCACGTAGTCACTCACGTGACTCCGAAGTAAAATAGTAAGATTAAACGAGAACTTAACAGTTTGAAGTTTGATCTTTATTTTATGAGGAGTTACGTTGGTGATTACGTGCCCGCCACGCCCAACCCTCTCTCATAGAAAAAAGGTGATAATGGTAGTTCTCATGTTGATCATCTTAATATGTTACTTCAATTATGGTGTTGTCTGTGATTTCATACCGCTGCTTTGAAGATTGACGCGCATGCGCCCTGACGGGTCTTCTTCACGTAATCACCAACGTAACTCCTCATAAAATAAAGATCAAACTTCAAACTGGTAAGATCTCATTTAATCTTACTATTCTGTCTGATATATAATTTAGGATCACAGTATTAAGTTAAATTGTCCTTAATTTATAAAACGGAATGAATAACAATTTGTGGGGAGAAAGTTGAATTTCCGTGGCAATGTTCAAATTGGGGATTTTCTGGTGTTAAAATACTGGGAGAAGAGCAACGTCATTAGCAAAAAGTTAAAAATTAATCGTTTCAAGATTAAGTAACAGTGACTTAGATATCCAGAAGCTCATAGGAGTGAAGACATTGGCATCATGTTTAGCACCACGGTCCTACAGTTTCAGCATGGACATGAAATGCTGGAGTAACTCAGCAGGACAGGCAGCATCTCTGGAAAGAAGGAATGGGTAACATTTCAGTTCGAGACCCTTCTTAACCTGAAACTTCACCCATTCCTTCTATCCAGAGATGCTGCCTGTCCTGCTGAGTTACTCCAGCATTTTGTGAATATCTTTAGTATAAACCAGCATCTGCAGTTCCTTCCTACACATACAATTTCAGCATTCCAGGTTTGATCCTAACCTTGGGTGTTGTCTGTGTGGAGTTTGCATGTGAGGTCATCCACTTTCGTGATTGATGCAAAAAAGCTGAATGTTTGTGAATAGTTACAGATTGAGAATATTACAGATTGAAATATGTCCTATCTGTGTTCTCCTGGGGTGCTGCCAGACCTGTTGAGTTACTCCAGCATTTGGTGTCTCTTTGGCATCAGTCAACACCTGCAGATCCTTGTTATTACATACAGGTGAAGGAAGCAATCAAGAGGCAAATGGTTAGGTGGCTTTTAGTTTAGTTTAGTTTAGTCTTGCGGAAACAGGCCCTTCGGTCCACCAAATCTGCACCGACCAGTGGTCCCAATACATTAACACTACCCTACACACACTCGGGATAATTTACACTGATACCAAGCCAATTTACCTGTAAACCTACACCTTGGAGTGTGGGAGGAAACTGAAGATCTCACAGAAAAACTTGGGGTCTTGGGGAGAATGTATAAACTCCGTACAGGCAGCACCCGTAGTCGGGATCCAACCTGGGTCTCTGGCACTGTGGGCACTGCGGGCACTGCAAGGCAACAACTCTACCACTGTGCCACCATGCCTCCCCTTTTATTTCAAGAGGAGTTGAGTACAGGTCTAGAGAATTCCACTGCAATTAGATAGGGCTGCGGTGAGACCACACCTGGAGCATGATTTAGTGTTTTGGATGCCATTCCAAAAGAGGGATCTGCTTGCCGCAGAGTGAGGCTGCAAAGTTTCACCAGACTGATTCCTGGCTTAAAGAAAATGATTGGACAGGGTCGGGCTTCTCCTGCATTTACAAGAAACGCGAGGAGATCACATTGAAATGTACACAATTCTTACAAGGGTCACTAGAGTGGATACAGGGAGAATGCTTCCCTCAACTGTGGAATCCAGAATCACAATCTCAGAATCACAAATGGACCATTCAGGACTGAGGTGAGAATTTTCTTCACCCAAAAGGTGGTGGATATTTGGAAGTAACTTCCTTGGAACATTGTGGAGTCTCAATCATTGAGTTAATTCAAATCTGATGATTGGATATTATGGGGCAGTGCAGGAAATTGGTGTTGAGTACAAAGATCAACCATGATCCTGATGGGTAGTGGAGCTGGTTTAAGGACTGGGTATCCTACACTTGGTGCTAATTCTTACGTTCTTAAGTAGCAAGGTTGATCCCAAGAGCATTGAAGAGGGCAGGGCAGCGGACATTAGCTTTATGCAAGGCCTTTGACAAGGTTCCACATAGCCTTATGCAAGGCCTTTGACAAGGTTCCACATAGCGAGCTGGTCTGGATACATCACATGGAGGATTAGATCACTTGGAATCAAGGTGAACTAGCCAAATAGATTTAAAATTGGCTTAGAGGAAGAAATCAAGTGGTATTTGTGGATGTAGACACCAAATGCTGGAGTAACTCAGCGGGACAGGCAGCATCTCTGGATAGGAGGAATGGGTGACATTTCCGGTCGGGACCCTTCTTCAGACTGAGAGTCAGGGGAGAGGGAGACACAGAGATATGGAAGGGTAAGGTGTGTAAATGAGACATCAAAGGGGATGCGGTTCAAGGAAGATGTAGAATCGATCATTGTTAGCCAGGGGAAGGTAACAACAAAGCATACAAAAATAAAATGTAATTAGTAAAATAGTCAGACTGGTGCTAGAACTAGGATGGGGAGGGATGGAGAGAGAGGGAAAGGAAGGTTTACTTGAAGTTAGAGAAGTCGATATGGCTGTTTCTCTGCCCAGTAATAGGTTGCAGTGGTCAGTGCTAGACCCACCATTGTTTGTTATCTACATTAATGGTTTAGATGTAATAACATTGTTCGCAAATTTGCAACTGACACCAACAATCGGCGTGGCTATCCCTCGAGGTCGAGGATGATGGTCTGCGTTCCATTGTTTTTATGGACTCTCAGGTGGCTTATGAGTCCAATCCCGGGTTTGAAAGTTCTTCGGCATTCAGGACAGTTAATTCCAGATGGCAGATCGGGCTTTGGTTGTTGCTGCCTCTCTTTCCATCTAGCCCATGATGGTTTGCCAGAGATTCCTGTCCTTGGCATTGGTCTCCCAATTGTCGATGTCGATTTCACATTTCTTCATGCTGGCCTTTAAGGTGTCTTTGCCGAAATAAGGCTGCTCAGACATGAATACAGCTACCGAACAACTTTCCTGCTTCTGCCCAAAGTTGAGCGATTGAATCAAGTATTCACGCTTCTGTGCCAGTTCTTGACTAGGAGCTTCTAGCCATCACGTGGCCTGCTCCCGTCGCCCTTCCCCAATCGCCGAATGTCTTAAGAAGTTTTGTGGTGCTCACAGAACGAAGATGCCTGTGCGTGTGTTTGTTTAACGTGTAATTGATGTTGCACTCCAAGAAGCACATAGTCCTTCACAAATCAATCAACTAATTCCAATGGCAAGGAAACCAAGATAATTGGAGCTGATAGATCTGTTGCAGCCTTCATCTGCCTTCATAGCCATTGAGTTCAAGATAACTTCATCTGCCTGGTCTGCCGTTGAGGTCCTGTAGGTTGGATTGTTCTTAGTCTGGACCCTGATCCTCAACCTTACCGCCATGGGTGGCCTACCATGAGGTGCTTCCGACAGCATCGCACTCGGAATCATGGGGTCACGCAAGCCTCTTCACCACGACAAGGTAAACTATCCAAAGAGGACACCAACAATAGTGGTACAGTGGACAGTGAGGAAACAGTATCTTGATCAGTTATGAAGGTGGACCAAGGAATAGTAAATAGAATTTAACTCTGACAAGGGCAAAGTGTTCCTCTTATGTATGTGGAACGAGGGCAGGACTTACACAGTTAATGGTTTACTGTAGTTTAGTTTAGATTATTATTGTCACATGCACCAAAGTACAGGGAAAAGCTATTTTACTTCGGAGTCACGTGAGTGACTACGTGAAGAGCCCGCCAGCCTGCATGCGCGTCCATAACGTCTATCGCATTGCGCAACGACTGGCTGGAGGCGGCTGCTCCGCCAGCGGTAAGTTTCAAACCTGAAGGTAAATTTTCAACTTATTTCCAGGTCTGTTTTCTCCTTGCAGGAAGCTCTTTACAGAGTTCCTGCTGGAGATGTTCCGGGGTCGAAATCCCGGCTCCGCGGGAAAACCCGACTCGGGGAAACCCGACTATGGACATTGTGGGGAATCCTGTCTACAGGGACCGCAGGGGAACCCAGGCTGCAGGGACCGCGTAAAAACACAAGCCGTGGGGAAACCCAGCTCGGGGAAGCCCGGCTGCGGGGACCGCATAAAGACACAAGACCACGGGTAATCCCGGCTTCGGGAAACCCGGCTACGAGGACCGTGGGAAGACCACGACGAACCCCGCTTCGGGGACCGTGGGAAGACCGCGGGGCACCCGGCTCAGGGGAACCCCGGCTACGGGGACAGTGGGGAGACACGGCTACAGACCGCGTAAGTGCGGGTAGCCGGCGGCGACTTCAGACTCAGGCAGCCACAGAGGGGTACAGCCAAACGGAGTCTGAGAGGCCTAGACTGGGACGAGTCAGGCCAGGAGGGTTCCCCTCCGACGTGGGTACGTCCTCGGACGTTTTCACCCAGATGGAGCATAGAAAGCGTTTGCAGGGCGTTCATCCCACTATGGTGATGCTCCATCCTCATATGGTCCATGGAGGAGCCATATTAGCGCAGGTGTCTTCGAGGGCCTGCGGCAGCACCTCTTTCAGGTCTGCTTATAAATCTCCCTCTCTGTGAAGGTGAGTGCAAGGGGTCAGTTGGTAACTGACTCCAAAAATTTCTGTCATGGCATCAAGGGTTGCAATATCCTCACAAACGAAGGAGCTCCTGCTGGAAGAGTTGGCTTCCAGCCATTGGCAGAAAACCCAGAGGGGCCAGAGTTCCCCTCGCGAAGCAGCAGCTACCTCATGGCACATCATTACAGGAACAGATGCCGGCTGTGAGATACCATGCACCTGTAAATTGTTTCTGAAAGTGCCGGCAGTGAACAGCGCTATCTGGGGTGATATTGGAGGTGGCATGAAAACCCGGGAAATGAAACTCCAACAAATTTTAAAGATTACTGGCCTGGTGTTGATGTGCAATGCACACTTCAAAATGAACATAGAACACCATCAGACCTGCCTTAAATTCCAATTTGCAGGCTCATGTAAGGCCGGCAATGTCCAGCCGCCGAATCTTCTCTTCACGGAAAACCTGTCCAAACAGGTAAGACTTGGATGAGGAAACAAAAGCTGTCGGACTAATCAAGGTACCAATGACGAGCAAAGCTTCATTGTGTCGGCGACAACACACCCCACGCCTCCATCGGCAGGAAGCGGTTCACTGAAGCTGGTGGCAGCTTGAAAGCTGGGCGCAGGTCTTTCAGGCCAAGGCCCAAACCGGTCCTCAGGAAAAATATGGGATCCACGCACCCCAGCAGTCCTACTCTCAAATCAAGGACGGAAATAGAACCCGCATCAGGGGCCTTTGGGCTTACCATAAAACCACCGATAACCATGAAAGTAGGTGGGTCTGGTTCTTTCCGAAACATGGGGTATGTGGACCATTTACGTTGGTAATATTTACACTTGTTTTTTGTACAAATGACAATGATAACATGAGATAAAATGATAACATGAGATTAGTTTATACTGCACAGTATACAAGCGAGACAGTCTCGGAAATATGGCCGGAGTTGCCTTTTAAGGCAGGCTCGCAATTGTGGCAGACGTGGCCTGTTCATTGTCAACAGGTTCAACTCGCATGTGCAGTATAGACATTTCTGAATAGGAAACTTTGTGGCTGTCTAACTTCTATGGGATCAGTTTCCATTCACAGGGATCACCGGAGATATTTGAAATTTAGCTGGATGGGGCAATGATAACAGTTAAAAGCGTTGCAAAATGGGCTAACTTCAGCTCCCAGGTTATTTACCAAATTACCAAAAAACAGTGCTTCGGCTGCTCAGAGCTAAAAAACAATTGTTATGGCCAACTGGATGATATTCTAAACGCTGTATTTTGCTAAATTAGCTGTATCAGCCACAAAACTATATTTGAGAAATTGGGTTTCTCACCCATCCAGTTAAATTTAAGTTGATACCAACTGAAATTATTGATTATTGGGATTTACCTTTAACTCTATTAATTTGTCCGTAACTCCGCCCTGAGGCAAGAGATTGGAATTAATTGAAGCCTGTAACGACCTTGTTGTTATCAAGCAGCCTTCTATTCATCAAGTGTAATTGGCAATATATTGGCTTTTCAGCCGTGCTATTTGGGCCTTTGCATTATCAGAACTTACTGCATGCTAAGGAGTAAGCTCTCAAATACCACGTAGGTCATTGTTAACAGACCTATGCTATTGCCAGCTGAAACTATCAAAGTCACTATGGTGGATGAACAGTATTCAGCATTGCTCCACTAACTTTTCGTCAGTAAATTTTCAGTTATAATTACAAACTGATGCTATTGCTCGAAGATGGAAAATTACTGATACCATCTCTAGTTACGGAGGCGGATGGGATTTGCATGAGTTACCAATTCTTCAGTTATATGGTATCAACTACCTATAGACACTAGGTGCATTCTGTGGGTTAATAGTTTTTGTGCGAATATGCATAATCTGCATGCTCAAGTCCAAGTTGATACACTTTGGTGGTGGTATATGTTAATCACATGGGTGCAATCAAGTGATAGTTTACCTAACCTCATTTGGCGCTGGTGTATCATCACGTAAAATCAATGACAACACAGAATGGATGTTGGATCACAAAGTATTTAATGACATTGTGGCTCTATGGAACACTAAAGATCGAGATGTTTGCATCCAGGCTCAATCACCAGTTGCAAAAAATATGTGGCATAGCAGTGGCGATGGATGCATTCTTGCTACACTGGGGAGGAATTCGCTTTTATGTCTTCCTCCATTTTGCCTCATCAGACGGGTCTTGCAATTCAGCAAGTTCCCGCTTCAGGCATTTTCATAGTACCTGACTGGCCTATACAGCCATGGTTCCTGCTGATGTTGGGAATGATAATAGAACCTTATATGGTTATTTCTAGACACAAAAATTTGCTGGTTTAGCTGTGACTCGGGAAACCATCCTCTGCATGATAAAATCAATTCATTGACTTGCAGACTCTGAGAAGACCATTCCTGCGGCTCGGGTTGTCAAACCATACCATGGACGTGCTCACTAGAGATTGCAGGGATAGCACCAAATAAGCAGTACATTTCCTCATAAGGAGATGGGAAGTATTTTGTTTTATGCTAATATTACATATAATTCGGCACGGATGACTGATGTCTTGAAGTTCAGTTTTATATGGGTCTTTGACAATCATTAAGTTATAGTGCCATTAACTGTGCCAAACGTGCCTTCTCATCATATTGGCTGCGGGGAGCAGAATCCACTCTGTCGGGTCTCACCCTCTGATATCTAGATTATGAAGGGTATCTTCAACTCGAAACCTCCCAGGCCCAGGTACGCAGAGATATGGGATGTTAACATTGTGCTACGCCGCTTCGCCGGTGGGCTCCAGCTACATCCCTGTCCTTGGTCAAACTCACTTACAAAGTGGTTATGCTCATGGCGTGAGTTCAGCGCAACCGGTCCAGTCATTGCATAAGCTGTGACTGGACAGGATGATTAAATCTGTAGGCAAAATGACATTTTATATTTATGACTTAGTCAAGCAGAGTAGACCAGGGGCATCAGGTCTCAAACTAGATTTGTTGGCATATCCCATGGACCTTTGGTTGTGTGTGTTCACACATCTACACAAGTATGTTAAGGTCACTAAGAGCCTTAGAGACTCTGAACTAGCAATGTTTGTTAGTTACATAAAGCCTCATAAGTAGGTATCAGTACAGACCATCTCCAGGTGGTTAAAACGGGTTCTGGCTTATACAGGAGTGAACACTGACATTTTCAAGTCTCACTCCACCAGGGCTGCAACAACATCAGCAGCAGGGTTATGGACGTTTCGCGGGACCACATCCTAGCGGCTGCAGGATGGTCAAACGAACGATCTTTCCAAACATTTTAGAACTAACCCATTGACAGACGGGGGGAATTTTAGAACTAACCCATTGCCAGACCGGGGGTAACTCTATTTTAGGTTCTGTTTCATAGTTTTCCCCCGGTTGAGGGGGGGTTACTATTATCATTATTTGTTCATTAAAACGCATCAAAATATGTCTATATCTATGTCATGTCTGAATGCATTATTAATGTTCACTCATCCTTGGTCAACTGATGCAGTGTGTGATGCATGGACTTGTTTCCACGGCATGAAACCACAGAGCTTTGAAATCTTCACGTTGTCACTCGCGTGACTCCGAAGTAAAATAGTAAGATTAAACGAGAACTTACCAGTTTGAAGTTTGATCTTTATTTTATGAGGAGTTAGGTTGAGGGATTACGTGCCCTCCACTCCCAACCCTCTATCATAAAGATCAGCTGGTATTCTAGTTTCTCTAATCATACTATATTCAGTTCAACAACTGTTATCTGTGATTTCACACCGCTGCTTTGAAGATTGACGCGCATGCGGGCTGGCGGGCCCTTCACATAAACCATCAACGTAACTCCTCATAAAATAAAGATCAAACTTCAAACTGGTAAGTTCTCATTTAATCTTACTATTTTGTTGCATGCTACCCTGTCAATGGGAAGACTACATGATTATAATCAAGCCATCCATGGTGTACAGATGCAGGGTAAAGGGTATAAAATTTGGTGCACGATAAAGTCTGATTAATGATAGTTCAAAGGTCTCCAATGAGGAAGATTGGAGATCAGGACCGCACTCTAGCTGGTGAGAGGACTGTTCAGTTGCCTGATAACAGCTGCAAAGAAACTGCCCTTGATTCTGGAGGTATGCATCTTCAAAGTTCTGTACCTCTTGCCTGATGGGAGAGAGGAGAAGAGGGGAGAGATTGGTCCGTGAGTGTGCTGGTGGTCTTGTCAAAGCAGCATGAAGTGTAGATGGAGTCCATGGTAGAGAGGTTGGTTTGTGCGATGGTCTGGGCTACGTCCACAATTCTCTCCAATTTCTTGCGGTCTTGGATGGAGTCATTACCAGACCATGCTGTGATGCATCCCGATAAAATGCTTTCTGCAGGGCATCTGTAGAAATTGGTGAGGGCTGATGGGGACATGCCAAACTTCCTAAACCTTCTAAGGAAATAGAGCCATTTCGCAGCCATTGTTTTGATGTGTCTGGTGCAGGACAAATTGCCGGCGATATTTACTCTGCACAGGTAGAAGCGATTAGTTTGTTCTGTGTTGATGAAAGTTCTAAACATAAGCATAAAGGTGAAGTTTCCTTATCAAAGTTTCAGAAGGCTGACAAGCTGAAAACTTTCGCCCTTGAATAGAATTTATTGTGCTTCAGGCAGGAACATCGAATATTTATACATCGGAAGCTCATGGTCTTGGAACAGGTGAAGTGTATGAGGATGGTGCAATGGGAGGGGAGTGGAGGTTATTAGATTGTCATGGGAGTGATTTTTGTATTATAAATCGAGTAAAGTCCAAGAAGAGCGTTCGATCCTGACTACGGGTGCTGTCTGTACGGAGTTTGTACGTTCTCCTCGTGATCTGCGTGGGTTTTCTCCGAGATCTTCGGTTTCCTCCCACACTCCAAAGACATACAGGTTTATAGGTTAATTGGCTTGGTATAAATGTAAAATTGTCCCTCGTATGTGTAGGGCAGTGTTAATGTGCGGGCAATCGCTGGTCAGTGCGGATTCGTTGGGCCGAGGGGCCCACATCCGTGCTGTATCTCTAAACAAATAAACAAACTTGCCAACGACAATGGACAAGACAGATCCCTGTGTACATTAGAGTTGATTATCAAGTGGTATAGAGTGTGTAATATTTAAGAAGGGAACGGTGAGTGGAGTTGAGCCCCTGTACAAGGTCAGAGGGACGTACATAGGAATAGATACAAAATGCTGGAGTGAGTAACGCAGCGGGCCAGACAGCATCTCTGAAGGAAAGGAATAGGTGAGGTTTTGCATCGAGACTCTTCAGACTGAGAGTCAGGGGAAAGGAAAACGAGAGATATAGACGGTAATGGAGATTGCAGGAGTAGCCTCTCATATTTTGCTTGGGCAGCTTACAACCCAGAGGCATGAATTTGATTTCTCTAACCTCAAGTAACCCCTGCATCCTCCCTCTCTCCTTCCCTCCCCCACCTAAGTCGTACCAGCTTCAAAGTCGTCTGTTGATTTCATTGTCTATACTCGTTCTCACCTAGACCACAGCTAACAATGGCCTGTCTCCATTATCATCGTTACTTTTTTTCGCATATCTTTCATTTATTTGTTCTATATCTCTCTACATCCCCGTCTATATCTCTCGATTCCCTTTCCCCTGACTCTCAGTCTGAAGAAGGGTCACCCATTCTTTTTCTCCAGAGATGCTGCCTGACCCGCCGAGTTACTCCAGCTTTTTGTGTCTATCTTCGGTTTAAACCAGCATCTGCAGTTCCTTTCTATGCATAGAAATAGATCTTGTAGGTTGCAGTCAAGTGGTCTTGTTCTTATCGAGTCCACATCAAGATTAGAAATTGTTCAGCCAGAGCTGAACACACTTCTCGCCATCTGCATACAAAGGTGTCGGTCTTGCGCTTCTTGTGCTTCTTGTGCGTGATGGTGGAAAGATTGGTGGAAACAGGGCAGCGACGTGAACGCTCTTTCCTTGACCCCAGTCAAGTGGTAAAGCTGTGAATTGCACAGAATATCAGTATGCAATAGTTTGCAGCATTTTATTTCAAGTATTCTTCGGTAATTTCATAAAATATCCTACATCAAACTATTTGTAGATTTGTATTTATATTATTTCATTGGTGCTGTTTGCTCAGTTTGAATAAACTTTTAAAAGAGTTCTGGATTATGATGTCCTGTGAATCTTGACTCAATTCTATCTCACCTGGATGTGTTTTGGCTGATCCCAGAGGAAAGGTGTAAGAATAAATCGTCAACAAATTTGGCACCTGTAATGTATTCATACATATTCATGTATATGTTAATGAGTTGGTGTTCAATATAAGCAGGCAATGTTGGGTAATACATTTCTCTCTTGTGATCCAGGCAACCAGCGTGTAAGTTGTTATTCATTCTGCCGTCCGGAATATAACAAAATTGACGACGAGGATGGGATAGAGTTTGTGAACTCATCCTTCAAATATTGTGCAGAACTGTTTTGTAACACGCAGTATTGTTTAACATTTTAAACAGTAAATATGGAGTTGTGTCGCAGTTGTTTGCGAGCTGGACACGATAGGCCGCAGATCCTTCTATGCAGGGGACTGTAGTTTAAAACAGCAGCTGGGTAAATCGTCGAGAGTTTGTTAGGGTATCTCTATGTTGTGTCTACGTGGCAAGATGCCGTCCTTGGGATTGTATAAGATTTTTTTTTGTCGAGTTCCTCAAGCTGAATAGCCTTTGTACAGCTTAGTTTTAGGTGAATTGTTACACCAGAACAGAGAGGAAATCGGGGTTTTTGAATGGACTTTAAAAAAAGAGAACGACACGATGGCAACGTCCACGGGCTACATCGGAAACCTTGGCACTTTTCGACAAGAGTAGAGAGCCGTTCAGCTCCTATATGGAGAGAACAAACATGATTTTCACGGCAGACAACATAATGGAGATTAGTGGTGAAGGAGAGGTAGTGACTGAAACAAATAAGGCCATTTGCGAACACATGAAAGCGATTCTGCTCACGAAGATTGGCCCTGAAGTGTACGGCACACTCGTGAATCTCCTTGCGCCCATAAAGACAAAAGACGTGCCATTCAATGACATTATGAAGAAGTTGGAGGAGCACTTCAACCCAAAGCCTCTGGAAATTGCAGAAAGCTATACATTTGGCACTAGAAACCAGAAGCAGAATGAGACAATCAATGAGAACATTGTTGCCCTGAAAAACGTAACTTTGCATTGTAACTTTGGAACCTTTCTCGGATGCGCACTACGCGACAGATTTGTTTGTGGTCTAGTGGATGAATGAATTCAGTCCAGACCTTACATTCGAGAAAGCATGCAAGATTGCTACCACGATGGAGATGGCATCAAAGAATGCTCGCGGGTTTCGCCCACCACGAACTGCAGTGGCCATTTACAGTCACAAGGCAGTGCCTATGGCCAAACCAAGAGGCGCTAAACCAAAACCAAAGTATGGCGGGGACCCAGGTTCGGCCAGTTGTTATCGTTGCAACAGTAACCACTCATCCCAATTTTGTCAGTTCAAAATGGCCAAGTGCTATAACTGCCAGAAGAAAGGCCATGTCGGGCCAAGCTTAAAACAGGAAACCAACAATCTGGGAATCAAGTGACAACACCAGAGAGGCGTTCACAACTTGGAGTTGAACCCAGATGGAAATGAACTTGGGTTGTACACCATTTATGCAACCAACATCGATAAGCCTACAGATAGCCAAGGCAAGGAACTAAACTATTTCGAACTAAACTATTGATAAATGAACAGTTAATCGATAAGTGTATTGACACAGCAGCAGATTGTTCGGTCATGAGCAAAGACCTGTACGAAACAAAGTTCCCACACATACCATTTTTTGAGAGTAAGGTCAAGCTGAGAACCTACTCGGGCGAAGTTTTGCAGACATGTGGACAAATGAACTGTAAAGCTCAGCATAATGGTCAGTCATTAACACTGCCCATCATAGTAGCCAGCTACAGAAATAAAGGATTGGAAAGGATTGGCTGGGCAGATTAAAGTTAGACTGGAAGAACATTTTCAGCGTCGATTTGTCTAAATCACGTCTTAAAAACGTCATAAGCAAACATGCAAACATTTTTGCTGACAGTTACATGGGAATAACAGGGTACTCTGCACACATTTGACTTAAGCAAGATGTTAAACCTGTGTATTGTCGACCAAGACCTGTACCATATGCACTAAAGCAACAAGTGGAGGAAGAACTCGACATAGAAACATAGAAATTGGGTGCAGGAGGAGGCCATTCGGCCCTTCGAGCCAGCACCGCCATTCATTGTGATCATGGCTGATCGTCCCCAATCAATAACCCGTGCCTGCCTTCTCCCAAAATCCCTTGATTCCACTGCCCCCTAGAGCTCTATCTAACTCTCTCTTAAATCCATCCAGTGATTTGGCCTCCAATGCCCTCTGTGGCAGGGAATTCCACAAATTCACAACTCTCTGGGTGAAAAAGTGTTTTCTCACCTCAGTCTTAAATGGCCTCCCCTTTATTCTAAGACTGTGGGTCCTGGTTCTGGACTCGCCCAACATTGGGAACATTTTTCCTCCATCTTGCTTGTTCAGTCCTTTTATAATTTTATATGCTACTATAAGACCCCCCCTCATCCTTCTAAACTCCAGTGAATACAAGCCTAGTCTTTTCAATCTTTCCTCATATGACAGTCATGCCATCCCAAGGATCAATCTCGTGAACCTACGCTGCATTGTCTCAATCACAAGGATATCCTTTCTCAAATTAGGAGACCAAATCATAAGGATGTCCTTCCTCAAATTAGGAGACAGGTTAGAACGGAATGGAGTACTCGTGAAGACAGACCAGAGTAACTGGGCAAAGCCAATTGTGGCCGTACCCAAGGCCGGCAAAACTGTTCGACTATGTGGTGACTACAAAGTCACAATCAACCAAGCCGTTGATGGTGCACAATATCCGTTACCAACCTCGCAAGATCTGTATGCAGAACTTAGCAGAGCAAGAGTCTTCACTAAACTGGATTTGTGTCATGCTTACACCCAACTCAATGTCGACAAGGAAAGTCAGCAGTACTTGAGTATCAACACACATAAGGGCTTGTATTCATATACAAAGCTGCCCTATGGTGTGAAATCCTCCCCAAATATTTTCCAGTCTGTTATGGACAAAATGTTACAAGGCATTCCGCACTGTGTGTGCAACTAGGATGACCTACTGATATTCACAGAGGGCATGGTAGAACATCTGGAAATCATTGAGCAAGTTCTCACACGACTGAACTGCCACAATGTCAAACTGCGACAAAATAAATGTGTATTTACGTAGTCAGAGGTGGTCTACCTTGGACTCAAAGTAGACGCCAACGGACTTCGCCCTGTGAAGGCGAAAGTTGCAGCAATAGTGAATGCTCCAAAACCCAAACAATGTGTCAGAGCTACGATCATTCCTTGGATGGTGCAGTTCTATGCACGATTCCTTCCAGATTTAGCAACTGTGCTAAAGCCGCTACATCATCTGCTACAAAATGATGTGAAATGGACGTGGGGAAAGGAACAGCAACGTGCATATGACATCTGCAAGGACAACTTGACAAGTGTCCTCCTTGTTCACTACGATACGACACGCGAGATGAAACTTGCTTGTGATGCTTCAAGTTATGGTATAGGTGCAGTGATCTCCCACGTAATGAATGACGGACAGGAAAAGCCTATTGCTTTTGCATCCCGCACCCTATCACCGAGTGAATGCAACTATGCACAGATAGAAAAGGAAGCACTCAGCATCGTGTTCGGAATCAAGAAATTCCATCAGTTTCTTCTCAGCAGACCATTCACCTTAGTGACTGATCACAAGCCACTACTAGTGATACTTGGTCCCAAGTCAGCTATACCTTCCATGGCGGCATCAAGGATGCAGCGCTGGGTAATTTTGATGTCCCAATATGACTACAAGGATGAGTACAGAAGCTCCAAGTGCAACGCAGTTGCAGATGCGTTGTCCCGGTTGCCACATGAGAACTCTGACATGGGAAGTGAGAACTCAAACTACACACTGCAAGTTGTAGATGAAGACTTTCCAGTGACTGCAACAGAAATTGCAGGAGAAACAGAGAAAGACAATGTGCTGAAGTGGGTCTATGAACAGACATTGAACGGTTGGACTGAAATCGATAGTGGATTGAACTCTGTTCTGAACTCAGAGCTGAAGCCTTTCCATAATCGACGCCATGAATTATCATGTGAGCAGGGATGCTTTAAGTAGTGTTACAGAGTGGTTGTACCAGAGTCTTTGAGAAACAAAACTATGAATGAACTTCATGCCAAACATCCTGGCATAGTAAGCATGAAGTCAATTGCCAGAAGTTTAGTGTATTGGCCTGGTATTGACAGTGACATCGAGTCACTGGTGAGCAAATGTTGTGGCTGCCAAAATTACCGGATTAAACCACCAAAAACACCAGTACAACCCTGGTCATGGCCAAGTAGACCTTTTCAGAGAGTTCATGTAGAATTTTGTGAAAAGGTTAATGATCACTTTCTGGTACTAGTAGATAGTCATTCCATATGGATTGAGGTTAAGCATATGGGGTTAAGCACTACTACTGAGTGTACCATAGATGAGTTGAGATCAATTTTTGCATGCCATGGTTTACCGGAAGAACTTGTTTCTGATAACGGGCCTCAGTTTCATTCAGGACGGTTCAAAGAGTTCATGCAGCGGACTGGTGTAAAACACACACTTGTTCCCTCATACCATCCAGCCTCCAATGGGGCGGCAGAAAGGTCTGTTAGAGTTGTCAAAGATGCCCTCAAGAAACAGGTTTGGCAGGGTAGTTCAAAGCTCAGCATGAAACATCATTTGGCTAGCTTCTTGCTGAAGTACAGAACCACATAACACACAACAACGGGTTACTCACCTGCAGAACTGTTGATGAAGAGGCTAAGAATACGCCTGTCTAGTTCAACCCAATTTGGCCTTGAGATTTGAGCAAAAACAGTTGTCAAAAACACCATTTTGACACCCACAAAAAGGAGAGGCACTTCAAGCCAGATGAGCAGGTTTGTGTTCTCAGTCCTCCCAACAAGTCCAGCCGAGACAAATGGGATGTTGGGAAAATAGTGGAAGTGTGTGGAACAAAAAGATACTTAGTTGAAGTTGGAGATAGGATCAAACGTGTTCATGTTGATCAAATGATTCCAGCCAAAGATGAACCAAAAACTGAGCATGAAGTCCTAACCCCTGAGTTTTTATCTGAAAGTGAGTTGGAAGAGACCACTGTGATCGAAACACAAAGTTCAGATAGTACAGACAAAGAAACAGATTCCCCTGGTCAAAGTCAGGGTACTAAAACAGAGCCAAACAAGCCTACAGTTGAGTCAACACCTAAACCTGTGAGTTGGGATAATCATTTATTACAGGTGCATAAATGCTCGATCAACGTACGACATACGCTTATCCAATTTAAAACATTACATAGATTATATTATTCAAAAACCAAACTAAATAAAATCTTTCCTAACGTCTCACCAATCTGTGATAAATGTATATGTCAAGAAGCTACCATAGCACATTCTTTTGTTTTTTGTACAAAAATCCAAAAATTCTGGTTTGAAATATTTGATATTTTTTCAAAATTAATCAAAATAAAACTGGTACCAAAACCAGAATGGATTATTTTTGGAATATCGGAAGGTATTCCTGAATTAAACGTGTATCAGAAGAATTTACTCAATTATGGGCTAATAATGGGAAAAAAGCTTATACTTAAATTCTGGAAAAATGCGCCCACACCAACAATAAAAATGTGGACATCAAATATGTTGGAAACATTACATCTGGAAGAGATGAGATTCCTCCTAGTAGGCAAAGTAGACCAATTTCAAAAGACGTGGTCTACGTTTTTGGACCTATTACAAGCATGAGGTGCAATAGTAATTTAGAAAAACAAATAAATAAATAAAAGGTATCTGGACCTGGTAATGGGAGGTAAAACAAAAACAGACTTGGTTGGTAGTTCCTTCTCTATGAAGTATGTTATAAGAGTTATAATAGAGCGATTGTTCCTTCTTTCTTTCTCTTTCTTTTCTAGGGTCTATTTTCTAACTTTACTTCCTTCTCTAACTTCTTTTCTAAGGGGCTTTCTTTTCCCAACACTCTTTTGCACTTCACAACCTTTGCGCACTTTCTTCACTTTTCTTACTTCTTTCTTTTTCTTTCTTAAAGTTTAAAAAAGTGAAGCGGTACAAAAAATGTATTAATATATACGTGTTGTACATTACTGTAATCTACCGTACTTCTATTAAAAAAATTATTAAAAAAAAAAAAAAAAAACCACCTAAACCTGTTACACCTGTTACTGTTAGACGATCAGGCAGGATCTGTAAACCAGCAGTCGGGTTAGGTTTGCAAGTTAAATAAATCACTGCACAAGTAAAACAAAAATGTGTAGATAATGTAAAATAAATATATTATGTCTATCATTTAAAATTTCATAAATACTGGTTTAAATCAAGTATCACAGCAACAAAATTGCAAAATTGTACTTAGATTTAATACTAAAAAAAAGGAGAGCAGTGTAATGTATTCATACATATTCATGTATATGTTAATGAGTTGGTGTTCAATATAAGCAGGGAATGTTGGGTGATAAATCTTTCTCTCATGATCCGGGCAACCAGCGTGTAAGTTGTTATTCATTCTGCTGTCCGGAATATAACAGCACCCAATGATGGAGGTGGGGAAGGGAGGAGATCACTGGAGCAGGACTGTAGAAATTACCGGTGGAAGAGTCATTTTACTTCAGAGTCACATGAGTGATTCCGTGAAGAAGTCCCGCCAGAGCGCACACTCGTCATTACGTCTGATGCATTGGCGCATGGACCAGCGGGAGGACAGAGCTCCTCCAGCGGTAAGTAGTTTAAAACTCCAGTTAAGTGGGAAAACATAGCTGGAGTGTGGAGTCGTTTGCTGTGGTGCCGTGCTCTCTTGTTCTTTTCCAGGAAGCACCATGGACAAGATGACCAAGGGGAAGAGGCGAGCCACAGGTAAATCAATGGAGAGCCGCGGGAGTGCGGTCTGTGAGCGGCTGCCTAGTACCCCTGCACAGTCATCGGACGGGAGCTGGGCGACTGCAGACTTGGTGCTGCAAAGCACGGAGCCAACTCCAGTCGGGTGTAAGGCCACGGACAAGTCTGCGAGGCCCTCCGACTCATCTGAGTCAGGCCGGGAGGAGTCCCTTATGGGGCTGGATACCGTTGTTCAACGGTTATACCAAATGGAGCACCTTATTCAGAGATTGCTCCAGCAAGGCACACTCTGGGGGGAGGAGTTGTGTGGGCGCCAGGCTAGTAGAGGGCTGCTTGATAGCACCCTCATTGAAGCGGCGAGTGCAGAGGGTCAGCTGAGTTCTGACCCCGACTCTGACGGTGAGTTCGACCCAAGCGAAGAACGGCCGTTGTCAGAGGTCCCATCTCTGGCAGCATGATTCTGGAGAGCCACTGGGAGATGAGCTGGCCTCCACGATAAATTATCTAGTCTCCCATCAGCTGCAGGAGCTCACGCCGGATGAGACCGCCAAGAAGCACGAAACCCTGGTGAACTGCATGCTGCTGAAGGTGCCAGCAGTGAACCGGGTGACATAGGGCCAGATGGACATGGGCATGCGTGCCAAGGAGATGAAGCTGTAGCGGATCCTGAAACTACTTGGCTCAGGAATCACGGGGTTCGCTAGAACGGTGGATGGAGGGCATCTATCTGATACGCAGCAAGAGGTACTAGGGTTGCTTTGTAGTGCCCATTTTGAGATAAATTGTCTCAGAAAAAGTGCCATTCGGCCCACCATCAATCCAAAGTTTGCAGCACTCTGCCAGCCCAGCAACATACAGCCGGCCAACCTACTCTTCGGAGAGGACCTCGCCAAGCATGTCAAGGAGATGGATGACGAGGCAAAGACGGTGGGCTTGATCAAGCAACCGGCGGTCGGCAAGTTTCCAAAAAGAAAGTGCCCTTACAAACGAGGGACAGATTGGTCTGGACCAGGAACAAGTCGGCCGGCAATGCAGATGCGCAGTTGGCATTCTGTAGCGGGAACACGGTCAAACGTGGGGCTTCCCGCCAGGGCCCGGGGACAACGGGATCCACCAGGTACCAAGGAGGTAGGTGGGCCTGGTTCTCATGTGAACATATCAAATGTGACACAACTAAAAGTTGGGGGTAGATTACATCTGTTCCTGGACGAATAGAAGCAAATTACCTCAGATCTGTTTATACCGAAGGGTTTCGAATTGAGTTCAATCCAAATTGTGATTTGCCCATTCAGCATGTTCCTGGGAGAACTTTTCAGTTTTCACTAACAGAACAGATGGAGGTTCAGGCTGAGCTTGAAAGCTTATGTGACAAAGGTGTAATTGGAAAGTTGGTTCACCAACTCCATCAATTTGTGTCTAATATTTTTCCCAGGCCAAAAAAGGATGGGGGATGCAGAATTATTCTGGATCTGACAAGTCTTAACCCTTTTGTACAGTATAGACATTTAGATGGAAACATTTGTCACTGCCAAGCAACTGGTTTCCAGAGGATGCTATATGGCAACTATGGCAATACAAGGCACTGCCTAATGGTTTGTCTTCAGCTCCTAGAGTATTCACAAAATTGTTAAAACCTATACTAGGCATGCTGAGAGGCCAGGGTCATGTGCTCATGGCTTAACTCGATGATATCTTGATTGCAGGGCAATCCAAGAAAACAGCTGAAGCTGTTGTTAAATCCACTTTTCAAAGATTGGGCTTCATTACCCATCCAGAGAAATTCAAATTAACACCTGTTACAATAATTGACTATTTGGGGTTCACAATTGATTCAATTAACATGGTAGGGACTCTGCCCAGGGAGAAAAGGGTAGAGCTAATTGACAGCTGTATCAAGCTAATTGGGAAGCAACAGCCTTCAATTAGACAGGTGGCAAGTCTGCTTGGAAAATTAGTGGCAGCATTTCCGGCAGTTCAATATGGGCCATTGCACTACCAACAGTTACAGAGAGCAAAGGAACAGGCACTAAGGATACATTCGGGTCATTATAATAGACCCATGCAGTTATCAGCAGAGGCTGTTGCTGATTTGCAATGGTGGATTCAGCATGTGTCCAGTAGTTTGAGCAGAGTAGTTCTTGAGCAGCCTTCCATGATTTTGCAGATGAATGTCAGTGCACTCGGGTGGGGTGCCACGGATACGAGTTCCAGCTGTGGAGGCAGATGGACTGAGCAAGAGGCATCGCTTCTGCAGACATGGGGAATTAACTATTTAGAGCTTCTAGGAGCTTTTTGTGGACTTGAGGCTTATTGCTCTAACAAAGGTAACCTGCATGTTCAGTTTCAGATTGACAACACTACGGTAGTGGCATATATTAATCACATGGGTGGAATCAAGTTGGTATCTTGTGACAGATTGGCTAATCAAATTTGGGCCTGGTGTATTGATAAAGATATTTGGCTTTCAGCTATTTATCTACCAGGTAGATTCAACATTGTAGCAGACGCCAGGTCACGAAAGTTCCATGACAACACAGAGTGGGAGTCAGAAGCATTGAGGCGGGAGGGGATGGAACGGCTGCTACATGTTACAGATACAAGGAGAGAGCTGTGCAATGGTCAAATGAATTGGGTTTTCAACATTTTTACCATCGGCCGATTGCCGATCGGGGGCTGGTTGCTAATTCAGTATTAAGTTCAGTTTAAGTTTTCCCCTGGGATAGAGGGGTTACTGTTTGTTTTGATTATTCAAATAAATTGTTACTGCATGATATTCAATTTCATGTTTAACGCATTATTGATTATTTCTCATCCGGAGTCAATCAATGCAGCATAAAATCACAGAGCTTTGAACTCTTCACGGAATCACTCACGTGACTCCGAAGTAAAATAGTAAGATTAAACGAGAACTTACCAGTTTGAAGTTTGATCTTTATTTTATGAGGAGTTACGTTGGTGATTACGTGTCCACCACACCCAACCCTCTCTCTCATAAAGGTCATATGGTAGTTCCCATGTTGCTGATCTTACTATGTTACTTCAAATATTCTGTTATCTGTGATTTCATACCGCTGCTTTGAAGATTGACACGCATGCGCTCTGGCGGGACTTCTTCACGTAATCACCAACGTAACTCGTCATAAAATAAAGATCAAACTTCAAACTGGTAAGTTCTCGTTTAATCTTATTATTATAACTGTGACTGATCGTATCGAAGACTCTTAGCAAGGTGAGAATCTCCCGTGGCTAAGATGATTTGAAAATGGATAAGTTGTGTGTGGCTGTTAAAGGGTCTGTCTTACGGTGTTGCGGTCATCTGCGGTGAAGCGCGGCTTCGCCTGTAGAGGGGACCGCACGGCAATGGCGAGAGCGCCGAGCCTATGCCACGGGAGCGCCGCACGGATGCTGCGCGGGGGCCGAGTGATTTAAATACGGCTGGTCCCACGTGCTTGCGGTAAGTAAAAAAAAGGGTGGGCCGACTGCGATGACGTCATTTTGGATCTGCGGGGCTGTGGCGGCGGCCGTCCTGATCGCGGCGCTGTAGCGGTGGCTGTGGCGGCGGCCGTGCCGCACACGTGACTCACTAGCGGCGGCTGTGGCGGCGGCCGTCCTGATCGCGGCGCTGTAGCGGTGGCTGTGGCGGCGGCCGTGCCGCACACGTGCCTCACTGGCGGAGGCTGTGGCGGTGCAAGTTTGATGCACGGCACTCGAGCCACACTGGCGGCGGCTGTGGCGGCGGCCGTGCCGCACTCGTGCCTCACTGGCGGAGGCTGTGTGGTAGGGACATATTTTTGAACAGTGTTGGTTTTATTTTAGCACCATGCGGTGTTGGGAACAACGGCGCACGGCCCCGGAATTGTGCGTTTGACCGAGTGCGCGGTCTATGGCGGCCCAGGAGCGGTAGATTCTTCCCGTTTCGCCGCCAATGACCGCAGACTCGTGAGACAGGCCTTTAACATACAGGGCAGAAAAATCGAGAGTTTGTGGCCAAACATAACAAAAAAGGAAACAAAGCAGTGGGAAGGAGATGAAAAGCTTCTGAGGCAGGATATAAAGCAGCACCAAAAGATGAAAGTTTGCAGAAGGTGTCGAGATAGCAAGTTTGATGAAAGAGTTGTCAAAGATTAGACAGGAAGGAAAATAAAAGAATGGAGATGAGGTGCAGTGATTTGGAACAACAGTGTTGCAAATCACACAGAGCAGTGTGGTGATGTGTGAGAAAGAAAGAGCTGAGAGTTCCAGGATGGAGCGATTTAAAGGCAGCTTTATCGGTACAGAGTTTGTACGTTCTCCCTGTGACCACGCGGTTTTCTCCGAGATCTTTGGTTTCTTAGATACAGATACATAGACAAGAGGTGCAGGTGTAGGCCATTCAGCCCTTCGAGTCAGCACCGCCATTCAATGTGGTCATGGCTGATCATCCACAATCAGTACCCCTTTCCTGCCTTCTCACCATATCCCTTGATTCCACTAGCCCTAAGAGCTCTATCTAGCTCACTCTTGAATGCATCCAGTGAATCGGCCTTCTGAGGCAGATAATTCCACAAACTCACAACTCTCTGTGTGAAAAAGTTTTCCTCATCACAGTTCTAAATGGCCTTCCTCTTATTCTTAAACTGTGGACCCTGGTTCTGAAGTCCCCCAACACCAGGAACATGTTTCCTGCATCTAGCATATCCAATCCCTTAATAATTTTGTATGTTTCTATAAGATCTCTCCTCATCCTATATTCCAGTGATTAAAAGCCTAGTCTCTCCATTCTTTCATCATATGACAGTCTCGTCATCCTGGGAATTAATCTCATGAACCTACGCGGCACTCCCTCAATAACAAGAATGTCCTTCCTCAAATTAGGAGACCAAAACTGCACACAATACTCCAGGTATGTTCTCACCAGGGCCCTGTACAAATGCAGAAGGACCTCTTTGCTCCTTTACTCAAATCCTCTCGTTATCAAGGCCAACATGCCATTAGCTTTCTTCACTACCTGCTGTACATGCATGCTTACTTTCAGTGACTGATGTACAAGGACACCCAGGTCTCGTTGTCCTTCCCCTTTTCCTAACCGGACACCATTTAGATAATAATCTGCCTTCCTGTTCTTGCCACCCAAGTGGATAACCTCACATTTATCCACATTATACTGCATCTGCCATGCATCAGCCCACTCACCCAACCTATCCAAGTTCACATTGCCACCCAGTTTTGTGTCATCTGCATATTTGCTAATGTTACTTTTAATTCTTTCATCTAAATCATTAATGTATATTGTAAATAGCTGCGGTCCCAGCACCGAGACTTGAGGTACCCCACTAGTCACTGGCTGCCATTCTGAAAGGGACCCGTTAATCCCTATTCTTTGTTTCCTGTCTGCCAACCAATTTTCTGTCCATGTCCGTACTCTACCCCCAATACCATGCGCTCTAATTTTGCACACTAATCTCCTGTGGGAGACCTTATCAAATGCTTTCTGAAAGTCCAGGTACACTACATCCACTGGCTCTCCCTGGTCCATTTTACTTGTTACATCCTTAAAAAATTCCAGAAGATTTGTCAAGCATGATTTCCCCTTCGTCAATCCATGCTGACTTGGACCAATCCTGTTACTGCTATCCAAAAGCGCCGCTATTACATATTTAATAATCGACTCCAGCATCTTCCCCACCACTGATGTCAGGCTAACTGGTCTATACTTCCCTGCTTTCTCTCTCCCTCTTTTCTTAAAAAGTGGGATAACATTAGATACCCTCCAATCCACAGGAACTGATCCAGAATCTGTAGAACATTGGAAAATGGTCACCAATGCATTCAATTCTAGAGCCACCTCCTTGAGGACCCTGAGATGCAGCCCATCAGGCCCTGGGGATTTATCAGCCTCAGTCCCATCAGTCTACCCAACACCATTTCCTGACTAATGTGAATTTCCTTCAGTTCCTCCGTCACCCCAGATCCTCTGTCCCCTAGTACATCTGGGTGATTGTTTGTGTCTTCCTTTGTGAAGACAGAAACAAACTTTCTGTTCATCTTATCTGCCATTTCCTTGTTCCCCATAACAATTTTTTCTCTTCACATTACTCTTTGCTTTTACTATCCTCCTTTATATTCTTGGCTAGCTTACCTTCGTACCTCATCTTTTCTCCCCGTATTGCCCTTTTAGTTACCTTCTGTTGATCTTTAAAAGTTTCCCAATTCTCTGACTTCCCGCTCATCTTTGCTATGTTATACGTCTTCTCTTTTATTTTTATACTGTCCTTGACTTCCTTGTCAGTCACGGTCACCTCTTACTCCTCTTAGAATCTTTCTTCCTCTTTGGAATGAAATGATCCTGCATCTTCTGGATTATTCCCAGAAATACTTGCCATTCCTGTTCCACCGTCATCCATGCTTATGTCCCTTTCCAGTCAACTTTGGCCAGCTCCTCCCTCATGTCTCCATAGTCCCCTTTGTTCAACTGCAATATTGACATTTCCGATTTTACCTTCTCCCTCTCAAATTGCAGATTAAAACTTATCATATTATGGTCACTACCTCCTAATGGTATCTTTACTTTGAGTTCCCTTATCAAATTCGGATCATTTCACAACACTAAATCCAGAATTGCCTTCTCCCTGGTAGGCTCCACAGTAAGCTGCTCCAAGAATCCATCTCGGAGGCACTCCACAAACTCCCTTTCTTGGGGTCCAGTACCAACCTGATTTTCCCAGTCCACCTGCATGTTGAAATCTCCCATAACCACCACAGTATTACCTTTGTTACATGCCAATTTTAACTACTGATGCAATTTGCACCCTATATCCAGGCTACTGTTTGGGGGCCTGTAGATAACTCCTATTGGGGTGTTTTTACCCATCAATTTCTCAGTTCTAACCACAATGGCTCTACATCTTCAGATTCAATATCACCCCTCGCAAGGGACTGAATTTCATTCCTTACCAACGGAGCTACCCCACTCTCTCTGCCCACCTGTCTGTATTTTCAATAGGACGTATACCCCTGAGTATTCAGTTCCCAGCTCTGATCCTCTTGCAGCCATGTCTCTGAAATTCCCACAACATCATACTTGCCAATCTCTAACTGAGCCTCAATCTTATCCACTTTATTTCTTATACTTTGTGCATTCATATATAACACTTTTAATTCGGTATTCACCTCCCCTCTCACACCGGGTCCTATTTCATCTGACCTTATTCTCTTATCCCTTCTTGAACTTTCCATCCCATTAATTTGGGTGTCTTTCGTAACTTTTCCTGTACTCTCTTCCCATTTATCTCCATCCTTATACTTCAAATTTTTCAACCCTTTCCCCCCGCTATTTAGTTTAAACCCACCCATGTAGCACTAGCAAACCTGCCTGCCAGAATGTTGGTCTCCCTCCAGTTAAGGTGTAACCCGTCCCTTTTGTACAGGTCACCACCAGGCATGGAAATTGCTATCAAAATATGGGGGGGACTGGGCGACAGGGGGGACACAACTTCTTGGCGGCCGCGCACGCATGCGCACACTCACACACACACGCGAGGCTTCGGAGGCTCAATCCAGCGCTAAATGCAGCTCAACTCTGCCTGTCTCACCGGGTTAAGCTACAGCCCTGCCTGGACTGACGGGACACCAGCGCTGCTTCTCCATGCTGGCTGTACACCTGGACCATATTTCCCGCAAGTCTAGGCAGGGCTGTAGGTTAACCTGGCGGGACAGGCGGAGTTGAGCTGGGTTTAGCGCTGCTTCTCTGCGCTGGCTGTGGGCCTGGGGGTACAGCTCCCGTCTGACTCCCGACCTCTTTGGCCACCCCCGGGCGTGGGGGGAGGGGCACTCAGGTGGGGAAGGGACAGCGCCAGAGAGCCGGGATCGATCCTGGCTGTGGATGAGGCGCAGGTCTGTGCCGAGAGTGTTTTGGCACGTCTCCCTCCTCCAATCATCGCACTGAATCATCATGTCCCGCCTCCATTGCCTGCTGACCAAGGTCTCGCTCGTTCAATCGGCGCCCTCGATCAGCAGTCCCACCCCCACTGTCTCGCGGAAAGCGGAGATTTCACCGGGTTTTAAAATACGGATTACAAAAAATGGGGGGGCTTGTCCCCCACCTCTCAAAACAGGGGGGACATGTCCCATCTGTCCCCCCCCCCCCCCCCCCCCGGGATTTCCACCCCTGGGCACCACTACTCCAGAGGAGATCCCAGTGGTCTATAAATCTAAATCCCTGCTCCCTGCAGCAGCCCCTCAGCCACACATTCAGATCCCCTATCTCCCTGTTCCTGCCCACACTAGCACGAGGTACTGGAAGCAATCCAGAGATAACCACCCTAGAAGTCCTGTTTTTCAATCTTCTTCCTAACTCATATTGCAGATCTTCCTTCCTCTTCTTCCCTATGTCGTTCGTGCTGACATGCACAACTACTTCCGGCTGCTCACCTTCCCTCTCGAGGATGTTCTGGTCGGTCCAAGACATCTTGGACCCTGGCACCAGGGAGGCAACACATCATCCTCAAGTCTCGCCTGCCGCCACAGAATCCCGTCCGCACCTCGGAAAATGGAGTCACCCACCACTATGGCTCTGCCTGACATTGGTCTCGCCGGTTGAGTCTCATCGCTAGGATTCGAGTCACAGACCTGTCCGCCGCTCGGGCTGGAAGCGTCGTCTGCCCTGACAGCTCCCAAGAGGGTGTACCTGTTTGCAAGAGGAACTTCCACCGAGGTCTCCTGCACTCGCTTCATCCCCTTTCTTTCCGTCCCTACCCGTCACACGTCTTGGAGTGACAACCTGACTCTAGGTCCTGTCCAGGAAGCTTTCGTCATCCCGGATGGACCGCAGGTCATCCAGCTGTTGCTCCAGTTCCCTAACTCGGTCTCTGAGGAGCTGCATCTGGAAATAGTTCCCACAGGTGTTGTGGTCGGTGACACCAGCAGTGCCCCCTGGCTTCCCACATCCTGCAGCATACGCACTGCACTAACGTTCCAGCCATTACACTTAAATAATTAAATTAAATTAAATACACAACAGAATAAGAGTTGCCTCCTTGCCTCAGCCTCCTCGCCGAAGACTCTTGAGCCAAAGACTCGCCCTTTACTCACCAAACCACTTCACCTCAACAAGGCTGCTCCCCCCAAGAGCAAGCCCTACTTTTATTTGCTGTTCAATTAACTCATTTTACTAATTAGCTAATTTACGTTTGCTATTTTAAATTCTGCAACCAATCCGCGCACTCGCTCATTCACCTTCCGCTCCTCTGCCGACCTTCAACTTCCCGCACTCTAAATAGGTATGTTACAAAACTTACCTTCAGTCGCGCTGTAATTCTGCCACTGGCCGTGTGCGCGATTTTGGCGCCTTTAAGGGGGGGGCGGGGTTAAAACGCGGTTTATCCTCCCCTGTCCTGGAAATATTTTGTTGGAGTACAAAACTTCGCTGACAAAATCGTTCCTACCGGCTTTTTGGGATTTTTTTTTTTTTATTAAATCGTCAATGTCAGCGCTACAGTCATTTTAAAAGCAGCTCCTGAAGCGTCAACGCCAATAACGGGGACGGATTTCACACAATGGACAGGTAAACAAAAGTGCTTTCTTTAAATGTATAAAAGTGCTTCTTAAGAAGCCTTTAATTCACATTTTTTCATGCGACACGGTGATTTTATTCCCCGAATTAACGGCAGTATTTTTCATGCCAATACGGGGTTAAATTCACCGCAAATGAACGTTCCAAAAGATCGCGTTCCAGAAATTCTCACTCGCAAGATGAATTAAATCCCCATTAATTTACAGGTATTAAACATTCAATTCCATCCATTTGGCCTGTAAATTCATGAAAATTAGATTTAAAAATTATGTTATATTGTGAATTATTGTGTGAATGTTATTTGGACACTTAGGCTATTTAAAAATGTTAATCTATTCTTAAGAAATTGATAGATGTTTAGATCTAGTAATTGAATTTTGTAATTAGCTACAATTAGGTAACTAACTAATTATATGCTTTACTTTCATGTCTTCGAAGTAAGATTGTTTCATATTTGTTTCAGAATGCTTCAATCTATAATACCTGAAAATTTCTTTCAGTTACCATAATTTTTAAGAAAGTTATGGGCTTTTAACTGTCCTCGATCACAGCTTTTGTGTTAAGTCAATGGAAAAGCAATAGGGAACAAGATGCTAATTTCTGAGTATGATAATGGCCATAACTTTTTTAATACTGAAGATATGAAAGTGAATTAAGTGTCAAATTAAACTTCTTTTTATGCTTTATCTGATGGGATAAATTGCAGACTTTATTTTTTAAATCTCAAAATTTTTTAACATTGCTACTCTAAAGACATACAGATTTATAGGTTAATTGACTTGGTATAAATGTAAAATTGTCCCCAGTGTGTGTGTGTGTAGGATAGTGTTAGTGTGCGGGGATCACTGTTTGGCACGGACCCGGTGGGCCGAAGTGTTAGTGTGCGGGGATCACTGGTTGGCACGGACCCGGTGGGCCATAGTGTTAGTGTGTGGGGATCACTGGTTGGCACGGACCCGGTGGGCCATAGTGTTAGTGTGCGGGGATCACTGGTTGCCATGGACCCGGTGGGCCATAGTGTTAGTGTGCGGGGATCACTGGTTGGCACGGACCCGGTGGGCCGGAGGGTTAGTGTGCGGGGATGACTGGTTGGCACGGACCCAGTGGGCCGGAGGGCGTGTTTTTGCCCTGTAACTCTAAACTAAAGTAAACTGCAGAGGAAGGGAATATTTCAAATACATGGTGGGAAAGGCTCACAGAGGAAGCAATGAGACGAGGCAGGAGAGGTGATAGTGCAGAGGGGGACTAATGTGCCAGCAAAGTCTCCAAAAACAATTCTATCGGATGGGGAAGAGCTGGGGATAATTCATGATCTTTCAGAATCCCACAAGGTGAAAGGAAAGCTTAAGGGCTCTTGAGCCCCCCAGTATGTTAGAGATGTGGATGGTCATCTTATGTGGGTAGAAATGGCAGCTGTGATGCAGGTGATTGAAAACGCTGAGAAAAATCGTCTGTTTTGCCGGGCAGTCCAAGATGTGGCCAATTTTTAAAATAATTTGGGATTATATTGGATTAGTTTGTAAACAGGGTTGAGAAATGTCAGATGAAATTCAACCTAAAAGAATGTGAAGTTTTAAATATATGCTGATATTTTGGCTCAATTTTCTTTCTCTGGTAGTACAACCTGACCCGCTGGGCATGTCCCACAGCCCTGTAAGTAGCAACAAATAACACAAGTGACATTGGGGCTTTCCCCATGTTACAAACACCCAATTTATGACCATCTGTAAATACGAACAAGTTCTCCAAATATTATTAAATACATACAAGAACCATTCTTGAAAATATACCTGTCTACATGTAACCTCCTCTCAATAATCGGACACCATTAACTCTTCAGAATACAGGCTGCCAGTTTTACCACGGAAGGACGCTCAAGCAAGTTGTCTCCTGCCTTCCATTCTCCTGCCTTCTCCCCATAATCCCTGACCCTGTACTAATCAAGAATCGATCTATCTCTGCTTTAAAAATATCCATCGACGGCCTCCACAGCCTTATGTGATAATGGATTCCACAGATTTGACACCTTCTGACTAAAAAAATCCCACCTCATTTCCCTCCTAAAGGAATGTCCTTTAATTCGGAGGCAAAGACCTCTGGTCCTAGACTCTCCCAGAACATCCTCTCCACATGCACTCTATCCAGGCCTTTCACTATTCGTTATGTTTCAATGAGGTTCCCCCCTTATCCATCTAAACTCCAGCGAGTACGGGCCCAGTGCCGTCGAATGCTCATCATATGTTAACCCACTCATTCCTGGGATCATTCCTGTAAAGTCATAACATGTCAAAGAGCTATATACAAATCTCGCAAATGAAGAAAAAGAAAAAATGCTAGAACCTAGTATTGATTCCACCAAATCCGATTTAATATCCAGATGAACTGCATTGGGCAATTCTAGTTAGTTTAAAGTAGATCAGGTGGCATGATGGAGTGGGTGGTAGTGATATGGCCATGGGCTTACAAAGAATATGTGACAAGCAGCAGACTAGTTTTCTGGCAAGGATGGGAAGCTTCCAGAAATTCAATTCGAAGAGTGAAGAATTAGAAGGTCTGAGCTATAGGCAGAGGTTGAGTAGGCTTTGACTCTATATCTTGGAGCACAGGAGGATGAGGGGTGATCTTATAGAGGTGTATAAAATCATGTGAGGAATAGATCGGGTAGATGCACAGAGTCCCTTGCCCAGTGTAGGTGAATCGAGGACCAGAGGACATAGATTTAAGGTGGGGGAAAAGACTTAATAGGAATCTGAGGGGTGACTTTTTCACACAATGGGTGGTGGGTGTATGGAACAAGCTGCTAGAGGAGGTAGTTGAGGCAGGGACTATCCCAACATTTAAAAAGCCGTTAGACAGGTACATGGGTATGACAGGTTTGGCAGGATATGGACCAAATGCTGGCAGCTGGGACTAGTGTAGCTGGGACATGTTGACCGGTGTGGGCAAGTTGGGGCAAAGGGCCTGTTTCCACACTGTATCACTCCATGGCTCTATGACACTATGCTTGAAGAATCGGGAAAGTGGCAAGCTTCACTTGCTGTTGTGGTCTCAACACAAACTCCACAGGGAAAGAGCAAGTAAATAAATTTGTACATTTGTACATTTGTACATGAGCAAGTACATTAACAGGAGTTAATGCAGCAGTACGGGCTTGGAATAGAACTGAATGAGTAACGATGGATAGTGAATTAAAGATTGTAAAACAGATTAAAAGAACCTTCGAGCAAAGCAATAGTTTAAATTAGCAACATCTACATAAAGATCATTTAATGGCAGTCCTTTTGGCAAAGCTTGTCGATCCATTTATTCATGGAGCAGCAAAGATAGGTCACCTTAGAAATATTTCTGTGGCAGCTGAGAATTACTTGTTCAAAATGTACAGCAACTGGCTGATTAAACAAACCCCCTCTCCCCCACGAAATGCAGACATTGGAGAAGGGCTAAGGTAGCCAAAAATGCTGGAGAAACTCAGCGGGTGAGGCCGCATCTATGGAGCGAAGGAATAGGTGACGTTTTCGGGTCGAGACCCTTCTTCGAGCAGATGTGGGGGTGGGGGGCGGGAAGAAGAAAGGAAGAGGCGGAGACAGTAGACTGTTGGAGAGCTGGGAAAGGGACGGGAAAGAGGGAGAAAGCAAGGACTACCTGAAATTGGAGAAGTCAATGTTCATACCGCTGGGGTGTAAACTACCCAAGTGAAATATGAGGTGCTGCTCCTCCATGTACTTGTGTGAATTAGTGATGAACATCTAATACAATTTACAAATTATAAAACTGACATCAGATGTGAACTTAGTTTTAGTTTTAGAGATGCAGGGAAACAGGCCCTTCGGCGCAGCGAGTCTGTGCCGACCGGATAGAGAAAGCAATAAAGGGTTGGATGGGATTATCCTGCTGGGAAGCAGAAAACCCCCCCCCGATGGATTGGATGGTTTGGTTTTGTGTTTTATGTTTGTTACAATACTTACCTTCAGCGGCGCTGCAATTCTGCCACTGGCCATGTGCGCGATTTTGGCGCCTTTGAGGGGGGTGCGGGGTTAAAACGCGGGATTCTCCTACCTTGTCCTGGTTAATATTTCGTTGGAGTGCAAACTTTTGCAGAAAAATCGTTCCGACGGGCGTTTTGTGTATTTTTTATTTTTATTCGATCGACAAGTTCAACGCTGGAATTATTTTAAAATCAGCTTCGAAAGCCGTCAACGCCGACAACGGGGACGGATTTCACGCACGGGACAGGTAAACGAAAGCAGTTTATTTTTTTGTATAAAAGTGCTCCTTAAGATGCCTTTAATTCACATTTTTTTAATGCGAAACGGTGATTCTTTTCCCCGAACTAACGACAGAATTTTTCATGCTGATACGGGGTTAAATTCACCGCAAATCAATGTTCCAAATGATCGCGTTCCAGAAAACCCCATTCACATAGATGATTTAAATGCCCATTAATTTACAGGTATTAAACATTAAATTCCTTCCATTTGGCCTGTAAATCCATGACGATGAGATAAAAAAAATTATGTTATATTGTGAATTCTTGTGTGAATGTTATTTGGACACTTAGGCTATTTAAAAATGTTAATCTATTCTTAATAAATTGATAGATGTTTAGATCTAGTAATTGAATTTTGTAATTAGCTACAATTAGGTAACTAACTAATTATATGCTTTAATTTCATGTCATCTAAGTAAGATTGTTTCATATTTGTTTCAGAATGCTTCAATCAATAATAACTGAACATTTCTTTCAGTTCTCTTAATTTTTAAGAAAGTTATGGGCTTTTGACTGTCCTTGATCACAGCTTTTGTGTTGTCAATGGAAAAGCAATAGGGAACAAGATGCTAATTTCCGAGTATGAAAATGGCCATAACGTTTTTAATACTGAAGATATGAAAGTGAATTAGGTGTCAAATTAAACTTCTTTTTATGCTTTATCTGATGGGATAAATTACAGACTTGATTTTTAAAATCTCAACATTTTGTAACATTGCTAGTTTGTGGGCATTGCTATTGCAAATCATGTGGGAATTAGAACAAAGCCAAAACAAAGCAGGACAAGACGTACCATACATCAAAATTATGTCATGTGGGCAGCAGGTATAGAACTGGATGCAAAGATTAAGAGTAGTCCCCACGCCCTGCTATGATTCAATATGTCTTTGTGAATGAAATCCAGCAGAGAAAAGGAGAAGGAGAAGGTGGCAGGGTGTTGCTGCCTTACAGTGCTTGCAACGCCAGAGACCCGGGTTCGATCCCGACTAGGGGTGCTGCCTGTACGGAGTTGGTACGTTCTCCCCGTGACCACGTGGGTTTGTGCCAACATTTTCGGTTTCCTCCCACACTCCAAACAGATACAGGTTTGTAGTTTCATTGGTTTGGGTTTGTATACTTGACATAAATGTATATTGTCCCTAGTGTGTGTAGGATAGTGTTAATGTGCGAGGGTCGCTGGTCAGTGCAGACTCGGTGGGCCGAAGGGCCTGTTTCCACGCTGAATCTCTAAACTAAAGGAGGAGAACAGAGTGAGGCCCAGCGCGAATTGGAAGAACAGCACCTCATATTATGCTTGGGTAGTTTGCACCCCAACGGTGTGAACGTTGACTTCTCTAACATCAGGTAGCACTTGCTTTCTCTCTTCATCCCCTTCCCAGTTCTCCCACTAGTCTTACTGTCTCCACCTACAATATTTCCTTGTCCCGCCCCCTCCCCTGACATCAGTCTGAAGAAGAGTCTCGACCTGAAACGCCACCCATTCCTTCTCTCCATAGATGCTGCCTCACCCGCTGAATTACTCCAGTATTTTGTGTCTACCTTCGATTTACCAGCATCTGCAGTTCTTTCTTAAACATTATGCTGCTGAACCCGCTGGGTTACTCCAGCACTTACTTCTCTTGTTTAGTATGAAGATAGTGCAGTGGAAGGTTGTAGATTGGTTATTTCCTACCAATCATGCTTGTTAGTAGTTGCTCCGCCTAATATGCGAATTATATTACCAAGAGCTTGCTTACGTAATTCTGTCTGAGTAGCTGTTAGGTACTGTAACGTTCTGCAGACCAATGCTGTAAGTGGACTTTAATAAATATGTGTTGTATTTTGAGGTCTGTAATATTCCACTCATTACATGGTGTCAGAAGTGGGATTTGAACCCACGCATCCAATCGGAGACCAGAACATGAGTCTGGCGCCTTGGATATGGCGAATGGTATGTTAGCATTCATAGAAAAAGGATTTGAGTATAGGAGCAGGGAGGTTCTACTGCAGTTGTACAGGGCCTTGGTGAGACCACACCTGGAGTATTGCTTAAAGTTTTGGTCTCCTAATCTGAGGAAAGACATTCTTGCCATAGAGGGAGTTCAGAGAAGGTTCACCAGACTGATTCCTGGGATGGTAGGACTTTCATATGAAGAAAGACTGGATAGACTCGGTTTGTACTTGCTAGAATTTAGAAGATTGAGGGGGGATCTTATAGAAACTTACAAAATTCTTAAGGGGTTGGACAGGCTAGATGCAGGAAGATTGTTCCCGATGTTGGGGAAGTCCAGAACAAGGGGGTCACAGTTTAAGGATAAGGGAGAAGTCTTTTAGGACCGAGATGAGAAAAATAATTTTCACACAGAGAGTGGTGAAACTGTGGAATTCTCTGCCACAGAAAGTAGTTGAGGCAAGTCCATTGGCTATATTTAAGAGGGAGTTAGATGTGGCCCTTGCGGCTAAAGGGATCAGGGGGTATGGAGAGAAGGCAGGTACAGGATACTGAGTTGGATGATCAACCATGATCATATTGAATGGCGGTGCAGGCTCGAAGGGCCGAATGGCCTACTCCTGCACCTATCTTCTATGTCTATGTTTCTATACCCCGCAAACAGTTGTTCCATTGTGCGCTGGAAAATCTCGCTGGCAGAGTTGATGCCAAAGGGCATTCTCAGGAATTTGTAATGGTCGAATGGGTGCCGAATGTAGTAAGGTTGGACGAGTCTGGGTCCTGCGGAATCTGCCAAAACAAACTTTTGGCATCCAGAACGGAGAATGCTGACGCATGGCCTATTTGAGCGGCAATGTCCTCTACCGTTTGCATAGGGTAGTGTAGGTTTGGCGAGACATCAGTCGTTGGGCTGGGGAACCCAGTATGGGATCCCTGGCTATGTTCCTTAAATTGAGCAGGTCCAGGTAGATATCAGATTTAGCAAGGTAAGAACCCTCCATTTGTTATTTTTAGCTTCGGACGGCTCGTTCTGCGAATCCGTTGGACTGTGGAAACTCAGGGCTGCTGGTGATCTGTCGAAAGTCCCATCGTTGTGCAAAGTTTTTGACATTCTCGTTTATGGGCGCGACTTGGCTGAGCATGATGCTAATCTGATGAAAGTGCTGGACCGCGCCAAAGACATCCAGCTCAAACTCAATCCCCTGAAGTGCAAGATTCGGGTCCCAGAAGTTACCTATGTCGGACATGTTTTCACAAGTGATGGTCTCAGATCAGACCCATCGAAGACCGCTGCTATCAATGAAATGCCAGCTCCTACTGACGTTACGACTCTACAAAGGTTCCTTGTAATGGTCAACTACCTCGGGAAATCTATTCCCAACCTCAGCGATATATTTGACCCCTTGCGGGAACTTACACACAAAGACACTGCATGGTCCTGGTATCCTCAGCACCAAAGAGCTTTTGATATCCTCAAGTTGCAGCTGGTCAGTGCACCTACCCTCGCCTATTTTGCTTTGGAGTTACCCGTAACGCTCACATGTAATGCGTCCCAGTATGTACTTGGTGCTGCGTGCCTGCAGACCACTACTGATGGCGACTGCAAGCCTGTTTCAAATGCCTCTCGCACACTAACTGATTCTGAACAATGTTACGCCCAGATTGAAAAAGAATTACTTGCAGTGGTTTTCGCCTGCACGAAATTCAAAGACTTTATTTTTGGGAAGTCCGTGACTATAGATACAGACCACCAGCCGCTGGTCACCATCTTGAACAAACCCATTCACGCTGCTCCGGGTCACCTGCAACGGATGATGATGCAGCTGCAGCGTTTTGATTTCAACATTGTCTATAAAAAAGGCAATGACATGCACACAGCTGACACGCTATCAAGGGCCCCACGCAAAACCAACGAACAACAACTCTCTGAACAGGACCAGTTCTCAGTAGTGAAGGTATCATATATTCCTAGTGATTGCTTAAGCAGCCTGGCAGAGCACACGGCTGCTGACGAGACTTTACAATTGCTGTCCACAGTCATCCGGGGTGGCTGGCCAGATAAACAACACAGCACTCCGCTTGCGATCCACCCATACTTCCTGGTTCGCGACGAACTGGTGTTACAGGACAGGATTATAGTCAAGGGCCACAAGGCAGTTGTCCCAGCCGTCCTCTGGGATAAGTACTTTGACGCCGTCCACAGGGGCCACCCCGGTGTGGAGGCAACCTTACAACGGGCACAGAGCATGTTTTACTGGCCTGGTATGATCAAGTACATACGTGACAAAACTGAAGTCTGCGCCATCTACAAAAGCCTGACGCCACACCAGCAGGAGCAGCCCTTACTGCCGCATCCGGTTCCTCCTTTACCGTGGTCCACGGTAGCCACCGACATATTCGAATGGCATGGGAAACACTATCTGGTTCTTGTCGACTCTTATTCGGGCTGGTTTGACATTGATCTACTCCAAACTATCACATCTGGAGCAGTTATCCAGAAGTTGCAATGCCATTTCTCCGTGCACGGCTCCCCTGCATGCCTTCTATCCGACAGCAGCAGTCAGTTCACCAGCCAGTGTAGATCAGTAAGATTGCTACACATGTTTTTTCACATTGTAAAGGAAGAAGGCTCAGGGAAAACTTTGACAACACACTGTGGCAGGATTCATCCCCGTACACAGGCTGAGTGGACACTAGGGAATATCCAAACCCATCAAGCAGTATAGAGTGAGTACTATTTAAACTTAATGTTCAGCTTTCATGGAAACTGCAGGGTTGATTACTAGTATCGAACCAGCCAAAGTCACATGAATAATGTCAAAGATTAAAATTCAGAATTAAAACTATGTAAGGTAAAAGTGCAGAGATTATACAATAATTTTCAGTACAACATCGGTCTTTTGATGTATTTCACAGATGTTCATAAGTGATAGGAGCAAAATTAGGCGATACGGCCCATCAAGTCTACTCCGCCATTCAATCATGGCTGATCTATCTTTCCCTCTCAACCCCATTCTCCTGCCCTCCCCATAACCCCTGACACCAGTACTAATCAAGAATCTATCTATCTCTGCCTTAGAAATATCCATTGACTTGGACTCCACAGCTTTCTGTGGCAAATAATTCTACAGATTCACCATCCTCTGACTAAAGAAATTCCTCTTCATCTTCCTAAAGGAATTTCCTTTAATAAGCGAGTTCGGTATTCCGAAAAACGCAAGAAATCATGGGATTTGTCAAAGTTCATTCGAGAAATAAAAAGCGAACGGGGGTGCCAGGTAGTAGGAGAGCAGGGTGGAACAGCGAGAGAGAGGGGGCAGATGTGAGTGGGAGACAGGGGGAGAGACTGGACCGGCAGAGAGACAGTGAGAGGTGGGGGAGAGAGAAGGGGGGTGAAAAACGTTTGTGTTTGTGTTTTGCTCTCAGATGTGTTTAGTTTAACATTCCGCGGGGAGTGCCGGGGTTTGCACGATGGTTGCCAAGGCGGGCAATATCCCCCAGTCCCTCTCTCCAGTGTGGGGCGGAGGGATGGGGTTGGTGGGATTTTCCTAGCACCGGGAGTTCTTGCGCAGATGGGGTTTCTGGGACCTGGGGTGAAGCCGAGGTAGCGAGTTCCTCTCTCCCCATCCCTCTCCCCATCCGTCTCTCCATCCCTCTCCCCGCCGCCTCGCCTTTACCCGTGGACAGTCGTCGCTCTGTAGGAAGGAACTGCAGATGCTGGTTTAAACCAAAGGTAGACAAAGTGTGTTAGTGTAACTCAGCGGACCAGGCAGCATCTTTGGAGAAAAGGAATGGGTGATGTTTCGGGTCGAGACCCTTCTCCAGAGATGTTGCCTGACCCGCTGAGATATTGCAGCATTTTGTGTGTTCGCCGGCACCGAGGGGTTTAGCCGACAGCCAATGGATAAGGCGAGAGGTGCAGCTGACGGTGCCCGGCCCGTCGGGGAACGGGTTCCTCGGGCGTTGGAGCAGCGCCGGGGACCCGGTTTGATCCTGATCAAGGATGAAACGCAGGTCTGTATACACGCAGCAGCTCAGCTGCCTAGAATGTTTATCTCCAGTGACTTATGACCTGGGCATGTGCAGTCGGAATACCGAACTCGCTTATTCTGAGGCTATGATCTCTGGTCGTAGACTCTCCCACTAATGTTAGATTTCTTGTGATCCAGGGTGAGCCAGCTGACTGAATACAAGCACAAAGTGCTTGAGTAACTCAGCAGGTCATAATGTCATAATTGATAGGAGTAGAATTAGGCCATTCGGCCCATCACGTCTACTCTGCCATTCAATCATGGCTGATCTATCTCTTCCTCCTAACCCCATTCTCCTGCCTCTCCCCATAACCTCTGACACCTGTACTAGTCAAAAAGCTATCTATCTCTGCCCTAAAAATATCCACTGACTTGGCCTCCACAGCCTTCTGCGGCAAAGAATTCCACAGATTCACCACCTTCTGACTAAAGACATTTCTCCTCATCTCGTTCCTAAAAGAACGTCCTTTAATTCTGAGGCAATGACCTCTAGTCCTAGACTCTCCCACCAGTGGAAACATCCTCTCCACATCCACTCTATCCAAGCCTTTCACTATTCTGTACGTTTCAATGAGATCCCCCCTCATTCTTCTAAACTCCAGCAAGTACCGACAAACGCTCATCATAGGTTAACCTACTCATTCCTGGGATACTTCTTGTAAACCTCCTCTGGAACCTCTCCAGTGCCAGCAGATCCTTCCTCAGATATAGTGCCCAAAATTGCTCACAATACTCCATATGCGGCCTTACCAGTGCCTTATACAGCCTCAGCATTACCTCCCTGTTTTTGTATATAAGCCCTCTTGAAATAATTGCTAACATTGAGTTTGCATTGAGTTTGGGTCAGGCAGCACGTATCTTTTTTTGTAAACTAGCATCTGGAGTTGCTTGGTTTTTCTACATTTTAACTAGAGGCAAATTTTATTTTAATGGCAGGAACTAGAGGGTGGTGGTGGAAGTTTTTTTTTTAGACTGGAACCCTGTGACCAGTGGGGTGCCTCTGAGATCAGTGCAAGCCCATTGCTAATTTTCATCTCTATCAACAATTTGGATGAGAATGTACAAAACCATGAACAGCATGTTTGCAGATGACACTAAACTAGGTGGTATCATGGCTCATGATAATGGAATCTTGATCAGTTGAGCAAGTGGGCCAAGGAAAGGCAAATGGAGTTTAGCTCAGATAAGTATGAGGTGGTGCATTTTGGGAAGTCAAACTAGGAGAAATTCTTCACTGTCAATGGTAGCACCTTGGGGAATATTGTTGAGCAGAGAGATTTAGGAGTACCTGAGAAGATCCTGAGAATGGCATCACAGGTAAACACAGCACACCGGCCTTCATTGGTCAGGGAGGTGAGTATATAGATGTTCGAACATTAGTTTTGCTGTGGTCAGTTTTGGTCACTGTGCTATAGGAAAGATACTATTAAACTGTTAATATTGTACGGAAAAGCTAAAAAAGAGGTTGCCAGGGGCATGAACAGGGGCAAGGTTAGGCTGGCTAGGACTTAGAGGGCAGGAAGCTGAGAGACAATCTAATTTAGTTTAGTTCAGTTTAGTTTATTGTCACGTGTACAGAGGTAGAATGAAAAGCTTTTGGAGCGTGCTAACCAGTCAGCGGAAAGACAACACATGATTACAATTGAGCCATTTACAGTGTATAGATACATGTTAAGGGAATAACATTTAGTGCAAGGTAAAGCCAGCAAAGTCCGATCAAGGATAGTCTGAGGGTCACTAATGAGGTAGATAGTAGTTCAGCACTGCTCTCTGGTTGTGATAGGATGATTCAATTGCCTGATAACAGCTGGGAAGAAACTGTCTTCTAATAAGAAGAATCTTATAAATGTGTATAAAATCATGAGGGAAATAGATAAGGTGAATGTAGAGAGTTTTCCACTCGTGGGAGAGTCTGGAACCAGGGTTCATAGCCTCAGAATTAAAGGATGTTCCTTTAGGACCTGATGACCTTATGACCTTCCAGAGCAGCCTACCATGGGGAACATTATTAAAGGCTGATGAAGTCCATATAGACTACATCTGTGGCACTCCTCTCATCAACCTTCTTGGTTACTTCAAAACAATCACATTCGTGAACCATAAGCTCCTTTGCACAATTCCTGACAATCCCTCATCAACTCCTGACTTTTCCAAATGCAGGTATACCTTGACACATCACTTTCCTTCCACAGATGTTAGGTCTACGATCTATAGTTTCCACGTTTTTCATTACAACCCCTCTTAAATGTAGGCACAACATTAGATCCCCTTGTGGCGGCACCTGGTGGCAACCCAAGGGCACAATGAACCATCGGCTCTGGAGGGCGGCGTCTTGGTGTGGGAGGCGCTAGTTAAGGCCGGGCAATGCCCGTGACCTAGGGGGAGTAGGGAGCTGTATTGGAGAGAATAAACACGTCTAGTGCACACAACTCGTGTCTTGGGTGGGAGATTGCAACCTTCCCGTGGTCCGCCCTGTTTCAACAAATTCAATCAACCCGGCGTGCACATTCAAATAAGATCAAATAGAACAAGTTGTCCGATAACTTTAGGCTGTGCACGCCATACGCAAGAAGAAGAAGAAGAACTCGTGTCCAGATAGTTTTGGCAGCGAGTCCCCGCCACACCCTCTAATGGTCTCCTGCGAGTCCCTGATACACCCTCTACACCCACCATCACCTCACCCTTGTCTAACGATGATTCAGATATCTCAGCCACGGCTCCTGCAAAGTCTTCTCCAGTTCCCCACAATCTCCTTGGAAATACCTGATTAGGCACAGAAGATGTATCTCCCCTTATATAGAGTCACAGAATGATAGTGTGGAAACAGGCCCTTTGGCCCAACTTACCCACACCTGTGAACATGTCCCAGTTACACTAGTCCCACCTGCCAGCATTTGGTCCATATCCATCCAAATCTGTCCTATCCATGTACCAGTCCAACTGCTTCTTAAATGTTGGGATAGTCCCTGCCTCAACTACCTCCTCTGGCATCTTGTTCCATACATCCAACACCCTTTGTGTGAAAAAGTTACCCCTCAGATATCTATTAAATATTTTCCCCTTCACCTTAAACCTATCATAATCATAATCATACTTTAATAGCCAAGTATGTTTTACAACATACAAGGAATGTCATTTGCCATACAGTCGTACCAATAAAAAGCAACAGAACATACAAAATACATTGTAACATAAACATCCACCACAGCGACTTCCCCACATTCCTCATTGTGATGGAAGGCGAAAAAAAGTTCAATCTCTTCCCTTCTTAGTTCTCCCGCAGTCGGGGGCCCCGAGCCTTCCGTTAACGGGACGATCTTGGCTCTCGTAGCCGGCTGTCGGGCCCTCCACATTGGGGCAATCGAGCTCCTGCATCGGGGCGATGTCAGCTAACCCGTGCCAGGAGATCTGACCCCGGGTCGGGGCTGATTGAAACCTTCTGCGTCGTTTGGAGCTTCCCGACAGCGGTCTCTACCCGAGACTGCGAGCTCCTCGATGGTGAACAGGAGTTGGAGCATTGATCCCAGGCAAGGGATCGGCTCCTCTGGTCCTCGATTCACCTACTCTGGGCAAGATATGTTTCAGGAAGTCCAACATCACACCAACTGTAACACAATTTGTCCTCAAGACATCGCCATTAACTTTCCCAAAGGTCCCTTGTATTCATACCTTTCTCCACTGTAAAAACAGAGGAGAAATATTCACTGAGGACTTTGCCCATTTCCTGCAGCTCCATACATAGATGACCTCTTTGCTAACTGGGCAGATCTATTCCCTTTCTAGTTACCCTGTTTCCAGTAAAATACTAGACTAAAGTGGGACCCGTTGGATCCCATGTTCACAAGGGAGGGCTGTTCCCCCAACGCAATATTCCACCTCTCCACCAATTCCAATTTTGGTGGCCAGTGAGGGGGGGGGGGGGCATTCTGGAGCGCTAGTATGAGTACTGTGGGCTGAAGGGACTGGTTAGTATGGACATTGTGGGCCAAATGGATTCTTGGGGTGGCAACTTAGTCACTCAAGCCTGATGTGGTGGTAGCTCAGTAACGGTTGGTGGGCTAGCAGTTGACTCACGGCTATTCCTTGAAATTCCATTTCACGCAGGGTGCAAGGCAACCAAATTCAAATGCAGTTTCCTACCATTTCAAGCAGGGTGCAAGGCCACCAAATTCAAGTGCAGTATCTTACCACTTCAAGCAGGGTGCAGGGCCACCACACTCAAGTGCAGTTTCCTGCCATTTCAAGCAGGGTGCAAGGCCACCAAATTCAAGTGCAGTTTCATGCCATTTCAAGCAGGGTGCAAGGCCACCAAATTCGTGCAGTTTCATGCCATTTCAAGCAGGGTGCAAGGCCACCAAATTCAAGTGCAGTTTCATGCCACTTCAAGCAGGGTGCAAGGTCACCAAATTCAAGTGCAGTTTCATACCATTTCAAGCAGGGTGTAAGGCCACCACATTCAAATGCAGTTTCATACCATTTCAAGCAGGGTGAAACCAGCACAAAACCACTATAAAACCACACAAAAACACCACATAAACACCACATTCACAGTTCAGGAGACATTCAGTGTGTTCAGTTGATTCACAGCTCAGACAGTCGTGACCTCTCTCTCTCCCCCATCTTGCAGAGACTGAGCCACACCCACACTTACAGGTTTTATAATCCCTCCCCCTCGAACTGGAAGGGGCGTGACCTTCATGGCATGATTGACAGGAGAGAGATTCTCAACATTTTTTTAAACACTAATAACACTTTTATTTTTCATTGATGGGAAGAATTCTCTGCACCTGATGAGTGGCGAGGAACTGAGTAAGATGGTAAAAAATCACAGCCATAAGTGGTAGCATTTTATCTAAAATCAATATTCAGTGCAAACAGGAAGTTGTCAAGTTTCCACCAACAACAGCCATATTTTTTTGCCGTGCAGCCTTTCAAAGCAGTTACCACCACCAACAACAGCCATTTTTTTGCAGTGCAGCCTTTCAAAGCAGTTACCACCACCAACAACAGCCATTTTATTTTGCAGTGCAGCCTTTCAAAGCAGTTACCACCACCAAAAACAGCCATTTTTATTGCAGTACAGCCTTTCTAAACAGTTACCACCACCACCAGGTGGTGGCGGTGCTGCCTTAGCAGCTGCGGCTCACCTGCAGTCCGTCAGTTTTTTCTTTTTGTTGTTGTTTTTCTTTTGTCCTGTTTTAGTTAATTTTTGTTTATTAGGTTGTGTATGTGTGGGGGGGGGGAAACATGGTTTTGGTCTCTTCCTTCGGGGGATGTGACTTTTTCTTGTCATGTCCCCCATCTCTGTCTCCATCTGCCAGCTGTGGCAGCATTCTGACAGCGGCCCGACTTCGGGGCTGTGCCGGCATTCCGGCGACGGCGGCCCGACTTCGGGGCTGTGGCGGTATTCCGGCGTTCCGGGGGTGGCCCGACTTTGGGGCTGTGGCGTTGTTCTGGCATTCCGGCGGCGCCCTGACTTCAGGGCTGTGGCGGCGTTCCGGGGGCGGCCCGACTTCGGGGCTGTGGTGGTGTTCCGGCATTCCGGTGGCGGGCCGGCTTCGGGGCTGTGGCGGCGTTCCGGCGGAGGCCCGACTTCGGGGCTGTGGCGGCGTTCCAACGGCAGCCCGACTTCGGGGCTGTGGCGGCGTTCCGGCGGAGGCCCAACTTCGGGGCTGTGGCGGCGTTCCGGCGGCGGTGACCAGACTTCAGAGGCTCAGCCGCGGGCCCAGTGGACGATATCATCGGGAGCTCGCAGGTCACAGCTTGGTGACTTGTTTTTCTGGAGCTTCCGCAACAACAGCTTCGTCCGCTGGACTGGAGGGCGGCAGCTTTGGCAGCTTCGACCACCCCGGGCCGCGGAGTTTGAACCGGCCCGTTCGCGGAGCTCGGATTCAGCCGTGGGACTTACTTACCATCACCCGGCGGGTTCACAACATCGGAAGCCTGGATCGCCTCAGCGCAGAGGGAGAACAAGGCGGGAAGAGACAAAGACTTTAAGACTTTTGCCTTCCATCACAGTGAGGAGGTGCCTGGTGAACTCACTGTGGTGGATGTTAAATTTGTGTTTATTGTGTGTTTTTGTTATTTTTATTATAAGTATGACTGCAAGGCACGTAATTTCGTTCAGACCAAAAGGTCTGAATGACAATAAATGATACTTTGACTTTTGATTTGACCAACAGGAAAGGTTAAGTAGGCTGGAACTCTACTCTTTGGAGTTTAGAAGAATGAGAGGCGATCTCATTGAAACATATAAGATCGTGAGGGGCCTTGATCGGGTGGATGCACCGAGGATGTTCCCAATGATCGGGGAAACTAGAACTAGGGGACATAGTTGTAGAATAAGAGGGGGCTCTTTTAAAACTGAGATGAGGAAGAACTTCTTCACCCAGAGGGTGGTTAATTTATGGAATTCACTGCCCCAGGGAGCAGTGGAAGCAGAAACATTAAATATATTTAAGTCTAAAATAGATGGTTTTTTAGCTGCCAAGGGGATAAGGGGCTACGGGGAGAGGGCAGGGATATGGACCTAGGTATGGTTAGTATAGTAAGACCTGAGTGATCTCCTGGACAAGTGTCGATCGCCTGGATTGGGGTCGGAGAGGAATTTCCCGGATTTTTTTCCCGAATTGGACCTGGGTTTTTATCCGTTTTTTTGCCTCCCCCAGGAGATCACGCGGTTCTTGGGGTGGAGAGGGGTGATAGCGATATAAAGGGGAGGGTAGTGTCTTGTGTTCTGTGTCTTGTGTCTACTGTTTGTGGGTAAGGGTGTCTGTTTAGTGTTCAGCCATGAGCGAATGGCGGTGCGGGCTCGATGGGCCTGGTGGTCTACTCTCGCACCTACTTTCTATGTTTCTATGTTTCTAACAGCCATTTTTTTTTTGCAGTGCAGTCTTTCAAAGTAGTTACCACCACCAACAACAGCCATTTTTTTTGTTGCAGTGCAGCCTTTGAAAGCAGTTACCACCACCAACAACAGCCATTTTTTTTTTTGCAGTGCAGCCTTACAAAGCAGTTACCACCACCAACAATAGCCATTTTTTTTGCAGTGCAGCCTTTCAAATCAGTTACCACCACCAACAACAGCCATTTTTATTTTTGCAATGCAGCGTTTCAAAGCAGTTACCATCACCTACAACAGCCATTTTTTTGCAATGCAGCCTTTCAAAGCAGTTACCGCCACCACCAACAGCCATTTTTTTGCAGTGCAGCCTTTTGAAGCAGTTACCACCACCAACAACAGCCAATTTTTTTTGCAGTGCAGCCTTTCAAAGCCATTACCACCACCAACAACAGCCAATTTTTTTTGCAGTGCAGCCTTTCAAAGCAGTTACCACCGCCAACAACAGCCATTTTTTTTTGCAGTGCAGTCTTTCAAAGCAGTTACCACAATCAACAACAGCCATTTTTTTTCTGTGCAGCATTTCAAAGCAACCACATTAAGGGCACTCACAGTTGAGTAGACATTAGTTCAGTGTTATTCAGAGCTCAGAGAGACGTGACCCTCTCGCGTCCCCCATCTTGCAGAGACTGAGTGAGGCACACCACTTCCGGGTGTTATAGTCCCTCCCCCCTCCCACCAACAGGGGCAGCAGAGAGAATGGATTAAAAAAAAAAACATTAATATCTCTCTGATTTTTCATCAATGGGAAAAATCCTCCTGTCCAGTCCGACGGAGGGGGGCTCTGAGCGAGGTGGCCAAAAATGACGGCCGTAAGTGGCGGCGTTCTCTCGGACATCACATTGCAGTGAGTCAAAAGCGGTCAAGATCTTACTTTTAGTAATATAGACTTATAGAATGTATTTGGATTCTGCATAATCCTCATTTCCCCCCTCCCCTATCTTGCCTACAGCATCTGTACCCAGGAATATTAAGATGCCTACGTATCCTTGGGCCATAGACTCAGATAATACAGAATACATAAATGATACATAAACCTATACTCAAGTGTATACATAAAAGACATAGCTTCAAGGTGAGAGGTGAAAACGTTTTAAGGAAATACCATATGTGGGGCACGTTTTTACCCAGAGGGTGGTGAGTGCCTGGAATGCACTGCCAGGGGGTGGTGGTTGAAGCAGATGGGTTAGTGGCATTTAAAAGTATTTTTGTGTAGGCATATCTATGCAGGGAATGGAGGGATATGGGCTATGTGCGGATAGATAAGTGATGGTCTTGGTGTCATGTTTGGCATAGACATTGTGGGCCGTTCCCGGTTGCCAAACACTTTAATTCCCTATCCCATTCCCACACTGACCTTTGCAGTCCTGGGCCTCCTTCATTGACCGAGTGAGGCCAAACGCATATTGGAGGAACAGCACCTCATATTTTGCTTCGGCAGCTTACAACTCAGTGGCATGGATATTGATTTCTATATCTTCAACTAACCCTTTTACTCTCTCTCTCCACCCCCCCCCCCCCACACAAATCGTACCAGCTTCAAAGGCATCTTGTTGAGTCATTGTAAGTCATTTTCACTTGACAATGGCCTGTTTCCTTTACCATCGTTCCTTTTTTGCATATCTTTCGTTCATTTGTTGTACATCTCTCTACATCACCACCTATATCTCCCGTTTCCCTCTCCCCTGACAGTCTGAAGAAGGGTCTTGACCCGAAATGTCACCTATTCCTTTTCACCAGAGATGCTGCCGGACCCGCTGTGTTACTCCAGCCTTTTGTGTCAATCCTAGGCCTGCTCTAGTGCTGTACTGCTCTATTGTCTATGTTCTAAGATCTAAATCACAAATAAATTCTGTAAGACAGTGAAAAAAAACCTTTTTAAAAATACAAGACATTAATGGAAAACTGAATTCGAACAGAAATGTATCCATGGTGCAAGAGTTGATTCATTGTGTTTTGTTGCAGAGGTAGGATTCGGGTTGTGCGGGTTGGTCTAAGAACCTAATAGTTGTCGGAGAATCGCTGACCCTGAACCTGAACCTGGAGGTCATAAGGTAATAAGGGCTAGGAGCAGAATTAGGCCATTTGGCCCATCAAGTCTACTCCGCCATTCAATCATGGCTGATCTATCGCTCCCTCCTAACCCCATTCTCCTGCCTTCTCCCCATAACCCCTGACACCCATACTAATCAAGAATCTATCTCTCGCCGCCTTAAAACTGTCCATTGACTTGGCCTCCACAGCCTTCTGTGGCAAAGAATACCACAGATTCACCACCCTGACTAAAGAAACTCCTCATCTTCTTCCTAAAGGAATGTCCTTTAGCGATGTGGGACTTCAGGCTCTGTACCTGCCCAATGTTTGCAGCAAGTTGAGTGCTTGGCTCGTTGACCTATGTGTTATCCCAAACTTACTGAGTCTTAGGTGTAGTTTACAGCCCAGTTACTGCAGGGACCACTCTTCTGACTCAGTTCCCAACAAACCACACTAACGATGATATCTTTAAATAGGAAATGTGCAGTCTTGTTTATACACTGCTGGCCCACGTCCCATGGCTAGTCTGCAGTCTGTAGTAATTGCATGCACTTTAATCAATTTTGGAGAAAGCCATCAATCAGAAGTTGCACAAACATTGATATCAACCTCGAACATACCTCCTACTTCATGTATAATGCAGAAGAATGTGCTAATCCAAGTCCTGCTACAAAACGAACGTTAAAAGGTTTCAATACGTAATGGTTTCTGATCAATTTTATGCTGCAATTCAATTGTACGGCACAACTTAAAACATGTTATGTGAGGGAGTTTCTAGACTAGCATGTTTGTTTTCTACGTATATTTTTACTTTCAATGTTTGCACTATTTCATTATTCCTGACAATTCTCCTCCCTCCTTCTTCCTGTCATTTCTTTTCATCTCACCAACCTTATCCTCACTTTTTCCATTGTTTATTTTTATGGGATCTTTCTCTTCCATCACCCATTTGGTCCAGAGTTTTCTCTAACACTTTCTTCCCACTTATTCTCATCTTTCTTGCCACCTTTGGAGGGGACTGTGGACCCCCAGCAGGACCAAAAACAAGACCTGTCAAAGGGCGGATAAGCTCGTAGCAAGCCAATAGCAAGCCACACTTCAGTAGAGGTTGCGATCATTGTCGTACATAGCATTGTAAGGAATACCCGTCGGAAACCAGCACCACTGCGTCGCTAATGTTTTCAACGATTTAATTTTTTTTTTTAAGAATTACCTCCTTTATATTTAAATTCGACTAGCTCTGTCGTTTCCGTGACCTAGGCTCTAAGCTTTGGAATTCTTACCCCTGCTATTTCTCTCGGAAAATTTTATTGTTCACATTTTCCTCATCTATGATTTCCCCTCCCCCTTCATTGACAGGGCCCTTTAACGTCAGATCCATTTTCCGCACACCTGTTCACCACTTCCTCTCATCCAGAACAAAGATAGAGTTCCACTTGTCCTTACATTTCATCCCATCATATCCAATATAATTGTTGCCACTTCCAATGTGGTGGCAACAACATAAACATCTTTCCTTCTTCCCATGTTATGAGGTGACATTTCCTTTCAAGATGCTTTGCTTCTCGATTTCATTTCCACGTCACTCAATATCATACAGCGATAGTCATACAGCTCTACAACTCTCCATGTCAATTAAGTTTCCCAGCCTAGCTGGTCCTTCTAATCTGTGCCCTCCAAATCTTTTCTATCAATCTACCTGTCCAAGGGTCTCGAAAAAGTTATAACTGAATCTATCTATCACTAGAAGATAGACACAAAAAGACAGAGTAACAGAGGGACAGACAGCATATCTGGAGAAAAGTAATAGGTGACGCTTCTGGTCGAGACCCTTCTTAGACCAGTCTGAAATCTGAAGAAGGGTCTCGAACAGAAACGTCCCCTATTCTGTTTTGCTCCTGAGATGCTGTCTGATCCGCTGAGTTACTCCAACTTGTTTTGTCTATCTTCGGTTTAAACCAGCTTCTGCAGTTCCATCCTACCCATTTCTAGCACTTCCACTGACAGTTCATTCCATATTTGTACCACCCTCTCTCTGTGTGAACAAAGTTGTCCCTCAGCATTAAGTCTTTGTCCTCTCACCTTAAACCTGTGCCCTCTTGTTTTAGACTCCCCTATCCTGGGGAACAGACTCCAGCTATTCACCTAATCTGTGCCCAACATGATTTTATGAACCTCTATAAGGTCACCCCCAGCATCTTCCACTCACAGGGAACAGACCCAGCCTCTCCAGTCTCTCCTTACAATCAAAGTTTACAGACCCGTTGGACATCCGGTGGCGCTGTTGCTCGCTGCCTCCGCCTTCAGTCTGGTATCTTTTTTTTTTTTTTGTTATGTTTAAGTATGTTTTTGTTGTTGTTGTTGTTTTATGTGGGGGGAAGAGGGTATGGTAAGGGGGAAACCGTCCTTCAGTCGCTTCCTGGAGAGGATGCAACTATTATTCGAGTCGCGTCCTCGCCCCCCCCCCCCCCCCGTGGCCTACCTACTGGACTGGCGCGGCCTTTCCTGCCGGGACTGACCAGAGCTCCAGCAGCGGCGGCGGAGCGCTGGATACATCGCGGAGTGGGCGATGCCTCACCTGGGATCGCCGTTTGGAGCTCCGGAGTGTTGGGCCTGCTGCATCGACATCGCGGAGCTGTGGTTCGCGGAGCTCCCAATGCGGGCGGCGCTGACCAACATCGCGGAGTCCTGCGACCCTTTGTCGGGGGTCGCTAGCGTGAATCTCCGCCCAGCTCGGCCTGTGGACTTCGGGAGCCGCGGGAGGTGGCCGATTTGGAGGTCCGGGCCACTGAGGATGTTGTTCCGTTCGACGTCGGGGTTCCATCATTCCCGGCGGGTGGGCCTGAACATCGGGCCACCCTTAGCGGTGACTGCGGGGTGCTCGGGAGACCCCGACCACGGGTGAACATCTGGGAGGATCAGCGAGGAGGTCGACTGGACTTTGGTTCCTTCCCTCACAGTGGGGAACTTTGGTGCCGCTGTGGGGATGTTTGTGTCGTGGACTTCTGTGTTTTGTGCTTTTTTTATTTGTATGACTAAGGAAAATACCATTTCGTTGTCTCTTAATTGAGACAATGACAATAAATTGAACCAATCCAATCCAAAATCCTACTCGTAGTAGCTTTACCCAATGTTTTTGAAGGTTGCCGCACAAGTGGTTAGATTGTAAATTGGGATAGCACTTTAGAAATAGTGACCATAACTCTGTGTAGGTTTCAAGGCAGTTATGGAAAGGGATAAGGGTAGAACAAAAAATAATTTCCAGAATTGGGGGAAGGTCAATTTCAACATCATTAGACTAGACCTTGCAGAAGAAGACTGGAGGCACGCACTTGTAGGTAGGTCTACATCATACAAGTAGGATTCCGAGGAAAGACATTTTCATCATGAATCTGGAATGTACTGCCCGAGTGTGTGGTGGCAACAAGTTAATGACAAGTATAGAAGATGAGCTCCTGAATCTCAAAGCACAGTAGGCTATGGACCAGGTACTGGTAAGTAGGATTCGGTTAGATTCTACTCAGTATAGATTAGTATAGACCCCCCTACAAAATGCTGGAGTAACTCAGTGGGACAGGCAGCATCTATGGAGAGAAGGAATGGGTGATGTTTTGGGTCGAGACCGTTCTTCAGACTGAAAGTCACGGGAGAGGGAAACGAGAGATATGGGCGATGATGTAGAGAGTTATAGAACAAATGAATGAAAGATATGCAACAAACAAAGATATGAAAGATTTCTCTAACCCTTGCATTCCCTCTCTCTCCATCCCTCCCCCACACAAGTCACACCAGCATTTTGTTCTCACCTAGCTACAGCGAACAATGACCTGTTTCCTTTATCATTGTTACTTTTTTGCATATCTTTTATTCATTTGTTCTAGATCTCTACATCATCGGCTACTGTGGAGTGGGGGCGCTGTCCTGTACGGCTGCCTGTCCTGCAGCTGTCCGTGTTTTTCACTTCTTTTATTTTATTTTAAGTACGTTAAAAGTGTTAGTTGGGAGTCTAATCTTTTTATGTGTGGGGGGGTGAAGGGTGGGGGGGGAAGGGGGAAACTGTTTTTCAAGTCCCTACCTGGTCGGAGAGGCTGCCTTCCTCCGGGCAGCACCTTCGACCCATCCTCGCGGCCCACCAGCGTGGCCTGGAGCGGCGTTTCTTGAGGGGACCTGGCCAGAACCTTGGCTTCGGCAGCGGCACAGCGCTGGAGCGCTATCGCGCAGCGGAGCGGGCAATGCCTTGCCTGGGTCGCCACGCTGGAACTCCGGTGAGCTGAGACCGCCGGGGAAAAAATCATCGCGTAGCTGCGGGACTGTGGAGCGGCCAGCTGCGGGCGGCGGTGCTGAACTTTAACATCGGGAGCCTGGGATCTCTCGCCGAGATCGCCAGTGGTGGAGCTCCATCCAGCACAGCCTGTTGGCTTCGGAAGCCACGGTCTCCAGTAAGGAGGCAGCCGTTCCAGGCATCCCAAGCCGCTGAGAAGGTTCTCCCGACACCGGAGCACCATCACCTGGTGAGAGGGCCTGAAACATCGGGCCTCCATAGCGGCGACTGTGGAGGCCTCAATAGGCCTGACCACGGGTGGACAATGGGGATGGGGACTGGACTTTGTGCCTTCGCCCACAGTTGTGGGGGAATGTTTTTATGTTAAATTTCTTCTTCAATGTTATGTTGTATTTTTATTAGTGTGCTGCGAGGACACCTGAATTTCCCCTGAAAAGGGGATTAATAAAGTATTTTTTATTATTATTATTATTATTATTATTATTATTTCTCTCATTTCCCTTTCCTGTGACTTTCAGCCTGAAGGAGGGTCTCGTCCCGAAACATCACCCATTCTTTCTCTCCATAGATGCTGCCTGTCCCATTGAGTTACTCCAGCATTTTGTGTCTATCTTCTGTTTAAACCAGTATCTGCAGTTCCTTCTGCACATTTAGTATAGACAGACATGGACATGATGGACCAAAGGTCATGTGACTGTACTGTATAACTCATTGACTATTATAGACATTTCCTTCATTCTCTTCACCCATTCCCCCTTCTCCAAGTTTAAACACCTTTGATTTTCAACTTGTCACAGTTCTGATGAAACGTCATTGACCTGAAACATTAACTCTCCACAGATGCTGAGCATTTGCTGCATTTGTTATTTTAATTTCAGTTTCCTATCGCCCGATGTAGTTCTACGTTTGATGTTCTGTGTGGCTTGCTGTGCCCATAATAGTTGTCTATATTCAACTGTGGCATTCTCTCATAAGCAATTTATTGCCTCTTTGAAATGTTCCTCGAAAGTGCTGGCTGGAAGCAGGATTTTTCTCTCCCAATCTCTCTTTTCTTCTGCCTTCTCTTCCTGGAGCTTTGACACAGGCTGCATTATTAACAGAGCTCCTATCTACTACAGTCATTGTTTGAAGGGGTTTTGTTGAATTACCATAGAATCAAAAGCCAGTGCAGAAGTGATTCAGTGTTACAAGTTTGAAGATGAAAATTGATGAACTGGATGCCAGCATCTCTCATCTCAACCGAATCTCATCTTGAAAGTTGGAGAGATTTCAAAACCAAATGATTATTCAGGGGGTTTGAAGTTGTTGCCTTTGTGGTCCTCACCACAGTATGGATAGTCAGTTTTGATTTTATCACTTTCAGATGGTGATTTTATTGAAGTATCACATTTAAAAGGACATTCTGCTTTGAAATAAAATAATTTACATTTTTAATCAGGCAAAAAACAGAAATGTATGTAATTCTCACCGTGACATTGTGCGTGAAGGATTGGATGGCATCTTTTGAATTAATTTATGTTGATGCAGATTTATTAATCATTCTTTGAAATATATTGGTATTAACGATTGATATATTGGTTCTTAAGGTTGTGGTTAAAATAACTCAAGAACATCTATCTGTGGGATGTTGGTTTTCCCAGAAGCCAAAGGTGAATTTACCCTGTGGACAATATCATTTGACACAGTTGCTGCCATATTATTTAGTTTAGTTTAGTTTACAGATACAGTGTGGAAACAGGCCCTTCGGCCCACTGAGTCTGCACCGACCAGCGATCCTCGCACATTGACACTACTCTACGCGCACTAGGGACAATTTTACATTTATATCAAGCCAATTAAACTAGATATCTGTACGTCTTTGGAGTGTTGGAGGAAACCGAAGATCTCGGAGAAAACCCACGCAAGTCACGGGGAAAATGAACAAACTCTGTACAGACAGCGCTCACAGTCAGGATCGAACCCGTGTCTCTGGTGCTCTAAGGCAGTAGCTCTACCGCGACGCCACCATGCCACCATATCTACAAGAGGCAGCTTTGTCCAGCTCCACTATAAGGTTCATCTGGTGGGCCTGCGGAAGGCCACAGGCCTTGGGAGAAACACTGTGACCCAGGACAGGTCAGGAGGGGGCTCAATATCAGAACGACTGCTGGAGAGTGGGGGTAAGGTGGGCAGGGGAGCTAATGAAAGCAAGGGGGAGTGGGAGAGTGAGGAGTGGAACACAAGAGGATAGAGTGAATGGGGAAATATTCAGGAAGCTGGGACGGAGATGGGAGCTGGAGATGTGCAATGGAAACTGAAAGAAGGAGGTAGGAGACAAGGGGAAAATAAGTGAAGGGAAGGGTGATCTATGAAAGGGAGGGGATTAGTTTTGCCAGCATGAGGAAGAGGATGTGGACATGAACATGCTGCTTATGCCCATGTGTGTATGTGTATGTTATGTCTACCTGTGTGTATTTTCTGTTGTGTCTATTATGTTGTGCATGGGTGCTGTGTGTTATGCATGTGGTTGCATGTTTTATGTGTTTGTTTTGTATGTGCTTTGTGCATGTGTGTGTGGGGGGGGGGGTGTTATATGTGTTGTATTTGGCATGTTTGTGTATTCGCCCAATTGTGTGCATGTCTATGAGTTTGTATATGTGACTGTATGTGTGTGTAGACGCATGTCTATAAGTTTGTATATGCGTGAGTGTGTGTGCATGTGTGCATGTGCATGTCTGTGAGTTTGTATATGCGTGACTGTGTGTGTGTATGTGTGTGTGTACGTCTATAAGTTTGTATATGTGTGACTGTGTGTGTACGTGCATGTGTGCATGTCTATAAGTTTGTATGTGTGATTGTGTGTGTATATGTGCATGTCTATAAATTTGTATATGTGACTGTGTGTATATGTGTGTGTGTGCAAGCATGTTCAGAGTGTCTCTGTCTGCAGAATCATTGCACTGAAGATAGACACAAAATGCTGGAGTAACTCAGCGGGACAGGCAGCTTCTCTGAAGAGAAGGAATGGGTGACGTTTTGAGTCAAGACCCTTCCATTGCAGTAGTTTATTTCATTGGACTAGGTTATTTTTTTATAGTCCTGGACATCCTCATCTATTAACCTGGCAAAATACCACATCTGCAGGTTTTCGTTCAGAAATAAACAACATCCATTGCTATTGGTTTTGATTATTTGCAACATTTGAAGTGCCCGCTGTAGTTAAAATGTTAATGTTAATGTGCAGGATCTCCACCTGAAAGGTCAACAATTCCTTTCCTCCACAAATAATACTCGATCCGTTGAATTCCTTCAGCAAATTGTTGGTTTCCTCCAAATTCCACCATCCGCAGTCTCTTGTGGCTCCGTTAAAATGCCAATCTATTGTTTGACTCATTCTGTCTAACACTGGATTAATTGGTTTGGTTAACAACAATAATGTACAGCTTTGGTTTTGTCTTCCCAGAGTTTACTTGGTTTCCTGGGATCTGTGATTGAAGTGGGTGCTACATTCTGGATGAAAACGGTTCACAAATTAGACATTGAAACAGGGACACCAATCCGTCATATAAATCTAGAATGTCCATGACATTTTCCAATAAGCATGGAGCCAGATTAACAGTGTGCTCACCTCGATGAAGACAATTTTCTGTGTATATTTGGTAGCTTTTGTTGCCATGTAGCTTCACTTTGAGCCCAACTCATTGTGTCCCTCTACCTTAGAAGTCACTTAGAGTCATAGAGTCATTGAGTCTTACAGCATGGAAGCAGGCCTTTTGGCCCAATTTGCCCATACTGGCCAACGTGTCCCATCTATACAAGACCCACCTGCCTGCATTTGGCCCATATCCCTCTAAATCTGTCCTATCTATGTACCTCTCTAAATGTTTCTTATAAGTTTTGATATTACCTGCCTCCACTACCTCATCCGGCAGCTCGTTCCATACACCCACCACCCTTCTTGTAAAAAAGTTACCCCTCAGGTTCCTATTAAATCATTACCGCCACCCCCACCCTCCCACCCTCCCTCATGTTAAATCTATGTCCTGGTTCTCGATTCCCCAACTATGGGCAAGAGAATTTGTGCATCTACTCAATCTATTCCTCTCACGATTTTATACACCGTTATAAGATCACCCCTCGCCCTCATCCTCCTGCCCTCGAGTCCTTGCAACATCCTTGTAAATCTTCTCTGCACCATTTCCAGCTTGACAACATCTTTCTTATAACATGGTGCCCAAAACTGAGCATTTTTAATGCAGCCCTATCTATCTATCTATCTATCTATCTATCTATCTATCTATCTATCTATCTATCTATCTATCTATCTATCTATCTATCTATCTATCTATCTATCTATCTATCTATCTATCTATCTATCTATCTATCTATCTATCTTTCTATCTTTCTATCTATCTATCTTTCTATCTTTCTATCTTTCTATCTTTCTATCTTTCTAACTAAAACTCTCATCTTATCCTCTTCCTGTTTCCGTTGTATTTACATTTGCGCAAAAACAGTTCTCGATAGCACTAGGATTTTTCGCCTTACTCACCATTCTCCTGTGCTCCAAGTGCACCAAGTTTTGTTCTGATCGGTGGAATATTACAAAAGTTATTAGGGTTTAAAAATCATAAGATCAGCAGATTGGTCTTCTCTCCTGTCGTTCACTGGGACAGCGATGCCCCTTCCGGCATCCCCTGTCAATCACCGGGATGAGGAGAATAAAGTCCCATAGGTCGGGCTGAGTCCGTGAGCCGCGCTGAGCCTAGAAGCCGTCCCGAAGCCACCCTGAGTCGGGAAGTGGCCCGGAGTGTGGAGCGGCCCGGAGCCTGGCCAACTGCGAGGCCGATTGCTGCAAACTCGAGATCCTGGGGAAGTGAGGAGTGAGTGTGGGGGGATTGAGGAAGCCGGGCATTGGCGCGGCCGGGCGCTGGCGGAGCGCACCACCCCCGCCCACAAACACTCTCCCGCCCACAGCCACCCAGCGGTAGGCCACAGTAGCAGCAGCGTTAGGCCAAGGCAGCGCTTTCCCCCCCCCCCACCGACCGCAGCCTGAGGCCGCCCCCCCTCCCCCCCCACTGGCCCCTGCCTGAAGCCGTCCCCGTCCCCGACTACAGAATGCTTCTGCCGGCCCGCACCTGAAGACATCCCTTTCCCCGTCCCTATCTGCAGAACTAGCCCTAGACAAGTCCATTAGGCTCACAATGTCCGTACTAGCCCTCGAGAAACCAGTCCCTGCGGCCCTGTACTAGGCTTCCAAAAAGCCCCCCACTCTGGCCCCTGCCTGAAGCCCTCACCCACCTGCAGCTGCAGGATGCTCTCCCCCACCCCTCCCACCGACCCTTCCCTAGAGCCATCAGGCTTTTAAACACTACAACCTCATAAGTTCTGAACTGAGTTTTTGTTATATTATTTATTATGATTATATATTCTGTTGTGCTGCAGCAAGTAAGAATTTCATTGTTCTATCTGGGACATTTGACAATAAAACACTCTCGACTCTTGACAATGGGAACCCAATGGGCGGGATTGGCTGCGCCGCCAGAGAGCTACTAAGAATGGATGGAGGAGGGTGTTTGAGGGGGGATGGAATGTGTGCGCGGGTGGGGGGGGGAAGGGCAAGCAGTGAAGTAGGGGGCAGTGAGGGGAGGAGGGGGGATCAGGGGCATCACAACGGGATCCTGTCAGCTGCGCCTCCGCAGTTGGGAGCTATGAGTAAGTGGTGGAATATTGCGTTGGGGGACCAGGCCTCCCGTGTGACAATGGGACCCAACGGGTCCCACTTAGTCTACTGTCTCATACAACTGCAACATGACCTCCCAACTTCTGCACTCAATGCTCTGACTGATGAAGGCCAATGTGCCAAAAGCCTTTTTGACCACCCAATCTACCTTTGATGCAACATTCAATGAACTGTGTACCTGTACTCCTAGTTCCCTCTGCTCTACAACATTCTCCAAAGCCCTGCGGTTCACTGTGTAGGTTCTGCCCATGTTAGTGCTCCCAAAATGCAGCACCTCACATTTCTCTGTACTAAATTCCATTAACCGTTCCTCAGCCCACCTGCCCAACTGATCAAGATCCTGCTGCAATTTTTGACAACCATCTTCACTATCTACAATACTGTAGCGGCACCTAGTGGTGGCTAGGGGCATCACGGACCCTCGCTATTGGCTGGTGCGGTCACGTGATCGCGGGGGTGTTTTTGTGGGTTATTGTCTAGTCTTCATTCAAGCTCCACCCTGTTGGAAGGAGCTTCGTATTTTTGGCTGATCTAAAACGCAGTTAAGTTAGTCGCTTTGTTATCGTTTATAATAAAGAATAGTAAGATTAAACGAGAACTTACCAGTTTGAAGTTTGATCTTTATTTTATGAGGCGTTACGTTGGTGTTTACGTGAAGAAGCCCAGCCAGTCCGCATGCGCCTCAATCTTCAAAGCAGCGGTATGAAATCACAGGTAACAATAATTGAAGTAACATAGTAAGATCAGCAACTTGAGAACTACCAGATGACCTTTGTGAGAGAGTGTTGGGAGTGGAGGGCACGTAATCACCAACGTAACTCCTCATAAAATAAAGATCAAACTTCAAACTGGTAAGCTCGTTTAATCTTACTATTTTACTTTGGAGTCACGTGAGTGATTCCGTGAAGAGTTCAAAGCTCTGTGATTTCATGCCGCAGATTCAAATCCCGGCGTCTCACTGCATCGATTGACTCAGGATGAGTAAAATAATCAACAATGCATTAATCATGACATTGAATTAAATGTAGTAACGATTTATTTGAATAACAAAAAACAACAACAACCCCTCTATCCCAGGGGTAAACTTAAACAGAACTTAACACAGAATTGGCAAACAACCCCGAGTCAGTAATCGGCCTGTGATAGAATTGTTGGAAAACCAATTCATTGACCACTGTGAGTATATGGTCGATGGGAACGTCCATCGCCCTGGCCGCGGACGTTGATGCCGCCCTAGTGGAATGAGATGTAAAAACGTCAGTGTTAATACCTGCATAAACCAACACTTGTTTCAACCACCTCGAGATAGTCTGCACTGACACTCTCTTGTGTGGTTTCTTGTGACTGATAAACAATGCTGTTTCCACATTTCTTAAGGCCCTCGTGGCTTCAATATAATGTAGTAAATGTGTCCTAACACATAGACATAGCTCCGTGGGATATGCTGAAAATACAATCTTAAACCCTGTCACCCCTGGCCTGCTCTGTTTGAGTAGATCATAAATGTAGAACGTAACGGTGTCTGCAGCCACTTCCATCCTCTCTAGCTGCAGCTTTTGCAATGTCTGCACTCGTTGTGCTGATACCAGCGCCATGAGCATGACCACCTTCATGGTGACTTTGGCCAAAGACAGAGAGGTGACAGGAGTCCATTGACGAAGTAGCTTGAGGACCATGCTTACATTCCAGATTGCCATATACCTGGGTTTAGGAGGTCTGGAATTAAAAATTCCTTTCATTAATCGAGATATGAGAGGGTGAGACCCAATAGGATATTCTTCTGACCCCATCAACAAGTACGACGACAATGCACTTCTAGCTGAATTGTCGACACGAACTCTAGAACATCCGAAATACCTGCCTTATGGTATTCAATATTCTTTTGTACACAGAATTCCTCCCATTTTTTAATATAAGAGATATATTGCTTTTGGGTACTCTTTCTCCAGGCTGCAGTGAGCATATCCACAGTTCGCCCAGACAGTCCTCGCCCCAGATATGGCCTTCTTAAAATCTGCAAATTAACAAATCAATACGGTGATATAAAGGATGCCATTCGCCAGTTACCGGGTGCACCAGTAATTTTTTCTGTTTAGGAACAACCATAAGAGGTTGTGTCATCAGCTCCAATACCAAAGGGAACCATGGCTGAGTAGGCCAGTCGGGTATCACCAACATTCCTGAAGCGGAGTCCTGCTTAATTTTGAGCAGACATCGACTTATGAGGCAGAATGGTGGAAATACATATAAAAACATACCTCCCCAATGTAGTGAGAATGCACCAATCGCTACTGCCCCAGGATCTGGTTCCCATGACACATATTTAGGTAGCTGGTGCTTGAGTCTTGATGCAAACAAATCGATATCTGGCATTCCATATCTAACAACTATATCATTGAATACCTCCTGATTCAATATCCATTCTGTGTTGTCATTGAATTTTCGTGACCTGGTGTCTGCCACTATGATGAATCTACCTGGTAAGTAAATAGCTGAAAGCCAAATGTTTCTGTCAATACTCCAATTCCAGATCTGATTAGCCAATTTGTCACAAGATACCGACTTGATTCCACCCATGTGATTAACATACACCACTGCGGTAGTGTTGTCAATCTGAAGCTGAACATGCAGGTGAGATTTAGTAGAGCAATAAGCCTTAAGTCCATAAAAAGCTCCCAAAAGCTCTAAGTAATTAATCGCATATGACTGCAGAAGCGATGCCTCTTGCGCATTCCATTTGCCTCCACAGCTGGAATTCGTATCAATGGCACCCCAATCTAGTGCACTGCCATCAGTCTGTAAGACCATGGAAGGCTGTTCAAGCAAAATTTTGCTGGAACAACTGGAGACATTTAGTATCCACCACTGCAGTTCAGTAACAGCTTCTGCTGATAATTGCATGGGCCTATCATAATAACCCGAATGTATCCTGATTGCCTGTTCTTTTGCCCTCTGTAGCTGTTGGTAGTGCAATGGTCCGTACTGGACTGCCGGAAAAGCTGCCACTAATTTACCAAGCAAGCTGGCCACCTGTCTAATTGAAGGGTGTTGTTCCTCACTGAGCTTGATACAACCTTCAATTAACTCCAGCCTTTTTTCCCTGGGCAGAGTCACTACCATGTGATTTGAGTTAATAGTGAACCCCAAATAATCAATTGTTGTAACTGGTGTTAAATTAGATTTTTCTGGATGAATGATGAACCCCAATTTTTAAAAAGTGAGTTTAACAACTGCCACGGATGCTTCAGCTATTTCCCTAGTTTGACCTGTAATTAAAATATCATCCAAATAAGCCATAACAACATGACCCTGGGCTCTAAGTAGCCCCAGTACTGGTTTTAACAATTTAGTGAATATTCTAGGGGCAGAAGTTAACCCATTAGGCAGTGCCTTGAATTGCCATAATTGATTTTACTTCGGAGTCACGTGAGTGACTACGTGAAGAACCCCGCCAGTGCGCCAGCGCGTCATTACATCAGACGCCTTGAGGCAAACGGACGTGAGGAGCAGAGCTCCTCCAGTGGTTTGTAGTTTTTCAACTACAAGGTAAGTAAAAACGTTTTTCATGTTTTCCAGGTCCGTTTACTGTGGGTCTTTGGGGATTTTTTCCACAGACGCCATGGGAAAAAACGGACAGGGGGAAGAGGCAAGCGACACAGCCGACAGAAAGTCGGGAAAGTCGGGAGTCTGCGGTTAGGGACCAACCGCCTCTAAACCCCGGTACAGTCGCCAGCGGTGAGCATAGCAACTGTGGACCTGGGGCTGGTGAAAACACAGTCAGCGCCTGTCGGGCAAAAGACAAAGTTTAAATCCCAACGGCCCACGGAGGGAGTCCCAGGCAATGGAAGTAGCTCCAGGGCTAGATACTGCTTTCGAGCGTATTGCCCAAATAGAAAGCCTTTTACATAGGCTGTTGGAGCAAAGTTCACTCAGGGAGGAGTGTACTGAAAGCCAAGTTGCTAGAAGCAGCTCAAACAGCTCCTGGTACAGGGCTAGATACTGCTTTCGAGCGTATTGCCCAAATAGAAAGCCTTTTACGTAGGCTGTTGGAGCAAAGTTCACTCAGGAAGGAGTGTACTGAAATCCAAGTTGCTGGAAGCAGCTTAACAGCACCTGGCTCAGGGCTGATGGAATGCACCCTCAGGGATGAGGAGCGTGCTACGGGTCATGAGATTTCAGACCCCGACTCTGACGGTGAGGCTGTACAAGGCAATGAACGGCAGCTACCAGATGTTCCACCCCTGGCAGTAGGATTCGCTGCCCCGTCAGGGTCAGGAGAGCCATTAGGAGAAGAACTGGCCTCCTTAATAAATTACTTGGTTTACCATCAGCTGGAACAGCAGGAGATGGATGAGACTGCAAGAAAGCAGGAGACCCCAAGTAACTGTGGGTTGCTGAAAGCAGAAGCAGTGAACCAAATTATCTGGAATTAGTTGCAGAGAATATTAAAGCTGCTGGGTTCTGGAATAACTGCTTTTACCAGAATAGCAGATAACAGCCAAGAGATGACGAAGTTGCATCAGGAAGCACTGGGGTTGCTATGCAGCACCCACTTCGAGATCAATTATCTGAGGAAGGTGCTATATGGCCTACTATGAATCCGAAATTCGCAGCACTCTGCAAACCAAGTAATATACAATTACCCAACTTACTCTTTGGAGAGGATCTCGGGAGACGTATTAAAGAGTTGGAAGATGAAGCGAAAACAGGATTGATAAAAACATCAATGGTTACAAAGTCTGTAAAGAGGAAGTATCCTTTCAGACGTCATACGGATCCTAGACCAGGATAAAGTCGCTCATCAACGCAGGGACGTAGCTGGCGGCCTGCAGCGGGAGTGGTGGTGCTTCCGGGAGAATCCAGGGATCTCAGAATACTCAAATGACTCAAGAGGTAGGTGGACCTGGTTCTCATGGGAACATACTAACTGATTAAGTCCAAATGTTGGATGCAGATTACGTCTCTTCTATAAACATTGGAAGAAGATTACTTCAGATGTGGTAATTCTGAATAATATACAAGGATTTCGAATTGAATTCAATCCAAATTATGATTTACCTGTCCAGCATGTTCCTAGCAGAACTCTCCACTTTGCGAAGGAATGGAGGTTCAAGCTGCGCTTCAAAACCCTACATATAAAAAGTGTTTTTGAAGAATCAGTCTACCAAATTCACCAATTTGGGTCAAATATATTCCCTCGATCAAAACAGGATGGAGGATGTAGGATGATTATAGACTTGATAAGTCTGAATCCTTTTGTTTCAGTGTCTGTTCACTTGAAAGATTTGAAGTATCTTAAAATTTAAATGGATGAACCAATTAGGGCAGTTCAAAGCTCTGCCCAATGGGTTAACGTTCGCTCCCAGAATATTCATAAAATTGTTAAAATCAATTATGGGGTTGCTGAGAGCCAGGTGCATGTAGTAATGGCATACCTGGATGATGTCCTGATTATAGGAAGGACAAAACAGTCAACAGAAGCATCAGTTGCAGTTATGAAATCAAACTTTTGAAAGTTTGGGGGTTTCTAAATTCATCCAAAGAAATCAAGGTTAAAAACATGTACCTCAATTGATTATTTGGGGGACGCTTAGCAGCGTCTACACTGCCGGAATCCTACAAGAAGAAGAAGATTATTTGGGGTTCACAATTGATTCAGCCCAAATGCAAATTACTTTGCCCAGTGAAAAAAGGGTGGAGTTGATTAAAGATTGCAGTAATCTGTTAAACGAGCAAAAACCTCTAATCAGACAGGTGGCTCGAGTACTGGGAAAATTAGTAGATTCCCAGCAGTCCAGTATGGACCATTACATTATCAACAGCTGCAGAGAAGAACAGGCACTGAGAATAAATGCTGCTCATTTTGATAGAGCCATGCAAGTAAAAACAAATGCTGTTTCTAAATCTGCAGTGGTGGATTCTACATGTCTCAAGCAGTTCAGGCAAAGTGCTGATTGAACAACCTTCCATGATATTACAAACTGATGCCAGTGCACTAGGGTGGGGTGCAACTGACTTAACATCTAGCTGCGGAGGCAGATGAAATCAGGAAGAGTTATTGTTACTGCAGACATGGGGAATTACCTATTTGGAGCTTTTAGGAGGTTTCTATGGACTCCAAGCTTGTGGTTCTAACACAACTAAAAGGAAGGTCCTATATTAATGATATGGGTGGAATTAAGTCGGTGTCATGTGAGAAAATAGTTAAATCAACTTTGGTCTTGGTGTATTGAACAGAACATTTGGATTTCAGCTATCTATCTACCAGGTAGAATGAACACGATAGTAGACACCAGGTCACGAAAGTTCCATGATAATAAAGAATGGATGTTGAATCAAGAGGTATTCAATGATATAGTAATCAGATTTGGAATGCCCGACATCGACTTGAATCATCAGCTATCGAGATATGTCTCATGGAAACCAGATTCAGGAGCAGTGGCGATTGATGCTTTCTCGCTGCATTGGGGTGGTATGTTTTCATATATATTTCCACCTTTCTTCCTCATAAGCCAATGTTTGCTTAAAATCAGGCAAGATGCTGCTTCAAGGGTATTGGTATTACCAGATTGGCCTATACAGCCATGGTATCCGTTGATATTAGAATTAACAACACAAATGTTGATGAAAGTCCCAAAAAGGAGTAATTTATTGCTGCACCCTGTAACAGGGTAACAACATCCATTATATGATTGTTTGGATATGTTGATTTGCAGGTTTTAAGAATGCCTTTTCTGGGACGAGGACTGTCTGAGCGTACTGTGGACATGCTTACGGCAACCTGGAGGAAGAGCACTCAAAAACAGTACCTGTCTTATATTAAGAAATGGGAAGAGTTCTGTGTACAAAAGAATGTGCAATAAAGTACTGCAGATATTTCAAATGTTTAGAATTTCTGTCAAAACTTTATTATGATGAAGGTCTGAGTTGTAATGCAATTAATTCAGCCAGAAGTGCATTGTCCTCATATTTGGTTCTGGAGTCAGAAAGAAACCCAATTGGGTCATACCCAATTGTTTCCAGACTAATGAAAGGAATCTTTAATTCCAAACCACCGAAACCTAGGTACATGACAATCTGGGATGTAAGTGTGGTACTGAAACTACTTCGTGAATGGTTATCAAGTGTGTCTTTACCTTTGGCTAAGCTCAGTATGAAAGTATTAATGCTTATACATGAGTGACAGCACAACGAGTGCAAACACTTGGAAAATTACAAATAGACCGTATGGAAGTAACTGAAGATAAGGTTACATTCTATATCTATGACCTACTAAAGCAAATTAGGCCAGGTGTGACAGGATTTAAAATTGTACTAGCAGTATATCCAAATGATCCTTGTCTCTGTATTAAGACATATTTGTTACAATACATTGAGGTCACAAAGAATTTGAGAATTACAGAAACTGGGTTGTTGATCACACACAAGAAACCACACAAGAGAGTTTCAATACAGACTATTTCCAGATGGATAAAAGAAGTCTTAACAGCTGCTGGTATTAACACTTATGTTTTTACGTCTCACTCGTCTAGGGCAGCTGAAACGTCGGCGGACAGGGCAAAAGACGTCCCCGTCGACCATATCCTCACAGCCAATGAGTTGGTCCAATGAGTTGATGTTTCAACATTTTTACCATCGGCCTATTGTTAATGCGGGATTGTTTGCAGAAACTATTTTAAGTTCTGTGTAAATTCCTCTGGTTTAAAGGGGATCTGATTAATTTCATTATTGAAATGAATTACTGCATTTGTAGTACAAATGTTATTATGAATGCATGATTGATTATTTCTCGTTCCGAGTCAATCAATGCAGTGAGAAGCCGGGATTGATCCACGGCATGAAATCACAAAGCTTTAAAATCTTCACGTAGTCACTCACGTGACTCCGAAGTAAAATAGTAAGATTAAACGAGAACTTACCTAAGTTTGTAGTTTGATCTTTATTTTATGAGGAGTTACGTAGGTGATTACGTGCCCGCCACGACCCTACCCTCTATCATAAAGGTCAGATGGAAGTTCTTGTATTACTCGTTTTATTATGAGACTATATTACTTTGGTTGTTGTTTTTTGTGATTTCACACCGCTGCTTTGAAGATTGACGCGCATGCGCCCTGACGGGGTTCTTCACGTAATCACCAACGTACCTCCTCATAAAATAAAGATCAAACTTCAAACTGGTAAGTTCTCGTTTAATCTTACTATTCTCTGTTTGTGAGAAATTGAATGTTCTCCTAGGAACATGTTGAAAGGGCAAATCACAATTTGGATTGAACTCAATTCGAAACCCTTGGATAATATTCAGTATAAATGGATCTGATGTTATTTGCTTCCATTCCTCGAAAAACAGGTGTAATCTACCCCCAATTTTTAGCTGTGTTGCAGTTAATATGTTCCCATGAGAACCAGGCCCACTCCAAAGAGTAAATTGGGCGGCTGTATATTATTGGGCTTGCAGAGCACTGCAAACTTCGAGTTTATGGTAGGGTGGATGGCACTCTTCCGTAAACAGTTAACCTCGAAGTGCGCACTGCACATCAACCCTAGTGCCTCTTGCTGCATCTCCGACAGGTGCCCTCCATCTACCGTTCTGGCGAACGCCGTGATCCCTGAGCCGAGCAGCTTCAGGATTCTCTGCAGCTTCATCTCCTGGGCACGAATGCCCACACCCATCTGATCCCATATCACTTGGTTCACTGCTGGCACTTTCAATAAAACACAGTTCACCGGGGTCTCGTGTTTCTTGGCGGTCTCGTCCATTGTCAGCTCCTGCAGCTGATGGGAGACTAAATAATTAATTGAGGAGGCCAGCTCATCTCCCAGTGGCACCCCTGACTCTTTCGGGATGGCAAAACGTGCTGCCAGGGATGGGACATCTGGCGCATGGTCCCCCAGGGTGAATTCCCCATCAGAGTCGGGGTCAGAACATTGCTGACCCATTGCACTCTCCTCATCAATGAGGGAGCGATTGAGCAGCCCTATACCAGGCGCTGCTGGCACGGCCTCTTCATCCGGCTGGCGCCGACACCACTCCTCCTCCCGGAGTGTGCCCTGCTGGAGCAACCCTTGTATTAGGTGCTCCATTTGAGATAACCGCTCGAACACGGTATCTAATCCTGGAGGGGAACCCTCCCTGCCCGACTCCGCCGAGTCTATGGCCCGCACAGACTTTCCCACGGACTTGCGCCCGACTGGCGCTGCCTCAGTGCTCTGCAGCACCAAATCTGAAGTCGCCCCGCTCCCGACCAGCGACTGGGAAGGGGTACGAGGCAGCCGTTCACTGACCGCTCTCCCGCGGTTCTCCACCGACTTTCCACCGGCTCGCTTCCTCCCCAAGCTCGCTTTGTCCGTGGCGCTTCCTGTAATACAATCCACACCACGACAAAACGAACTCAGGCTAAGTTTTCCACTTACCTGAAGTGTTTAAATACTTACCGCTGGAGGAGCTCTTCCTCCCAGCCGGTCCGTGCGCCAATGCGGCTGACGTAATGATGCGCATGCGGACTGGCTGGGCTTCTTCACGGAATCACTCACGTGACTCCGAAGTAAAATCTTACTTAACTCAACTGACTCGTCTCGCCAAAATACCACCCACTTTAGTGTCATCTGTAAACTTGCTAACCATGCTAAGTACTTTCTCATTCAAATCTTTGACATAGAAGACCAACAGCAATGGGCCCAGTGTAGGGGGCGCTGTCCTGTGTGCGGCTGCCCAGCCAGCAGCTGTCTGTCTTTTCACCTTTATTTTTTATTTTAGTCAGTAAAGTGTTTTGTTTCGGAGGTCTAGACTTATTTGTGTGGGGGGTGGGGGGGGGGAAGGGGGAAACTACCTTTCAGGGTCCCTACCTGGCCGGAGAGGCAGCTTTTCTCCGGGCTGCAGCTTCGACCCGTCCTCGTGGCCTACCAGCGGGCCTGGAGCGGCGTTTCCTGTCGGGGGACCGCCCAGAACCTCGGCTTCGGCGGCGGCACAGCGCTGGAGCGCTATCGCGGAGCGGGCGATGCCTTGCCCGGGTCACCGCGCTGGAGCTCCGGTGAGCTGAGGATCGCTGGGGAAAACATCGCGGAGCTGCGGGACTGTGGAGCGACCGGCTGCGGGCGGCGGCGCTGAACTTTACACCGGGAGCCTGGGATCTCTAGATGAGATCGCCAGTTGTGGAGCTCCAATCGGCGCGGCCTTGTTGGCTTCGGAGCCGCGGCCCCCAGTGCGGAAGCGGCCGTTCCAGGGTTCCCAGGCCGCTGGGAGGACTCTCCCAACGCCGGAGGAACATCACCCGGCGAGAACGGCCTGGAACATCGGGCCTCCATAGAGGCAACTGTGTAGGCCTCAATGGGCCCGACTATGGGTGAACTGGGGTTGGGGACTGGACTTTGTGCCTTCCCTCATGGTGGGAGCCATTGTGGGGGGATGTTCAGTGTTAAGACTATCTTGGTGTTGTGTCTGTATTCTCTTTTTTGTGTGCTGCATAATGGCAAAAAGCATTTCACTTCACTACACCCGGGTGTATGTGAATGTGACTAATAAAATATCTTGAATCTTGAATCTTGAGCACTGAACTCTGAGGCACACCGCTAGTCACAGGCCTCCACTCTGAAAAGCCACCTTCCACTATCACCCTCTGCTTCCTTCCATGAAGCGAATTTTCTATCCATTCAGTTATCTCTCCTTGCATCTCATGGGATCTAATCTTGGTAGAGCAGCTTACCATGTGGAAACTTGTTGAATGCCTTGCTGAAATCCATGTATTCAACGTCTACAGCTCAAACTTCATTGACGTTTTTGGTCTCATCCTCAAAAAACCCAATCAGATTTGTGAGACATAATCTCCCACATACAAAACTATGTTGACTATCCCTAATTAACCTTTATCCATCTAAGTGCATGTATCCATGGGAATACTCTCTAATAACTTTCTGACCACGGGCTGTGTTGTCTGCCTGGTGTCCAGGATTGGGGCAACTCATAGGACCTAACTGCAGATTCTGGTTTAAATAGTCTGAAGAAGAGTCTCGACCCGAAACGTCACCCATTCTGCCTGTCCCACTGAGTTACTCCGACATTTTGTGTCTATCTTGGATTCCCAAGCACCTTCTCCTTAGTAACAGCGACTGCACTTATCTCTGCTCCTGACTCTCTTGAATTTCTGGTATATTGCTGGTGTCTTCCACGGTGAAGAATGAGGCAAAAATCTTATTCGGTTCTTCCGCCATTTCTTTGTTCCCTATTGCTACTTTTCCAGTGTAATTTTCCAGCTGTCCAATGTCCACACTTGCCTCACTTTAACTATTTATATATCTGAGAAAACTGTTGGTATCCTCTTGTACATTTTGGCTAGGTTGCCTTCATATTTCATCTTCTCTCCTCTTATTGCTTTTTGAGTTGTCTTCTGTTGGTTTATAAAAGCTTCCCAATCTTCTAGCTTCGATAAGGTCATGTCATAAGGAATAGGACTAGAATTAGGCCATTCGGCCCATCAATTCTACTCTGCCATTTAATCATGGCTGATCTATCTCTCCCTCCTAACCCCATTCTCCTGCCTTCTACCCATAACCTCGGACACCGGTATTAATCAAGAATCTATTTATTTCGGCCTTCTGTGGCAAAGAATTCCACAGATTCACTACCCTCTAAATAAATAAATTTCCCCTCATCTCCTTCCTAAAAGAATGTCATTTTATTCTACTAATCTTTGCTGTATTATGTGCCTTCTCTTTTGCTTTCATGCTGTCTTTGATTTCTCTTGTCAGCCACACTAGCCTCATTCTCCCCTTAGTAAGTTTCTTCCCCTTAGGGATGAAAAGATCCTGCGTCTTCCGAATTACTCCCAGAAACGCCTGCTGTTGCTGCTCCGCTATCATCCCTGGTAATAGTCACAACATGCTGGAGTAACTCAGCCGGTGAGATAGCATCTCTGGAGAAAAGGAATAGGCTTTGTTTCGGGTCGAGACCATTCTTCAGACTTCATCCATCTTCATCCCTGCTAAGGTCCCTTTCCATTCCACTTTAGCCCGCTCCTCCCTCGTGCCCCTGTCGTTACATTTACTTAACAGTGATACCGATAAATCTGATTTTGGCTTCTCCCTCTCAAACTAAAGGTTGAATTTTATCATATTATGATCGCTGCTTCCTAGGGGTTCCTTCCAGCTAAAGCTTCCTAATCAAATCTAGTTCATTACACGACACCAAAACCTGAATTGCCTTTTCCCAAGTGGGCTCAATAATGAGCTCCTCTAAGAAGTCATCTCGTAGGCACACTACAAACTCCTCCTCTTGGGATCCAGTACCAGCCTAATTTTCTGAGTCTACCTGCTTATTGAAATCCCCCATGACCACAGTAGCATTGCCTTTAGTGCATGTCTTTTTGTATCTGCTGATGTAATTTGCACCCTACATCCTGGATGCTGTTTGGAGGCCAGTCTACAACTCCCATCAGGGGCTTTTTACCCTTGCAGTTTCTTAATGTTACCCACAAGGATTCTACATCTTCTGATCCTGTGTCGTTTCTTGCCAAGGATTTGATTAATTATTTACCAACAGAGCCACCCCATCTCCTCTGCCCACCTGCCTGTCTTTTCAATTGGATGTATATCCTTAGATATTCAGCTCCCATCTCTGATTATCTTTCAGCTATGACTCTGTATTGCCCACAACACCGTACCTGCCAATTTCTAACTGTGCTATAAGCTCATCCACCTTCTTTTGTATGCTGTGTGTATTTAGCTATAACACCTGCATTCTGTATTCAACACCCCTCTTGTCAAATTGGTCCCTATGTTGCCTGACATTAGACTCCAATCCCTTTCTAAACTTGCTGTCCTATTTCTTACTCGGGAGATTTTGACCCCATCTGTGCCGACTATGCTGAGGCCAGGCGCAAGCTCTTGGACAGCTCCTCATACCTACCCCTTGACCATGGCCCCACAGATGAACACCAGGCCATCATCTCCCAGATTGTTACTGATCTCATTAACTCTGGCAATCTCCCCACCATAGCTTCCAGCCTCACACTGCCCGTTCCCCTCTCCTTCCCAAAATCGACAAGCACGACTGCTCTGGCAGACCCCTTGCTTCTGCCTGCTCCGGACCCACAGAATTCCACTTACCTTGATTCCATCCTATCCCCACCTTATCCAAACCCTTCCGACCTACATTCGAGACACTTCACACCTTCAACTCTTCAATAACTTTAAATCCCTATGCCCCTATTGCCTCATCTTTACCATGGACATCCAGTCCCTTCACCCTCCATTCACCACAAGGAAGGTCTCAAGGCGCACATATTCTAAGAACTACCATCTACCTCATTGGTGACCCTCGGACTTTCTATGATCGGACTGTACTGACTTTACCTTGCACTAAACGTTATTCTCTTATCATGTATCTATACACTGTAAATGGCTCAATTGTAATCATGTATTGTCTTTCTGCTGATGCAACAAAATGCTTTTCACTGTACCTCGGTACACGTGACAATAAACTAAACTGAAACTGAAACTTTACAGAGACCCAATCTATTCCCTTCTTCTAACACTCTCCTGGGGTAAGTTGTCCTTACCCTCACTAACTTTTCTTTTGACTCCTTTCACATTCCTTCAAATTGAAAGTGTAGCCATGCAGCCATGCAAAACTCACTGATTTTATTAACTTCACCGCTAACTTCCACCCTTCCCTCAAATTCACCTGGACTATCTCATAATCATAATCATAATCATACTTTATTAGCAAAGTATGTTTTGCAACATACAAGGAATTTGATTTACCATACAGTCATACCAATAAAAAGCAATAGAACACACAAAATACATTTTAACATAAACATCCACCACAGTGACTCCTCCACATTCCTCACTGTGATGGAAGGCGGAAAAAGTTCAATCTCTTCCCTTCATTGTTCTCCCGTGGTCGGGGCCTTGAGCCTTTCGTTGACGGAGCGATCTTGGCCTCCATAGCCGGCGGTGTTTGGGCCCTTGCATCGGGGCGATCAAGCTCCTGCATCGGGGCGATCGCGGCTCCCCTGCGCTGGGCGATCTGATCCCGGGTCGGGGCTGGTTGAAACCTTCTGCGTCGTTTGGAGCTTCTCGACATTGGTCCCTACCCGAGACTGGGAGCTCCTCGATGGTGAAATCCGTAGGCCGCGGTTGGAGCATCAATCCCAGGCAAGGGATCTACTTCGATGGTAAGGCCATGCCCCCGCGGTGGAGCTCAAAGTCAGCCCCAAGCAAGGCCTCCAGCTCCATGATGTTAGGCCGCAGAGCAACTGGAGATACGTACAATCCGTTAAAAAATTGCATCTCCGGCAAGGTAAGAGATTGAAAAAAGGTTTCCCCACCCCCCACATAAAACAAACCAGAGAATATTAACACAAACTTTTAAAACACTAAAAATAACAAAAAAAGATGAAAAGACAGACAGACTGTTGGTGAGGCTGCCATTGTGCGACGCCCCTTCTGACGCCTTTCTCCCCTTTCTTGATCTCCCTGACTCTATCACAGGGAACAGACTATCAATTGACGTCAGATATAAACCCACTGACTCCCACAGTTATCTGAACAACATCTCCTCCCACCTTGTCTCTTTCTATCCCCAACTCTCACTTTCTCAGCTTCTGCCCTATCTACTCCCAAGATGGGGAATTCCATTCTACAACACAAAGGATGGAGGGTGTATGGAACGAGCCGCCAGTGGAGGTAGTTGAGGCAGGGACTATCCCAGTGTTTAAGAAACAGTTAGAAAGGTACATGGATAGGACAGGTTTGGAGGGATATGGGCCAAACCTAGGCAGGTGGGACGAGTGTAGCTGGGACATGTTGGCCGGTGTGGGCAAGTTGGGCTGAAGGGCCTGTTTCCACACTGTATCACTCAATGACTGTGACACTCACATCCGAGCTGTCCTCTTTCTTTAGTAAAAATGGTTTTCCCCCTGCTGTTGTAGATGGATCACGTCACCCACCTCTCTTCTGTGCCCCAGAGTTCTGCTCTCATTCCTCCTCCCCCAGACAGAAGGATAGAGTTCCCCATGTCCATACTTTTAACCCCAACAGCCTCTAAATCAATCGCATCATTCTCCGACATTTCCGCCACCTTCGACGTGATCCCACCACCAGTCATGGCTTCCCATCACCAACCGTTTCCGCAGAAACCCCACCTGCTCTGCAACTCCTTGATTCATTTAACCCTTCCCACCCTGACCAACGCCTCCCCCGGTACATTCCCCTTCATACACAGGAGATGTAACAGCGGTTCTAAACCTCCTCCCTCACATCCATCCAGGGACCAAGGATGGAGAGAGAAGGAAAGAAAGCAAAGGTTACATGAAGTTATAGAAGTCAATATTCATATTGCTTCATTGTAAGCTGCCCAGGCAAAATATGAGGTGCTGTTCCTCCAATTTGCATTGGACCTGGGAGAGAAAGGTCAGTGTGGGAATGAGAGGAGGAGTTAAAGTGTTTAGCAACCGGGAGATCACGTAGGTCTAGGCGGACTGAGGGGAGGTGTTCAGTGAAACGATCGCTGAGCCTGCAGGGGAATAAAGGGGGTCAGCGTTGATAGAATCGTCATCATGGACTCACTAGCTGAATGGTCTCTTTCTGTATCAGTATAAGCTAAGGATTTTAATTACGATTGAAAGGCTGGCTGCTGGCATTCTTTCTCTGAATGTATTGAGAAATATCTTGGATCCTATCCTTCTTACTCTTTATTATCGAAATGCTGACCTTCAGTGAATCTTTGAATGCAATTAATGGAAAGTGAACCCCTCTCTGGAGTGTGATACATTTCAAATACAACATTGATTCATAGCTTCAATAAAATTCACTAATTACACCTTTGTGTGTAAATGGGTCTCTGGCCTTGTTTGAGGAGCATGAATGAGATTGTTAATTATCTGACCACATTTGTCAATCCAGCAGAGGCTATTTCTCGCTGATAGGCTATTTCTTCAGCAAATTCTCTGCAGGAAGCTATCTGAGATGTTTAGTTTTAATTAGTGGCATCTTTGATGTGATGTAGGACGAAGAATCGTGGACTGCATTTGAGGTCGTGACAGATGAGAGGAAAGTTCCGTTTTTTTGTGGTTCGGGCAAGTGATGGAACCAAAGCCAAAAATCAGATCAGGCACAACCTCACTGCATGACCGACCAGGCTCGAGAGGCCAATCGCAAGTTAAATTCCAAATTGCCTCCTGTGGACGTAGGCACCACAATACTCACATAAATATGTACAGCATGTTATCATATCATTTAAATAAAACAAAGAGATTGAGAGTAATTTGTTTTTAGTGCAGTCACTGTTTTTAGTGCAGTCACATTAGAAACATAGAAACATAAAAACATGGAAAATAGGTGCAGGAGTAAGCCATTCGGCCCTTCAAGCCATTCAATATGATCATGGCTGATCATCCAAAATTAGTACCCCGTTCCTGCTTTTTCCACATATCCCTTGATTCCATTAGCACTAAGAGCTAAATCTAACTCTCTCTTGAAAACATTAGAATAAATACAATTATTAAGTATGAAGGGAAAATGGTGACGTTCAGGATATGAGAAAACGTTTCTGATTTTGTATAATGTACAAATAGGTGCTGTTAAGAGTTGGAAGATCATTGGGACAGGAATATTGTGTTTTACCTTGTGTTACTCTACTGGTTACAGCAACTATTGTGAATTGATTTTAAAAAGCATTTGAAGCCGGTATATAATTTAGAATTACATGGTTCTGAAATATCATTTGCTGGGTTTTCTCCAGTAACAGAGCAGAGGGATTCGATGTTGACTTTCAAGGGTAATTGTTGTGCTTGATCTTGCTCAGATTGAATATGACAGGTTCTTTGTTTAAAATTTGCATACCTATCCACTTAAAATCCCGTAAAACATTCTAGAGTCAAAACCAACACAATAAGTTTATAACTTAAAATTTGTTAACATTGTTCTTCTTCGGGAGAGAGGATTCGGTTAACAAATCATCTTTTGAGGGTGAAGCTGAAAATAGAGAGATCGACAACTCTCGAGGTACAGTACATATATGAACCCCGATAGAATTAAAATGGAGACACAAGGAACTGCAGGTGAGGGTTTACAAAAAAAAATGGAGGGCAGGAGTAACTGAGCGCTTCAGGCAGCTTCTCTGGAGAACATGAATAGGTGACTCTTTGGATCAGGACTTTTCTTCTGACTGATGGTTATGGGGAGGAGAAAGTTGGAAGAGAGATGCATGCAGAATAGGTGGATACGGGAAAAGGGAGGGGTGAGTTTAATTAGCAGATGAATGGACAAAGGCCCGAGAGGAAAAGACAAAGTGTGATATCAGAAGAAAAGGATAGCAGAGGCATGAAATATGAGGCCATGGGAAGGAATAGAGGTGGAAGGAGATGGGGGGAGGGAGGAAGAGGAGAAATGGGTGTAAATCCAGGTTGGGCGCACGGAAGACTGTGGAAAAGCGAGGGGGAGAAGGGGAGTGGGGTTCGTTAGTTACTTATAATTGGAGAATTCAATATTCATGCTAACAATGGCCTGTTTCCTTTATCATCATTACTCTTTTTGCATATCTTTCATTCATTGTTCTATATATTTCTACATCATCGTCTATATCTTTCGTTTCCCTTTCCCCTGAATCTCAGTCTGAAGAAGGGTCTCGACCCGAAAAGTCACCCATTCCTTCTCTCCAAAGATGCTGCCTGTTCCGCTGAGTTACTTCAGCTTTTGGTGTCTACCTTTCGTTAGGATGTACGTTACTGAAGCGGAATGTGAGGTGCAGTTCCTCTAATTTGTGTGTGGCCAGTGGCCTTACCTTGGCAATGGAGTGAGGCCACACACAAACTGGGGGAACAGCACCACATATTTTGTGGGGATATCTTACAGCCTAACAGTATGAGGATTCAATTTTCCAATTATAGGTAACTAACAACCCTTCCCTCTGCTGCTTGCTGCTGCTGGCGTTGACGATGGCTGCCACGGTGTACTGCCCCTTGCTGTTTTGTATGTGTTTATTCGTTTGTGTCATCTGTGAAAACCCTACAAAGATCACTTTCGCGAGAGGTACTCATTAACATCGGACATACGGTACTTCCAAACATCGTTCTGGATTTCTCTCAATCGCTGGATTATTTGGACATACTCGTCGGCGGGGCTGTGGCTGTGTTGAAGGTCTTGCGATGGAGGAGGACCGGTGAGAAACGCTCTGGAGCACTCAGCTGACTCCGGTGGCGAGGATCACGCACACCACTCCCGAGCATATTCCTGGCAAACGTACGTTCTCTCAATAACAAAGTGAACGAACTGCAACTCCTGCGCCGGACAAACAAGGACTTCACTCGAGCCGCTGCCCTGTGCTTCACCGAGTCCTGGCTGTGTGTCGACCCTGGACAGCGCGCTGCAACTGGCTGGCTTCAAACTTCACAGAGCGGACCGCGAAGTGGAGCCAGCGGGGAAATCAAGAGGCGGTGGAATATGCTTCTATACCAACCAGGACTGGTGCAGCGACATCACGGTACTGTCAAATTTCTGCTCTCCCAACCTAGAATCCTTCTTTATAAACTGCAAACCCTTCTACTCTCCGAGGGAATTTAAATCCTTTATTCTCGCTGGAGTTCACATCCCCCCCCCCATGCCTGCGTACGTGAGGTGCAAATGCAACTCGCTGACCAGGTACTGAGGGTAGAGAGTGACTTCCCAGACTCCATGGTCATTGTTTTGGGGGACTTTAACAAAGCTAACCTCAGCCGTGACCTTCCCAATTACAGACTTCAGGTTACCTGCCCCACCAGAGGGGAGAGAACACTTGACCACTGTTACACGTCAATCAAGAACGCATATCGCTCTGTTCCCCGGGTAGGTCTGGGTCTCTCTGATCATTGTCTAGTTCACCTTATTCCGACCTACAGGCAGTAACTAAAATCTGTTAAGCCTGTGGTCAGAACAACGAAAAGGTGGACAAGTGAGGGCATTGAGACCTTACGATCCTGCTTTGACTGCACGGATTGGAATGTGTTCAGGGAAGCAACCACAAGCCTCGATGAGTATACAGACACTGTATCATCATATGTCAGCTTTTGTGAGGACAGTTGCATTCCCACTAGGACCCGGACCTGGTTCAACAACAACAAGCCCTGGTTTACTGCAGAACTCAGACAGCTCCGACAGTCTAAAGAGGAGGCCTACAGGAGTGGGGATGCAGACCTCTACAGGCAGGCCAAGTACAAGCTGAGAAGAGGAATCAGAACTGCCAAGGAAAGGTACTCTGAGACGTTGAGGAGCAAGTTCTCAGCTAGTGACTCTTCTTCAGTTTGGAAGGTCTTGCAAGAAATCACCAGCTACAAGAGGAAAACCCCCCGATCTTTGGAAAATCGTCAGCTGACCAATGACCTGAATGAGTTCTACTGCAGGTTTGACAAGCAGAAACGTAACCCTGGAATCCCCTCCTCCACTCCCCAACCAAAACTTCACACTCACTCACTCACAGCTCGACTCCAGTCTGCAATAACTGGACCCTTCTACACCCACTCCTCCCCAATCACCACTTCACATACTTAAAACAAGACTCCAGTCTGAAAAGACTGGACCCTTTCCCACCCACCCCTCTCCAATCACCACTTAAAACCCAATTACCCACCCCCTCCATGCTGCACAACATCATTTCTCCATCATCAACAATAAAAATAGATGATTTGGAGAGGCTCATCCTCCAGCACCTAGACCACCAGGGGAGCTATGCGAGGATTTTGTTTGTTGATTTTAGCTCTGCATTCAACACCATTGTGCCAGAGCTACTACACTCCAAACTTTCGAAGTTGACAGTTCCTGAACCACTCTGTCGGTGGATCACCAGCTTCCTCATATATATACATTTTTATTAGAGGCATCTACATAGCATAGTCCAAACCAATACAGACTTTGTTTAACGATTACATATTAAGTATCCAGGGTTCCGGGGATCCAGTTACCAAAGTAGCCTGGATCCTCCTTTATCGGTTACATATTAACATTACCTCTAATTATTTATTTATGTTTATAGATAAGAAAAATAAAGAAATAAAGAGAGGAAATTAGAAAAATAGGATAAACTATCAATAATACAACTTAGGTGATAGGTCCGTAGGTCAGAGAACATAACTATTCATCTAGTCCTGGGTTCAGGTTTCAGTCAGGCCTCCGCGCCGGCCCAGTCTACCCCTTCAAATATTCTATAAATGGAGACCATATTCTAGTAAATAATTCTGGTTTGTCAATTAAGACAAATCTAATTTTTTCCAAATGTAAGGTCTCTGACATCTCCATAATCCACATCTTAATTGTGGGGGTCGATCGCCAGCTTCCTGACAGACAGCAAGCAGCATATGAGGCTGGGAAAGCACATCTCAGACCGGCAAACCCTCAGCATAGGAGCACCGCAAGGCTGCGTACTCTCCCCTCTCCTCTACTCTCTCTACACCAATGACTGCACCTACACCGACTCCTCTGTCAAGCTTCTCAAGTTTGGACTGATCCAGGATGGGGAGGAATCTGCCTACAGAAAGGAAGTGACACAGCTGGCGTCCTGGTGCCATCGCAAAAACCTGGAGCTCAATGCTCTAAAGACAGTGGAATTGATTGTAGACTTTAGGAGAGCTCCCCCTCCCCTGACCCCAGTCACCATCAACAATACCACAGTCACTTCCGTGGAGTCTTTTAATTTACTGGGAACCATCATCTCCAAGGACCTTAAATGGGGGGCCACCATCGACTCCACAGTCAAAAAGGCACAACAGAGGATGTACTTCCTGCAGCAGCTGAGGAAGCACAATGTGCCACAGGCAATGGTGGTCCAATTCTATACGGCCATCGTAGAGTCTGTCCTCACCTTCTCCATCATGGTCTGGTTTGGCTCAGCCACCAAGCATGACATCCGGAGGCTGTGGCTAATCGTCTGAGGAGCTGAGAAAGTTATTGGCTGCAACCTTCCCTCCATTGGGAAGCGAGCGGGTAAGATCATCTCTGACCCCTCTCATCCTGGCCACAAACTCTTTGAATCACTTCCCACTGGAAGGCGACTCCGGACTGTCAAAGCAACCACAGCCAGACATAAAAACAGCTTTTTTTCTATGAGCAGTAGCTCTACTCAATAACCCCAAAGCTGTAGTCTCCTTTTGCTCTGGTGTTTTATTTAATTCACTTGTTTAATCAATAATGTTTTATTAATAATGTTTAATGTTTTATGTGTCATTCCTAACTGTCACTGTATGTCATGTTGTCACTTGCGGGCAAAGCACCAAGGCAAATTCCTTGTATGTGTACACTTGGCCAATGAACCACCCCCAATCCTTCTCCCAACCCTCTTTGCCTCCTCCTTTCCTTGTCCATAACCTGGATTTGTCCCGTTCCCCCTCCCCGGTCCCATTCCACCTATATTCCTTCACTTGCTTCACAATTTGCACTTCTGGTTTATTTTTGGGATAGAACATGGAAGCAGGCCCTTTGGCCGACTGAGTCCACTCAGACCATTGATCGCCCGTTCACGTTCTACGCTATCCCACGTTCTCATCCACTCCCTACACACCTGGGAATATTTATAAATGCAAATTAATCCGCATATCCACACGTCTTTGTGATGGGGAGGAAACCGGAGTACACGGAAGAATCCCACGTTGCCACAGTGGAGAACGTGCAAACTCCACACAGACAAAACCTGAAGTCAGGATCGAACCTGTATCTCTGGTGCTCTACCAGCTGCAGCCCGAAAACGTATGGTAGTTCAGCATCTTGAGATTTCTCCTTGCATCCTACGAATTATCCATCAGTCTTCAATGGAAAGTCGACACCAAATGCTGGAGCAATTCAGCGGGACAGGCAGCATCTCTGGATAGAAAGGATGAGTGATGTTTCTGGTCGTGCTGAATTGCTCCAGCATTTTGTATCTTTGGTGAAAACCAGTATCTGTAGTTCCTTCCTTCACATAAAATAGAAAGTACCTTGATCATCACTTATTCTATCCACATCATCTCACACTTTTTGTCTTTGCAACCACCTGCCTTTGAAAAGCCCACCCTCCTGCTATCACTTGCCAGGCTTTGTCCTTCCCACACATCACTCCCAGGTTTTACCCCCCCCCCCACTAGTCTGAAGAAAGGTCCCTATCCATGCAAACTCACCTATCCATGTTCTCCAGAGAGGTTGCCTGACCTCCACCACTTTGTGTCATTTTTTTCCTCAACAGATTAAGCATAATCTTAGTGATGGAATTATTTTTCTATGTGTTCAATTGAGACTGAAATATATAAATTGGAATACTGCTTTTTGCACAATTAGTTTAGTGAATTTTAGGGCAGTTTTTCATTCAAGTTTGGAAGAATGAGAGGGATCTCAGTGGAATTTAGACAGGCTCGAATAAGGACTGATGTTTCCCTTGGCTGGGAGACTAGAAACTAGAAGAGAAATCCCTTCACAGGAATATTGGAATAATCTACCATTGAAGATTGTGGCCAAGTTGCAGAATATATTTAGTACTTACTAGACTAAGTGGGACCCGTTGGTCCCACTGACACCACTCCGCCAATTGCACCAGGTGCATAGAAACAAAGAAACATAGAAAATAGGTGCAGGAGTACCTTCGAGCCTGCACCGCCATTCAATATGATCATGGCTGATCATCCAACTCAGTATCCTGTACCTGCCTTCTCTCCATACCCCCTGATTCCTTTAGCCACAAGGGCCACATCTAACTCCCTCTTAAGTAGAGCCAATGAACTGGCCTCAACTACCTTCTGTGACAGAGAATTCCAGAGATTCACCACTCTCTGTGTGAAAAATGATTTTCTCATCTCGGTCCTAAAAGATTTCCCCCTTATCCTTAAACTGTGACCCCCTTGTCCTGGACTTCCCAAACATCGGGAACAATCTTCCTGCATCTAGCCTGTCCAACCCCTTAAGAATTTTGTAAGTTTCTATAAGATCCCCCTTAATCTTCTAAATTCCAGCGAGTACAAGCCGAGTCTATCCAGTCTTTCTTCATATGAAAGTCCAGACATCCCAGGAATCAGTCTGGTGAACCTTCTCTGTACTCCCTCTATGGCAAAAATGTCTTTCCTCAGATTTGGAGACCAAAACTGTACGCAATACTCCAGGTGTGGTCTCACCAAGACCATGTACAACTGCAGTAGAACCTCCCTGCTCCTATACTCAAATCCTTTTGCTATGAATGCTAACATACCATTCGCTTTCTTCACTGCCTGCTGCACCTGCATGCCTACTTTCAATGACTGGTGTACTATGACACTCAGGTCTCGTTGCATCTCCTTTTTCCTAATTGGCCACCATTCAGATAATAGTCTACTTTCCTGTTTTTGCCACCAAAATGGATAACCTCACATTTATCCACATTATACTGCATCTGCCATGCATTTGCCCACTCCCCAGCCTATCCAAGTCACCTTGCAGCCTCCTAGCATCCTCCTCACAGCTAACACTGCCCCCCAGCTTCGTATCATCCGCAAACTTGGAGATGTTGCATTCAATTCCCTCGTCCAAATCATTAATATATATTGTAAATAGCTGGGGTCCCAGCACTGAGCCTTGCGGTACCCCACGAGTCACTGCCTGCCATTCTGAAAAGGACCCATTTACTCCTACTCTTTGCTTCCTGTTTGCCAGCCAGTTCTCTATCCACATCAATACTGAACCCCCAATACCGTGTGCTTTAAGTTTGTATATTAATCTCTTATGTGGGACCTTGTCAAAAGCTTTCTGAAAATCCAGATATAACACATCCACTAGTTCTCCCTTATCCACTCTACTAGTTACATCCTCTAAAAATTCTATAAGATTCGTCAGACATGAATTACCTTTCGTAAATCCATGCTGACTTTGTCCAATGATTTCACCACTTTCCAAATGTGCTGCTATCCCATCTTTAATAACTGACTCCAGCAGTTTCCCCACTACCGATGTTAGACTAACTGGTCTGTAATTCCCCGTTTTCTCTCTCTCCCTCTCTTTTTAAAAAGTGGAGGCAGTGGAGTGGAGGTTTAAGTGGAGGCTTAAAAAATGCAATATTACACCTCTCCACCAATTCCAATATTGGTGGCCAGTGGGGGGGGGGCTTTCTGGAGCGCTAGTATGGGTATTGTGGGCTGAAGGGACTGTTTCCAGAGGGCTAGTATGGACATTGTTGGCCAAATGGATTCTTGGGGTAACAGCTCAGTCACTCAAGCCTGATGTGCTCGCAGCTCACTCACGGCTGGTGTGCGAGCAGTTGACTCATGGCTATTCCTTGAAATTCTATTTCAAGCAGGCTGCAAGGCCACCAAATTCAAATGCAGTTTCCTACCCTTTTCAAGCAGGGTGCAAAGCCACCAAATTCAAGTGCAGTTTCTTACCACTTCAAGCATGGTGCAAGGCCACCAAATTCAATTACAGTTTCATACCGCTTCAAGCAGGGTGCAAGGCCACCAAATTCAGGTGCAGTTTCCTACCACTTCAAGCAGGGTGCAAGGCCACCAAATTCAGGTGCAGTTTCCTACCATTTCAAGCAGGGTGCAGGGTCACCAAACTCAAGTGCAGCTTCATGCCACCTCAAGCAGGGTGCAAGGCCACCAAATGCTAGTGCTGTTTAATGCCATTTCAAGCAGGGTGCAAGGCCACCAAATACAAGTGCAGTTTCATACCACTTCAAGCAGGGTGCAAGACAACCAAATTGAAGTGCAGTTTCATACCATTTCATGCAGGGTCCAAGGCCACCACATTCAAATGCAGTTTCATACCATTTCAAGCAGGGTGAAACCACCATAAAACCACCATAAAACCACACAAAACACCACATTAACATCACATAAACATCACACTCACAGTTCAGTAGACATTCAGTGTGTTCAGTTGATTCACAGCTCAGACAGTCGTTACCTCTCCCTCCATCATCTTGCAGAGACTGAGCCACACTTCTGGGTTTTATAATCCCTCCCCCTCCCACCAGAAGGGGCATGGCCTTCATGGCGTGATTGACAGGCGAGAGATTCTCAACATATTTTTAAACACTAATACCACTTTTATTTTTCATTGATGGGAAGAATCCTCTGCACCTGATGAGCGGAGGGGGACTGAGTAAGATGGCCAAAAATCACAGCTGTAAGTGGTAGCATTTTATCTATAATCAATATAGAGTGCAAACAAGAAATTGTCAATTTAGCACTTCCAACAACCATTTGCAGTGCAGCATTCCAAAGCAGTTACCACCACCAACAACCATTTGCAGTGCAGTATTTCAAAGCAGTTACCACCACCAACAACCATTTGCAGTGCAGCATTTCAAAGCAGTTACCACCACCAACAACCATTTGCAGTGCAGCATTTCAAAGCAGTTACCACCACCAACAACCATTTGCAGTGCAACATTTCAAAGAAGTTACCACCACCAACAACCATTTGCAGTGCAGCATTTCAAAGCAGTTACCACCACCAACAACCATTTGCAGTGCAGCATTTCAAAGCAACCACATTTTCATTTTCAAAACACATTAAGGGCACTCACAGTTGAGTAGACATGTGTTCAGTGTTATTCACAGCTCAGAGAGACATGAACCTCTCGCTTCCTCCATCTTGCAGAGTCTGAGTGAGGCACAACACTTCCGGGTTTTATAGTCCCTCCCCCCTCCCACCAGCAGGGGCAGCTTAGAGAAGGTCCACATTTTTTAAACATTAATAATTCTTTTATTTTTCATCGATGGGAAAAATCCTCTTGTCCTGCATAGCGGAGGGGGATTCTGAGTAAGATGGCCAAAAATCACAGCCGTAAGTGGCAGCGTTTTTTCAAAAATCATGAAACAGAAAAACAGGAAGTGGTCAAGATCTTACTTTTAGTAATATAGATATTTAAGAAGGAAGTGAATACATTTCTTGACATATCATGGTGGCTGATGTGAGTGTGCTGATATGTATTTGAGTCAGTGAATCAGCCGTGATCATAAGTTCATAAGAGATAGGGGCAGAATTAGGCCACTTGGCCCATCATATTGAATGGTGGAGCACGCTCAATGGACCAAGTGGTCTAAGTGCTTATATTATTCCATGTTCTAGGTTCCTGATGCCAGTCTTGTGATTTTGAAAGTGTGTCCTAGGGTCTAGAATCAAGAGTGTTTTATTGTCATTTGTCCCAGATAGAACAATAAAATTCTTACTTGCTGTAGCACAACATAATATGCGAACATAGTACACTGTAAACAATTTAATAAACAGAAAAACATGTTCAGTTTGTGTATATATACACATACTCACCTATATACAGATTTAGTTTAGTTTTCGTTTAGTTTAGAGATACAGTGCGGGAACAGGCCCTTCGGCCCACCGGGTCCGCACCGACCAGCGATCCCCACATATTAGCACTACCCTACACACACTAGGAACATTTCTTACATTTACCAAGGCAATTTACCTACATACTTGTACGTCTTTGGAGTGTGGGAGGAAACCGAAGATATCGGAGAAAACCCACACAGGTCACGGGGAGAACGTACAAACTTCGTACAGACAGCACCCATAGTCGGGATCGAACCCGGGTCTCCTGCACTGCATTCACTGTAAGGCAGCAACCCTACCACTGTGCCACCGTACCGCCCTTCATTTATATTTTCTATCACACGCATACATGCATACGTATGTACACATTAAAAAAAAACACACAATAATTGTGCAGTAATAACAATAATAGTGTCTGTGGTTCAGAGCTTATTTGAGGTTGTAGTGTTCCTGAACCTGGACATTACAGTCTTCAGGCTCCTGTATCTTCCTCCCAATGGTAGGGGTGAAATCAACAAGCACGGGCTGTATTTATTTACTGTATTGCTTTTACTGTAGCAAATAATACAAATGGCTTCATAGCGCTGGCATTCTTCAATTGTTCTGCAAAATACATTAAGTTTAACAACATCTGACATATTAGCAAATAATTGAAGCAGATATCTGAGCAATAGGATTACGGGAACATCATTGCGCAGGAGAGAGAAGCTGAGAGGAGCAGAAATTGAGAAAAGCAAATACATCTGTAAATATCAGAATCTCTTGGTTTTATAGATTTAAAGAGTTTGTAAACAGACCATTAATAGTAAGAGTAAACGAGAACTTACCAGTTTGAATTTTGATCTTTATTTTATGAGGAGTTACGTTGGTGATTACGTGAAGAAGACCCGTCAGGGCGCGTGCGCGTCAATCTTCAAAGCAGCGGTATGAAATCACAGACAACACAATAATTGAAGTAACATATTAAGATGAGGAACATGAGAACTACCATTATTACCTTTTTTCTATGAGAGAGGGTTGGGCGTGGCGGGCACGTAATCACCAACGTAACTCCTCATAAAATAAAGATCAAACTTCAAACTGGTAAGTTCTCATTTAATCTTACTATTTTACTTCGGAGTCACGTGAGTGACTACGTGAAGATTTCAAAGCTCTGTGATTTTTATGCTGCAGATCAAAATCCCGGCTTCTCACTGCATCGATTGACTGAGTATAATCAATAATGCTGTAAACATGACATTGAATATCATGCAAAAAAACAGTTTTATTTTGGGTCATAAAACAAACAATAAACCCTCTTAATTTAGGGGCAACAAACGAAACAGAATTAAACAGTATTGAAAACAGAATTTAAACAATAGCATCAGCACTCAATATTGAGTTGGCAAACAGCCCTCCATCGGCAATCGGCCGATGGTAGTATTGCTGAAACACAAGTTCATTTTGCCACCCTGCGGCTTTTAATATATGGTCGATGGGAACGTCCATCGCCCTGGCCGCGGATGTTGCTGCTGCCCTAGTGGAATGAGATGTAAACACATCAGTGTTAATTCCTGCCTGAACCAACACTTGCTTTAACCACCTTGAGATAGTCTGAACTGCCACTCTTTTATGTGGCTTCTCTTAACTGACAAATAATCCTGTTTCTTCTTGTCTTAAAGCCCTTGTGGCTTCAATGTAATGTAACAAATGTGTCCTTACACATAAACATGGATCTGTAGGATATGCTGAGAACACAATCTTAAATCCTGTCACACCTGGCCTGCTTTGTTTGAGCAGGTCATAAATATAAAACAGAACATTCTCTGTAGTCACTTCCATTCTATCTAACTGAAGTTTTTGCAAAGTCTGCCCTCTCTGTGCTGACAGCAATGCCATTAGCATAGCCAATTTCATGGTTAATTTTGATAAAGTTATAGACATGACAGGGACCCAATGATGAAGCATGTTAAGAACAACGCTTACATCCCAGATTACCATATACCTAGGCTTTGGCGGTTTGGAATTAAAGATTCCTTTCATCAACCTAGATATGAGAGGGTGAGAACCTATACTTTGTGTCCGTGTACCTATTACAAGATATGCGGACAAAGCACTTCTAGCTGTATTTATAGCACTATAGCTAAGACCCTCATCATAATAAAGTGTAGATAAAACTCTAACACATTTTCAATAACTACAGTATCATATTGAATATTCTTTTGAACACAATATTGTTCCCATTTTTTTACATGTCATATACTGCTTTTGAGTACTCTTTCTCCAGGCTGCAGTGAGCATATCCACCATTCGCCTAGAAAGTCCTCGACCCATGTAAGGCCTTCTTAAAACCTGCAAATTAACAGATCAATATGATCACATAACGGATGAACTTCACGCGTTACCGGATGCTCCAGCAAATTCCTACTCTTTGGAATCAGCAAAGGAGGTTGGATCGCTATCTGTAACATCAAAGGGAACCATGGTTGAGGGGCAATTTGGTATCACCAAAACCCCTGAAGCGGCATCCTGCTTGATTTTTTTGTTGTTGCTTTTTTTGTTGCAAATACCGACCTATGAGGTAGAATGGTAGGAAAATGTACACAAACATATCATCCCAATTTAGTGAAAAAGCGTCAATTGCCACTGCCCCTGGATCTGGTTCCCATGAAATATTTTGGCAGCTGGTGGTTGAGCCTGGATGCAAACAAATCGATATCTGGCATTCCATAAAGAAGTACTATGTTCTTGAACACATCCTGGTTCAACATCCACTCTGTATTATCACGGAATTTTCGTGACCTGGCATCTGCTACTACATTAAGTTTCCCTGGCAGATAGATAGCTGAAATCCAAATATCTCTATCCATACAACAGGTCCAAATCTGATTTGCCAACCTGTCACATGATAACGATTTGATTCCACCCATGTGATTAATATAAGCAACTGCTGTAGTGTTCTCTATTTGGCACTGCACATGCAAGCTAGTTTTGTTAGTGCAATAAGCCTTGAGTCCATAAAATACTCCTAAAAGCTCTAAATTGTTAATTCCCCATGTTTGCAGAAGCAATGTCCATCTGCCTCCACAGCTGGATCTCGTATCATTAGCACCCCACCCAAGTGCACTGACATCTGTCTGCAAAATCATGGAAGCTTGGTCCAATAACACTTTGGAACAACTAGTGGACACATGCTGAATCCACCATTGTACATCAGCAACAGCCTCTACTGATAGAAGTATAGGCCTATTATAATGACACAAATGTATTGTCAGTGCTTGTTCCTTTGACCTTTGTAATTGTAGATAATAAAGTGGCCACTATTGAACTGCTGGAAATGCTGCCACCAATTTCCCAAGCAGACTCGCCACCTGGCTGTGTGTCAGCAATTAACTTGATACAGCTCTCAATTAGCTCTACCCTTTTTTGCCTCGGCAAGGTCACAATCATGTTGATTGAGTCTATTGTGAAACCCAAATAGTCATTTTTTGTCACAGGTGTTAATTTAGATTTCTCTGGATGGGTTATGAAGCCCAATCTTTGAAAAGTGGTTTTAACAAATGCCACTGATGCTTCAGCTGTTTCCTTTGATTGTCCTACAATCAAGATATTATCTAGTTAAGCCATGAGCACATGCCCTTGACCTCATCATGCCTAGAATAGGTTTTAACAACTTTGTAATCACTCTAGGAGCTGAAGACAAACCTTTAGGCAGTGCATTGTATTGCCATAATTGCCCCATCCAGCTGAATTTTAAATATCTTCTATCCTGCAAATGAACAGACACTGAATAATCCGCATCTTTAAGATCTATAGTTGCCATATAGCATCCTCTGGAAACAAGTTGCTTAGCCGTCACAAAAGTTTACATCTTAAAATGTCTATACCGTACAAAAGGGTTAAGACTATTCAGGTCCAGTATAATTCTGCATCCCCCATCCTTTTTTGGTCTGGGAAAGATATTGGACACAAACTGTTGGCTTTGGTAAACTGCCTTAGCAATTACACCTTTATTACATAAGCTTGCAAGTTCCACCTGAACTTCCAATTGTTCAGTGATACTGAAGTCAAACTCCTTTTTGGAACATGTTGCATGGGTAAATCAGAATTTGCATTAAGCTCTATTCGAAACCCTTCAATAACCTTCAGTATAAACATATCCGAGGTAATTTGTTTCCATTCCTCTAAGAACAGACGTAATTCCAACTTTTAATTGTATCACATTAGATCTGTCTACATGAGAACCAGACCCACTTACCTCCTTACCACCTGGCATTCTTCCCCGGCCTCGAGCTGGATATCTCACCTTCCCTGGCGCTGCTACAGCCGAACGCCAACTGCGCTGCATCGTAGCTCGACTCGTCCCTTGCCCGGACCAGTCTCCTTGCTTATAGGGATACTTCCGCTTCGGTGGAAATGTGGCTGCTGGCTGCTTAATCAAGCCCACCGTCTTGGCCTCCTCCTCCAACTCCTTCACCTGCTTTGCAAAATCCTCGCCAAACAGTAGATTTGCCGGTTACACTGTGCCAGGCTGGCAGAGTGAAGCATATTTAGGATTGATGGTTGGTCTAATCGCAGTTTTGCGGAGGCAGTTGATGTCAAAGTGGGCACTCCACAATAGCGCCAGCACCTCTTGTTGTAATTTTGTCATGTCCTCTCCATCCACCATCCTGGCAAAGGTAGTTATGCCAGATGCCAGCAACTTTAAAATATGCTGGAGCTTCACCTCCTGGGCTCTCATTTGCCCCAAATCATCCTGTTCACAACAGGAACCTTTAACAGGCCACAATTGATTGGGCTTCATGCTTCCTTACTGTCTCATCAATTGTCAGCTCCTGTAGCTGATGTGAGACTAGGTAATTTATGCTGGTGGCAAGTTCCTCACCCAGAGGCTCACCAGCTTCCGACGACATGGCAAACCGTGCTGCACACGGTGTCAGCTCTGGCAGCTGCCTGTCCTGCCTTTCAAAGTTGTCGTCGGAATCAGGGTCAGAGCTTATCTGCCCTTCTGCACTCACCTCTTCCAAAGAGGGTGCTTTCAAGCAGGCCTCTACCAGGCACTGCTGGCGGAGCCTTCCCCACGGTCTCCCGCCCACACAACTCCTCTTGGAGTGTGGCTTTGTGGAGCAGCCCCTGTATGAGCTGCTCCTTTTGGATAACCGCTGGGGCACGGTATCCTGTCCCGGACGGGTCTCTCCTGGCCCGACTCTGCGGAGTCAATGGGCCTGACAGACTTGGCTTTTGCCTACCGCCCGACTGGCGTTGGCTGTGTACCCGGCTGGGCACTTTGCCAAGTCTGTTGCCGCACCGCTACCGGCTTGCGACACCCCAGAGGTGACAGGCTGCCTTTCAGAGACTGCGCTCCCGCAGCTCTCTCTCCCCTTGTCCGTAGCACGCCTGCACCTTTTTGATTCTTCCCGTGTTCCTGTATCGTGGGGACAAAACACAGCAACAATTTTCTCTTTTTACTAACTCCTCCAAAGTCTCCCCGACTTTGGTGGAGCTTCTAAACTACTCACCTGCAGGAGGAGCTCCTCTTCCTGCTGCCGGGCGCCAATGCATCAGACGTAATGACGCGCATGCGCCCTGACGGGTCTTCTTCACGTAGTCACTCACGTGACTCCGAAGTAAAATCCTTAAAGAGTTTGGAAACAGACCATTAATCACTCATTTACACCAATCCCATTTTATACTGCCTGCATTCCAGTGAACTCTCCTCAGCTTGTAGGATTCATCTGCACACTGGGGCTAATTAATAACAGCCAATTAATGACCAACTCGCACGTCTGCGGAGCCCGCGGTTGGAGCATGGGTGAACGCCTCGGAGGTATCTGGAGAGGACCCGTTGGCGATAGTGGGGATGTCGGTGCGGCAGCCGATGATGTCGCTGACTGACGGATGAGTACGGAGACGTGGAAGTGAGGACGCCGCTGCCGAGGGAAGAACAAAGGAGGACCCGGCATGGGGAGCTCCGTGAGGGGTGGGGGATAGAACAATAGACAATGGAGGACCCAACATTGGGGGACTGCTGTGGGGGTGGTGGGGTGGGGGGGTAGAACAATAGACAATAGACAACCCAGCTTGGGGGAGAAGAACAAAGGTAGACCTGCTGCAGGATACTTTGTAAATATTGTAAATGCCCTTTATGTGCATGCCTTGGGTATGCAAGCAAAAAAATTCACTGTGACTTGTCACATGTGACAATGAAGTATTCATTTATTCATTCATTCATTCATTCATTCATTCATCCTTGGGAAATGGGAGGAAACCTGAGCACCTGCAGGATATCCCACTCGCTGATGGGGAAAACGTACAGATTCCACACAGTCAGCAGTAGTGGTCAGGATTTAACCCAGGCTGCTGGAATTAAGAGGCAATGGTCTGTGCCACTGTGAATGAATGGATGGATGAATGAAAGTTTATTATCACATGTGACATGTCACAGTGAGATTCCTTATTTTGCACACACAAGTATGCAAAACGTTGCCAGGTAATGGGCACTGACAACGTTACAATGTATTCCATTTAGTTCCTAATGGTCCCCCTCCATTCCCAGCAGCCCCCCCACGCCAGGACCCCCTTTGTTCTCTGCGAACTCGAGCAATGATATGTGTAATGAGCCCGGAAACACCTGGGAGGTCAGAAAGTATGTGTAGGAATGTTACAAAATTTTGAGATTTTAAAAATTAAGCCCATAATTTATCCCATCAAAGAGAACCTTAATTTGATACCGAATTCACTTTCATATCTTCAGTATTAAAAAAGTTATGGTAATTTTCATACTCGGAAATTAGCATCTTGTTCCCTTATTGCTTTTCCATTGACTTAACACAAAAGCTGTGATCGAGGACAGTCTAAAGCCCATAACTTTCTTAAAAATTAAGAGAACTGAATGAAATTTTCAGTTATTATAGATTGAAGCAGTCTGAAACAAATATGAAACATCTTACTTGGATGACCTGAAATTAAAGCATATCATTAGTTAGTTACTAATTGTAGCTAGTTACAAAATTGCCCGTTGTGACGGAAATAGTAATAAACATCAAGACTGCCTTGAAAATTCAATAATGTGAAATTCTCAAGATCAGAACTTTTATATTATTGTATTATATGCTGTACGTCTGTAACAGACATGTAAAGAATTACAATTTCTAGCAAAAGACCAAGTCTTTATGGAGAAGATCAGTTGCTAGCTGGTACATTGGCATATCATAATCAGTAGCATCATCATACCCTTCAGATTGTAACCAATAAACAACTCTGTACACCTTGTTTTTCCTCAACTTTTCAATTTTGGCATTGTAAACTACGTTTTTGCTCTTCAAACCACGCTTGACATGCCTTTCTGCCCACTACTTTCCCATTAAGAATATCCTGTAGATCATCACATTTGGAGTAGTCCAAATTATGATAATCTCTGCGAATGCTAAATCATTCTCTTTTGCTGGGCATTTGGATTGACAATTTTGCATTTCTTCTTCGGACACATCTGTATAAAATGCAAAGAAAAAACCCCACTGAACAGCATTAACAGAAACAAGTTATTATTTGCAGTTTTAGAATAAAAGGTAGAAATGATAACATTAAACGTTAAAACAAATAGTAAATACCCAATAAAATATTCATATTCATCAGTTTCATCAAATAAATTCATCTAATCAATTCATCTAAATTCAATTACTAGATCTAAACATTTATCCATTTCTTAAGAAAAACCTAAAATTTTTAAATAACCTAAGAGTCCAAATAACAAATATCAAACTGATCCCATCCACACAAAAATTCACAATATAACATGATTTTTAAATCTCACTTTGTCATGAATTTATATGCCAAATAGAAGGAATGTATTGTTTAATTCCCATAAATTAATCCAGGAACATCAACTCTCAAGATAATCAAAATCATTATTTTTTGCACAATACATCTGACTAAAACTGTACTGTGGATAGTTAGTATGAAAATATTGATCATGGATAGACAATAATACAAAATATAGACAATTTAGATGTTCTTATGACATGATTGTGCAAAAAAAAAAAAAATTGATTATCTTGAGAGTGGATGTTTCTGGAATGTGATCGATTGGAATGTTGCCGTTGCCATAGATTTTCAGCCCATATCGGCAGGCAAGACATGGCCGATTCGTATGGGGTCCTAAATAACATTTTTTTGCGTCATAAAATTAAAATGAAGCTACACCAAAAAGCGAAATAATATGTTAAATGAACGACATACCTTTTGTTTTGTCCTGATATTGCGATCCGTGATGTTGAAGGCGTTGATGGCGTTAAAAGTCACGTTTAACTTCAATCCAGCGATGCAATCATCCAGCAAATTAAAAACAAAACCAGGAACGGAAGTGCGAACGATTTTTCTTCATCAGCAAGCAGCCGGAGGAAATCCCTCTCTGACAACCAATACAAACCTACATTTTAATCCCGCCCCCCTCCCCACAAAGCCTCCGGAATCACACGCACAGGCAGTGGCAGATCTGCAGCGCTGCTGATGGTAGGTTTTGTAACAACGCTAGTATGTGTAGAGGAAGGAACATTTAATGTTACAGATCCAAAAGCTTTATCCAGGTAACTTGACTTTCACTTTCACAAGTGTTGGTTGAAAGTAAATTGATATAATTTAGAGGAAGATAATGATAAATTAAAAAAAACATAAATAATCTGTGAGTAAAAGATTATGCTAATAAATCTATATTTGAATTTACAATCTTAATAAAGGGCAGGAAGGAGTAGGTTATATAGCTTCTCGCGACTACCTCACCATTCGGCAAGATTATGTCTGATCCATTCGGGTGGCATAATGGCGCAGTGGTAGAGCTACAGCATTACAGTGCCAGAGACCTGGGTTCTATCCTGATTACGGGTGCTTGTCTGTATGGAGTTTGTACGTTCTCCCCATGACCTGCGTGGTTTTCTCCGAGATCTACGGTTTCTTCCCACACTCCAAAGAAGTACAGGTTTGTAGGTTAATTGGCATGGTATAAATGTAAAATTGTCCCGAGTGTGTGTAGGGTAGTGTTAAGGGCCTGTCCCACTTGGCGATTTTTTCTGCGTCTGCCGGCATCATTGACTGACGTATCAGGTCACCGAAAAGTTTGCGGCGTGGCGCGGTGGACGTGGCGTGACGACTTATTGACGCGTGGTGTTTTTTCAAGTGACTCGGTTGGCTGAAGGGCTGTATCTCTAAACTAAACTAAACATTTCCTTGTTAACTGAGTATCCAGAGTTTACTGGGATAGATATTTACAGATATTCACACATTTTGAATACAAGTAAAGTCTCATTTCCAGGTGATAGAACCGATTGTACGGAAACAATAGAGTTGGAATGTAGAAACAAAGAACTGCAGATGCTGGTTATGCAAAAGGATGCAGACTGCTGGAGTAACTCAGCAGGTCATCGGCATTTCTGGAAAACATGGATAGGTGATATTTCGGGTCAAGACCCTTCTTCAGATTAATGGGGAGATGAAGAGGGGAGAAGGAAAAGGGGAGGCAGGTAATAGGTGGACTTAGGCAAGGATTTTTTTTTGATAGGCGGGTGGTTAGCTCAAGTACCAGAGATAAGGTGAATAAGAGATGAGAAATAGGTGGGAATCCAGGTAGGAGTAATTAGTTAGAGATTAGCTAAAATTGGAGAATTCAATGTCCATATCATTGGGTTGGAAGCTACCCATGAGGAATATGAGGTGCTGTTCCTCCAGTTTGCGTGTGGCCTCACTCTGGCAATGGAGGAGGCCCAGGACAGAAATGTCAGTGTGGGAATGGTTAAGTTCAGTTTAGTTTAGTTCATTGTCACCTGTGCCGAGGTACAGTGAAAAGCTTTTGGTTGTGTTCTAACTTGTCAGCGCAATACATGATTACAATCAATACAATAAATATACATGAAAGACAATACATGATTGCAATAAAGCTGTCCACAGTGTGCAGATACAGGATAAAGGGAATAGTGTTTAACGCAAGATGAAGTCCCACAGGAGGGTCTCGAGATGCGCCGTGGAGTCGAATGACTCGACGGGCCGAGAGAAATCCGTTGGGGCCGGGGGTTCGCCGAGAACAAAGAGGAGCCCAGGGGGCGGGGGGGGGGGGGTGGTGGGCTGTAGAGAACTAAGAGGTGGTGGGAGTGGAGGGTGCTGAGGGGGGTGGGCGCGAGGGAGTCCGACTGGACTGAACGACGAGAGAAGCAGGCAGCGGCAGTCGAGCAGGAAACAGACAAAGTCGGCGCCAACACAAGAAGCAGCAGGTGAGAGGGGAGGGAGCCCCAGCGTGACCGAATGCGTTCTGTCAGTGGCAGCGGCCTGAAGAAAGCAGTGTCCCCAGGGGCTACAACATCAGCCACAACAACGGCCGTGTCACTGGACCGTACGGCGGTGTAGAAGGGCTCGCAGGTGAACCTTGCGAGTTGGGATTGGGATCGGAAGCCAGGGGCTGTAAGTGGCCAGGGAGGCATTGGGAGCCAGAGATGGGTCGGCAGGTCATAAGGTCATGTGACAGGAGTAGAATTAGGCCATTTGGTCCATCAAGTCTACTCCCCCATTCAATCATGGCTGATCTATCTCTCCCTCCTAACATTATTCTCCTGCCTTCTCCTCATAACCTATGACACACGTACTATTCAAGAATATATCTATCTCTACCTTAAAAATATCCATTGACGTCCTCCACAGCCTTCTGTGGCAAAGAATTTCACAGATTCGCCACCCGCTGACTAAAGAAAGTCCTTCTCATCTCCTTCTTAAAAGAATGTCCTTTAATTCTGAGGCTATGACCTCCAGTCCTAGACTCTCCACTATATCTGAAATCTGTTATCAGTGGGTCATTAGAACGAGAGTTAGACTGTATTGTCATTGTGAAACAATTAGACGTGAAGATTGAGTGCATAGTTGAAATGGAATTTTTGGGAGTAGCCTTTTAAAGATCCTCAGTAAATTAGATAGGGTTGACAAGACATTCAGAATTCCAGAGGGTAGGAGGAAAATTGAACAGAATGGTGGAACGAGGGGTTGTGGGGTGGTACGTGGCCAGCACAGATAAAATTAGACAAGGCCTAGGAGGGATTTCAACGTTTAGATGTAAACTCTTTCTCTTTATACGACAACGGGACATGACCAGAAAGAGCGATCACCACTCGCAACGCCATCTGTGGCCGCTCAGGGAATTTCAACTGAGCTCTCGTAAATTTGGTCCGGATTTTCTGGATGGGCGGACCATCAGTTGATGGAAAATCGGTCTGCAACCTGTACTGCTTTCTAATTGCTGTCGCAGCTTAGATTACCAAACTCAGCAAATGGCTTCCTGTCTTGTAGAATTCATGGAGTCATAGAGACATAGAGTGATAGAGTGATTCCGTGTGGAAACAGGCCCTTTGGCCCAACTTGTCCACACCGGCCAACATGTCCCAGCTACACAAGTCCCACCTGCCCACGTTTGGTCCATATCCCTCCAAACCCGTCCTATCCATGTATCTGTCTAACTGTTCCTTAAACATTGGGATAGTCCCTGCCTCAACTACCTCCTCTGGCAGCTTGTTCCAAACACCCACCACCCTTTGTGTGAAATTCATAGTCATACAGCACGGAAATAGGCCCACTCAACCCAACTCATTCTTCCTGAGCACGATGCTCCATGCAAAGAAGTTCCAATTACCCACGTGGCCATAACCCGCTAAATTTCTACTATCTTTGCACTCTCCAAGTTATTTTTACAGTTTGTTATTGTACCTGCCTTAACAACTTTCTGGCAGCTCCATCCATAAACCCACCACCCTCTGTGTGAAAAAGATCCCCCTTATTAAATCTTTCTCCTCTCACCTCAAACCTAAGTCCTCTAATTCTTGATCATATATAAACTGTCATGATTTCATACACCTCTATAAAAACCTCTATAAATTCACTGGAATTTAGAATGATGAGAATTCTTAAAGGATTGGTCAGGCTAAATGCAGGAAAAATGTTCCTGATGTTGGGGAACCAGGGGTTACAGTTTAAGAATAAGGGGCAGGCCATTTAGGACTGAGATGAGGAAAAACGTTTTCACCCAGAGAGTTGTGAATCTGTAGAATTCATTCTCTGCCACAGAAGGCAGTGGAGGCCAATTCACTGGATGTTTTGAAGAGAGAGTTAGATTTGACTCTTCGGGCTAAAGGAATCACAAGGGATATGGGGAGAAAGCTGGAACGGGGTACTGATTTTGGATGATCAGCCATGATCATATTGAGTGGCAGTGCTGGCTCGAAGGGATGAATGGCCTACTCCTGCACATATTTGCTATGTTTCTATGTTTCTACAAAATCACCCAAAGAGATGAAGTTGTTGCCTGCCCAACCTTTCCCTATAGCTCAGGTCCTTGAGTCCTCACAACATCCTCGTACATCTTCTTGGCATTCTTTCCAGCACAATGGTATCTTTCCCTTGAGCAGGGTGAACACAAGTGCAGCATCACCGTCTTGGACACAATGCCCCAAATTCCCTCGTTGAATCACGAAGAATGCTATTGAACTGCTTCAAGTCGAGGTGAAGGACAAAACAATTTGTCTATTGTGAAAACAACTTCCTTGGCACACTTGGAACAGTGTGGGCCAGACAGCCTCTTGAGCCTGTTTGGCATTCAGCAAGTTCATGACATTTGGAAAGAATTTGGGTCAAACATCACTGATAATTCCCCCAACTACACCAACTGTCTTTTGGTGTTGAGCACATTTCTCATAATAATTGACCTGTTCCTATCCTCTGTAACTTGCCGGTGGAATACTTAATTCTGCAGCGATCAATAGAAGCTAAATGCAGTGCTAATTTTAAAGAGAATGACAAATTTTATGCTGGATTTGTTATAAAAACGGACACAAAGTGCCATGTAGGTTTGAAGCCTGAAAATCAGCCAAGATTTCCAGAGACACTCAGCCGGTCAGCAGCATTAATGGCGACTTTAGGATCTGCTAATTAGAACTTTAGGGATGTAAAAAGTTTTCGTCAAGGGAGGCCAGTCAAAAGGTAGAGATTAAAAGGAGAAAGTAGAACTTTAAGGACGTGAAAAGTTTTCATCTGATATGGAGGCCAAAAGGTAGGGATCAAAGAGGAAAGGGAGTGAAAATATGCAGGGCAGAAGAGATCGAATTGTAAATGTGTTAAGGGAACTGATAAGGAATAGTTCAGAGGAGAACCATTACAACTACTGTTTAACAATTGGGATAGTGCTTTTGATATGATTGATTGCCATAGAGTCATAAGGGCCTGTCCCATTTGGCCATCATTTGCGCGACCTGGTAGTGTGTGGGTAGCATGTGAGTAGCGTGTGGGTAACGCGGGACGGGCGCATGGAGTGGCATGGAGGAGTGTGGAGTTGCGCGCGGTATCGCGCAGTGCGCCAGGATTTCGTCTTGTACGAAATCTTCGCGCGCCACCGGCCTGTCGCGTAAATGACGGCCAAGTGGGACAGGGTGATGTTTTGGGTCGAATGGGTGATGTTTCGGGTCGAGACCCTTCTTCAGACTGAAACATCATCAATTCCTTCTCTCCAGAGATGCTGCCGGTCCCACTGAGTTACTCCTGCATTTTGTGTCTATCTTCAATTTAAACCAGCATCTGCAGTTCCTTCCCACAGATTAATTTGGTCTGCAGCTTGCTACTTTTCATTCACCTCTTTTTTTGAATAGGGGCATTGCATCTGCAGTTTTTCCAATTGTTAGCACCACTCAGGAAACTGGAACATTTTAGAAAATCACCATAAATATTATAAACTGGGTAAATATCATAAACTGGGTATACAAATGACGTCACGCACTCCAGACGGCTGTGCGGACGCATGATGACACGCGCGACTGTCGCGCGTCAGTCACTACCGGCCTGTCGTATGAATGACGGCCAAGTGGCATATTTGTCATAGAGTGATACAGCATGAAAACAGGCCCTTTGGCCCAACTTCCAACACCGACCAACATGCCCCATCTATACTCGTCCCACCTGCCTGCGGTTGGCCTATATCTTTCTAAACATATCCTATTGATGTACCTGTCCAAATGGTTTCTAAACATTATGAAAGTACCTGCCTCAACAACCTCATTCCAACAGCTCATTCCATACACCCACCACCCTTTGTGTAAAAAAGTTGCCCCTCAGGTTCCTATTAAATCTTTCCTCCCCTACAGTATGTCTTCTGCTTTTTGGTTTCCCTACTCTGGGTAAATGATTCTGCATTGACCCTGTCTATTCCCCTCATGATCTTATACTTCTCTATAAGATCCTCCTCATCCTCATCCCCAGCCTCCTGCGCTCCAAGGAATAAGGGCCTTGCCTGCTCAACCTCTCCCTATAGCTCAGGCCCTCCTGGCAACATTCTCGTAAATTTTCACCCTCTGCACCCTTTCCAGCTCAACAACATCTTTCCTATACCAGGGTGACCAAAACTGAACACAACACTCCAAATGTGGCCACACCAACGTCTTGTACAACTGTAGCATAATCTCCCAACATCTATACTCAAGACCGATGAAGGCCAATGTGCCGAAAGCCTTTTGTCCATGCTATTTACCTGTGATGCGACTTTTAAGGAACTATGTACTTACACTCCTAGATCATTGTGCTACACCATTCCCCAGAACCTTGCAATTCATTGTGTAGGTCTGACCCACAGACCCCAATCAGTGAGGAGAGGGGACAAATCATCCTCCACGATCATCCTTAACACAGGGGCTCTGCAAGGATACGTTCTCAACCCGCTTATTCAGTCCTTGTACACCCACGACTGTGCAGCCAGGTACAAATCAAATTCAATTTTTGAATTCACAGACGACACCACCATTGTGGGCCGGATATCAAATAATGATGAGACGGAGTACAGGAAGGAGATTCAGAACCTCGTGTCCTGGTGTCGAGACAACAACCTTTCTCTCAATATCAGCAAGATAAAGGAGATAGTGATCGACTTCAGGAAGTGAAGTGGTACACATGCTCCAGTTTGCATTGACGACGCCGAAGTAGACATGGTTTCAAAACTTCAAATTCCTAGGAGTCAATATCACCAACAACTTCTCATGGACCACCCATATTGAAGCAATGACCAAGAAAGCACACCAATGCCTCTACTTCCTAAGAAGGCTTATTCCCCTGTCCCACTTAGGAAACCTGAACGGAAACCTCTGGAGACTTTGCGCCCCACCCAAGGTTTCCGTGCGGTTCCCGGAGGTTCCCGAAGGTTTTTGTCAGTCTCCCTAATGGTCGAAAGTGGTTTACGCTTCTTCTATGTTCCGCCGTTTATTTCAAAAAATTCAAAATTCAAAAAATTCAAAACCTAAAAATAGGTTGCCGTTTTAAAAATCGGTAATTTTTTAGTTGAAGCCAGTTGCGATGCTAGTTGAAGGTGGTTGCCGGAGGTTGCAGGTAGTGGAAGGTAAGACCTCCCAGGTGGAATAAAACTGGGTGAAAAAAAGGTCTTATCTTCCACTACCTGCAACCTCCGGCCACCACCTTCAACTAGCATCGCGACCGGCCTCCTGTCCAAGAGACAACCTTCCACCATCACCCTCTGCTTTCTTCTATGAAGCCAATTTTCTATCCAAAAACATCATTCTTCCATCCTTGATTGAAAAATGCAGCAAAGGGAAACAGGACCTTCAACCCACTGTGTCTACGTCGACCATTGATCGATCACCTGTGCCCACTAATTCTGTTGTCTCACTTTCACGACCACTCCATACACACTTGTGGCAATTTTAGTGAGGTCAATTAATCCAACAAACCCGTACATGTTTGAAACGTGGATGGATCCCGGAGCACCCGAAGGAAATCCACGCAGGCCACAAGGGGAACATGCAAACTCCATACAGACAGCATCTGAGGTCTGGATCCTGCTCTCTGGCGTTGTAAGGCAGCAGTTCTACCAGCTGCACTACTGTGCCATCCTCCGCCTCTGTATGAAACTGTTGTTGAAGACAAAAACATCTAAAATGCTCAATCAAAAGGCTGCATTCCTGAACTGTTGCAATCTGTTTGTTGAAGGTTCTTCATCGGTATTATTGGGTTGGCAATTCTAGGACATCCAGTGACGTTGAATGATGGGTGATATGTTTCCAGGTCATGAAGGGTTTCTGGCGATTGGTTGTGCTCCCACTTACTGTCTTTGCTTTTCTGAAGGAGGTGGTAGATTTGAGAAGGTCTCTGGAAGAATTAGTTGCTGCAGCTAAGCATCTGTATTAGACATTCAAAGATTTGCTGATGGATTGACCAAGATGATGCCTTATCTGGGTTGGCCATAGAGTTATAGTCATAGAGTCATAGAGTTATAGTGATACAGTGTGGAAACAGGCCCTTCAGCTCAACTTGCCCACACAGACCAGCATGTTGCAGCCACACTAGTCCCACCTGCCTGTGTTTGGTCCATATCCCTCCAAACCTGTCCTATCCATGTAACTGTCTAGCTGTTTCATAAATGTTGCGATAGGTCATGCCTCAACTACCTCCTCTAGCAGCTTGTTCCATGCACCCACTACTCTTTGTGTGAAGGGTAATTCATTGGTGATTAAAGATGCAGCTGGAAACAAATACTCGATAATCCACCTGACCTACTTGTGAATAATGGGCATGCTTTGGAGAGTAAGCAGAGGTGTCTACTGTTAATGGAGACCCTTGGGTGATGATGATCCCATCCCCACTAAAGTGGGACGAACAAAATTAAAAAATAAAATGTAAAGGCTTATTACACAGTTGACCCAGTTTTACCTCAGCCATCACTTAGAACCAGATATTATCGCAAGGTGTTCCAATACCACTTTATGTGAACAGATTCATACATGAGCGGAACTACAAAGAGACTTTATTATTGTATCAGCTTATATTGATCAAAAGCTTTTACTCCCTCCAGAGTGTGTGATTTGTGCTTCCTCAGTTGCTGTCTTCTTGATGTATGCCACTGAGAATAGGTACCTCAGATGCATAGACCATTATATAAGCAGAACAGGTCATGGATGTGAAACGATATTTTAGAATTGCAGTTCAAATCCAGTTATTTTTTACCTGGCTACTACATCAAGAACTAACGGTGGGGACACTGGATAATGGAATCTCAGAGCGGAGACCCAGGTATGGATTCAGCCCCATCCTTCTGTATATTCACAAAGGGCTTGCTCTGCCCTCCATTCTCTTGTTTGTTAATGTCTATCTGGTTAAGTTGTAAGCAGAATAAATCGGAGTATTGGATTCACATCCAGAGATGTGAGTTCAAATCCTACGATGCGACTAAACAATTTGGAATTTAAAAGAGACATCTTCGAACAACCATTAAACTGTGGAATTTTGTAATACCACAACAAACAGTATGTCCAGTGAGGCTGTCTTTTAGTTTAGTTTAGAGATACAGTGCAGAAACAGGCCCTTCGGCCCACTGAGTCTGCACCGACCAGCGATCCCCGCACATTAACACTACCCTACACTTGAGGTGTGTCAAGTGGATCAAACCATGTTCTCTGGTCCTGCGAGGCAGCAGTTCTACCAGCTGCACCACTGTACCGCAGTCCTTAGTGAAGCAACGTAAATTGCAGGGTTTATTTAGTAAATATTTCTTAGGCGCACTTGTAAAAATAGGGCGAGGTGATTGTTTCCAACAGCCCACAGCTCTCTTCCTCAATATTAATAGGAAGGAACTGCACATGCTGGTTTAAACTGAAGATAGACACAAAATGCTAAGTAACTCAGCGGGACAGGCAGCATCACTAGAGAGAAAGAATGGGTGACGTTTCGGGTCGAGACCCTTCAGTCTGAAGACAGATCTCGACCCGAAACGTCACCCATTCCTTCTCTCCAGAGGTGCTGTCCCGATAAGTTACTCCAGCATTTTGTGTCTATCTTCCTGAATATTAGCTGTCTCCAGCTGGTAGAGAGCTTTCCCCTAATGCCCATTTACTGTAATTTTACCAGGTTTTCCCCATGCCAAACTTGGCACAAAGCTAACCTGTCTTCACAGGAATCACTCATCAAGTCAAGTTTATTGTGGTATGTACAAGTATGGTGGAGTGCAGGTATAATGAAAATCTGTTTTTCAATCGTTTTGCCTGGCCAGCTGAGATCCGAACCTTTTGCACTGTTATTTAGTATAATATTTCCCTTGTGCAACCTAGACTAATTGCTTAGTAACCTATTCAAGTGTAACGCTCATATGATGAAGGACTGTCTTTTTGTGAAACCACTTCCAATAATTGCTTTATAAAATATGGTTAAAGACGGTTTCATAAAGCACTTACAATTTTGGGTTATTAATCTATGATTCCAGCAAACGCACATTTATTCCCCCAGTTACTTTATAGTTATTGACTCCAGAACTGAACAAGCTACTCTCCAGAGAGCACCACGTACCATCCACAACATGATACTGTGATGTCTAATGTTTTATGGAGACCTTTGGGTGATGATCCCATCCCCACTAAAGTGGGACAAACAAGGTCTAAAAATAAAATGTAAAGGCTTACTACACAATTGACCCAGTTTTACCTCAGCCATCACTTAGAACCAGATATTATCTCAAGGTGTTCCAATACCACTTTACGTGAAGAGATTTATACTCCAATTACATGAGCATCAATACAAAGAGACTTTATTATAGTATCAGTTTATATTGATCAAAAGATTTTACTCCAAAGTATGATTTGTGCTTCCTCAGATGCAATCTTCTTGATGTACTGTAGGCCACTGAGAATAGGTATCTCAGATGCATAGACCTTTATATAAGCGGAAGAGATCAAGGATGTGAAGTGATATTTTAGAATTGCAGTTCAAATCCAGCTATTTTTTACCTGACTACTGCATCAAGAACTAGCGGGATTGGTTGGCACACCGGACAATGAATCTCAGAGCAGAGATCCAGGTATGGATTCAGCCCCATCCTTCTGTATATTCACAAAGGCTTGCTCTGCCCTCCATTCTCTTGTTTATTAATGGCTATCTGGTTAAGTGATAAGCAGAATAAATCGGAGCTCTGGATTCACATCCAGAGATGCGAGTTCACATTCTACTAAATAGTTTGGAATTTAAAACAGACATCTACGACCATTAAACTGTGGAATTTTGTAATACCACAACAAACAGTATGTGCAGTGAGGCTGTCGTTTAGTTTAGTTTAGAGATACAGCGCGGAAACAGGCCCTTCGGCCCACTGAGTCTGCACTGACCAGCGATCCCCGCACATTAACACTACCCTACACACACTGGGGACAATTTACACTTATACCAAGTACACAAACCCAAGCCAATTGATGTACAAACCTGTACATTTTTGGAGTGTCGGACGAAACTGAAGAGCTCAGAGAAATTCCACGGGTCACGGGGAGAACGTGCAAACTCCGCACAGACAGCTCCCGTAGTCAGGGTTGAACGCGGGTCTCTGGCGCTGCAAGCGCTGTAAGGCAGCAACTCTACCGCTGCGCCACCATGCCGGCTGTCTTCCTTCATTACCTGGTGTGGTCTATATGTGCTCCCCACCCTTAGCAAGGTGGTTGATTTTGAGGTGACCTCTGAAATGGCCTAGGTAGTTCTTCATGATTTAAGAAGCACAACCTGAACCCAGAGGACAATTTGAAATTGAGCTAGAAACCAACTTCAAGCCCAGCAAATCTGAGATAACCAGAGGCAAATAGCTAGTCAGTTTTCCAGGGTAGGTCTAACTAAGACTACAGGGCACATATTTCAAGTAAAAGGGAGATGATTTAAATGGGATCTGATGGGTTAAATTTTCACACCAAGAGTAGTTGGTGACTGGAATGTGTCACTGGAATTGGTGGAGGCCAGAACAGCAGCAACATTTAAGAGGCATCAGGACAGGTACTTAATTGAACAGGGCGTATAGGAACATGGACTTAATGCGGTCAGGTAGCATAATATACGGTAGATAGGCATAATGGTTGGGACAGGATGGAGGGCCTGTTCTATGCATGGCAACTCTCTGACTGTTTGTCATGTCCCATCAGCAGGATTAACGCACAAGATGAACAATGCAATGGGATGGGGTGGGAGGGACTAGTCGTAGTAGTCTTCAACATTTTCCTAGTCCTCATCAAGTCTCATAGCATCAGATCAATCTTTGGTAAAGACGCCTTTAGGGGGCACAGTGGTGCAGCAGTAGAGATACTGCCTTACAACACCAGAGATCCAGGTTAGTTCCCAGCTACGGGTGCTTGTCCGTACAAAGTTTGTACCTTCTCCCCATAACCTGCGTGGGATTTCTCTGAGATCTTTGTTTTCCTCCCACACTCCAAAGACGTACAGGTGTGTAGGTTAATTGACTTGGTATAAATGTAAATTGTCCCTCGTGTGTCAGTGTGCGGGGATCGCTGGTCGGTGCAGACTCAGTGGGCCGAATGGCCTGTTTCCGCGCTGTATCTCTAAACTAAACTAAACACCTCCCACTGATCACTGTCTTCCCTCAGCTCAGTGCTCCTTCTTGTGAAACAACACACAGGAAGTATCAAAAGTAGCAATGACACAGAAAATCCTCTGGGTGGGGACTTCAATATCCAGCACCAAAAGTGGAATGGCAGCATCATAAGAACGCTAGAAGAAAGATGCTTGTGTTGCTTTTTTCTCCGTAGAAGTAGACCATTTAGCCGCAAAAGCCTACACCACCATTCAGTATAATCATGGCTGATCTGCCTCAGGCCTCATCCTGTCCTCTGTGCCGGTTTCCCACAGCAATCCCACGATCTTTCAAAATGTATTTTCCTCTTCAAATAGCCTCAATGGTGCGGCCTCCACAACCCCTTGGGTAGAGAATTCCAGAGACTCACCATCGTCGAGGAGAAGACCTTTCTCAGCTCCTGCAGTTTTAAATGATCCTTGTCTAGTTTAGTTTTAGTTTAGTTTAGAGATACAGCGTGGAAGCAGGCCCTTCAGCGCACTCTGTACCCACCAGCGATCCCCGCACACTATTACACGAGGGACAATTTACACTTATACCGAGCCAATTAACCTACAAACCTGTACGTTTTTGGAATGTGGGAGGAAACCAGAGTACCCGGAGAAAACCCAATGCAGTCAGGGGGAGAACGTACAAACTCCGCACAGACAGCACCTGTAATATGGACGATCTTGTAACTATACAATCCTCCTAATAGTGGAACCATCTACTCTGGATCTATATGTTTCAATAAGGTCACCACAGGTTGGGCTGGGCAGATTGCATCTGAGCCAGATTGTGAACTAACCAACAGGTGGATAAACCTATGCGATCTCCCACTCACTAAAGTCCCTGTTACATCTGTCTGTGATGGTATTGGGTTCGTTGTCGAGGTAAATTCCTTTCTTCACTCCAGGGACATTCTCCATTGTGCTGTGTGGCTCAACAATTGTGCTGAACAGGATCACTTCAGATTAGTTCTGCAGGTTGTGGAGTTGTTTAGCTCTGTGCATTGCAAGCTGCTCTTGCTGTCTATTTCCCCCTTCTTAACAAGGAGCTTTATTCACTGTATTCACTGTACAAAGACTTTCAATAGTTACATTACATCAGTCAGTCATTATGATACAATAGTACCATCCTTATCAGCAAAACATTCGAACCCACCCCCCCCCCCCCCCCCGCAGCGACCAGCGTTCACGGAAGGCCTGCAGAGTCCCCGTGGACACCGCATGTTCCATCTCCAGGGACACGCGAGCATGGACATAGGCATGGAAGAGGGGCAGGCAGCCGATTCTGGTGTGACCATTGACTGCCCGCTTCCAGGACCCATGGATGTCCACCTTGGCCAGGCCCAGGAGAAAACCCACAGGGAGATCTCACCGGTAGACAAAAGTGCTGGAGAAACTCAGCGGGTGCAGCAGCATCCCACCCACTGATTGACCCTCCCCAGCTTGTGCTGCTTTGTGTGTGAGTGGTCCTGACTTGCTGCTTCCACTTGTGGATATTTAATGAGGAAGATGATACATTTTGAAAGATCGGGCAATTTAGTGCTGAGGGGACTTGGCACGGATGAGGATGTGATGCTGGTGGCAGATTAGCCATGATGGTATTATATGGTGGGGTAGGCTTGAGGGGCTGAATGGCCCACTTCTACGCCTTTTTTCTTGCGTACTTATTTTTAGTTGTGACTAGTGCTACTTCCAGCATGTATTTTTCCACACCTCACTGAACCAGGGTTAATCCACTGGCTTGAGTTTATGGGTTAAGGGGTGCTGATGGCCGATATCACCCTTTGTGTCATTGTTTGTAAAGCAGCACATGCAGTTCCTAGCAGTTTCTACATTATAACTGTTCCACTGAGAAATATCCTCAAAGTATGAGCCTGAAGAAGTCCCGACCTGAAACATCACCTACCCATGTGTAGGAAGGGACTGCAGATGCTGGTTTAAACCTGTTAGACACAAAAAGCTGCAGTAACTCAACATGTCAGACAGCACCTCAGGAAGAAAGGAATAGGTGACGTTTCCAGTCAAGACCCTTCTTCAGACTGGTCTGAGAAGGGTCTCGACCCGAACGTCACCTTTTCCATTTCGCCAGAGATGCTGTTTGACCTACTGAGTTACTCCAGCTCTTTTTGTCTACATCGCTACACATGTTCTCCAGAGATGACGCCTGACCCGCTTAGTTCCTCCAGCATTTGGGTCCTTTTTCTAAACCAGCACCTGCAGTACTTGTTTCTACCTCTACATTGTGGCTTAGTCTACATTTTGCTGTGTGTGGAATTTCAATGTGGAATTGAGGTGTTGAAAGTGATTTTGTTTTCAATATTTAAAGAGCATTTCGAGCAGAATCACCAGTTTGTTGATGTATTTTTTTAAAGACTTAATCAGTTGTGATCATTGAATTAATCTTCAGAAGTCCAAGCTTGGTGCAATATTTCATGTGCAGATTTCAAGGGAGCTTCTCAAGAACATACAGACGTTCTGCACTTTAATCCTGCAAATGTTAGCCTTTAATTTTTACAAGAACACCCTGACTAATCTGAATAGAGCTTTGAGGATTACTTGGAGAGAAAAGGTGGGTTCAGAAGCAGTTATGTAGATGCACCATGTGAAGCAAGCTGGGAAGTTAAGGATGAACGAACTGACAAGGTTTGATATGTACTTTGATGTTAAGTCTTTGATCTCTTTTTATCAGCCAGGCAGAAATAGCAATTTTTTTCATTGGAGCAGAAATGCTGATGAACGAAACAGTTTTGCTCTCATGTGCACACACTGATCAAGCCTTTTAATCAAAAAGTGTAGAATGCAGCGCAAAGGAAATAATCCGCAGCAAAATTCTTCACTGTCCATTCAGTTCTGGTTATTGGAGTTCATTGACTCCTCCACTGAATTGAAGGGACATCAATATTCCAGCTGGCTATAACGTGCCCATAAACTGGTTCCAGTTCATGGAATTCATTCATTCATCATCATTGAAAACATTAACGATGCAGTGGTGCTGGTTTCCAACGGAAGATGATACATTTTCCATGACGGACGCACCACACATCTCTGTCCTCCAGTTCCTGCGGAATTCCGCCGCTGGAAGTATAGGATTTTGGTGTGTGTGCTTTATCATCATTCCTTACAATGCTATGTACGACAGTGATCGCAACTTCTACTGAAGTGTGGATGGCCGTTGGCTCGCTAGAAGCTCATCTGCCCTTTGATAGGTCTTGTTTTTGGATCTGCTGGGGGTCCACAGCCCCCTCCTCACCTGGCAAACAAAATTTGGGGGAGACGGTTTAGTCGCCGACTATCCGACCATGGAGCAGGTAGCACGGGATTACATGGTACCCGTGGCGGGAGGAACTCCTCCAGACCTGACATGGAAGCTGTTAGATAAATAGTAGTTTCAGTTGAAGGGTGAGTCAGGTGAGATGTGGAAGCGAGACCAGCGGGCAGCACTTCACAGAATAAGTTATCACGACAATTTCAGTTTAGTTTATTGTCACGTGTACCGAGGTACAGTGAAAAGCTTTTTTTGCATGCTATCCAGTCAGCGGAAAGACAATACACAATAGTAAGATTAAACGAGAACTTACCTAAGTTTGAAGTTTGATCTTTATTTTATGAGGAGTTACGTAGGTGATTACGTGAAGAACCCCGCCAGTGCGCCTGCGCGTCAATCTTCAAAGCAGCGGTGTGAAATCACAAAAAACAACAACCGAAGTAATATAGTCTCATAATAAAATGAGTAATACAAGAACTTCCATCTGACCTTTATGATAGAGGGTAGGGTCGTGGCGGGCACGTAATCACCTACGTAACTCCTCATAAAATAAAGATCAAACTTCAAACTTAGGTAAGTTCTCGTTTAATCTTACTATTTTACTTCGGAGTCACGTGAGTGACTACGTGAAGATTTTAAAGCGTTGTGATTTCATGCCGTGGATCAATCCCAGCTTCTCACTGCATAGATTGACTCGGAACGAGAATAATCAATCATGCATTCATAATAACATTTGTACCACAAATGCAGTAATTCATTTCAATAATGAAATTAATCAGATCCTCTTTAAACCAGAGGAATTTACACAGAACTTAAAATAGTTTCTGCACACAATCCCGCATTAAAAATAGGCCGATGGTAAAAATGTTGAAACATCAACTCATTGGACCATCAGGCGGCTGCGAGGATATGGTCGACGGGGACGTCTTATGCCCTGTCCGCCGACTTTTCTGCTGCCCTAGTCGAGTGAGACGTAAAAACATAAGTGTTAATACCAGCAGCTGTTAAGACTTCTTTTATCCATCAGGAAATAGTCTGTATTGAAACTCCCTTGTGTGGTTTCTTGTGTGCGATTAACAACCCAGTTTCCGTATTTCTTAAATTCTTTGTGACCTCAATGCATTGTCACAAATATGTCTTAACACAGAGATAAGGATCATTTGGATATGCTGCTAGCATAATTTTAAATCTTGTCACACCTGGCCTAATTTGCTTTAATAGGTCATAGATATAGAATGTAACATCGTCTTCAGTTACTTCCATAGTGTCTATTTGTAATTTTCCAAGTGTTTGCACTCATTGTGCTGTCACTCATGCCATAAGCATGAATACTTTCATCCTGAGCTTGACCAAAGGTAAAGACACACTTGGTGACCATTCACGAAGTAGTTTCAGTACCACACTTACATCCCAGATTGTCATGTACCTAGGTTTAGGTGGTTTGGAATTAAAGATTCCTTTCATTAGGCTGGAAAGAATTGGGTGTGACCCAATTGGGGTTATTTCTGAATCCAGAACTAAATATGAGGGCAATGCACTTAAGGCTGAATTAATTGCACTACAACTCAGACCTTCATCATAATAGAGTTCTGACAGATTTTCTAAACATTTGAAATATCTGCAGTACTATATTGCAAATTCTTTTGTACACAGAACTTTTCCCATTTCTTAATATAAGAAAGGTACTGTTTTTTTGAGTGCTCATCCTCCAGGCTGCCGTAAGCATGGCCACAGTATGCTCAGACAGTCCTCGCCCCAGAAAAGGCCTTCTTAAACCTGCAAATCAACAAGTCCAAACGATCATATAATGGATGTTGTTTCCCTGTTACAGGGTGCAGCAATAAATTACTCCTTTTTGGGACTTTCATCAACATTTGTGTTGTTAATTCTAATATCAATGGATACCATGGCTGTGTAGGCCAATCTGGTAATACCAATACACCTGAATCAGCATCTTGCCTGACTTTAAGCAAACACTGGCTTATAAGGCAGAAAAGTGGAAATATATATGACAACATACCATTCCAATGTAGCGAGAAAAATCAATCGCCACTGCTCCTGGATCTGATTCCCATGAGACATATCTCGATAGCTGATGATTCAGTCTAGATGTAAACAAGTCAATGTCGGGCATTCCAAATCTGATTACTATATCATTGAATACCTCTCGATTCAACATCCATTCTTATTATCATGGAACTTTCGTGACCTGGTGTCTGCTATCGTGTTCATTCTATCTGGTAGATAGATAGCTGAAATCCAAATATTCTTTTCAATACACCAAGACCAAAGTTGATTAGCCATTTTGTCACATGACCCTGACTTGATTTCATCCATATCATTAATATAGGCAATTGCTGTTGTGTTTATCAATATGAACTTGAACATGCCTTTTAGTTGTGTTAGAACAATAACCTTGGAGTCCATAGAAACATCCTAAAACTCCAAATAGTTAACTGCCCATGTCTGCAGTAACAATGACTCTTCCTGATTCCATCTGCCTCCGCAGCTAGATGCTAAGTCAGTTTCACCCCAACCTAGTGTACTGGCAGGTACAGTTCCTTCTTTAACACTAGTGTACTGGCATCTGTTTGTAATATCATGGAAGGTTTGTTCAATCAGCACTCTGCTGGAACTGCTTGAGACATATAGAATCCACCACTGCAGATCAGAAACAGCATTTGTTGTCAGTTGCATGGTTCTATCAAAATGACCAACATGCATTCTCAGTGCCTGTTCTTTAACTCTCTTCAGCTGTTGATAATGTAATGGTCCGAATTGGACTGCTGGGAATGCTGCTACTAATTTTCCCAGTACTCGAGCCACCTGTCTGATTGAGGGTTTTTGCTCGTTTACCAGATTACTGCAATCTTTAATCAATTCCACCCTTTTTTCACTGGGCAAAGTAATTTTCATTTGGACTGAATCAATTGTGAACCCCAAATAATCAATCGAGGTACATGGTGTTAACCTTGATTCCTTTGGATGAATTAGAAACCCCAAACTTTCAAAAGTCAATTTCACAACTGCCACAGATGCTTCTGTTGACTGTTTTGACCTTCCTATAATCAGGACATCATCCAAAATATGCCATTAGTACATGCCCCTGGCTTCTTAGCAACCCCAGAATTGGTTTTAATAATTTTGTGAATATTCTGGGAGCAGAAGTTAACCCATTAGGCAAAGCTTTGAACTGCCATAACTGGTTCATCCATGTAAATTTAAGATACTGAATATGTATCTTTTAAATCTATAGTTGCCATATGACATGCTTCTGAAATAAGTTGTTTGGCAGTCACAAATGTCTCTTTTTAAAATGTTTAAATTAAACAAAAGGATTCAGACTTGTCAAGTCTAGAATAATACCACATCCTCGATCCTTTTTTGATCGAGGGAATATATTTAACACAAATTGGTGAATTTGGTAGACTGATTCTTCAATAACACCTTTTATATATAGGGTTTGAAACGCAGCTTGAACCTCCATCACTTCTTTTTGTGCAAACTATATGACAATTACAGCAGGAAAACAGGCCATCTCGGCCTTTCAAGTCCATGCCGAAGAAGTGGAGAATTCTGCTAGGAACATGCTGGACAGGCAAATCATAATTTGGATTGAACTCAATTCGAAATCCTTGTATACTATTCAGAATTGCCACATCTGAAGTAATCTTCCAATTGTTTATAGAAGAGACATAATCTGCCTCCAACTTTTGGACTTAATCCAGTTAGTATGTTCCCATGTGAACCAGGTCCAGCTACCTCTTGAGTCATTTGACTACTCTGAGATTCCTGGATTCTCCCGGAAGCTTGCTCCCGCTGCAGGCCGCCAGCTACGTCCCTGCGTTAATGAGCGACTGTCCAGGATCCGTATGATGTCTGAAAGGATATTACTCTTTACAGACTTTACAACCATTGATATTTTCATCAATCCTGTTTTCACTTCATCTTCCAACTCTTTAACACATCTCTCGAGATCCTCTCCAAAGAGTAAGTTGGGTAATTGTACATTACTTGGTTTGTAGAGTGCTGTGAATTTCGGATTTATAATAGGCCGTATAGCACCTTTCCTCGGACAATTGATCTCGAAGTGGGTGCTGCATAGCAACCCCAGTGTTTTCTGATACAACTCCGTCATCTCTTGGCTTTTATCTGCTATTCTGGCAAAAGCAGTAATTCCAGAACCCAGCAGCTTTAATATTCTATGCAATTTTAATTCTTGAGTTCTCATAGTCATACTCAATTGATTCCAGATGATTTGATTCACTGCTGGTGCTTTCAGCAACACACAGTTGCTTGGGGTCTCATGCTTTCTTGCAGTATCATCCATCTCCTGCTGTTCCAGCTGATGGGAAACCAAGTAATTTATTAAGGAGGCCAGCTCATCTCCTAGTGGCTCTCCTGACCCTGACGGGGCAGCGAAGCGTACTGCCAGTGGTGGAATATCTGGTATCTGCAGTTCTTCACCTTGTATAGCCTCACCGTCAGAGTCGGGGTCTGAACTCTCATGACCCATAGCACTCTCCTCATCTCTGAGGGTGCATTCCATCAGCCCCGTGCTGTTAGGCTGCTTCCAGCAGCTTGTATTTCAGTACACTCCCTGAGTGTACTTTGCTCCAATAGCCTATGCAGAAGGCTTTCCATCTGGCTAATACGCACAAAGGCTGAAGGCTGAAGGGTCTCAATCTGAAACGTCCCTCCTTCCTTCTATCCAGAGAAGCTGCCTGCCCGCTGAGTTACTCCAGTGTTTTTTGTGTCTACCAAAGAGATAGCCCCTGAAAAAAAAAGCAAATAGCAATGCATGATCATCTATTGCCTACTCAATGTAATCCAGGAAACCCACACAGAGGCATCAGCAAGAGTAATATTGTTACTTGCTTCCATCTTTGAAGGATATCCTACACTATTTAAAGGTAAGCACATGATCGTAAAGGGGGAGTTTGGCTAAGTTAGTGCAGAGATGATCCAGAATAATACTGCGGAACAAAGAACAATGTGTGGACATAAAGAAAACCTTACACCAAAATTGTCTAATATTATATATTTTGTTGAAAGAGATACAAAAGAACACCTCCGCTCAGTCTGCTTAAACCTCCATGATCTCCCGGTTGCTAAACACTTTCCCCTCCCATTCCCACACTGACCTTTCTGTCCTGGGCCTCTTCCATTGTCAGAGTGAGGCCCAGCGCAAATTGGAGGAACAGCACCTCATATTTCGCTTGGGCAGCTTACAACCCAGTGGTATGACTTATGATCTCTCTAACTTCAAGTAACCCTTGCTTTCCCTCTCTCTCCTCTTTCCTAGTTCTCTGACCAATCTGACTGTCCCTAATTTCTTTAAATCTCTGTATGCTCCATTGTCACCTTCGCCTAGCTAACAATGATCTGTTCTACATTTTCCTTAAACTTTGTCCCCTTTGGTGTCTCATATTCACACCCTACCCTTCGTATCTCTGTGTCTCCCTCTCCCCTGCCTCTCAGTCTGAAGAAGGGTCTCGACCTGAAACTTCACCCATTCCTTCTCTCCAGAGATGCTGCCTGTCCCGCTGAGTTACTCCACCATTTTGTGTCTATCTTCGGTGTGTAGGGTAGCGTTAATGTGCGTTAATTCTTACGCAAGAAGAAACTATGTTCTCCATCTACAGAGAGCAAGAGGGCCAACAAACTCACAAAGGCTGTTGCGCAGATAGCTGAATGGGCAAATATCGAGGAGTTGGATGGTACCAGGATGCTCAGTGAGTGATCAAGAAATAGTATATACTAAACTGTAACATCAATATGGCCACCAGCAGGGCACTTGGCACTTTATCAACCAGGACTCATTTCTTACATGGATATACTCTTATACATATGGCATAGATACATTTCTACAATCCAATAGTTCCATCGTCAACATCACTGAGTTCAACATTTTACTTCAGATTTATTTAATAACTGAAAAAGCAATGTTCCCCAGTTGCCTTGATGTTATGTATATCTCATCTGCTTTTATATTTGCCTGGTGGCCAAGAGAATGAGAAGCTTGGCCAGGACAGAAGTCAAATTTGTTTAGTTTTTAGTTCAGGTTAGACATACTGCATAGAAAACGGCCCTTCGGCCCACCGAGTACGCACCAACCAGCGATCCCCACACATTAACGCTACCCTGCACACACTGGGGCCAATTTTTTACATTTACCAAGCTAATTAACATTCAAACCTGTACATCTTTGGAGTGTGGGAGGAAATCGAAGATTCTGAGAAAACACACATAGGTCAAGGGGAGAATGTACAAACTCCGTACAGACAGCACCCTTGGTCAGGGTCAAACCCGGGTCTCCAGCGCTGGAAGGCTGTAGCTCTATCGCCATGCCACCGTGCCGCCGATGTGGGATTCTGGTTGAATGTGGAATTTGGTTATGGTTTCTGAACAGGCAAATAGTTCTGGTGTAACTGATCTGGTTTCCAGCTTTTCCTTCTGTTTTCTTTCTTCCCATTTCATTCATGTCTTCCCTGCTCTCAGTTTCGCACCTGTTCCCACGCGGTGGCGTACAGCACACCACCACAAATTTGGAGCACCAGACTGTCCACATTGTGTAATCTTTGATCCTGCACTCCAGGTTTAGTTTTTAGATTTTTACTTTAGAGATAATGGAGTGGACACAGGCTCTTTGGCCCACCGAGTCCTCACCGACCAGCGATCTCCGCACATTAACACAGGCCTACACACACAAGGGACAAATTACACTTTTACCAAGTATACAAACCCAAGCCTATTAACCTACAAACCTGTACATCTTTGGAGTGTGGGAGGAAACCGAAGATATCGGAAAAACGCATGCAGGTCACGTGGGGAACGTACAAACTCTGTACAGAGAGCACCCATAGTCGGGATCGAACCCTGGTCCCTGGCGCTGCTAGCGCTGTAAGGCAGCAACTCTACCACTGCGCCACCATGCCGCCCGCTCTGGTCTTCATTCAAGTAGAATTTCTTGTGGCACCATAGTCCTCATTGTACAGACAATTGTTTTATTCCAAGAGCGTTATTGCATGATTGTCCCCTTATCCTACCACTAGACTTAGTCTGATGGTCAACTACTGCAGACAGGTACAGATACACTGTCCATGGCCACATGAAGGGTCTTTCTCAGTTTCAGTCCAAGGTATTTGATGTAGAGCAGACATATACTTGCATTCAATGGCACCCAACACCATAGCCCACAATCCTCATATGTATCTCTGCTTGCTCCACCTGTTTCTCTCTGGCAGTTACAAATGGAATAAAGTACCTTATTGAGAATGTCTCTGCAAGCTGCACAAGGTATCTCAGAGTTCCATCTCCAACGGGGAAGATTCAGACACTTAAAATATTGAAATCCAATGGCCACCTTCACACTCAATACCATGCGGGCCTTGTCTTACTTTGGGATTGGAAGCGTAGCAGATTTCAATGTTGATACGATACGATAGAACTTCATTTTTCCCAGGAGGAAAACTGGTCTGCCAAAAGTCATAAAATGATACATGAAACATGAAATTAAAGTGATGAGTGGAAAGGGTTGGGGATGTGCAAAGGTTGGGGAGGGAGAAGGGGGCTGGGGGGAGGGGAGTCAGTCTACCCCACGACAGAAGGGGGAGGAGTTGTACAGTTTGATAGCCACAGTGAAAATGGATCAAATGGATCACCTGTGGCGTTCTGTCCTGCATCATGGTGGAACCAGTCTGTTGCTGAACGTGCTCCTCAGGTTCACCCTTGTATCATGGAGTGGGTTAGCTATATTGTCCAAGATGCTCCGCAGTTTGAGGAGCATCCTCCCCTCCAAGACCACCTCTAATCCTCGATCCTCTAATTGATGCACGAGTATCTCAAACCTCTGACAAGAGCATTTTGATATGAAGTATTAGCTCTGATTCTTTTCCCACAAATACTGTCCGACCCACTGTGTGTTCACAAAATGTTCTGCTTTTTGTTTGGGTTTTCAGCATCTGCAGCATTTTGGATTGTCAAAGATTCATTGTTGCTGAAGTTGATGTTGGGGGTTGGGTGGGAGGAGGGGAGGGGGGAAGGGGGTGTAAACCTCTTCTTCAACGCCTTTGGTGGATGTGGCCTCAAACAAGGAGTGGCTCTTCCTCTATTCTTCCCACTGCTGATAGCTATATCTGCTGTCATGCTCGCCCCCAAAATGAAAGCTGACTATTAGATGCATATAGAACGTAGAACAGCACAAGAACAGGCCCTTTGGCCCACAATGTCTGTGCCAAACATGATGCCAAAACCATCTCTTATCTACACGCGCTTAATCCATATTTCTCCATTCCCTGCGTATTTATATGCCTAACCAAACGTTTCTAAAAAGCTACAATCATATCTGTCTCAATACTACCCCAGCAGCATGTTCGAGGCATTCACCGCCTTTTGTGGAATAAAGATGCCCGGCATATGTCCTTTAAACTTCCCCCATCTCACCTTAAAGTTATGCCTACTTGTATATGATTTTTCCATCACGGGGAAAAGACTGTTTACCCTATCTATGCCTCTCTTAATTTTATATATTCTATCAGGTCTCACAACCTCAGGCTTTCCAAATAAAACAATCCAAGTCAGTCAAATTTCTCCCTGTAGCTATTACCACTTGATCCAAGCATCATTCTGGTAACCTCCTCTGCCTCCTCTCCAAAGCCTCTACATCCATTTAATTGGACGAGCAGAATTGCGTGCAATACTCCACATGTGCCCTAACCAAATTCCTATAAAGTTGCATCATGACCTCCTGACTTTTATATTCAATGCCTTGACCTAAGAGAGCAAGCAAACCGTATGACTTCTTTGCCACTCCATCTGCTTGTGTTGCCACTTTCAGGGAGTTATGGGCTTAGACCTCAAAATCCCTCTGTACATAAATGCTGTTAAGGGTTATGCCATTAATTACATATATTTTCCCCGCACTTGACCTCCCAAAGAGCAATATCTCACACTGACTTGCCATCTGCAATTTCTCCACCCATTTCTGTAGCTCTATATCCCACTGTATACCTTGACAGCCTTTCTCACAGTCCAATAAGCCCAGCAATCTTTGTGTCACCAGCAAACGTACTAACCAACCTATCTACGTTTATGTCCTTGTCATTTACGTATATCACAAACAGCAGAGGTCCCAGGACAGATCCGTGCGGAACTTCACTGGTCACAGGCCTCCAGCCTGAATATTGTTCCTCCGCCACAACCCTCTGTCTTCAATCAGTAAACCATTTCTGAATCCATACGACCAAGTCACTGTCAAGCCTGTGCATCTTAACCTTCTGGATCAGCCGACCATGGGAGACAATATCAAATTTAGCCGCACTAAAATCCCTGTTTTTATTAAAATATATGACAATCAAATTTATTATTATTTTTTTTTTAATGTTTATTTTATTAGAAGCAATTGTACAAGGAGAAAGTAATCGACATAACAATTATACAATTTTCGTACAGCTTCAGTTTTAACATTTTATAAATTGATAAATGAATCGGAAAAAAACAACTAAAAAGGAAAGAGTGAAGAGAAAGAAGAAAGATGCAAAAAAGAGAGAAGAAAAATCCCCTGAACTGACCAAGAAGTGAGAGATAAAAAGAGAAAAAGCGGAGATATGTCCCACTATCCTTCCCTACACCCGCTCACCCAACCCAAGCATCAGTTTTGAATTTGTGTTCAACCATTCTGTTGTTGAAGAAATTCAATGAAAGGAGACCATATTTTTGAAAATCTGATTTATCAGCCAAAACAAGTCTTATTTTTTCTAAATGTATAGTCTTGGTCATTTCTGTGATCTACATCTTCTAAAATCCCTGTTGACTGCCCTGTCTGACTACTCACTTTCCTGGTGGTCACCGATTTTGCTTTCTGCCCCTATCTTCAGCATGACCACCTCACTATAACTCCTGTCAGTGATGCTCTCACACCCACCAGATAATTCTGAGGTCATCCAGCTGCAGCTCCAGTTCCTTAATGCAGTCCCTAAGGAGCTGCAGCGGGATGTACGTACTGTAGGTGTGGTCCCCAGGGGCACTGGAAATCCCCCTGACTTCCAACATCCTGGAGGGGAAACATTCCACCATCCCACCTGCCGTCTCTATGACACCAAAATACCTTGGAAGAATTACACAGAAAAACAGACCGTTCCTTAACCTGCCGTTACACTTTTCTCAGCCTGCTCGCCGAAGCCTCTGAGCCAAAGCCTCAGTAATGCACTTACCCTCAACACCTCTTACCCATATAAAGCACTATCATTTTATCCGGATGCACCACAGCTTCGCTTGGGAACAGCTCCATCCAAGACCACAAGAAATTGCAGCAAATTGTGGACGCAGCTCAGACCATCACACAAACCACCTTCCCTTCTATTCACTCAATTTATACCTCGCACTGCCTCGGCAAGGCCAGCAGCATAATCAAGGATGAGTCACACCCTGGCCACTCCCTCTTCTCCCATCTCCCATCAGGCAAAAGGTATAGAAGTGTGAAAACGCACACCAGCAGAATCAGAGACAGTTTCTTCTCAGCTGTATCAGGCAACTGAATCATCCTACCACAACCAGAGAGCAGTGCTGAATTACTATCTACCTCATTGGTGAACCTCGGACTATCCTTGATTGGACTTTGCTGGCATTACCTTGCACTAATTGTTACTCCCTTATCATGAATCTATACACAGTAAATAGCTTGATTGTAATCATGTATTATCCTTCCGCTGACTGGTTAGCATGCAACAAAAGCTTTTCACTGTACCTCGGTACACATGACAATAAACTAAACTGAACACAACATTTCACCTCAACACGGCTATGTCCCAACATGGCCATCCCCTAAACATTTCCTTCCTTTTTCTGGCTACTATGTTTCCTCCTGAGCTAATCAAATGTCTGCTTTTTGAATGTCCTTTCCTAGTTGTCACCCATCTACTTCTTAGACCCCGCAGATATACACCAGAGAAGTCAACAGATTGTATCTGCAACATCACACCATTGACTCTCATGGAAGGAGTTACATGGGCAGAAAGTGTGAAGGTGCCGAGGATACTGTATAATATGTTTAACTTGAATGACCAGGAATGAATTGCCAGCCAAATTATTAGTTTCGAGATACAGCGCGGAAATAAGCCCTTCGGCCCACAGAGTCCGCACTGACCAGTGATCCCCGCATATTAACACTACCCTACACACACTAGGGACAATTTTACATTTACTGTATACCAAGCCAATTAACCTACAAACCTGTACGTCTTTGGAGTGTGGGAGGGAACGGAAGATGTGGGAGAAGACCCACGCAGGTCACAGGGAGAACATACAAACTCCGTACAGACAGCACCTACAGTCAGGATCAAACTCGGGTCTCTGGCAGTGTAAGGAAGCAGCTACTCCACCATGCAGAATTATCTGTTCATTATCATTGCTGTTTGTGCGATCTTCCTGTATTTACCACATTAAACCAGTGACTGGATTTCAGAAAGGTTTTAGTGATCGAGTGGTTCTAAGGCAGGCTGATATTCTGCATTAAAGTTTTAATTGCCTCTTGGTGACTTTCTGAAAGTTAGTTTTTCTCAGCAAAGAAGCTGGCAGATGAATTTGAGTAGGAAACAATTACTACTGAAAGAGTTAATTCACAATGTTATTGTAAAAGAAATGTTAGGCAACGAGAATGGCTGCAACATGATAGAATCGTCTATTGAGTTTGAAATTGCTGTGGCTTCGTGCAAAACAGGGTCTTAAATCTGAACAAAGAAAACTATGAAGTAAGAAAAATGATTCATCCATGGCTGGCAAGAAAATGTAAAGATACCTTAAATCGAAAGAAGAGGTTTATAAAGTTGTTCGAAGTAGCAGTAGGATCGGAAGCATTTTAGAGCTCAACCAAAGACGCCAAGAAATTGTTTTGAAATAGGATGGCAAAACAGAAAAAGGTAGGGTGATGAGAAATATGAAAATAAATCTCTTTTGGTGTGTGAGAAGGTAAAGACTGGGCAGCACAGTGGTGCAACGGTAGCGTTACTGCCTTACAGCGCCAAAGATGCGGGTTCGATCCTGACTACTGGAGGTTGTACATTCTTCCTGTAATCTACATGAGTTTTCTCTGTGATCTTTGGTTTTGTCCCACACTCCAAAGATGTACAGATTACCAATTTAATTGGCTTGTTATAAATGTAAATTGTCCCTGGTGTGTAGGATAGCGCTAGTGTGCGGGGATCGCTGGTCGGTGCGGACTCAGCGGGCCTAAAGGCCTGTTTACGCTCTGTATCTCTGAACTAAACTAAACTAAACTCGTGTGGGGAAATGTCAGCTCCTCACAGACCGATAGAACAAATTATATTAGGAATATGGAGTAATTAAACTACTATGTATGAAAGACAAATGTATTAGTGTTGAACTAAGTACAGTGTTAAATAAGAGTGGTCTAGTCTCAAGTTGCAAGCGGTTTATTCACACGTAGTGCCCATTTAAAGACTTTCCTACTGGGTTATAAGTAGATTTGATGCAAAAAGTAGTGCTGCACACCCACTACAGGTGAACAATTATTAGTGATCATTCACAGTTGCTGCCCCCTGAGAGGCTGAGATGATCTTATGTGGGCAGATGGGATAATAACGCCACTGTGTTGTAAAAACAGACAGTGAAGTCTCACTGTTCAGTACTGAAGGGGTGACTGTGGCACTTTCTAAAGCGAAGACACTGCAAAGTGAAGCTAATGAAGCATAAAAACAGTTGGGACGGCAGCGGCCCTGTCAGGTACAGATAGATCAGCCAAAGCTGTCTCTGCAATACCTGCTCACCAACAGGGCAATAGACTGCAGTAGGATGTGACTGGGAGACCAAGGTTTTAAACAGGACCACCAAATGGGGACATAACACACAACGTTTGTGAATCAGTAGGCGTGCACTATTCCAGTGCAGTTGAGGGGGCAGATATTTACCCCTCCCAATAAAAACAAATGATATCCCAATAAATATTTACTCATCCCAATAGAATGCCCCTCCCTCATTGAAACGTAGAGAATAGGGGTGGCACGGTGGCGCAGCGGTTGAGTTGCTGCTTTACAGCGCTTGCAGCGCAGGAGACCCAGGTTCGATCCCGACTACGGGTGCTGTTTGTATGGAATTTGTACCCCGTGACCACGTCGATTTCCTCCCAAAAACATACAGGCATGTACATAAATTGGCTTGGTATAAATGTAAAATTGTCCCTAGTGTGTGTAGGATAGTGTTAATGTGCGGGGATCACTGGTTGGCACGGATTTGATGGGCTGAAGGGCCTCTTTCCACGTGTGTATGTCTGAACTAAACTAAACTAAAATAACGAAAGGCATAGATAGAATGGATGTGGATAGGATGTTTCCACTGGTGGGAGAGGCTGGAACCAGAGGTCATAGCCTCAGAATTAAAGGGCGCTCTTTTAGAAATGAGGTGAGGAGGAACTTCTTTAGTCAGAGGGTAGCTAATCTGTGGAACTCATTGCCACAGAGGGCTGTGGAGGCCAAGTCTGTGGATATTTTTTTAATGCAGAGATAGACAAATTCTTGATTAGAATGGGTGTCAAGGGATATGGGGAGAAGGCAGGAAAATGGGATTAAGGGCCTGTCCCACTGTAGGAGCTCATTCAAGAGTTCTCCCAAGTTTCCCCTGATTCGAACTCGGAGAATTACGGTAATAGCCGCTCGTAGGTAGTCGGGGTGTCGTGGACATTTTTCAACATGTTGAAAAATCTTCACGAGTCTTCACGAGCTTACCGCATTTCCCGAGTACCTGCCGTTAATGTTACGAGCCGCTAAGAGACGTCCCGAGCTCCGACGTACCCGCTACGTACATTCTACGTGCTTACCACGAGTTTGATTTTTTTTTTAAACTCGAGAGCAGCCATGATTGAATGGCGGAGTGGACTCGATGGGCCGAATGGTCCAATTCTACTCCTATAACTTGCAAACTTGTGAATGGTTTGAGGTGCAGAGATTTACCTCCCTAACGCAGTGAGGGGGCTGAGATACCCTCTCCAGTACACTGTGGGTGCAGGGACTTACCCACCCACCCCCAGAACACTGAGGGGCAAGGTTTACTCCAGCACACTGCAGCCACAGTAATTTGCCTCTTCAGTGCAAGGAGAGAGCAGAGATTTTGCCCTCCAGAACCCCTCCATTAAGCTGGAAAGAATGCAGAGAAGATTTACAAATACGTTGCCAGGACTAGACGATGTGTGGTATAGGGGTTTGGTTGGGCAGGATAGGACTTTATCCCTTGGAGTACAGGAGGCTGACGGTGATCATATTGAGGTGTATAAAATCAAAAGGAGAACTGACAGGGTGAATGCATAGAATATTTTACCCAGGGTAGGGGGATCAAGGAACTGGAGGGACAACTATCTCAGTGGGACGCGGGTAAATGGAATGAGCTGCTAGTGGAGGAAGTTGAAGCAGATACAACAACAACATTTAAAAGACACTTGGGCAGGCATATGGATAGGAAACGTTTAGAGGATATGAACCAAAAGTGGGCAATTGGGACTAGTTTAGATGGAACACCTTGGTCGGCATGGACGAGTTGGGCCAAAGGTACTGGTTCTGTTCTAAATGACTATGCCTCTTCAGTAGGGAGGCAAAGATTTACCCTCCTTTGATACTGAGAGGGCAGAAATTTACCCCGGATATCATCATCATCATCGGTGGTCACTTGAAACGAGAATGACTGTCCTCTCCTCTTCATAGGGTCATCTACTTA
>CM075982.1:34939389-34987365 GCA_038087875.1 Malacoraja senta | reverse complement strand
TGCAGTTTACTTTGGCCAGAATCCTAAGAAAATGCTCCTTTTATTGTTAGAATGTTTTGTTTAGTTCAGTTTAGTTTAGTTTAGAGATACAGCGCGGAAACAGGCCCTTCAGCCCACCGAGTCCACACCGACCAGCGATCCCCGCACACGAACACACTAGGGACAATTTACATTTACACCAGGCCAATTAACCTACAACCTGCACGTCTTTGCAGTGTGGGAGGAAACCGAAGATCTCGGAGAAAACCCACGCAGGTCAGGGCAAAATGTACAAACTCCTTACAGAAAAGCAGCTGCAGTCGGGAAGTGGAAGTGGTTGGTGAATTGGAATCTTCTCCATCCACCTGGGAACACAGTGGCGCAGCGGTAGAGTTGCTGCCTTACTGCGAATGCAGCACCGGAGACCCGGGGTCGATCCCGACTACGGGTGCAGTCTGTACGGAGTTTGTACGTTCTCCTGATGACTGCATGGGTTTTCTCTGAGATCTTTGGTTTCCTCCCACACTCCAAAGATGTACAAGCTTGTAGGTTAATTGGCTTGGTATGAAAATGTAAATTGGCCAATAGCGTGTGTAGGTTAATGTTAATGTGCGGGGACCGCTGGTCAGCGCTGACCCGGTGGGCTGAAGGGCCTGTTTCCGCACTGTATATCTAAAATTAAAAAAACAGGGTCTCTACCCAGACTGGGGTTCTTGTCCAAATGATGACACCGCAATTAACTCCTCCCCCTATACAACCTCAGGCTTAGAGGCAAAGGCCACAGCCAACGCCTGGAGAGAAGTCACAATTGTTTGATTTCAATGCCAATAAAACAACATCAGGGGAGATGGGAAACTGACCAATTTCCTGGAATTTTTTTGTGGTCTTGGATGGAGCTGTTCCCAAACCATGCTGTGATGCATCCTGATAAAATGCTTTCTATGGTGCATCTGTAGAAGTTGGTGCATGTTGTTGCTGACATGCTGAACATCCTAAGCATTTTAGGGAAGTAGAGGCAGCGAAGTTTATAGCAAAGAGAGCAAGTCCAGGGTTGTGGGTCTTTGAGGCCATGCTTCCTATAGATCTGTATGATGGTAGGGAGGTAACTTCTCTGATTAACTGGACAATATCCATTACTTGTAAAAGTTTGACCAATTATTCAGTGCCATGTTGAATCTCCTCAAACATCTGAGCAGTAATGTGATACCCCTGGGCATTCACCCTATCAATTCTCCTCATGAATTTTATACCTCCATAAGTTCACCACTTATAACTTCCTGCACTCTGAGGAATAAATACCTTGCTTGCCCAATCTCTCCCTGTAGCTCAGGCCCTAGAGTCCTCGTAAATGCCTAAGAAGTAGGAAATGTGGAAGCATGCAGCGACAGGCTGGAAATGTTAAAGATGGAGAGAAAGAGGGAATTATGGGAGTAGTTGGGGGTAGTTTGGGATAGTGAGGGGAAGGAGGATGAAATTACGAAAGGATGAGGGATGGTGAGATCATAACAGGTAAGGACAACAGGTCTGAAGAAGGGTCTCGACCCGAAACGTCACTCATTCCTTCTCTCCAGAGATGCTGTCTGTCCTGCTGATTCACTCCAGCATTTTGTGTCCATCTTTAGGACAATAGGGCAGATTGGTGGAAGTATAAGCACAGAATTATTATACGAAAACAGCATAGAAAATTGGAGTGAATACAGTAAAACAAAATCAGAATGCCAAATTATCTGAACTTGTTGGACCCGGACATTGAGTCCAGAAGACTACGAGTTATAGAGACAGCTAACGTGATGTTTAGTTTCATTTAGTTTAGTTTGGAGACACAGCATGGAAACAGGCCCTTCGGCCCACCGAGTCTACGTTAACCATTGATCCCTTCATACTAACACTATCCTACACACACTAGGGACAATTTACAGTCATACCAAGCCAATTAACCTACAAATCTGTATGTCTTTGGAGTGAGGGAGGAAACCGAAGATCCGAGAGATAACCCACGCAGATCAAGGGGAGAATGTACAAACTCCGTACTGACAGCACACATAGTCAGGATCGAACCAGGGTCGTTAGCACTGTAAGGCAGCAACTCTACCGCTGCGCCTCCGTGCCGCCCCATGCCGTTCCTGGAGTAGACATTAACTTTCAGTGCATCTTTGTGGAAGGCTGTGGACAGAGAGATCAGACCAGAAGCAAGGCAGAGAATCAAAGTAGCACAAGAAACAGGAGCAGGATGTTGCCAGGATTCGAGGGACTGAGTTACTGTGAGAGGATGGGCAGGCAAAGAGCTTATTCCTTGGAATGTAGGGGACTAACGGGTGATTTAAAAAAGGGGGACAAAATCTTGAGGGGCATAATTAGGGAGAATGTACAGAGTTTCTTTCCTAGGGTTGGGGAAATAAGAACTAAGAGGATAGGTTTAGGGGAAAATGTAATTAGGAACTGAGTGGCAACTTTTTCAGATAGAGGGTGGTATGCATATTGAGTGGGTGGCCAAATGAAGTGGTTGAAGCAGGTACAATAACAACATTTAAAAGACATGTGGACAAGTATATGCAGAGGAAAGGTTTAGAGGGATAGGGATCAAATGCGGGTAAAAATCTATCTATCTCTGCCTTAAAATTATCCACTGACTTGGCCTCCACAGCCTTCTGCAGCAATGCATTCCACAGATTCACCACCCTCTGACTAAAGAAATTCCTCCTCATCTCCTTCCTAAAAGAACGCCCTTTAATTCTGATGCTATGACCTCTAGTCCTAGACTCTCCCGCTCGTGCAAACATCCACATCCACATGCATTTTTTTAATGGAATTTGAGGAATAATTTGAAGAAATTGTTGCATTTATACATAGCCGAAAACATTTACATAGTATGCTTTAGTGGTCAAAATTATGTTTAGTTCAAAATTTAAACACATTTTTGTGCTCTTTGTAATGAAAATACAAAGTTAATTTTCATCTGTACCATTATTCAGCAGCAGTAGAAGTTCACTTTCAAAGTTTATCTGGGCAAGTCCTCAAAGGATTGAGGAAGGAACAAGTCTCAGTGACCTAGTGAAGATATTCCTATAATGAATATAAACTTTGGCAAGACTTTTTCTGTGGGTAATTGGGGAAAAGCTGCAAAGTTGTACAGGATACATTGAACCAGTCAGCATAAATGCATCCAGGGGCTTCATTGGGGATATAAGGCTCCCAAAGTGGGTTATTTGGAAAAGGCAACTTTTTTTTCTCTCTCGCTTTTTTCCCCTCGTAATGGACATTCTTGGGAGTTAGATAAAGAGCCTGGATCTGCTGTTCCAATGCACAAGTGACCACAAATGTAGACATCAGACCTTTAAACCCAGACATTGATAAATGGCTCTTCTGGTCTAACCCATCACCAACAGGGACTGTGACACACTCGTGGCTCGGCAGGCACTTATATTGAAAGGCTTGCAATGAAGGTCAAACAAAAACTAAATGATTCTGCCAGTGGCAAGTCAGGCTGCAACATAGTAATCAGAAACGCTGTGAAATATTCTGACGGAATAATTAGAGTTCAGGCAACCTGCAGAGTTTGAAATTAAGTGGAATCTTTGAAGTATAATTATTGTTCAAAGTGTCCAAGTATAGGCTTCGAGTCCCCATATCGAAATTATCATTGCGTGCAGTAAAAGGAATCTTCTTATTTATTTCTTCATGTATAGGAGATATTATGAAGATGCTGAGAGTGGGCTGTTTCCTTTCAGGTGGGGACATTTATCGAGCACTCTTTGGGATCTGTTATACTGTATTGCTATGATTAAAAAAGAATTATGAACAAAGACCAATAGTCAATATCTCTCGGCTGCACCATGCAGTTTGAAGAATTGTCAGAGGCGAAACTAATTTTACATTTGAGATTTGTGTATTTGATCAAATTGTGTGCTTAATCACCAATGGCTTTTTTGAGAAAGTACTTCCGTACAATATCCTTCAAGAGTTTGATTTACCGTGATGTTTAGATTTATTTCGTCTGAGAAGTCTTTTCTAATGAGACTTTTTTTATCCGATTGCTTTTATTTTTTAAAGTAGACAGTTTTGAAAGGAAGATAAATAAGCCATTTGCCCTATCTTCCACTGTTCAATTTGTTTTGATTTTCTTCTGTTCATATTCGGCATAATGGAGACATTAAGACATACATGTGCGGCACGGTGGCACAGCGGTAGAGTTGCTGCCTTACAGCGCCAGAGACCCGGGTCCGGCCACAGGTGCTGTCTGTACGGAGTATGCACGTTCTCCATGTGACTGCGTGGGATTTCCCCGGGTGCTCCATTCCCCCCCCCCCCCCCCCCATCCCAAAGATGTGCAGGTTGTCACTGAATTGGCTGCTGTATGTTGATCCCAGTGTGTAAGTGAGTGGTAGAATCTAAGGGAGGAAGCTGATGAGAATCTATGGAGGACAATAAATGGGATTAATATTGGATTGGTGTACATGGATGATTGAAATGATAACAGAAAATATTGGATAAACTCAGCAAGTCAGGCAGTATCTGTGGAAAGAAAAGCAGAGTTGAAAGACGCTTCAATAGAAGTGAGGAAGAAAGAAAATGGGTAGCGAAGAAGACGGGGATAGTAATGGGTGGAATAAGAGGATGGTTAGCAATGTTTTCTTCTGCTTTTGCCTCATATTTCTAGCATCCTCGGTTTACTTTTATTTTCATTCTGCATGTAGTAGATGGCAGCTCTGACTCACTGAGCTGAAGGCTCTGTTACCATGCCTCATGCCTTTATATCAATGTATATACCTATATACCAATACCTACAGTGGCTTACAAAAGTTTTCATACCCCTTGAACTTTTCCACATTTTGTCACGTTACAACCACAAACGTAAATGTATTTTATTGGGATTTTATGTGATAGACCAACACAAAGTGGTGCATAATTGTGAAGTGGAAGGAAAGTGATACATGGTTTTCAAATTTTTTTACAAATAAAAAACTGAAAAGTGTCGCGTGCAAAAGTATTCAGCCCCCCTGAGTCAATACTTTGTAGAACCACCTTTCGCTGCAATTACAGCTGCAAGTCTTTTGGGGTATGTCTCTACCAGCTTTGCACATCTAGAGACTGAAATTTTTGCCCATTCTTCTTTGCAAAATAGCTCAAGCTCAGTCAGATTGGATGGAGAGCGTCTGTGAACAGCAATTTTCAAGTCTTGCCAGAGATTCTCAATTGGATTTAGGTCTGGACTTTTTTTTTTTTTTTTTAATTTTTAATTTATTTTTATTGGAAGCAATTGTACAAGGATAAATCGCTCGGCATCTACCATTATACAATTATTGTACAGCTCCATTTTATTTTTCAAATTTTATCATAACGAACACACAGTAGACAGAAAACAAAAAACACCAATTAAAGAAACAAAAAAACAATACCAAAAAAAAAACGAGTGGGGGGCAGCCAGAATATCAATCAGAGTGCAAGATCAATGTTTGCTCAGATTAAAGACATAGCACAGCAGCAAAATAAACAGATCAGACAATTATGCGTCTTCAAGCAAAATCAAAAATGGTTTCCACACCTTCAAAAAATAATGTTGTAAATTCCCTTTGTTAAAACAAATCTGTTCCATCTTAGCAATAGAAAGCATTTCGTTGAGCCACCTCTTAAAACATGGGGAGAGTGGGGACATCCAATTCAGTAATATAATTTTTTTAGCTGCAAACATACCTGCTCTAAGAATCTGCTTCTGGTGGGAAGGAAGGGCCCTTGTATTGTCAGAGCAACCAAAAATAGCCAGATTACAATCAGGCGGAATAGTTATCCCAGTTAATTGTATATCCTGACAGTTTACTAAGTGACTTAATGTAGTTCAGAAGGTTGGGAACTGACACTACCGGATCAGATAAACAAATTAATAAATCATCCGCATATAAATTCACAAGACTTTCAACATTACCACATTTTACACCATGAATACCCGGGTGACCCCTGATTCCTATTGCAAGAGGTTCTAAAGCGATATCAAACAGCAGGGGAGAAAGGGGATCACCCTGTCTCACACCACGCTGCAGGTCAAAAGGTTGGGATTTTTCTGTGTTAGTCAGAATAGAAGATACTGGATTTGAATAAATTATTTTAATCCACTCTATAAAGTTCATCCCAAACCCAAACTGTTTTAACGTCTCTAGCATATAGGGCCATTCGATCTGATCGAAAGCCTTCTGAGCATCGAGAGATAGGATGGCAGCTTGCATATCCTTGTCATGAACCGAATATAATGTGTTTAACAGCAGACGAACATTACTAAATGAGAATCTACCCGGTATAAATCCAGTCTGATCAGGATGTACAATTTTTTAGATATGCTTACCCAATTTTGTGGCCAGGACTTTAGTTATCATCTTCTGGTCACAGTTCAGAAGAGCGATTGGTCTGTAACTTGCAGGGTCAGTCTCTGCTTTTCCCTTTTTTAGGAGCAAGCAAACATTAGCTTCATAGAGTGAGCTGGGGAGCCTCTTGTTTTTCACTGAATCATTCACCATTCTTAACATGAGAGGGACTATTTTTCCATGAAACGCCTTATAGAATTCGCAGCTGAAGCCTTCTGGGCCTGCTGCTTTTCCAGAGGGAAATGCTCGGATAGCTTCCAGGTCATCTACAGAAATCTGAGTGTCAATGTCATCTCTAGATGCTCCATCAAGTTGTGGAATATTTAGGTTAGTGAAAAAATTACAAAAATCTGTTTCAGTGGGCTTTACTTTACTGGAATAAAGTTCTTTATAAAAGTCCCTGAAGCAAGCATTTATATGCTTCAGGTCAGTAACCAGTATACCTGATTTTAATTTAATCCTATGAATTCCACGATTAGCTTGCTCACCTCTAAGTTGACTTGCTAATAATTTCTCTAGTTTATCACCGAGTTCAAAGTATTTCTGTTTGAGCTTTAGTAATTGGCTGCTAAGACGTTTATTGAGGATAGTATTATATTCATATTTTAGTTTTAAGATCTTGTTGTAGTCAGACTGTAAGAGAGAGGATCTATACGTCTCTTCAAGCACTGGAAGCATCTTATCAATATCCCTAAGGCGACGATTAAGTTCTCTTTTTGTACATGATTCAAATTAAATAATATGGCCTCTCATCACAACCTTAAAAGCCTCCCATAAAGTGGAATCAGAGACTTCCCCATTATCATTTGTGGTAAGAAACTCATCTATACATGCAGTCATTTGGTCAATAAAAGAGTGATCATTAAGAAGAAGAGGGTTGAAGCACCAGCTGTACTTTTGTTTGGACAGAATATCTTTAAATTGAAGATTTATGGTCAGAAATCAAAATATTATGATAGGTGGAATTTGTTATACTGGACAGTAATTCAGACGAAATCAAAAAACAGTCAATCCTAGTGTAAGATTTGTGGACATGAGAATAGAAAGATAAATCTCTGTTAGTAGGATGCTGCAGTCGCCAAATGTCAACCATGTTCCTAGTCTTAATTAAATCATTTAAAGTTTGCACTGAGGCTATGGTAGGAGCCGGTTTTGTTGAGAGTCTGTCCAGGATTGGGTCTAAATAACAATTGAAGTCACCTCCAATAATGACATTAGGGCTAGAGGCTGGTATCATATCAAAAATGTTACGAAAAAAAATCAGGATTATCAACATTTGGGGCATAGATGTTAAGTATAGTTATTGGAAGTGAAGTTATGTGACCTGAAATCATTAAGTATCTGCCATAAGGGTCTGCTATCATAGAGTCAAGGAGAAATGTAATACTTTTACGAAAAAGAATAGCAACCCCTCTGGCCTTACGAGTAAAAGGCGCTTGGAAAACCTGAGAAATCCAGTTTGCTTTCAGTCTACCCTGTTCGTTTACCCCGATGTGCGTTTCTTGTATAAAAATTATATCCGACTTCCATAATTTGAGATGAGAGAAAACGCGACCCCTTTTAATTACATGACCAAGACCCTTCACATTCCATGAGACTATAGTTAAGTTGTTATTAATGCTGCTATGTGCAGTACTGTCAGGTACTGACATTATCCCTGAGACAAAGACAATCTGGCATTCCTCCAAAAAAACACAAAAGACAATAAAAAACACATAAACACCACACATTGCGGTGCAAAACACCACACTCACACACCCCCCTAAACATATTCCCTACCCACCCACAGAGTGCCTCCCCAAACGAAGCACGGGTGTCCCTCTAAGCCTGGGACCGCTAAACGCACGCGAGGTGAGTACCTCCAAATACAAAAAAACAAAAAATTAGCTAGCTGAATAAAGCTACAGGAAGCTCTGCCGCCAGCCACGACTGAATTAAATAAAATATCATACATTGACAGTCTCATACAAACCAATTGAATTCTCTGAACTGCAAAGAGTCACGTTGAAACGTAATCAACCCTCTGAACACTCAGAGTGACGTCAACGTTTTTAAGATATGTCTTTTAACTCAGTGTTCAGAAATGACGTTGCCTCACCCGGTGTAGTGAAAACCTTGACGCGGCCCTTGTGTTTGATGCGGAGCTTTGCTGGAAAGAGGAGACTATGCTCCACCTTGAGCTCCCACAGCTCGCCCAACACATCGCTGAATTACCGTCGTTGCCGCATCACATCTGGTGTGTAGTCCGGGACGATAAGCACCTTATTACCTTTATACACCAACTCTTGCGCCCTCCGGAGTCGCAGTATAAGCTCCTTCTCCCGATAAAAATGGACCCGTGCGATAATGGCACGGGGCCTGGCTCCCTCCGGGGGTGGCGGTCACAGGATCTGGTGTGCCCGGTCGATAATCACCTTGGACTGGAAGTTGTCGTCTCCAAGATGTTTCGGTATCAGAGCCTCGATGAATTCCGTCGGTTTACCCCCTTCCTCTAGCTCAGGTATGCCGATAATTTTAATATTATTGCGGCGTGACCGACCCTCGAGGTCCTCCACCTTGAGTTTGAGTGCGTTGTTCTCATCTTTCAGGCCAGAGAATGACTATTCCAGGAAGCTAATACGGCTTTCTTGCTCCTGCACCTGCTCCTCGATAAACTCTACCTTCTCCAACAGTTCCTTTTGGGAGCTTTGTACTGCCTGAAGAGTCTGCTCCAACTTATCAAACCTGACATTAATGTGGTTGAGTATCTTATCGGAGACCTTCTCCCAGATCAGCAGCAAGTCATCGACGTCGTCACCACCTGTAACTTGACCCAGAGCTCGACTGGGGGAGCTGCCGCTAGCATTGCTAGCATTAACATTAGCTGAAGCTAGTCGGAGCGACTCAGTGTCTTTAGACTTCTTGTGAGGCATGACGTGCCGAAAAATCAGTTAGCCGGACCTCTACTGTGTCAGGAAAGTTCCCGAGGCAGGTGAAAAAAAAAAGTGAGACTATAAATATACCAAATATAAAGACTGGCATGGAGGAGCCTCTGGAAGCATGTCTACTCCATGCGCTGCTCACTAGCGCCCCCGGATTTAGGTCTGGACTTTGACTGGGCCATTCTAACACATGAATATGCTTTGATCTAAATCATTCTATTGTAGCTCTGGCTGTATGTTTAGGGTCGTTGTCCTGCTGGAAGGTGAACCTCCGCCCCAGTCTCAAGTCTTTTGCAGACTCTAACAGGTTTTCTTCCAAGATTGCCCTGTATTTGGCTCCATCCATCTTCCCATCAACTCTGACCAGCTTCCCTGTCCCTGCTGAAGAAAAGCATCCCCACAGCATGATGCTGCCACCACCATGTTTCACAGTGGGGATGGTGTGTTCAGGGTGATGGGCAGTGTTAGGTTTCCGCCACACATAGCGTTTTGCATTTAGGCCAAAAACTTCAATTTTGGTCTCATCTGACCAGAGCACCTTCCTCCACATGTTTGCTGTGTCCCCCACATGGCTTGTAGCAAACTGCAAACGGGATTTCTTATGGCTTTTTTTCAACAATGGCTTTCTTCTTGCCACTCTTCCATAAAGGCCCGATTTGTGGAGTGCACGATTAATAGTTGTCCTGTGGACAGATTCTCCCACCTGAGCTGTGGATCTCTGCAGCTCCTCCAGAGTTACCATGGGCCTCTTGGCTGCTTCTCTGATCAATGCTCTCCTTGCCCGGCCTGTCAGTTTAGGTGGACGGCCATGTCTTGGTAGGTTTGCAGTTGTGCCATACTCTTTCCATTTTCGGATTGTGGATTGAACAGTGCTCCGTGAGATGTTCAAAGCTTGGGATATTTGTTTATAACCTAACCCTGCTTTAAACTTCTCCACAACTTTATCCCTGACCTGTCTGGTGTGTTCCTTGGGCTTCATGATACTGTTTGTTCACTAATGTTCTCTAACAAACCTCTGAGACCTTCACAGAACAGCTGTATTTATACTGAGATTAGATTACACACAAGTGGACTCTATTTACTAATTAGGTGACTTCTGAAGGCAATTGGTTGCACTGGATTTTATTTAGGTGTATCAGAGTAAAGGGGGCTGAATACTTTTGCACGCGACACTTTCGGTTTTTTATTTGTAAAAAAATTTGAAAACCATGTATCATTTTCCTTCCACTTCACAATTATGCGCCACTTTGTGTTGGTATATCACATAAAATCCCAATAAAATACATTTACGTTTGTGGTTGTAACATGACAAAATGTGGAAAAGTTCAAGGGGTATGAATACTTTTGCAAGCCACTGTATATACCAACTTCCATCCGGCACTCAAATACACCTGGACCATTTCCGACACTTCCCTACCATTCCTTGACCTCACTATCTCCATCGCAGGTGATAGACTTCTGACCGACATCCACTATAAACCTACCGACTCCCACGGCTATCTTGACTACTCATCCTCCCACCCTGCTTCCTGTAAGGACTCCATCCCCTATTCCCAATTGCTCCGTCTACGCCACATCTGCTCCCAGGATGAGGTGTTCCACACCAGGGCATCGCAAATGTCCTCATTCTTCAGGGAACGGGGGTTCCCCTTCCCCACTAAAGATGAGGCTCGCACCAGGGTCTCCTCCATACCCTGCAACACTGCTCTCTATCCCCTTCCCCCCACTCGCAACAAGGGCAGAGTCCCCCTGGTCCTCACCTTTCACCCCACTAGCCGGCACATACAACAGATAGTCCTCCATCAGTTTCGCCACCTCGAATGTGACCCCACCACTCGCCACATCTTCACATCTCCCCCCGTCTGCCTTCCGCAAAGACCGCTCCCTCCGTAACTCCCTTGTCAATTCTTCCCTTCCCTCCCCCTCCACCCCTTCCCCGGGCACTTTCCCTTGCAACCGCAAGAGATGCTACACCTGTCGCTTTACCTCCCCCCTCGACCATTCAAGGACCCAAGCAATCGTTCCAGGTGCGACAGAGGTTCACCTGCATCTCCTCCAACCTCATCTATTGCATCCGCTGCTCTAGATGTCAGCTGATCTATATCAGTGAGACCAAGCGTAGGCTTGGCGATCGTTTCGCCGAACACCTCCGCTCGGTCCGCACTAACCAACCTGACCTCACGGTGGCTCAGCACTTCAACTCCCCCTCCAATTCCGTATCCGACCACTCTGTCCTGGGCCTCCTCCATGGCCAGAGTGAGCAACACCGGAAATTGGAGGAACAGCACCTCATATTCCGCTTGGGGAGTCTGCATCCTGGTGGCATGAACATTGAATTCTCACAATTCTGTTAACCCTTGCTGTCTCCTCCCCTTCCTACCTCTCACTCAGCCCTCGGGCTACTCCTCCTCCTTTTTCCTTTCTTCTCCCCGCCTCCCCCCACCCCCTATCAGTCTGAAGAAGAGTTTCGGCCTGAACGTTGCCTATCTCCTTCGCTCCATAGATGCTGCTGCACCCACTGAGTTTCTCCAGCCTTTTTGTGTACCTGCCTTTATATCAAGTTTAGTTTGGAGATACAGCACAGAAACAGGCCCCTCGGCCCACCGAGTCCGCACTGACCAGCGATCTCCGCAAATTCACACTATCCTACACCCACTAGGGATAATTTTATATTTATACCAAGCCAATTAACCTACAGACCTGTACGTCTTTGAAGTGTGGGAGGAAACCGAAGATCTCGGAGAAAACCCACACGGTCACAGGGAGAAAATGCAAACTCCGTACAGACAGCACCCGTGGTCAGGATCGAACCCGGGTTTCTGGTGTTGTGAGGCAGCAACTCTACCAGCTGCACTACTGTGTCACTGTGTATTGGTGAAAAGTGGTCCTCATTAGACCTGTTTGTGGTTTCTTTGCAAAAAGCTCCGGTTTGTCCCTGGTACCCCTATTCAAACACGAGAGAATTGAGGTTATGATTGTTGATTGATGCAAAGTCACCTATTTGGTGCATTGGTTTTCTTAATCTATTATTCATTGTTAGAGAAACAATTCTGCGTCTATGCTGCCCTTGGCACTAAATCATGAATCAAACATCTTCCTTTCACTGGCTAGCTTTTACATTGTGATTACAGCAGGGAGTGCAGCAGTCTACCTTCACACTCTCTCTATTCAAACTCACCAGCTTGTAGTTTGATGGCTGCTTATCCTTACTTCCACCTCTTCGCCCAATGGCACTCAACCCTGGCGACTATTTGCGTGCTGACCAGAGAAGCAGGTCCAATCATATGTTACAATCGCTTCACACTCTTAGATCTCTCTATATGCTGTAAATGGCTTGATTGTAATCATTAGAGCCAGGATTTTGCCATAAATACCATGTGCCTTTTCATGCCTTTTTTGATGATTTTCACGATCGAGTACCTAAATCACCTTTTATTGCCGTTTTGCTAAAATGTCGTGCTATTTTCTCTAGTTGTACCATGATTACAATGACGTTTTCTATGTTAACATGTTAATATTAATGTTATTATTAACGTGTTAACATAGTATAACTTACTATGGGGTTAACATAGTATAACTTACCGGGGCGCCACCATCGGTCATTCATTCGTTTGTGCGCTGCCCGCTGGTTCAGTTTTCTCCAAGATGTATTTAAGAAAGAACTGCAAATGCTGGAAAAATTGAAGGTAGACAAAAAATGCTGGAGAAACTCAGAGGGTGAGGCAGCATCTATGGAGAGAAGGAATAGGCGACGTTTCGGGTCGAGCCCCTTCTTCAGACTGATGTTGGGGGGAGCGGGAAAAAGAAAGGAAGAGGCAGAGACAGTAGGACTAGAAGGAGAGCTGGGAAGGCGGAGGGGGAGGAGGGAGAAGACAAGGGCTATCTAATATTAGAGAAGGCAATGTTGATACCGCTGGGGTGTAGACTACCCAATGATATACCCAAGCTTGTCTCCTCACTAAATTTACTGCTAGCTCCAGGTGCAAATCTGAGTTTTCGAGTGATTTCGAGCAAGGCATTCATTGATGCTGAAATTCCACTGTGGAAATTTGAAAACAAATCTCTCAGAGATTTTTTTAGAGAAATACACAGAGGAACATATACCAAGCGGATCATCATTATGGAAAAAATATGTTGACAGCAACTTCTATGTTGTTGTGCAGAAAACTAGAGATGAAGTTGCATGCAACAAAATATGGATCCCAATAGGCGAGACAACCGATGCTGTGGGGAGATATGATGCCAATGTTGTCATCGGTACACTGGAGGCAGGTCAACCATCAAAGGTGTATTTATTGACATCAGAAGTATTGGGGAAGTCAAACAGCTCAACTATTGCTCAGTTGTTTACTTCTTCACTTGCTGTACTTTGGCCAGAAGGTATAAAACACGAGAATGTACTTCTGTTTGTGACTTAAAGATTTATTCCCCAAAATGTTGCATTTGACATGCTCAGCTCAAGGACTTCATAGAATTGTCAAGCACAGATGTAGCTTGTTTCCAAATGTTGATCACCTAGTTCCAATGTCAAGAAAATCTTCCTCAAAGTACCTTCATGTGTGCTGTTGTTCAAGGAAATGGCACCTGAGATTCCGCTACCACCTCAGCCTCTTTTGATTAGGTGGGGTACATGGGTCTCTGCTGTACTCTACTATGCTGCAAATTTTGAAAATATAAAATAAACCATGAACTGTTTTGAAGAAGATGAATCTGCTGCAGTCAGGATTGTCAGTGGTATCATGCAGAAAAAGTCCCTCCACCACGATCTTGCGTTTATTGCTTCCAATTTTGCAAACTTCCCACAAGCTATCACTTCCCTTGAGAAACGTGGCGAAACATTAGTGAATAACTTACAGGTTTTCAACAAAGTAACTGATGATATTCGTAAAGTTCTTGGCGATGTAGGTAAAGACATACAAGGAAAATGTAAGTGTGATTTTAGCAGCAAAGATCTCGAAGAAATACAAAACATAGCTAAAGTTCTCAAAGGTAGTTGTAATGCACAAGATATCGATATGAATATAGAGTCTACAGCTTGTTTTGGGTATGCACCAGCGACCTTAGCGGGGTAGAAAGTTTTTCACAACTGAAGCATATTCTGTCTGACAGACAGCATATTTTAACACCAGGTATTTTGAAAAATATGCTAGTAATTATGTGCAACCAGGCAACTTTGGTTATTTAATGTAGTATACCTTTATATTGTTATTTTTAACCATATTTTAAATGCCATTTTATTCCTTTTTTTGTCAATAAATGCCTTATTCGTGCCTTTTTTGTAAATTTATTATGCCTTTTTGCCTGCCTATATCAGTTTTTAGTGCCTAAACATCCTAGCTCTGGTAATCATGTATTTCTTTCCACTGATTGGATAGCATGCAACAAATGCTTTTCACTGTACCTCGGCTCACATGACAATAAAGTAAACTGAACTATTCCTCCTATGCCCTATCTTCACACCCATATCTTCCCTCACGATGTTTGCTTCAGTCCAGTCAACTGTAAATTGCACCATCATGTATCAAATGTGAGTTACCTACAATCATTTCTGCATTCTACATTCTTACCCAGAGTTTTCAGGGTGCTGATTTTAACTATTACTCTGTGGTCTTTTGCATACTGGTAGAAATAGACAGACAATTTCAAGTCGCACTTAATCACAATGTCACCCACACAATTCTCCTGAGATCACAATCACACTCACATCACCCTCCAGAGGTCACAATCTCTCTCACACCATTGCCTAGAAATCACAACCTCACTCACGCCCTTCCAAAGAGATCTGTACGTCACTGCACTACCCCTGAAAAATAGTAAGATTAAACGAGAATTTACCAGTTTGAAGTTTGATCTGTATTTATGAGGAGTTACGATGAGGGATTACGTGAAGAACCCGCTCAGTGCGCAGGCGCGGCATACTTCCAAGCAGCGGTGTGGAATCACAGATAGACACAGGTATTTGAAGTAAACATAGTAAAGAAAAGGAGACATCAATTTATTAGTTTGATCCATATAATGAGGGTGGGAGCGGAGGGCACGTAATCCCTCATCGTAACTCCTCATAAAATACAGATCAAACTTCAAACTGGTAAGTTCTCATTTAATCTTACTATTTTACTTTGGAGTCACGTGAGTGACTACGTGAAGATTTCAAAGCTCTGTGATTTCAAACCGTGTAAGAGTTTTATTTCACTCACTGCCGAAGTTCTTGAGGGAGGAAGTGTTATCGTAATCAACCAATGAATCTGTTTCTCAAGAAACAAAAAAGGTATTTATTAACAATAACAAAAATTAAATAGCTCCCCCGGACTTAAATTAAATATTTGCAGCTTGTAATATTTTCTCTGCAAATAAATCAGGGTTCATCAACGGCTTATTATAAAAAGTTCTGAATGTCGTTTCCCTCGACCATCCTGCTGTATTCAGAATATGGTCAACCGGTATGTCCATTCTGTCGGCCGTTGATGTAGATGCTGCCCTAGTGGAATGAGATTTAAATGTATTAATATCTATTCCGGCAGCCTTCAGTACCTGTTTGAGCCATCTTGAAATGGTTTGGCTCGTTACCTGGCCATGAGGTTTCTTGTGGCTGACCCATAAGGCTTTTTCACTCCCTCTGATATTGTGGGTTGTGTCTATATAATGTTGTAGATGGGTCACGACACACAACCGTGGCTCTTGTGGGTAGGCCCGGAATACCACCAGTGGATTAGCTGTTCCAGGCCTGCTTTGCTTCACCAGACCCTGTATGATGAATGTGATCTGATCTGGGGTGGTCACCATGTTGTCCAGCCTTAACTTGTGTAGTGACTGAACCTTCTGAGCGGATACGAGTGCCATCAACATGAGCGTCTTTAGTGTAGATTGCTCGAGGCTGAGGGATCTGGCAGGTGGCCATTCCCTGAGGTATGTCAGGACCACACTGATATCCCTAATATGGGTATACCTGGGTTTAGGGGGCTTGATATTATAAATGCCCTTCATCAGTTTTACTACCAGTGGATGGGATCCCATTGCCTGTTGTCCTGCTGGTTTGAGATAAGCAGAAAGAGCACTCCGCGCTGTGTTGATGGCACTGTAACTAATCCCTTCATCATGGTGTAGATGGGCCAGGAACTCCAGTACGTTGGTGGCTGTTGTCCCTGTTTCCTGGCAGTACTTCTCCCATTTTCTTATGCTGATTAAGTCCTGCCTCTTGGTGGATGTTCGAAGGGATGCCGACATGGTGGTGATGGTACGTTCGGACAATCCCAGTTCCAGGTAAGGTCTATTCAAAACCTGCAACCCAGGAGTTTAATTTTCTCATGACATGGGTGGCTTATGCCTGATACTGGGTGAGTTAATAATCCTGGATCACTGGGAAAGACCATTGGTGACTCAACCACCATGTCATGTAGAACCGGGAACCATGGCTGTGTAGGCCAGTCGGGCACCATCAAAATTCCAGAAGCAGAGTCCATCTGTATTTTGCGAAGTACCCGACTGATGAGGCAGAAGGGAGGGAAAGCATAGAAGAAGAACTTTCCCCAATCCAGCGTGAAGGCATCTAGCGCTGCTGCCTCTGGGTCTGGTTCCCAAGCGACATACATAGGTAACTGGTGATTTAGTCGTGATGCAAATAAATCGATATCTGGCGTTCCATACTGCTTAATAACTTTAGTAAATACTTTAGGGTTTAACATCCATTCGATGTTATCATTGAATTTGCGTGACCTGGTGTCTGCCACTGTGTTTAGCTTACCTGGTAGATAAGTAGCTGATAGCCAAATATGTCTTTCGACACACCATTGCCAAATCACATTGACCAATTTGTCGCATGATAATGATTTTATGCCGCCCATATGGTTAATATAAGCCACCACCGTAGTATTATCAATCTGTAACCGAACATGCAAGTGCTGCATAGTAGATACATATGCTTTTAAACCATAAAAGGCTCCCAACATCTCTAGATAGTTAATGCCCAGTGTCAGTAGTAATGATGACTCTAGGTTAGTCCATCTACCACCTGTGCTGGATATGGAGTTAGTTGCTCCCCAGCCTTGAGCACTGGCATCTGTTTGAAGAGCTAAAGTAGAGTTAGTGATGATGATAGAGCTGAAACTATGCCAAACATTTTCTGCCCACCACTGTAGCTCTGATATTGCTTCAGTGGGTAATTTCATGACACGATCATAGTGACCTGTATGTCGTTTTAGTGCCTGTACCCAATCACTCTTGCTACTTGTCGAATAGTTGGTCGTTTGTTGACCATTAAATTGTTGCATGATTGTGCTAATGCAACCATTTTTTCCTTTGGCAAGGTAACAGTCATATGGACTGAGTTAATTGTGAAGCCCAGGTAGTCCATGATAGTGGATGGCTTCAACTTAGATTTATCTGGATGTATGACGAACCCCATAGTTTCGAGGAGCTGTTTTGTAGCTGATACTGCTGCCACAGCCAATTCCTTCATTTTCCCTACTATCAGAATATCATCCAGTTATGCCATGACAATATGTTTTTGTTTTCTTAGTATTGCCATGGCTATTTTCAATATTTTGGTGAATAATCTTGGGGCCGAAGTTAGCCCATTGGGCAATGCTTTGTACTGCCACAGCTGCCCCAACCAGATAAATTTTAGGTATCTGCAATGATCTTTGTGTATGGGGACTGAATAGTAAGCATCTTTAAGATCAATGCTTGCCATGAAGTATCCTTTGGAAATCAGTTGTTTGGCAGTAACAAATGTTTCCATTTTGAAATGTATATACTGAACAAACTTATTTAGTGATCTTAAGTCAATGAGGATGCGACATCCCCCATCTTTTTTGGTTTTAGTGAATATATTTGATACAAATTCCAAAGGTTCATGTTTGGTCTTTTCGATGACCCCCTTTGTGATAAGTCTCACCAGTTCAGCTTGTCCCTCACGTTTCTCTTTGACGGAGGGAGAAAATACCCTTTGGGGCCAATGTTGAACTGGCGGCGATTGTTCTGACATGAACTGAATTTTATATCCACTAATGCTGTTGAGTATATACTTGTCACTCGTGACAGTAACCCATGCTTCTTTAAACAAGTGTAATCTCCCCCCTGTTAGTAAAGTACCCTTATTCTCTATATGCTGGCAGGAACCAGACCCACCTACCTCCATGGTTTTGGTGTTTCTTTTGTTTCCTGATGTTTTTGTAGGCTTTGCTTGTCTGACGTGCTGGCGATGTTGGGGGGTGGCGCATTTTCCATGGGGTCCGCTGTGGGCCCTGATCTAAAAAAGATCTTTGGGGATAAAATGCGGTCCCCGAGCTTTCACCAGTCCTATATTGAGGACGTCGACTGGTGGATGCCATGGGGTGCTGCCGCTTGGGTATTGTAGCACATCAGTGCCAGCACATCCTGCTGGCACGTATCCATCTCCGTGCTTTCCACAGAACGAGCAAAGGCTGTAATGGCCGACGTCAGGAGCCTTAGGATCCGCTGTAGCTTTAGTTCATGGTTACGAATGTTTGACCCCACGTGCCCCCAGATCTGGCTGTTCACAGTCTTCACTCTGAGGGCCTCACAGTTCTCTGGTGCTGTGTAAAGTTCGAGCGCCTCAAGAAGCACCTTCTCCTGCAAGGGCTTATTTGAAAGATGATTGATGCTGGCCACCATTTTTGGTTCCAGCGCTCTTCCAGCACGTGGGGTTGCTACATAGCGGTCCACGACACCCAGCAGCTCTTCCTGCTCCTGCACCCCTTGCATACTGCCGAACTCGTCCGCCAGCCCCTGTTCCAGACCAGCCCAACCCTGGTCACCCATGCTAGCCTCCAGTAATGAGGGAGCAGAGGGCAGTGCACAAGGCACTGTGGAGGAGGTGCCTGACCTACCTCCGCGAGAACGCTCTTTCTGCGTATCCCGCTGGAGCATCTGCTCCAAGAGCTGTTGTAAGCTCTGGCGGCTGTCTTTCCTCCGTTTAGGTGGAGACATGTCCCAATCCGACGAATCGGAAATTACCGTCCGGTTGCTTTTCCTCATGGATTTCCTCCCTGTCCGCTGTTCAGGCATTAGCGGGACTGGGCTCGGCTCGGTCTTGGGGATAGCGGAGCGCCCTATGTGCGTTCCTGCCGCCTGTTGCTGCCCCCCTGAGATTGAACGCTCCTCTGGTGGAGTTGAGCTGGGGGCAGTTCTTTTGGAGAGTCTTTTCTTCTGTGTACTCATTTTGTAAGAACACGTCTACAACTCTCCTTCTCCGTTAGACTAGTTCAGTATACTTACCCAACGGTCCGTCTTTTAAACTGCAGCCGGAGAGCCTTCCTCCAGCTGCCGCCGCTGTTGCACTGCTGGCGTAATGCCGCGCCTGCGCACTGAGCGGGTTCTTCACGTAGTCACTCACGTGACTCCAAAGTAAAATCACTAATCTCTCTCATACCCTCCCTGAGAGATCGCAATCTCATTACCCCACCCCTAAGAAATCACAGACAAAACGCACCATACCCCAGGGATCTCAATCTCACTACCCCATTTCAGAGAGATTGCAATCTCACTCACACCATCCCCGAGAGATTGCAATCTCACCACCCTATTCCCCGGATATTACAATCTCACTAACCTGTCCTGGAGAATTCACAACCACCCTCACACCAACCCCGAGAGATTACAATCTCACTACACCATTTCCTAAGAAATGATAAACTCACTGCACCATACGCCAGAGATCACAATCTCACTCACATCATCACTCCGAGACTCACAGTCTCACAAAACCAACATCCATAGATCATAATCAAACCCACACCAACCAACAGAGATCACAATCTCATTCACACCATCACACAAGTGCAGCACCATTATTGTTTTCAATCTCTCCTCCAGAAATAAGACAAATGATACAGCTTTGCTCTTGTGTAGGAAGGAACTGCAGATGCTGGTGTAAGCCAAAGATAGATACAAAATGCTGGAGTAACTCAGACAGCATCTCTGGAGAAGGGTCTGAAACACCTGAAACATCACCCATTCCTTCTCTCCAGAGATGAATGAATGAATGAATGAATGAATGAATGAATGAATGAATATGTTTATTGGCCAAGTATTCACATACAAGGAATTTGCATTGGTGCTCCACCCACAAGTGACAACATGACATTCATTGACAGTTAAGAATGATACATAAAACATTAACCATTAATAATAAAAACGTTATTGATTAAACGTGTGAATTAAATAAAATACCAGAGCAAAAGGAGGCTATAGATTTTTGGTTATTGAGTAGAGCTACTACTCGTGGAAAAAAAAGCTGTTTTTATGTCTGGCTGTGGCAGCTTTGACAGTCCGGAGTCGCCTTCCAGAGCGAAGTGATTCAAAGAGTTTGTGGCCAGGGTGAGAGGCGTCAGAGATGATCTTACCCGCTCGCTTCCTGGCCCTTGCAGTGTACAGTTCGTCAATGGAGGGAAGGTTGCAGCCAATAACCTTCTCAGCTGATCGGCCGATTCGCTGCAAACTCCGGATGTCGTGCTTGGTGGCTGAGCCAAACCAGACCATGATGGCGAAGGTGAGGACAGACTCTACGATGGCCGTATAGAATTGGACCATCATTGCCTGTGGCAGATTGTGCTTCCTCAGCTGCTGCAGGAAGTACATCCTCTGTTGTGCCTTTTTGACTGTGGAGTTACAGGGGCGGAAAACCCGGAGGGGCCAGATGGGACATGTCCCCCCCATGTTTTGAGAGGTGGGGGACATCCCCCCAAGTTTTTGTCATCCGGATTTTAAAATCTCCGCTTTCCGCGAGACAGTGGAGGTGGGGACTGCTGATCGAGGGTGCCGATTGGACGAGAGAGACGTCGGTCAGCAGGCAATGGGGGTGGACCATGATGATTCAGCACGATGATTGGAGGAGGGAAGAGTGGGGGGGTTGGACTGAGGATAGAGTGCGGTGATTGGAGGAGGGAGACGTGCCAAAACACTCTCGGCACAGACCTGCGCCTCATCCACAGCCATGATCGATCCCGGCTCTCCGGCGCTGTCCCGTCCCCACCCGAGTGCCCCCCCCACCCCCCCCCATGGGTGGCCAGAGAGGTCAGGAGTCAGACGGGCGCGGCGCCCCCAGGTCCACAGCCAGCGCAGAGAAGCAGCGCTAAACCCAACTCAACTCTGCCTGTCCCGCCAGGTGAACCTGCCTGCGCTTGCGGGAAATATGGCCAGCGCGGAGAAGCAGTGCTGGTGTCCCGTCAGTCCAGGCAGGGCTGTAGGTTAATCCGGCGAGACAGGCAGAGTTGAGCTGCATTTAGCGCTGGATTGAGCCTCCGAAGCCTCGCTCATGTGTGTGTGAGTGTGCACTTGCGCGCGCGGCCGGCAAAAAATTGTGTCCCCCCTGTCCCCCAGTCCCCTCCATATTTTGATAGCAAGTTCTGTGCCTGGTGGAGTCTATGGTAGCCCCCCCCACTTAAGGTCCTTGGAGATGATGGTTCCCAGGAACTTAAAAGACTCCACAGAAGTGACTGTGGTGTTGTTGATGGAGAGTGGGGTCAGGGGAGGGGGAGCTCTCCTAAAGTCTACCATCAATTCCACTGTCTTAGGAGCATTGAGCTCCAGATTGTTACGATGGTACCAGGACGCCAGCTGTGTCACTTCCTGTCTGTAGGCAGATTCCTCCCCATCCTGGATCAGTCCAATCAGGGTTGTGTCGTCCGCAAACTTGAGTAGCTTGACAGAGGAGTCAGTGGAGGTGCAGTCATTGGTGTAACATAGAAACATAGAAGCATAGAAAATAGGTGCAGGAGTAGGCCATTCAGCCCTTCGACCATTCAATATGATCATGGCTGATCATCCAACTCAGTATCCCGTACCTGCCTTCTCTCCATACCCCGATCCGTTTAGCCACAAGGGCCACATCTAACTCCCTCTTAAATATAGCCAATGAACTGGCCTCAATTACCTTCTCTGGCAGAGAATTCCAGAGATTCACCACTCTCTGCGTGAAAAATGTTTTTCTCATCTCGGTCCTAAAAGACTTCCCCCTTATCCTTAAACTGTGACCCCTTGTTCTGGACTTCCCCAACATCGGGAACAATCTTCCTGCATCTAGCCTGTCCAACCCCTTAAGAATTTTGTAAGTTTCTATAAGATCCCCCCTCAATCTTCTAAATTCTAGCGAGTACAAGCCGAGTCTATTCAGTCTTTCTTCATATGAAAGTCCTGACATCCCAGGAATCAGTCTGGTGAACCTTCTCTGTACTCCCTCTATGGCAAGAATGTCTTTCCTCAGATTAGGAGACCAATACTGTACGCAATACTCCAGGTGTGGTCTCACCAAGACCCTGTACAACTGCAGTAGAACCTCCCAGTAGAACCTCCCTGCTCCTATACTCAAATACTTTTTGCTATGAATGCTAACATACCATTCGCTTTCTTCACTGCCTGCTGCACTGTATGCCTACTTTCAATGACTGGTGTACCATGACACCCAGGTCTCGTTGCATCTCCACTTTTCCTAATCGGCACCATTCAGATAATAGTCTACTTTCCTGTTTTTGCCACCAAAGTGGATAACCTCACATTTATCCACATACTACTGCATCTGCCATGCATTTGCCCACTCACCCAACCTATCCAAGTCACCTTGCAGCCTCCTAGCATCCTCCTCACAGCTAACACTGCCCCCCCAGCTTCGTGTCATCCGCAAACTTGGAGATGTTGCATTCAATTCCCTCGTCCAGATCATTAATATATATTGTAAATAGCTGGGGTCCCAGCACTGAGCCTTGCGGTACCCCACTAGTCACTGCCTGCCATTGTGAAAAGGACCCGTTTACTCCTACACTTTGCTTCCTGTCTGCCAGCCAGTTTCTCTATCCACATCAATATTGAACCCCCAATACCGTGTGCTTTAAGTTTGTATACTAATCTCTTATGTGGGACCTTGTCGAAAGCCTTCTGAAAGTCCACTGGTTCTCCCTTATCCACTCTACTAGTTACATCCTCGAAAAATTCTATAAGATTCGTCAGACATGATTTACCTTTCATAAATCCATGCTGACTTTGTCCAATGATTTAACCACTTTCCAAATGTGCTGCTATCCCATCTTTAATAACTGACTCTAGCAGTTTCCCCACTGTAGAGAGAGTAGAAGAGAGGAGAGAGTACGCAGCCTTGCGGTGCTCCTATGCTGGGGGTTTGCGGGTCCGAGATGTGCTTTCCCAGCCTCACACGCTGCTTCCTGTCTGTCAGGAAGCTGGTAATCCACCGACAGAGGGGGTTCAGGGCACAGTCAACTCGGAAAGTTTGGTGTGTAGTAGCTCTGGCACAATGGTGTTGAATGCAGAGCTAAAATCAACAAACAGGATCCTCGCATAGGTCCCCTGGCGGTCTATGTGCTGTAGGATGAAGTGCAGGCCCAGGTTGACTGCATCATCCACAGATCTATTGGCCTGATATGCAAACTGCAGAGGGTCCAGCAGGGGGTTCGTGATATTTTTCAGCTTGGCCAGCACGTCTTTCAATGGTCTTCATGACTACAAATGTCAGTGCAACAGGCCTGTGGTCATTAAGACCAGTAATCCTTGCCTTTTTGGGTACAGGGACAATAGTGGAGACTTTGAAGCAGGCAGGGTCAATACAGGTTTGCAGGGACAGGTTGAAAATGTCTGTGTAGACCAGTGCCAGCTGTTCAGCACAGAGCTTGAGGGTAGAGGGGGGAAACATTGTCCGGTCCATTTCCGGCTTTTTTATCTTCTGAAAGGCGTCTCCACCTCCTCTATTTTTATTGTTGATGATGGAGAATTGGTGTTATGCAGCACAGAGGATGGGGTAATTTGGTGTTAAGTGGTGATTGGAGAGGGGTGGGTGGGAAAGGGTCCAGTCTTTTCAGACTGGAGTCTTTCTTTAAGTATGTGTGACGTGGTGAATGGGGAGGAGTGGGTGTAGAAGGGTCCATTCTTTGCAGACTGGGGTCTGGCTGTTTTTGTTGGGGAGGGAGGGAGGGTTTACGAGGGTTACAGTTCTGCTTGTCAAACCTGCAGTAAAACTCATTCAGGTCATTGGTCAGCTGACGATTGTCCAAAGAGCGGGGGGCTTTCCTCTTGTAACCGGTGATTTCTTGCATCCTTCCAAACTGAAGAAGAGTCACTAGCAGAGAACTTGCTCCTCAACTTCTCATAGTATCTTTCCTTGGCAGCTCTGATTCCTCTTCTCAGCTTGTACTTGGCCTGCCTGTAGAGGTCTGCATCCCCGCTCCTGTAGGCTTCCTCTTTAGACTGTCGGAGCTGTCGGAGTTCTGCAGTAAACCAGAGCTTGTCGATGTTGAGCCAGGTCCAGGTCCTAGTGGGATTGCAACTGTCCTCACAAAAGCTGACATATGATGATACAGTGTCTGTATACTCTTCGAGGCTTGTGGTCGCTTCCCTGAACACATTCCAATCCGTGCAGTCAAAGCAGGACTGTAGGTTCTCAATGCCCTCGCTTGTCCACCTTTTCGTTGTTCTGACCACAGGTTTAGCAGATTTTAGTTTCTGCCTATAGGTCGGAATAAGGTGACCTAGACAATGATCAGAGAGACCCAGACCCGCCCGGGGAACAGAGCGATATGCGTTCTTGATTGATGTGTGACAGTGGTCAATTGTTCTCTCCCCTCTGGTGGGGCAGGTAACCTGAATCCATACTTTGGAAGGTCACGGCTGAGGTTAGCTTTGTTAAAGTCCCCCAAATCAATGACCATGGAGTCTGGGAAGTCAATCTCTACCCTCATTACCTGGTCAGCGAGTTGCGTTTGCGCCTCACGTACACAGGCATGGGGGGGGGGGGGGGGGATGTAAACTCCAGCGAGAATAAAGTAGGTTAGATTCCCTCGGAGAGTAGAAGGGTTTGCAGTTAATAAACTGTTACTCCAGCATTTTGAGTATCTTTGGGCTTACGCCAAGTGTGAGTTACTCCAGCATTTTGTGTCTAGCTTTGCTCTTGTGTTGGACAAGTTGATATGCCATACATTGTGCAGGCGTAGTTTGTGAATTGATTTTCTTACAGAGGTTTCCTTGCTTGCCTTTTCCCCCTGATGCTGTGAGTGATGCTGAAGGCTCTACTTTGTGTGTACCTCTCATTCTCTAGGTGTACCATTCCATCAGACCTATGACACATCGTTTTGCCTGCCCTCATTTGTTTCCCTAAGATTAATCATAACCTGATCTGATTGATGTGAAACTATTTTACTTTTCTTGTTTAGTTGTACCGCATGAACCATTGAGCTCACGTGGTCGTATTCCCTTATCATGTATCTATACACTGTAAATGGCTCGATTGTAATCAGGTATTGTCTTTCTGCTGACTGGTTATCACGCAAACAAAAGCTTTTCACTCTACCTCGGTACATGTGACAATAAATTAAATATGACGGGCGCAGCGGTAGAGTTGCTGCCTTACAGCGCCAGAGACCCGGTTTCAATCCTGACTATGGGTGCTGTCTGTACGGAGTTTGTACATTCTCCCCGTGACCTGTGTGGGTTTTTTCCGAGATTTTCAGTTTCCTCCGACACTCTAACTCACATGGGTTTATAGGTTAATTGCCTTGGTATAAATATAAATTGTCCCTTGTGTGTGTAGGATAGTGTGTAGAACATTGGTCGGCGCGGGCTCAGTGGGCCGAAGGGCCTGTTTCCGCTCTGTATCTCTAAACTAAGTAAACTGAAACTATATCTTGAGCTCCATTACAGCCCTACACTTGCACAATTTCTCGCCCTTGCATTTCATTCTTGTGCTTTATGTGGCTCTAAATTTATTTTGCTGGCCTGATTTTTCTGGCAATGTTCTGTGAAGTCTATAGACAGTTGCCAACTATACATCCAGATCTCTCTTACATCTAGTCTGAAGAAGGGTCCCGACCTGAAACATCAACCATTCCTTCTCTCCAGAGATGCTGCCTGCCCCGCTGAGTTACTCCAGCTTTTTGTGTCTATCTTCAGTTTAACTCCTTCTCCTGTCTTTCATTCAGGGCAACCACTCACTTGTGTACTTCTGGTCTGATAAGTCTTTCCGCCATTAACCTATGAGGTGAACATTATGTTACAGGGGAGGTGTTAATATTGAAATGCATTATTGCTATTGGTAACACTTCATCCTATTTTTCTGCTGTTAGTCCAACCGTGTCAAACTCTTTGCTGTTTTGTAGGTACACTACACAGTTCATTGAAGACCATGGATATTGAGTTAGTGCCACATTTTTTCCCAATGCCCAACCATTTCAAGAGTGGGGCGTTCCCTGATCTGTTAAGTCACATCTCTGATCTCACTTTACAGATAAAGCATGGAAACAGGCTTATCGGCCCACCGAGTGCATGCTGACCATTGTTCACCTGTTCCCACTAGTTCTATATTATCCAAGTTTCTCATCCACTACCTGCACACTAGGGGCATTTTACAACAGCCGATTAACCGGTCACGGTGGCGCAGCGGTAGAGTTGCTGCCTTACAGCGAATGCAGCGCCGGAGACCCGGTTTGATCCTGACTACAGGTGCTGTCTGTACGGAGTTTGTACGTTCTCCTCGTGACCCGCGTGGGTTTTCTCTGAGATCTTCGGTTTCCTCCCACACTCCAAAGACATACAGGTTTGTACGTTAATTGGTAAATGTAGAAATTGTCCATAGTGAGTGTAGGATAGTGTTAATATGCGGGGATCGCTGGTCGGTGCGGACCCAGTGGGCCGAAGGGCCTGTTTCCGCGCTGTATCTCTAAACTCTTAAACGCTTAACTCTGAACTAAAGTAAACACTACAAATCCGCACATCTTTGGGGTGTGGGAGGAAATTGGAACACCGGGATGGGTGCCGGATTTGGCTCTCCTCTGTCCCCTTGTTGGGTGGGATTCACCTGACAGATCACCTTTACAAGGCCCTTCGGGCTTGCTGCTCTATCTCAGGCTCGCCACTTCCAGAAACATTCCTTAGCCTTTTCCTAAGTATTGACCTTGGCACAATTCTAACATTCACTGACAACCTTACCAGATGGATTAAGCAGCACGGTGTTGTAGCAGTAGAGCTACTGCCTCACAGTGCCAGAGACCCGGGTTCGATCCTGACTACGGGTGCTTGTCTGTACAGAGTTTGTGCGTTCTCCCCGTGACCTGCGTGGGTTTTCTCCGAGATCTTCAATTTCCTCCCACACTCCAAAGACGTAGAGATTTTGTATGTTAATTGTCTTGGTGTAAAATGTAAAATTGTCCCTAGTGTGTGTGGGATAGTGTTAATGTGCAGGGATCGCTGGTCGGTGCAGACTCGGTGGGCCAAAGGGCCAGTTTCTGTGCTCTATCTCTAAATTAAACTAAACTAAACTACCCCTAATTTGTCCTGCCACCTAACTGCCCCTCAGTGCGGAGTTAGATGCAATTTAATTTTCCTTTCTTTCTGCTGAATTCTCTTCCATCCTGATCTTAACATGGCTCCCATCCCACAGCATGGTTAGTTTACAGAATATTCATGCATCTATCGTGCCTGGGTCTCCCAGGTTAAACCCTGGCATTAGTTAGTGGGACTGGACAGGCACATAATCATCAGCAAAGATTGTCTCCACCTAGATAATGTCAACCCACTTCCTTGTGTTTTATTGTTGAACATCTACAATCTATTACTGAATTCTTCTGGGAGTTATTTCTTCCACTTCACAGTTTGTACTGTGATTTTAAAGGATCACCTCGTCCATACCCACAAGAATGCCAAACATGTTGCTCAATGCCATGTCAAGTTACCCTGGCGCAAGTACAATTCACATCTCAGTCAGTCGTCAGTCAGTCAGTCAATTTTATTTGTATAGCACATTTAAAAAACAACTTACATTGACCAAAGTGCTGTACATTAGTGCAGGTACTAATGTGCTACATACAATGGTACATAGACCTAACAATACATACATAAACTGTTTACAGTGCCCCCTCAGAGGGCCTCAAAAATGCTAGGGAGTAGAAATAGGTTTTGAGCCTCGATTTAAAGGAGTCGATGGAGGGGGCAGTTCTGATGGGAAGAGGGATGCTGTTCCACAGTTTAGGTGCTGCAACCGCAAAACGCAGTCACCCCTGAGCTTACACCTAGACCATGGGATAGTCAGTAGCCCCAAGTCGGCCGACCAGAGGGACCTGGAGGTAGAATGGTGGGTTAGAAGATTTTTGATATGGGGGGGAGGGGGGCAAGCCCGTTAAGGGCTTTGTATACGAATAAGAGGAGCTTGAATTTGATTCTGTACTGTACTGGGAGCCAGTGGAGAGAGGCCAGAATCGGGGTGATGTGGTCCCTTTTACGGGTACTCGTCAGAAGTCTCACTGCGGCGTTTTGAACCAATTGCAGGCAGGACAGGGATGATTGGCTGATGCCAGTGTATAGGGAGTTGCAGTAGTCAAGGCGGGAGGAGATGACTGCGTGGATGATTTTTTTCAAGGTCGTCCAATTGATGGATTGGTTTGATTTTAGCTATGGTACAAAGCTGGAAGAAACTAACTTTTACCACAGAGTTGACTTGCTTGTCAAACTTTATTGCGGAGTCAAATATCACGCCAAGGTTTTTGACGTGCGGTTTGACTAAGGAGGTTAGGCTTCCAAGGCTGCCTGTTATCGTTTTGATGGGGTCGGAGGGGCCGAGTAGGATGACCTCAGACTTGCTCTCGTTTAGTTGGAGGAAGTTCTGCCTGGAATCCAGCCAGACATGCTTCATCCAGACTTTACACAAACACTTATTCTTTCAGTCTCCACAGAGCCTTGTGATGCAGCTGTTGATTCCAAAGGTGGACATCCAAACTCCTCTCCAGTTAAAGTTCTCAGCTCTCTTATTCTTTTCCTTAATTATGAGTGGTTGTTGGCATACAATTGGTCCACCATTCAGTTTTAGTTTCAACAAAAGCTTTTCACTGTATCTCGGTACACGTGACAATAAACTAAACTGAAACTAAGGTCATAAAGTCATAAGGAATGAGAGTAGTATTAGGCCATTTGGCCCATCAAGTCTACTCACCCATTCAATCATGGCTGATCTATCTCTCCCTCCTAATCCCATTCTCCTGCCTTCTCCCCATAACCTCTGACACCCATCCTAATCAAGAATCTATCAATCTCTGCTTTAAAACTATCCGCGGACTTGCCCTCCACAGCCTTCTGTGGCAAAGAATTCCACAGATTCACCACCCTCTGACTAAAGTGAAACCATTCATAGGTTTCTTCCAAGGTAGACAAAAATGCTGGAGAAACTCAGCGGGTGAGGCAGCATCTATGGAGCGAACGAATACGTGATGTTTCGGGTCGAGACCCTTCTTCAGACTGATGTGGGGGTGGGGGGGGGATCGGGAAGAAGAAAGGAAGAGGTGGAGACAGTGGGCTGTGGGAGAGCTATGAAGGGAAGGGGAAAGAGGGAGAAAGCAAGGACTACCTGAAATTGGAGAAGTCAATGTTCATACCGCTGGGGTGTAAACTACCCAAGCGAAATATGAGGTGTTGTTCCTCAAATTTGCAGTGGGACTCACTCTGGCCATGGAGGAGACCCAGGACAGAAAGGTCGGATTCAGAATGGGAGGGGGAGTTGAAGTGCTGAGCCACCGGGAGATCAGGTTGGTTATTGCGAAATGAGCGGAGGTGTTGGGCGAACCAATCGCCAAGCCTACGCTTGGTCTCACCGATGTAGAGCAGCTGACACCTAGAGCAGCGGATGCAATAGATGAGGTTGGAGGAGGTGCAGGTGAACCTCTGCCGCACCTGGAAAGACTGCTTAGGTCCTTGGATGGAGTCAAGTATGGAGATAAAGCGACTATAGATGAGGCAACTCACCCTCCCATTCCAAATCCGACCTTTCAGTCCTTGGAGGAGCAGCACCTCATATTTTGCTTGGGTAGTTTACACCCCAGCGGTATGAACCACCCTCCACCCACCCCCACATCACTCTGCAGAAGGGTCTCAACCCAAAACGTCACCTATTCCTTCGCTCCATAGATGCTGCCTCACCCACTGAGTTTCTCCAGCATTTTTGTCTACCTTTGATTTTTCCAGCAACTGCAGTTTTTTCTTAAACATAGGTTTCTTCCATGTGCCTTATAAGACACAATCCTCTCTCCACACATTTCCATTCACCTTCCACAGTCCTGTCTTAAACGTCATAGATTCGTAGAATTATACAGTGTGGAAACAGGCCCTTCAGCCTAACTTGCCCACACCAGCCAACTATTCTAGCCCCCCTGACAGCATTTGCTCCATATCCCTCCAAACCTGTTCGATCCATGTACCTGTCTCACTGCTTCTTAAATGTTGGGATAGTCCCTGTCTCTCTGTCTTCCACCTTTATCATCAAGAGTCAAATGTTTATGAAGGAGGAACTGCAGTTTTTACAGGCACATAAACGCAACATCATAATGATAAAGACACAATGAACAATAATGCGATAAATTACCTGTTATACATGTAACTAAACCAGAATAGTGCAAGTCAAAGTGCATAATGTATACAAAGTCCATAGTAGTTCTGTGTTGAGGTAAGGCTGGTGTTAGGGTTGTCCAGAGTGGTTCAGGAGCCTGTTGGTTGATTGGGAAGTGACTGCTCTTGTTCCTAGAGGCAACAGTTCTCAGGCTCCTGTAACTTCTTCCAGATGGTCGCAGTGAGATGAGAGCAGGGCCAGGGTTTTGTGGGTCTTTCATTATATCCACTGCCTACTTGAGGCAGTGCTTCATGAAGATCCCTCTGATGTGGGGATGTCAATACCCATGATGGACTGAGTACTGGTCTAAAGCATTCCCTCCCTCGGTGATGGGCCACATCTCTCTATCTCAGGACTTAATTCACCAGCTTTTCTTTCACTGTCTCTTCTTCTTGTTGAGCCTCTTGTTATTTCTTCAAGTCTTTGTGTTGTAGTAATATAATCACAGATAATGCAGCTCGTCAGTACCTGTATTGTTAAATCTTGTCTACCAATTCATTCATTAATCTTGCTGTTATGACATTCTTTCCCAAAGCTTTACAACCTGTCCCCGGAGAATCTTACTTTTTTACGAGCAGCTGTTTACACTTAACTCCTTTCAAAATTTCTGCTGCTTCCTTAAACATTTGATTTGAAGAAGGGTCTTGACACGATACGTCACCCATTTCTTCTATCCAGAGATGCGTGTCCCTCTGCCTGTTACGCTAGCATTTTGTGTCTATCTTCAGTGTAAACCAGCATCTGCAGTTCCTTCCTACACATTTTATCTCTATCCTGACGTTCCACCACTATTAATGTTTCTTTATCTGCCCTGCAGATGTAACACCTTTCGTATCGCAAATCCTAATGGAATACTTGACACATTATTGTACATCCTGGGTGACTGATGCAAATTCATCAATATGATTAACACAACTCAGCGGAACTGGTAGCATCTCTGGATAGAAGGAATGGGTGATGTTTCAGGTCGAGACCTTTCTTCAGTGTGAAGAATTGAGTTAGAAGAAGGGTCTCGACCCCAAATGTCACTCATTCCTTCTATCTAGATTTGCTGAGTTACTCCATCATTTTGTGTCTATCTTTGGTGTAAACCAGCATCTCCGGTTCCCTCCTACACAATGTGATTAACACATTGATCTACTTAAGTCTCATCTTCGTGTATTACATCCAGACCTGATGATTACAACATTGATTTCTTCAACATCATCAATTGTCGTCTTGGTGAATAAATGTTCTATTGTGTCAACTAACATTGGAGATGTGATCACAGCCGTTGACTGAGACGCATCTCCCCTTGTGCAAGTAAAATAAACCAACTGCTGATGATGAATGATTCGAGTCCTTGAGTCTTATTACAAAGTCTTGAGACTTTGACAGCCCACATGCTAACAGCCACATAAATTATATTTGTTTTCGATTCTGTAAGATGTCCCATCGCCTTTTAGACCAGGTGAAATGCCCCACCAGTTACATGCGCCCTCCTCTTTCAAATGTAATTACTTCCCTGCTTCCCTCATTGGGAGAGACACAAAAAGCTGGAGCAACTCAGCTGGTCAGACAGCATCTTTGGAGAAAAGGAATTGGTGACGTTTCTGCTCAAGACCCTTCTTCAGACTGAGAGTCCGGGGAAAGGGAAATGAGAGATATAGAAGGTGATGAAGAGGGATACAGAACAAATGAATGAAAGATATGCCAAAAAGTAACGATGATAAAGGAAACAGGTCATAGTAAACCGTGGGAGGAGAGAAGGAGGAATCACAGAGGGGGAGCTACGAGAGAGGATGTTGCAGAACTCTCGACGGAGAGAGGAGGAGAATTATTTCAAAGTAGGCATGCCTTGAGGAGATTTTGAGTGGAGCAGATGAAATGTTTAGGAAGGAATTGCAGATGCTGGTTTAAACCGAAGATAGACATAAAAACCTGGAGTAACAAGACCTGTGTTTGGTACTACTCCATGGGTAGTATTCCATGACTGGTTAGCACGGAACAAAAGTTTTTCGCTGTACCTCAGTACACATGACAAAAACTAAACTCAGTTCATGGGTAATCCTCCCCAATACCTAATCTCTGTAGCCCTGAACCTGCCCAATGGAGAAAAATAAGCCAAGAGAGAGAAGTAGCACAAATCCGAACTCTTTCTAACTATTTATTGAAACTATGTAACACTCTTACTAATTCAAAATACCACAAATAATGTAACAAAAGATATTATAAGAAAATACAAAGGAATTATACAATATAATGGTATAAGACGTGAAATATTACCAATAGAACAATGTACCGTGAACTGCTGCAGCTATTGTACTCCGTAGTTCCCTGACACTGGTGCCACAGGGTGGTAAAGAAGGGTTTTAGTACATTGGCCTTCATCAGTGAGAGTACAGAAGTTGGGACGTACAAGTCATTGGTCAGACTATTTTCAGTTTTGGTCATCCTGCTACGGGAACGATGTCATTACGCTAGAAAAGGTGCAGAGAAGATTTACGAGGAAGTTAAGCCAGGACACAAGGGCCTAAGCTGCAGGGAAAGGTTGGGTTAGAGAAGACTTAATTCCCTGGAGTGCAGAGAGCTGAGGGATGATTTTATAGAGGTGTATAATATCACAAGCGAATAGATAGGGTGAACGCAGAGTCATTTAACATGGATAGGAAATCAAGAACCGGAGCAGAATGATTTGGAGGAGAACGTACAAGACATGATTGGTAAGTTTGCAGATTACATTATAGTGGGTGGTATTGTAGATAGTGAAGATTGTAGTCACAAATTGCAGCAGGTTTGTGATCCGTTGGGCAGGTGAGTCAAGGAATACTTCAATACAGAAAACTACGAGGTGTTGAATTTTGGAAGTTAGACCAGGGCAGGACATACAGAGTGAATAGCAAAGTTCTGGGGAGTGTTGCAGAACAGAAGGATCTAGTAGTTAAACAAGTAAATAGTTCATTGAAAGAGGCAGCACAAACAGATAGGGTGGTCAAGAAGGCTTTCGGTACATTGGCCTTCATCAGCCATAGCATTGAGTATAGAAGATGGGAGGTCATGTTACAGTTGTACTGGACATTGGTGAGAGAACACTTAGATTATTATTTTCAGTTTTGGTCACCCTTTTCTAGGAAAGATGTTGTTAAGATGTTTAAAAAATATATATATATTTATTAGAAGTACATTACATTACAACCACATACATTAGTACTCGTCACTTATGTCTTCTTACAATTAATGTACTCCATTTGTTTTTTACACTAGTAAAAGGAAAGGATAAGATTGAAAGAAAGAAGAAAGTGAAGGAAAAAGTGAGTGTAGAAAATGTGACAACAAAAAAGGACGAAGACCCTATAAGAACAAAATTAAAAACAAAAGAAAAAGAGTTAAGAAATAGACCCTAGAAAAGAAGGAGAAAGAGAAAGAGGAAAAAGAGAGAAACAAATATTTTTTACGAGCATTACGCAAATGGGACATACCAACTCTTCAACTATCATCCCCCATTACCTGACCTCAATTTTTTTAAGGTACCTTTGCACCGTATATTTGTAATAATTCTATAAATGCAGACCTCGTCAGGTGGAAGTGTTCTGGTTTACCTGCTAGGAGGAGTCTTATCTCTTCTAGGTGTAATGTTTCGAACATATTTGAAATCCACATGTTTATAGTTGGTATTGGAGCCTTCTTCCAAAATTTTAGGATTAGCTTATTTCCAGTTATTAACCCATAGTCTATTAGTTTCTTTTGAAACACATTTAGTTCTGGACCATCTTCCGTTATTCCGAAGATAATCCATTCTGCTTTGGGTATCAGTTTTATTTTAAATAATTTTGTAAAGATTTCGAAAATTTCATTCCAAAATTTTTGAATTTTTGTACAGAAAACGAATGAGTGCACTATAGTAGCTTCTTGGGATTGACATTTATCACAAATAGATGATACATTTGGGAAAATTTTATGAATTTTAGTTTTGGAATAATATAATCTATGTAAAATTTTAAATTGTATTAAAGTGTGTCTTACATTAATCGAACATTTATGCACGTTTAATAAGTGTTCATTCCAACTTTCCTTTGAAATTTTAATAGCTAACTCTTGTTCCCAGTCTCTTCTGATACCCTCCGTAGATGGTATTTGTACATTTAAGATAATATATCTTATTTGTAATTGTTGAAATGAAAGTAATTTTCCAGTTTCATACAAGTCACCGAATGTTTTAATTCCTAGTCTATCCCAATGTGTAAAAGCTTTATCTATAATAGAGGGATTAAACAAAGGGTTATTAACTATGGGTAATAAAAGTGATAAATTTCTTAATTTTAAATTTTGTTTTATTTGTTTCCAAATTCGGATTGTACTATGAATAATTGGGTTCTTATTATAATTTATATTATTCAGTTTCATTGGAGAGAGGAGGATCGCTCCAATGTTTCCAGAGGAGCAATCCTCTTTCTCCATTACAATCCAGTCCACTTGCTGGGCGGAGTTATCCATCAGTTGAATCATATTTTTAATATTTACTGACCAATAATAATACATAAAATTAGGTAGTGCTAAACCACCTAACACTTTAGGTTTATTCAGATGAGTTTTTTGTATTCTATGTGATTTATAGTCCCATATAAAATTAGTGATATCTGAGTCGAGTTTTAAAAAAAACTTCTTTGGTAAGTATATAGGAATCGATTGAAATAGGTATAAAATTTGTGGTAGAAAGATCATTTTTATTGCATTTATTCGGCCTATTAAAGACATCGGGAGCGTTTTCCAGAATTTAATTTGTGTTTAATTTATTAAGTAGGGGTTCAAAATTTGCCTTAAACATACCTTGATATGTTCTAGTAATTTCGATTCCCAAGTATTTAAATTTTTCTGTAGCTATTTTAAAAGGGAATTTTAAAAGATGTGTTGAATCTTTCGGTTTTATTGACATAATTTCACTTTTATTCCAATTTATTCTATATCCAGAAAAAGATCCAAAGTCTTCAATTAAATTTAATATATTTGGTATAGTGATTTGAGGTTTTGTAATGTACAGTAATATATCATCCGCGTATAAAGATATTTTATTATATGAATCTTTAGTATTATATCCATGGATCTCAGGGTGTATTCTATTTTTTTCTGCTAGCGGTTCAATAATGAGAGCAAACAGCTGTGGTGATAATGAGCATCCTTGTCTATTTCCCCTTGATAGTTGGAATTTCGAGGATAATATGTTATTAGTTAGTATTCTAGCTGTAGATTTATTATATAGTAACTTGATCCATAGAATAAAATTCTCTCCCAGTTAGAATTTTTGTAATACTTTATCCATATAATTCCATTCTACTTGGTCAAATGCTTTTTCAGCATCCAGCGAAATAATTGATAACTCTTGATCTTCAGATTTGTGTGAGTGCATTATGTTGAGTAAACGTCTCATATTGTTAGATGAGTATCTCTTAGGGATAAACCCCGTCTGATCTGGGTTTATTAATTTACTAATGTATTTACTTAATCTTCTAGCTAATGTTTTCGCTAATATTTTTTGATCTGTGTTTAACAATGCTATATGAACCCGGTTCTTCTAAATCTTTGTCTTTCTTAAGTATTAGTGTAATCGTTGATTCCGCTAATGTATCAGGTAGTATTTGTTTTTTAAAAGCATATTGGTACATCTTTTGTAATCTTGGTATTATTTTATCATAAAAGCTTTTATAAAATTCATTAGTAAATCCATCAGGGCCAGGTGTTTTTCCATTCTTTAGTGAGTTTATTGTATCTTCTAATTCCTTAATTGAAATTTGTGCACCCAATTCCTCTTGTTCCTTCAGCTCTAACTTTGGAAGATTACAATTATCCAAAAACTTTGTGATATTATTGGAATCAATTGTCGTTTTAGATGTATACAAATTCTCATAAAATTGCGCAAATCTTTTATTAATATCCTTCGGTGTTGTTAATAATTCCCCTTTATCTGATTTAATCTTTGGTATAGTATGTTCCTTTTCTCATTTTTTTAGCTGGCGAGCCAAAAGTTTAGCGGTTTATCCCCAAATTCAAAGTGCTCTTGTTTTGTAATTTGAAAAAGTCTTATAAGTTTTGCAGATAATAATTTATTTAATTTGAATTTCAAAATTATTATTTTATTATGTTTATCTATTGATGGATCTTTAGCATTATCTATATCCATTTGTCTAATAAGTTCTTCTAACTGTCTTTGTTCATTCTTATTCTTTTTATTTTGAAAAGCTTGATATGAAATTATAATACCCCTAATGAATGCTTTAAAAGATTCCCATAATACCGTAGACGATATATCTGGAGTATCATTTATTTGAAAAAAGGCATCGATTTGTTCTTTTAAATATATACTCGCTTGTGGATCTTTTAGAATTTGAGAATTAAATCTCCAAAACGATTTATTCTTAAACATTCCTTCCAGTTTTAAAAAGAAAGTTAGTGGAGAATGGTCTGAAATCGAATTTGTGTGGTATGTTGGGTTAAATGTTTGAGGGATTAATTTTGTATCCAGCAGGAAGTAATCTATACGTGAGTATGTCTTATGTACCATTGATTAAAACGAGTATTCCCTGCCAGTCTCAACTACCTCCATGTACCTTGGCTGCTTGTTAAATACACCCACCACCCTTTGTGTGAAAAAGTTACCTCTCGGATTCGTATTAATTATTTTCCCCTTCACCTTGAACCTATGTCCTCTGGTCCTCAATTCCCCTGCTCTGGGCAAAAGACTCTGTGCATCTACCCGATCGATTCCTCTCATGATTTTGTATATCTCTATAAGATCACCCCTCATCCTCTTGCACTCCATGGAATAGAGACCTACTCAACCTCTCCCTAAAGCTCACAACGCTAGTCCTGGCAACGTCCTTGTAAATATTTTCTGAATCCTTTCAAGCTTGACAATATCTTTCCTATAACTTGGTGCCCAGAATGAGCACAATATTCTAAATGCGGTCTCACCAACGTCTTATGCAACTGCAACATGACCTCCCAACTTCTATACTCAATACTCTGACTGATGAAGGCCAAAGTGTTAAAAGCCTTTTTGACCACCTTATCTACCTGCGACTCGACCTTCAAGGAACCATGCACCGGTACTCCTAGATCTCACTGCTGTACAGCACGACCCAGAGGCCTACCATTCGCTGTGTAGGTCCTGCCCTTGTTCAACGTCCCAAAATGCAACACCTCACACTTTTATGTTTAAAATTGTATCAACCATCGCTCCGCTCACCTGACCAATCGATCCAGATCCTGCTGCAATCCTTCACAACCATCTTCACTATCTGCAAAACCACTAACTTTTGTATCATCAGCAAACTTGCTAATCTTGCCCTGTATGTTCTCATCCAAATCATTGATGTAGATGACAAACTGTAATGGGCCCAGCACCGAACCCTGAGGCACACCACTAGTCACAGGCCTCCATCACCCTCTGCTTCCTTCCATGGAGCCAATATGCTATCCATTCAGCTATCTCTCCTTGGAGCCCATGTGATCTAACCTTCCAGAGCAGCCTACCATGCGGAACCTTGTTGAATGCCTTACTGAAATCCATGTACACTACATCTACAGGTCTGCCCCCATCAACCTGTTTGGTCACGTCTTCAAAAAAAATCATTCCGATTGTGAGACACGACCTCCCACATACAAAACCATGCTGACTGTCCCTAATCGGCCCTTGCCCATCTAAATGCCTGTATAACCTATCCCTCAGAATACTCTCCAGTAACTTACCAACTACAGATGTTAAGCTCGTCAGCTTGGACTTTATTCCGTAGAGCGCAGGAGGATGAAGGGTGATCTTATGGAGGTGTAAGATCATGAAAGGAATAGATAGGGTAAATGTACAGCCTTTTACCCAGAGTAAGGGAATCAAGAACCAAAGGACATAGGTATAATGTGAGGAGGGAAAGATGTAATAGGTACCTGAGGGGAAACGTTTTTGACACAAAGGGTGGTGGGTGTATGGAAAGAGCTGCTGAAGGAGGTAGTTGAGGCAGGGACTATCACAATAATTAAGAAACATTTAGACAGGTACATAGATAGGATATGTTTAGAGGGATATGGGTGAAATATAGGCAGGTGGGATTAATGTAGTTGGGGTATGTTAGTCGGCGTGGGCAAGTTGGGCCGAAAGCCCTGTTTCCACATTATATGACTCTGTAAACTTATAGGTTTAAGGTGAGAGGGGACAGATTTAATAGGAACCTGAGGGACAATCTTTTCACTCAGAGGGTAGTGGGCATATGGAACGAGCTGCCAAAGAAGATATATGTGGGAAGGAACTGCAGATGCTGGTTTCAACCGAAGATAGACATAAAAAGCTGGAGTAACTTGCTGAGTTATGTAGGTACTATAACCGTATTTAAAGACATGTGGATAGGTACCTGGATAAGAAATGTCTGGAGGAATATGGGCCAGGAATAGTAAGATTAAACGAGAACTTACCAAGTTTGAAGTTTGATCTTTATTTTATGAGGAGTTACGATGAGCGATTACGTGAAGAAGCCCCGCCAGTCCGCACGCACGTCAATCTTCAAAGTAGCGGTGTGAAATCACAGATAACAGTAGTCGAAGTTTACAAATACACAGGACTAGATGTTAAAAGTCCAAAGTGCCAAATATCAATTTACTCCCGATGGTGATGGGAGCCTTCTGCACTCACCTATGCTCCTCCGATGTTGAGAAAGGCTAGGCAGACACGTCATTGGGGTTATCAAGTGGGCACCTAGTAAGACTTAGAGCAGACTAGAACTACCAAGTGATCTTTATGATAAGAGGGTTGGGAGCGGAGGGCACGTAATCGCTCATCGTAACTCCTCATAAAATAAAGATCAAACTTCAAACTTGGTAAGTTCTCGTTTAATCTTACTATTTTACTTCGGAGTCACGCGAGTGATTCCGTGAAGATTTCAATGCTCTGTGATTTCATGCCGTGAGAACCGAGTCTACACAACCACAACTGCTTCATTAACAGATGAGGGAAACATTCATAATGAATAAATAATAATAATAGTAACTCCTCTCTTCCGGGAGTAAACTAACCACTGAACCTAAAATAGAGTTGGCATATAGCCCTGGTCTGGCAATAGGTTATTATGAAATGTTCAGAAATTTCGTTCATTCGACCATCCTGCAATTGCTAGGATGTAGTCCAGCGGAATGTACATAACCTTTGCTGCTGATGTTGTAGCAGCCCTTGTGAAATGAGATTTGAAAAATATCAGTATCTCCTCCTGCATGAGCCAAACCCCGTTTTCACCACCTGGAGATGGTCTGAACCAATACCTTTTTATAAAGTTTTTGTAATTAACAAACATTGCTAGTTCAGAGCCTCTAAGGCTCTTCGTGACCTTGACATATTGTTGTATATATGTGACCATACATAACCGAAGGTCCATGGGGTATGCCATGAAACTAGTTTGAGACCTCACGTCTGCTCTGCTTAACTATACATTAAAATATAATATTATTCGCAGATGTAACCATCCTGTCCAGTCACAATATGTAGTGACTGAACCCGTTGCGCTGAGACCAGCACCATAAGGATAACTACCGTATGAGAGCTGAGCCAAAGTTAAGGATGTAGCTGGAGCCCCCTGGTGAAATAGTGTTAATACCATGTCAATATCCCATACTACCCTGTGCTTGTCCTGGGAGAACTTGTGTGAAAAAATCCTTTATAAACTCTGGATCAGAGGGTGAAACCCGACAGAATGAGTCCCGTTTGCTGCAGCAAATATGATGGGAAGACACGTTGGGCACAGTTAATGACCTTATAACTTAATTTATTGTCAAAGACCCATTTGAAACGAACTCCAAGATGTCAGTTATCTGTACCATATTAGATGTAACATTAGCATTCAAATAAAACACTTCCCATCTCCTGAAGAGGAAATGTAATGCTTATCTTTTTTGGTGCTATCCCTGTAATCTGCAGTGAGCACAAATATGGATCGGTCTGACAATCCGAGCCGCAAGAGCAGTCTACTCAGAATCTATGTCAATACATTGCTTTTATCATGCAGAGGCTGGTTTCCCGAGCCACAGGCTGAACCAGCAAAGTTTTATGTTTAGAATAACTGTAAAAGGTTGTATTATTATTGCCAAAAAATGCAGGAAGCATGGCTGCATATACCAGTCAGACAGAATGACAAACTAAAGCGGGATCTTGCTGACTTTATTGCAAGACCCGACTGATGAGGCAAAATGGAGGGAGACAAAAATAACTTCCTTCTCCTTGAAGCGAGAATGTATCTTTCGCCACTGTTATGCCACATATTTTTGCAACCGATAAATGAGCCTGGAAACAAACATGAATATTTGGTGTTCCATTGAGCCATTATTTCATTAAATACTTTATGATCCAATACCCATTTTGTCATTGATTATACGTGATGATATTCTAACGCAAAATGAGATTAGGTAATTATTACAGGATATTCTGACTTGATTGCACCCATGTGACTAACATATGCCACCACCATAGTGTATCAACTCAACGTTGAGCATGCAGATTATGCATATTCGCTCAATAACCCTTTAACTTATAGAATGCACCTAGTGTCTATAGGTAGTTGATACCAATAACTGAATAATTGTTAACTCATGCAAATCTCCTCCGTCTCCGAACTAGAGATGGCATTCATAATTTTCCACCTTAGAGCCCCATCAGTTTATAACTGAAATTTTAGCAACATACAGCATTAGAACATTCTCCAGTCAAGACATAACAAATGTTTTTGAGCTCTGAGCAGTCCAAGCATCGGTTTTAGTAATCTGGTAAATAGCCTGGGAACTGAAGTTAACTCATTTTGCAATGTTTTTTATCATTGCCCTTATTCAGATAATTTCAAATGTCTCTGGTGATCTCTGTAAATGGGAGTATCCTATGGAAATCAGATGCAAAGTTTCCTATTCAGAAAAATGTATACTGCACATGCGAGTGAAATGACATTCTGCATCTTTCACAAAGAACAGGCTACGCCTCCAATTCCGTACCTGCTCTAGCAACAACTCTGGCCCAAATACCAAGCATGTCTTGAAAACCAATCCTGGCCATAATACTGAGCCTGCCTCGAAAGACAACTCTGGCCATAACTCTGAGCCTGCGTCGAAAGACAATTCTGGCCCCAATTCCGTACTTGGAACCCTAGTATTGTGCCGTTTTACATGGTTAGATGCCATGACCATTTATGTGTTGTAAGGCCACTAGGGCCCCTTCCATCCTTATCAAGGGAATTCTACTTTCATACAACACATAAACTAAACACATGTTATCATTATCATTTGTACAACAAACTAGTGTAAATATTACCAACTTGTAGATGGTCCCATATTTTCCCTGAGGCCGACTTGGGCCTCGGTTTGAAGACCTCTCCCCAGCTTTCATGCTGCCACCAACTTCAGTGAACTGCTTACTGCCAATGGAGGTGTGGGGGTGTGTTGTCGCCGCAACGAAGAAGCTTTGCTCGTCGTTGGTACCTCGAATGGTCCGACAGCTTTTGCTTCTTCATCCAGGTTTTACCTGTTGAATAGGTCTTACCTGAAGAGAAGATTCGGCGGCTGGTCTTTAATGTCACCCCTGATAGCGCTGTTCTTTCCTGGCACTTATAGCATGAGGGAAAGTCTGGCCCCTTCCGGGTATCTCGCCACCTTCGTTTGCGAGGACTCTCTTGAATCCATACGCATGCGCTCCAGTACGTTCCAACATACTTTAGAATTTAATGTCAGTTACCCACTGACCACTCGCACTCCCCTCCACAGAGAATGAGATTCGTAGACAGCCCTGAACAGGTGATGCCGCAGACCCCTGCCTTGTGGTATGCTCATCAGCTATACCTCCGATCTCGGAGTCAGAACAAAACTGACTCCGTGTGCTCACCTTCTCCAAGAGGGAGACATCATGCTGCCCTTCTACAGGTGCTGCTGCCATGGATATAAAGCTCCTCTTGCTGGAGAACATCATGATGGAGCATCCTCTCCATCAGGAGCTTTTTCTAGACAGCCCTTCAACAGGTGCTGCTGCCACGGGCCCCTGAGGAGACCCGCAGATATAAAGCTCCTCTTGGTGGAGCATATCGTGTTGGAGCATCTTCTCCATCAGGAGCTCTTTCCTGGACAGCCCTGATATTCTTTTTATTGGCTCACCAGCCCCAGTTTGTATGGCGAATTTCGATGCCATGCCTGGCACCCCTGGTTCTTGGCTTCCATGCCTTGGGGTATGCTGCTCTGCAATACCTCCAACCTCAGGGTCAGAACAAAACTGCCCCGGTAAGCTCACCTCCTCCATGAGGGAGACACTATGCAGCCCTTCTACAGGTGCTGCTGCCATGGGCCCCCAAGAAGACCCGTGGATATAAGGCTCATCTTCATGGAGCAGATCTTCCCTATACAGCCCTTGAACAGAAGCTGCTGCCACGGGCCCATGGGGTAACCCACGGATATAAAGCTCCTCCTGGAGCATGTCGTGATGTCAAACGTCCACAGACGTTGCTCCTAGTGGGAGAGGAACTCCTGGCTCGACTCATCGGAGTCCACGGGCCTTACTGATTTTAGTGACTTACCTCCCAACAGCAGTAGCCACGGTGCTCTTAGTCGGCACCCTGGTGATACCACCTTCCTCGTGGATTTTCCCCTCCACGGGAACCACCGCAGTCTGGAAGCCGCTGACCGTCTTGTCAGCGACTGGAGTAGCGAACCCGACTTCCGCCGGATACCCGCGTTCCGCGGTCCGGACCGGAGTCTCCCCACAGCCCAAAGCCAGTTTCCTCGTGGCTCGTCCGGACTTCGCTTCAATATCCAGCAGGAAACCTCTGTAAGAAGAGGTTCCTGCAAGAAAACTAAAACCTGGTAAGAAATACAAAACTTACCTGTAGGTTTTAAATTACTGCTGGCAGGAGCGACGCGCCTGCCAGTCCGGTGCTTCGCCATGCGAACGACGATATGACGTGCGTGCGGACTGGCGGGGCTTCTTCACGGAATCACTCACGTGACTCCGAAGTAAAAATGAGTAGATTAACCTATGATGAGAGTTTGTCGGCACTGGGCCTATACTCGCTGGAGTTTAGAAGAATGAGGGGAGACCTCATTGAAACAATCAGAATAGTGAAAAACTTGAGCGTATGTGGAGAGGATGTTTCCACTAGTGGGAGAGTCTAGGGCTAGAGGACATAGCCTTAGAATTAAAGGACACTCTTTTAGGAAGGTGAAGAGGAGAAGTTTCTTTAGTCAAAGGGTCGTGAATCTTTGGAATTCTTTGCCGCAGAAGGCTGTGGAGGCCAAGTCAGTGGATATATTTAAGTCAGATAGATAGATTCTTGATTAGTACAGGTGTCAGAGGCTATGGGGAGAAGGCAGGAGAATGGGGTTAGGAGAGAGAGATAGATCAGCCATGATTGAATGGTGGAGTAGACTTCATGGGCCAAATGGCCTAATTCTACTCCTATCCCTTATGACCTTATGACCTTAACATTGGCAAATGTGACTAGCTTAGTTAGCGACCTTTCAGCGACTGTCTTCGACCTTCAAGCTCGAGGGCACTCGCCTAAAAAACCTCGAGCTGGATCAACCGTCAGCGATGAAACCGCGAGCTGGATCGACCAACCGCACACACGCACGCACACACGCACACATCGCATGACTAATCTTTAGACCTTTGGGATTCCTTGAATGCAGAGATGACTCTGAAGTTGCTCACTCCCGGCGTACATTTTGGTGAAATAGCTCGTCTGAGTCCAGCTTATCTCAGTACAGCAGAGATGCCTTGTTCTGACCTTGGCTACATCTAAATACTTCTTGAATGATAAAGTAATCTCTCATTAATCACTCTCCTGTGACCCTCCCACTAATCACCACACTGTAACTCACTCCAATCATTTCCCTGTGACTCTCTCAGATCACCACACTGTGACTCGCTCTGATCACCACATCGTGACACTAACCACCACACTTTTATTTTTCCTTCAAAGGGCCTTATTCAATAATTGCATATTACAGTGTATCACAAGGTACAAAAACATTCAATAGTCACATTGCATCAAGCAATCATTATAATACAATAATGGCATCTTTGTCTACAATGCACTCAACCCCAGTTTTCATGGAAGGCCTTTAGAGTCCCCTTGGACACCATGTATTCCCTCTCCGGGTACATGCGAGCACGGACATAGGCCCGGAAGAGGGGTAGGCAGCCGACTCTGGTGTGACCATTGGCTGCCCGCTGATCACCGCACTGTGTCTCTCTGATCACCACACTGTGACTCGTTCTGAGACTCTCTGATTGCCTCCCTGTGACACTCTAATCACCACACTGTGTCTCTCTCATCACCACATTGTGACTCTCGCTCTAATCACCTCTCTGTGACTCGCTCTGATCACCACACTCTGACTCTTACTCTGATCCCTTCCAGATGTAGATGGAGTTCAATCTGAGCGAGTGTGAAGTTGAATACAAGGGGATGTATGCAAGACAATTATCAACATTGATGTCCAGAAGGATCTTGGGATCCAAGCCTATTGTTCCCTGAAAGTTCAAAGAGAAGTAGATAGAATAATTTTAAAAAAAGCACATGGTATGGCTTCATTGGTTGGGGCATTGAGTGTAAGAGTCAGGAAGTCATGTGGCAGCTTTCTAAGACTTTAGTTACAACACATTTGGAGTATTGTGTGCAGTTCTGTGCACCCTATTACAGGGAGGTTGTGGAGACTTTAGTGAGGGTGCAGAAGAGGTTTATGAAAATCCTGCCTGGATTAGAGTATCTATATTACTAAAAGTCTGATCTTGACCGCTTTTGGCTCACTGTGCTGTGATTTCCGAGAGAACGCCGCCACCTACGGCTGTCATTTTTGGCCACCTCGCTCAGAGCTCCCCTCCGCCTTCCAGGACCAGAGGATGTTTCCCATCGATGAAAAATCAGAGAGATATTAATGTTTTTTTTTTAATTGCCATTCTCTCTGCTGCCCCTGCTGGAGGGAAAGGAGGGGGAGGGATTATAAAACCAGGAAGTGGTGTGCCTCACTCAGTCTCTGCAAGATGGAGGAAGCCAGAGGGTCACGTCGTTCTGAGCTCTGAATAACACTGAACACATGTCTACTCAACTGTGAGTGCCCTTAATGTGGTTTGAAAATGAAAATATGGTTGGTTTGAAGTGAAAACGCACTGCCTGAAAATGGTTGTTTGGGGGGTTTGGGTTGAAGTGAAAAGGCACTGCCTGCAAATGGTTGTTTGGGGGGTTTGGGTTGAAGTGAAAAGGCACTGCTTGCAAATGGTTGTTTGGGGGGTTTGGGTTGAAGTGAAAAGGCACTGCCTGCAAATGGTTGTTTGGGGGGTTTGGGTTGAAGTGAAAAGCACTGCCTGCAAATGGTTGTTTGGGGGGTTTGGGTTGAAGTGAAAAGCACTGCCTGCAAATGGTTGTTTGGGGGGTTTGGGTTGAAGTGAAAAGGCACTGCCTGCAAATGGTTGTTTGTCTAAACTTGACAACTTCCTGTTTGCACTATATTGATTTTAGATAAAACGATACCACTTACGGCTGTGATTTTTGGCCATCTTACTCCGTTCCCCTCCGCTCATCAGGTGCAGAGGATTCTTCCCATCAATGAAAAACAAAAGTGTTATTAGTGTTTAAAAAATGTTGAGAATCTCTCTCCTGTCAATCAAAGGCCACACCTTTTCCGATGGGAGGGGGAGGGATTATAAAACCGGGGAGGGATTATAAAACCTGGAAGTGTGGGTGTGGCTCAGAAACTGCTCTTGAATTTGGTGGCCTTGCACCCTGCTTGAAATGGTAGGAAAATGGATTTGAATTTGGTGGCCTTGCACTCTGCTTGAAATGGAATTTCAAGGAGCAGCCGTTTGTCAACTGCCAGCCCACCAGCCGTGAGTGAGCTGCCAGCACATCAGGTGTGATGGACTGAGCTGCCACCCCAAGAATCCATTTGGCCCACAATGTCCATACTAGCCGTCTGGAGACCAGTAGTCCCTGCAGCCAACAACACCCATACCAGCGCTCCAGAAATCCCCCCACTGGCCACCAATATTGGAATTGGCGGAGAGGTGGAATAATGCGTCGGGGGACCAGCCCTCCCGTGTGAACATGGGACCCAACGGTTCCCACTTAGTCTAGTATTATCTATAAAGAGAAGTTGGAAAAACTTGGATAGTTTTCTCTGGAATGTCAGAGGTTGAGGGGAGACCTGATGGAAGTATATTAAATAATGAGAGACACAGATAGATGGTCAGAATGTTTTTTTCAAGAGTGGAAATGTCAACCTATAAGGTGAGAAGTGCAAGGTTGAGAGAAGATGGGAGGGGCATACTCCTTCCCAATTTCACAAGTGTCATTCAAGCTTTGTCCTGTTTTGAAGACGTGTGCACTCACTTTGTGTCAGAAGGAACTGCCGATGCTGGTTTGAACCGAAGATAGACACAAAAAGCTGGAGAAACTCAACGGGACAGGCAACATCTCTGGAGAGAAGGAAGGAGAAATGTCGCCCATTTCTTCTCTCCTGAGATGCTGCCTGTCCCGCTGAGTTACTCCAGCTTTGTGTGTACTCATATTGGCAGCTCATATGTTGTCATTGAACCTTCATTACTGCATCTATGACTGTATTTCTTTGTCAAGGATATTGCCAGGACAAGAGGGTGTGAGCTATAGGGAGAGGTTGAGTAGGCTGGGTCTATATTCCTTCAAGAGCAGGAGGATGAGGGGTGATCTTACAAAGGTGTATAAAATCATGAGAGGAATAGACTGGATAGATGCACAGAGTCTCTTGCCCAGAGTAGGTGAATCGAGGTATAGGTTTAAGGTGAAGGGGAAAAGATTCTGAGAGGTAATTTTTTCACACAAAGGGTGGTGGGTGTATGGAACAAGCTGCCAGAGGAGATAGCCAAGGCAGGGACTATCCCAACATTTAAGAAACAGTTTGACAGGTACATGGCTAGTACAGGTTTGGAGGGTTATGGATGAAACGCAGGCAGGTAGGACTAGTGTAGCTGGGACATGATGGCCTTCTGGAAACACACCCATCTTTTCTCCTTCTTTCTGCATCACTCTTATGATATTCAGCTCCTTACAAAGCAGGTGACCAATGAACTGAAAATATCGACTGCCTGTGGAAAATATAGGTCGGCACGATGCTGCAGCGTTCGAGTTGCTGCCTAACAGCACTTGCAGCGCTGGAGACCCAGGTTCGATCCCGACTACGGGTGCTGTCTGTACGGAGTTTGTACGTTCTCCTCGTGACTGCATGGATTTTCTCCGAGATCTTTGGTTTCTTCCCACACTCCAAAGATGTATAGGTTTGTAGCTTAATTAGCTTGGTATAAGTATAAATTGTCCCCAGTGTGTGT
>CM075982.1:34926535-34939189 GCA_038087875.1 Malacoraja senta | reverse complement strand
GCATCCTGGAGGCTTTTGGTGAAGGAAAGAAAGATCCTTGACTTACATGAGCCAGGAAGGTCTGCTGACAAGTTATGAAATGGCAGTGGTATAAAGTCAATGACAAGATCAGATGACATTGCCTCAAACCTGCTACTGCAGTCATTGCTGTGGCCTCACAGCGCCAGTGAGCTGGTTCAATCCTCACTACCGGTGCTGTCTGTCCAGAGTTTGCACGTCCTCCCTGTGACTGTGTGGGTTTCTTCTGGGTTTTCTGGTCTCCTCCCACATTCCAAATGAGTCATAAGGCATGGTGGCATAGCGGTAGAGTTGCTGCCTTACAGCGCTTGCAACGCAAAACCCGGGTTCGATCCCGACCATGGGTGCTGTCTATACGGAGTTTGTATGTTCTCCCCGTGACAGTGTGGATTTTCTCCGGGATGTTTGGTTTCCTCCCACACACCAAAGACATACAGGTTTGTAGGTAAATTGACTTGGTATAAATGTAAATTGTCCCTAGTGTGTGTAGGATAGTGTTAATATGTGGGGATCCCTGGTCGGTGCAGACATGTTTCCACAATGTATCTATAAATTAAAATAAAGTGAACTAAGCTAAACTAAACTAAACTAAACACAACACAGAAGCAGGATCATAGCCCATCATTTCCATTCGGCCCATCAAGTCTACTCCGCCATTCAATCATGGCTGATCTATGTTTCCCTCTTCACCCCATTCTCCTGCCTTCTCCCCGTAACCCCTAACACCCATACTATTCAAGAATCTATCTCTCTGCCTTAAAAATATCCATTGACGGCCTCCACAGCCTCATGTGGCCATGAATTCCACAAATTCACCACCCTCTGACCAAAGAAATTCCTCCCCATCTCCTTTCTAAAGGAATGTCCTTTAATTCTGAGGCTACGACCTCTGGTCCGAGTCTCTCCCACTGGTGGAAACATCCTATCCACATCCACTCTTTCTAGGCCTTTCACTATTCGGTACGTTTCAATGAAGCCCCCCCCCCCCATCCTTCTAAACGAGTGCAGGTTAACAACAAGAAATAATTACAGGTAACTGCTGGGTAAGTGTGAGAAAGAGATGAAGTTGCAGCAGTGCGAAGAACTAAGGAGAGGGAGAATGGGATTGATGGGATTGTTCTGCTGAGAAGTGTCATGGATGCAATGGGCCAAATGACTTCCTTCCATGCTAGCATAAGTATAGAAAAGGTTAATGACCTCACAAGATCATATAATACCATTCCCAATCATATGAACGTCACAAACCCTCCATGGAATACATCCCGTATCACTCACTCACAATCCTTCCCCGAATTCACATTCCCACCACATCCTCTACATGTGCATCTACTACAGGAAAAACACTCACATTTCCATCTGGTGCTGACTGCCAATATTTCAAATACTGCCAAATACATTGTAAAATACTCACCAAAACATCATGCTCTCTCACAGGAAAAGCCAGAAGATCATTGACATTAGCAACAGTGGCAGAAACTGGCAGGGTGCTCTGTGGGAGAAGATGCTATCTGTTACCATTGGAAGCACCGCAACAGCCGTGGAGTGGAATGGATGGGCAAACAAGAACACATTTCTGGATCTGTAGGAAGGAACTGCAGATGCTGGTTTACACCCAAGATGGACACAAAAAGTTGGAGTAACTCAACGGGACAGGCAACATTTCTGGAGAGAAGGAAGGCATGATGTCTGAAGAAGGGTCTCAACTGGAAACGTCACCCATTCCTTCTCTCCAAAGATGCTGCCAGTCCAACAAATTTCTGGAAGCAGACTTCTGGTGCACTCCACACTGAGCAGGTTTAACAATCAGGTTTTTGAAAATAATCAGCCTGTGCAGGGCTTGATTCTCATGAATGCATTTCTACACTGAAGGCACGTTGTGCATATGTTGCTGTTGAAAGTAGTTCATTTTCCCCTTCCCCTTTCTCACGTCACCCTGCTGGGTTTGCCCCTCCCCCTCCCCCTCCTTACTCCCTCCTCCCCCCTTCCTCCTCCCTCCTCCTTCTTCCCTCCTCCTCTATAGCATGCCAGCAGTCCAGAGGAACAACTTCCAATCTTCCAATCTTCCCTTCTGAAGAAGGGTCTCGACCCAAAACGTCACCTACTTTTCTCCAGAGATTCTGTTTGACCCATTGAGTTACTCCAGCTTTTTGTGTCTAACTTCCAACATGTTTCCCGCGTCTGATACGGAAATGGTTGAAGGCAATAGCTTGTAATGTAGTTTCGGCATTAGCTACACTACTCATTGATGAATATTGAGAAACATACCTCTCACCATTAGGCTTCTGCAATCGATAATCTCTATATCACTGAACTCAAATCGTGTGGGTGGGTGTGAGAGAGTGAATGAGGGTGCGGGGATTCGAATTATTCATGGTATTAAATGATTAATGCAGAGCTTTACTTGAATCGTTTCACTTTAATTTGGTGGCACCATCATCTAATCAGTGTTGCATGTAGACGGCATCAAACAGATGACATATTTGAGGCAAACTTTGTGATCTTTGGTTTCCCTGCAGTGTTGATACAAGATTTATTATGGCACCTCCATCAAAAAGCAAGGGTGGCACTCGGTGTAATAAAATGCCATCACCCATGGGGTTGCAGTTAGATTAACTATGACATTAAGTGACAGAAGGAGCTTTAGGCCTGGACTTTATTGCAAAACTTCATCAGTTGTGGATAAAGGCTGACATTTCCAGATGTAACTGTCAAGAAGTCTGGTATTCCTGAGTGACCAGATGCTCGCTGGCATTTAACCAACTGGGATCCGACATTGACTTCAACTTCTTGTATTTACACTGGGAAATCATAAGGTCATAAGTGATAGGAGCAGAATTGGGCCATTTGGCCCATCAAGTCAACTCCGTCATTTAATCTCTCCCTCCTAACCCCATGCCCCTGCCTTCTTCCCATAACCACTGACACCCATACTATTCAATAATATATCTATCTCTGCCTTAAAAATATCCATTGACTTGGCCTCCACAGCCTTCTGTGGCAAAGGATTCCACAGATTGACCTCTATCTGACTAAATAAATTCCTCCTCAATTCCTTACTGAAGGAACGTCCTTTAATTCTGAGGCTATGACCTCTAGTCCTAGACTCTCCCATTAGTGGAAACATCCTCTCCGCATCCACTCTATCCAAGCCTTTCACTATTCGGAACGTTTCAATGAGGTTGCCCCTCATTCTTCTAAACTCCAGCGTGTTGAGGCCCAGTGCCGCCAAAAGCTCATCATTCCTGGGATGATTCTTGTAAACCTTCACTGGACCCTCTCCAGGGCCAGCACATCCTTCCTCAGATATGTTGCCCACAATTGCTCACAATACTCTAAATGCAGCCTGACCAATACTTTATAGAGCCTCAGATAGACTCAAAAAGCTGGAATAACTCAGCGGGACAGTCAGCATCTCTGGAGAGAATGAATGCCTAGCATGCCTAGAATCCCTGACATGAGACCTAATATAAATTCAGAGGCTCCTTTCAATTCACCACAGATCAAGAGCATCTAGGGAGGAACCTACCTGATAATTATCAGTTTAATTCCCAGATAATTATCTGGGAATTAATCACATTCATTTAAATGTATTTAATTATTTTTAAGTAATTGCTAGTATTTTAATTTTTATTATCTCATTTTAAATCTAAATTTTATATTTTTTAAGTACTGCATTTAACGCTTTAATGGCAATTAAATGTTTTTATGGTGTGTAAAGGATAAGAGGCTCGTATTGAAGGTGTTTGTCAGCTTTAGCAGCTGGTTCCACAAAGGTGGAGAGAAAGATTACTCAGGGAGTAGTGACGGCAATTACCAGGCCTGGTCAATGAGCTTGGAGACAGCTGTGTGGACAGATCGTCACGTCACAGTGTTACAGACAACTAAATTGCCAGCAACCATCAAACACTAATTCCATTTATTTATCCCCCAGAGAGTACGACCCACTTGTGAAGAAGAGGTGGCCAATTCACCAACTGATCTGCATGTCTACAGGTTTGGGAGACAACCCAGAGCAAACCCATACAGGAAGAATGTGTGAATTCTACAGTACCCAAGGTCAGGATTGGGCATCTTACAACCCGTGGCATGAATATTGATTTCTCTAACTTCAAGTAAACCATACAAGCCTCTCTTTCTGTCTCACCCCCACCCAAGTCGTACTAGATTCAAACTCGTCTTGGTTGAGTCTCATTGTCTGTAACTCGTTTTCCACCTTGCCCACAGCTAACAATGGCCTGTCTCCATTATCATAGTTACTTTTGTGCATATCTTTCATTCATTTGTTCTGCATCTCTCTATATCACTGTCTATATCTCTCGTTTCCCTTTCCCCTGACTCTCGGTCGGAAGAAGGGTGTTGACCCGGAACGTCACCTATTCCTTCTCTCCAGAAATGCTGCCTGACCCGCTGAGTTACCCCAGCTTTTTACATCTATCTTCGGTTTAAACCAGCATCTGCAGTTCCTTCCTACTAATCTTCAATAAGGCTCAAAAGTGTGGGCCAATCCAGAGTGCCAAACAGATGTTTGTCATTAGCACTGCACCAATTTAAGTGCCTGTTTCAAATAAACTGATAAGAACCGTCCCATGATATACTATTGTGCCCTTTGTTTGATGCTGCAATATATGCGATTGGTTTGAAAGGGAAAGAAAATCCAGTTGGGATTAATCATGGCTGCTTTCATTTATCCTCCTGGTGCTAGTATCACTTTTAAAATCCAGCCTTAATTATTCTGTTAAAAAGACAAATTGGATGCACTTTTTTCACCAGCTGTTTTAATTGTCGACAGTTTATTAACCGATTAATCTATAGAATTGTTATAACTGTTTATTGACTGCCTTAATCCCCATTGTGTGTGCCATTCCACTTGGGAGCAGACAGCATCACACAGCATCTTACACACAGGGTACGCTCTGGAACGAGCATAAAGGGCCTGTCCCACTTGCCGATTTTTTCGGCGACTGCCGGCGTCATATCGGTGTCGCCAAAAGATTTAGAACATTTCAAAACACAGCGGCGACGAAAAAATGTTGCGACACTTGAAAAAACACCGCGCGTCATACGTCATCACGCCGTGTCACCGCCGCATCACGCCGCAAATTTTTCGGTGACCTGATACGTCAGTCAATGATGCCAGCAGTCACCGAAAAAAAGCGCCAAGTGGGACAGGCCCTTAAGACTAATTAATGTCTGAGGATCAACATTTCTGGGCGTTGCGATGTTACCCACTTCCATGGATGCTGCTTGAACAATCAACTCCTTTTATTGTGACCAGTCAAAGGGTCACAACTGCACAGTTATAGATCTTTAGGCCCATGGAATCTGGGCTGGGGAGCCATCCAGCCGCCTGTTGTATCCAGGTGGTCACATAGTGAAGTCAGGCAGTATCACTGGCAGCAACACATCTCTCCCTGACAAGCTCAATGCCTTCCATGCTCACTTTGAACAGAAGGTTGGTGGAAATCAGGGTTGCCAACTCTCACGCATTGAGCGTGAGACTCACGCATTTCACGAAATACTCACGCTCTCACGCTGATCACAGAATTTCTCAAGCTCAAAAAAATATATTTTAAAAAAATAATTTAAAAATAAATAAAGTCACGAACAATTCAATTCGTGCGCTGATTCCAGATCTCCTCCACACTCACCAATGAGAATAGTTTTCTGTCGGCGCGTTACCCGTAAAGAACGAACAATTTGATTGTTTCAAGCACACTCTAGGTGTCAACTGATCTACATCAGTGAGAGCAAGCCTAAGCTTGGCGGTCGGTTCGCCCAACACCTCCGCTTGGTTCGCACTAACCAACCTGATCTCCTGGTGGCCCAGCACTTCAACTCCCCCTCACATTCCAAATCCGACTTTTCTGTCCTGGGACTCCTCCATGGCCAGAATGAGTCCCACTACAAATTGGAGGAATTGGAAATTCATATTTCGCTTGGGCAGTTTGGTGGTATGAACATTGATTTCTCCAATTTCAGGTAGTCCTTGCTTTCTCCCTCCTTCCCCTCCCATTCCCTCCCTCCCACATCCTATTGTCTCCACCTCTTCCTTTCTTCTTCCCGCCCCCCTGACCTCCACATCAGTCTGAAGAAGGGTCTCAACCCAAAACGTCACTTATTCCCTCGCTCCATAGATGCTGCCTCACCCGCTGAGTTTCTCCAGCATTTTTGTCTATCTTTGATTTTTCCAGCATCTGCAGTTCTTTCTTAAACATTAAAAATGGCAATGTAACTGCACTACTTATGATTCCATTTGACATTCATGGAACCAAAATCTGCAGGTGCTGGAAATTCAAAATAAAGCAAAAATCGCTTTAGATGTGAGTAAAAACCACGAGGGGCATATATAAGGTTTATGTATTTTTCCCGGGATATGCAATTTAAGAATGAGAGGGCATTGGTTTAAAGCAGGGGTGTCAAACTTTCGGCCCGCGAAGGGGTCCAATCTGGCCCACGGGATGATTTGGGGGGAAAAAAGTAATTTAGTATAACGTCTAGACGAAACATTCCCATGCAGATGGTGTGATAGGTGAGACATGGCGGTGGTCCCAGCACCGACCCCTGAGGCACCGCTCACACCTCCCACCCTCACCTCCAGCAGCTCTGTGTCCGTCGGCCGCTCTGTCCACACCCCTTGGAATTTCAACCCTGGCCCACAGGAGCAGACCAGGTGAGTGGGGGCGTCGGTGCCACCTCCGGAGCCGTGGGGATGAATCTTGGGCTTAGGCTCCGCTCCGATGCCCGACCCCCGGGTCACTGACCCTCACCTCCACCGGACCCCAGCTGGACACAGAGCACCTGGGCCGGCCCACATTCCCGTGGGGGGTGGGGGGGGGAGAGGGAAATGCTCCACGGACATCGCTAAGTCTCTGAATTTCCGCTCTCTCCGGGTCACCGCTTCACTGACACACACTCTCACCCACAACCTGACACACACCCTGGCACACACACTGGCACACACACTCTCTCACACACCCTCACATATACATTCTCACACATATTCTCACACTCTCACAAACACACTCACACACTCTCACACACACTCTCACACTCGCACACACTCTCGCATACACTCTCGGCACACACTGACACATGCTCTCGCACAACACTGACACACACCCTCACACATACCCTCACACATACTGATACACACTGACACTCACCCTCACACACACCCTCACACACACTGACACACACCCTCACACACACATCCTCACACACTGATACACACTCTCATATACACTGACACACTCACACATACTGATACACACTCACACACACTCACACACACTCTCACACACACTGACACACACACACCCTCACACACACTGACACACACCCTCACACACACTGACATACAGCTCTCATACACACTAACACACCCTCACGCACACTGACACACACTCTCACACACTCTGACACACACACACCCTCACACACACTGACACACACCCTCACACACACTGACACACCCTCTCACACACTGACACACACACTGACACACACTCTCACACACTCTGACACACAAACACCCTCACACACACTGACACACAACCTCACACATACTGACACACACTCTCACACACACTGACACACATCCTCACACACATTGAATCACACAGCTTCACACACACCCTCACTTCAATCACTTCAATAAATTAGAGGCTGATTGTGATCATTGTCTGCGTTTGATTGCTGGAAGCAGGCTAATAACAATTAGGTGCAGTTGTGTAGCTTACATTTACAATTTGTTTTTTAAGGTCTACATTTGTGTCTGCTAATGTTCGATTTCAAATGGTTTATTAATGGAAAGGGTGCGCTCGCGCATGTACAACTGATCCGGCTCGCATGAAGTCGCATTTTGCCCAATCTGGCGCGTGACCTAAAATTAGTTTGACACCCCTGGTTTAAAGTGAGAGAGGAACGATTTAATAGGAACCTGAGGGACAATAATTTCACACAGAGGATGGTGGATATGTGGAACGAGCTGCCAGGGGAAGTAGGCATGTAAAATGGCAGCATTTAAAAGACATTTGGACAGGTACGTGGACTGTAAAGGTTTAAAGGGATATGGGCCAAATGCGGATAAATGGGACTAGTTTAGATGGGGCATCTTGATCTGCATTGACAAGTTGGGATGAAGGGCCTGTTACCATGCTGTAAGACTATGACACATTGTAGAAAGGGTGCAATTGCTCTGGCGAGGATTCAGGGGTGATTTATGAAGATGTTGGCAGGGCTGGAATTGTTTTTTCACTTTGAAGAAAGGTTTGATAACTGGGATTGTATTCTCTGCAGCAACGGAGGTGAAGAAATACTTAGTTGAGGTGATGAGATTATGAGAATAGGACCTGTTTCGCTTAACAATGTGTAGGAGGAACTTCAGGTGCTGTTTTAAACTGAAGATAGACACAAAAAACTGGAATAACTCAGCGGGACAGGCAGCATCTAGCAGAGAAAGAATGGGTAATGTTTCAGGTCGAGACCTTCAGACTGAAGAGGTTGAAAACCAGCCATATAGATGTAAAACACAATGACTGGAGATGTGTGTTATCCAACTAGGGGCAGAAATCAGAACCATGTGTTCATCTTTATTGACATGATACCACAATAAATATATTCCAGAAAAAAAATGTAATGGGGTGGCACGGTGGCACAGCAATAGAGTTGCTGCCTTGCAGCACCACAGACCCAGATTTGATCCTGACTACGGGTGCTGTCTGTACAGAATTTGTACATTCTCCCTATGACCACATGGGTTTTCTCTGGATATTCCGGTTTCTCCCACATCTGAAATTATGCAGATTTGTAGGTTTACTGGCTTCTGTAAATTGTCCTTGGCATGTAGGATAGAACTGGTGTATGGTAGATTGCTGGCCAGTGTGGACTTGGTAGCCCTAAGGGCCTGTTTCCATATATGTTTTACATATATATCTTAATTTAATTGAACCATATACTTGGTTGAATATGTGCCATTATTTTTGTCTTGTTTCTATAGTCAAAGGGTAAGATTGATTAATTTATTTGTGCAGTGATGGAAGTCTGACTCCTCTTGCCTTGTTTCTATTTTTTTCTCTATATATATATATAATATATATATATGCATAACAGCATGAATTATAATCGGATTTCCATACATGAAGAAACTAAGGAAATTCATGTGCTGCACCTGTTGATCAGAGCCTTGCTCCACTGTGGAATGTAATTAGGAATGTAATTTAGCCTAATCTTATTCATACCTAGTCCAATTTAAAGCATAAATGTTGCATTCAAGTTTAGGTTAAAAGACTCGCTACAGTATGCACCAGATTGCACAATTTCAAGTTGAAAAAAGCAGAAGCTCCCTACCGTAGGAGGTGGGACATCCCTTTCCCACCCCCCCACCCTCGGTTGCTGTAGATCAGTGTCACTCATGTTATGAGTCATGCTTTTGTTGGTGAGGTGCCAAACTGTTGCACATTGCACAGGATGCTACATTCTCGGTGATGTATTCGGCCATGCCAGGCCAGTAAAACAAGCATCTTCGGTGGGCGGCGCGTCTCTTGTTTGCAGCGGCCTCTGCAGTCCGTCTGTCTTTTATTATTTTTGTCTCGTTTTTATGTAGTTTTTTATTATTTTTTTGTCGGGGTATGTGTGTGGGGGGGGGGGGGAACTTTAAAATCTTTCCCCTGCACGGGAGACCCGACCTTTTCTTTGTCGGGTCTCTGTTGTCGTTGGGGCTGGGCAACGTGGAGCGGCCTCCAGCAGGAGCGACCTGGGGCTCCAGTTGCGGAGCTGCGGACTACTCACCGTCGCGGGGCTGGCCGAGTCCGGAGCGGGTGGAGCTGTGGTGGAGACAATCGCTGCTGCTACCCGACCCCCGGAGATTCGGAGGCTACAACCGGGGGTCTGGCGGACGGCAACACCGGAAGCCCGCGGGTCCCTGGTGGGAGACCGCTTTTCGGGGCTTCCGCAGCGGTGACTTCTCCCGCCCGAGTTGCGGGGTTGAAGAGCACCTGGAGCGGGGCTTTATCCCCCCGCGCGGCTTGGAATGGCCGTCGGACTTTGCGAGCGCGCGCCGGGGCTCTAACACCAAGACCCGGTGCGCGACCCTTGCATTAACCGGCATGGCTTTAATGGCCGCGGGATAATCACCATCGCCCGCCGGGGGCTTTGACTTTGACTCTGACATCGGGGGGGGGGGGGAGTGCAGTGGAAAGATACGTTTTTTTGCCTTCCATCACAGCGCTGTGATGGATGTATGTGTAAATTGTGTTGTGTCGGGTCTTTTTTCGTTTTGTAATGTATGGCTGCGGAAACGACATTTCGTTTGGACCTCAAGGGGTCCAAATGACAAATTTGTCCAAAAGACAAATAAAAAAATTGTATTGTATTCTTGCCTGTAAGACAGTAGCTTCAGCACCTGGATGCCCTGCATGAACAGCATTAAAATACTGGTTGTGCAGCGAAGCATGAACCACAGCCTTGTGTCCTTTTAAAATAATGCCATCTTGCAGCACTAGCTCATCACGGGCAGCAAAGAATGGCCGGACTGGCAGCGGAACGTTGTAGTGCTTGTCTGGCGGAGGTTATGATGGAGGTTAGCGGCTGCAGAGTACTGTCAGCAGCAGTGTGGGCAACCAAGTCCTCCATACAGGATGAGGGAATAAAAGACACGGCCATTATAATAAAGTCATCATCCGGCAAGGGCGGATCCTCGCAGGTCTTCCGGGGTGCACGCGAGAGAGTGTCGGCCAGGTCCATATCCTTACCGCATTTGTGGATCAGAACAATGTCATATTTTTGAAGTTGCAGTAACATCCGCTGTAGGCTCGCTGGAGAGGTGTGGATCGGTTTGTTGAAAATGCTGATCAGAGGTTGGTGGTCAGTTTCAATTGTGACCGTGTGTCCAAAGATGAAATCGTTGAATTTCTTGCTGTCAAAAACAACCGCCAACAGCTCTTCCTCAATTTGGGCAAATCATTGTTCTGTGTCAGTCATGGTGCACGAGGCATAGGGAACAGGCTCAATGCCGTTGCCATCATTCTGAAGGCATGTTGAAAGGCATCACATGTCACATCACAAGCTCCCTCGGGCTTGGTCGCTGCACTCCCTCGTAATTTCTCACTCTCATCTCTCATCCAATGTTGGCAGCCCTGGTGGAATGAAATCACCCGCTCCGGTGGTCTCGGTTGACTGTACCATCAGTCACTCTCACAGAAGTCAGATGTCTTCCTGAGAGTGAACCCACGGAAAGCCACGGATGGAGTACCTGGCCGTGTCCTCAGGACTTGCGTGGACCAGATTCACACCTACTTTACGAAGACCATTATCATTCAGTGCCAAAGATTAATAAGGTAGCGTGCCTTGACTCTCAGTCTGGAGAAGGATCTTGACCCAAAACATCACCAATTCAGCCTGAGAGTAAAGGGAAAGGGAAACAAGAGGTGTAGACCATCTATATCACCATCTATATCTCTTGTTTCCCTTTCCAATTGTAAATAAGCTCTTCTCAGCTTCCCCCCAGTCCAGTTCAGGCAATAAAACACTGATTCAAGCACTGGAACAACTAATCTTTATTTTTGGATAGCACAACAAATTACCCTATACGATACCTAAACCACTGCGGGTTCAATCCTTCTATCTGCCTGGCCAAGCCCTTCAGCCTCGTGCAAGCAGAAACACTCCAAAAGGTCATGCAGTCCCAAGCGCTGTTCCAGAAGATCGACAAAGGACCTCGTGGAGGCTGCCTTTTGTAAGTCCCCAAACCTTGAGGGGCCGAACTACAGAAGGGTGGTCTATTTACAATCCAATCAAACATGTTAATTACAACAATACATTATTGACAGTTACACAGACCAATAACATGATCTCCCTTACATTGTTGCAGGAGAAGCTTCCAGAAGAAGCTAACTTAACTTGAATAATGCATCATTTACCTTGGAATCCAAACAAACCTGCCAGGGGCTCAACACATTAACCAATCAACAACCAGCAGGGTAACTGTCTAGCAACATTATTTACAATATGTACACTTAGTTTGCATTGATCCAATTAACTTCATGCATTTTACACTTCCTTGGAGGTCCTCTGCGGAAATCACATTCATCTGTCAATTGAATATGCAACACTGATCTGGGACCTAGACTTACTGGCACCATTCAGAAGCTTGTCTTATTTGTGCAGAGCACATCAGACTTGACCAAAATGGCCTAGCAATACATGAGTCCTTAACAAATGTTGGTGCTGTGGCTGCTCTGTTTTAGCCAGGATTAACACCATGACCCTTTTCTCCAGATATGCTGTCTGACCTGCTGAGTTACTCCAGCGTTTTGTGTTTAACTTCGTGCCTTAATGAGTACTGTCCAATGGCTCTGACATCAAGAAGTGCTTTAAGAGGCTGGTCATGGTGCAGATTAACTCCAACCTTCCAGACCACCTTAATCCACTGCGGTTTACCTTCCATCACAACATGTCCACCTTTGTGGCCCCACATTCATCAGCGGAACATCCAGACAACTTCATCAGACTCCTGTTTAATCGTTATATTTCCCTGCCTTCAACACCAAAACCCAACCAAACTCATCTCCAAACAGCTGGATCTAAGAGTTAGCATCACATCTGCCACTGGATCCTTGATATCCTGACCTATAGACC
>CM075982.1:34824035-34914035 GCA_038087875.1 Malacoraja senta | reverse complement strand
ATAAATAAACTGATAAAGTGCAAATAACAGATAATGGGTTATTAATGATCAGAGTTTTGTCCGAGCCAGGTTTAATAGCCTGCTGGCTGTGGGGAAGTAGCTATTCCTGAACCTGGTTGTTGCAGTCTTCAGGCTCCTGTACCTTCTACCTGAAGGTAGCAGGGAGATGAATGTGTGGCCAGGATGGTGTGGGTCTTTGATGATACTGCCAGCCTTTTTGAGGCAGTGACTGCGATAAATCTCCTCGATGGAAGGAAGGTCAGAGCCGATGATGGACTGGGCAGTGTTTACTACTTTTTGTAGTCTTTTCCTCTCCAGGGCGCTCAAGTTGCCGAACCAAGCCACGATGCAACTGGTCAGCATGCTCTCTGCTGTGCACCTGTAGAAGTTAGAGAGAGTCCTCCTTCACAAACCGACTCTCCGTAATCTTCTCAGGAATTAGAGGTGCTGATGTGCTTTCTTGATAATTGCATTAGTGTTCTCGGACCAGGAAAGATCTTCAGAGGAATTTGAAGCTCTTGACCCTTTCAACCATCGACCCATTGGTATAAATGGGACTGTGGGTCCCCATCCTACTCCTTGCAAAGTCCACAATCAGTTCCTTGGTTTTGCTGGTGTTGAGGGCCAGGTTATTGTGCTGGCAGCATATGGACAGTTGCTCGATCTCTCTTCTATACTCTGACTCATCCCCATCAGTGATACGTCCCACAACAGTGGTGTCGTCAGCGAACTTGATGATGGAGTTCGAACTGTGACCGGCTACGCAGTCATGAGTATAGTGATCATAATCAGTGAGGTAGACGACAGAATATCCTCCACGATAATTCTCAACACCAATACCCTGCAAGGATGCGTTTTCTGCTCCTTACTACACTACCTATCCACTCATGACTGGGTCAGCACATTTTGCTCAAACTCCATTTACAAGTTTTTAGATGCCACCAGCGTAGCGGGTTTAATCTTGAACAATGACAACTCGGAGTACAGGAAGGGAAAAGAGCGCTTAGTAACATGGTATTTCCAAGATGGTGGGACTGACATATGATGAAAGAATGGATCAACTGGGCTTATATGCACTGGCATTTAGAAGGATGAGAGGGAATCTTATAGAATCATATAACATTCTTGATGGATTGGACAGGCTAGATGCAGGAAAAATGTCCAGAACGATGGGGGTCACAGTTTAAGAATAAGAGGTAGGCCATTTAGGACTGAGATGAGGAAAAACTTTTTCACCCAGAGAGTTGTGAATCTGTAGAATTCTCTGCCACAGAAGGCAGTGGAGGCCAATTCACTGGATGTTTTCAAGAGAGAGTTAGATATAGCTCTTAGGGCTAACTGAATCAAGGGATATGGGGAGAAAGCTGGAATGGGTTACTGATTTTGGATGATCAGCCATGATCATATTGAATGGCTCGAAGGGCCGAATGGCCTATTGCTGCACCTACTTTTTAAGTTACTATGTTTCAATGGTATCAAGACAACAACCGCTCCCTCAAAGTCAGCAAGGTGAACAAGCTAGTTGTTGACTTCAGGGAACATGATGGAATATGCCCCAATCAGCAATAATGGTGCCAAAATGGAGATGGTCGAGAGCTTCAAGTTCCTCAGTGTTAATATTACCAACACCTATCCTGGTCTAACCACAATGCATTTACGGCCAAGAAAGCACACCAACGCTCTACATCCTCAGAAGACTAAGGACGTGAGGCCCATCGCCAATGATTGTTACCAATTTCTCCAAATACAGCGTAGAAAGCATCCTATCATGATTCACCGTGGCTTGGTTTGGCAATAGCTCTGCTCAAAACCACAAGAAATTGCAGAAGGACGTGGATGAAGCCCAATCAATGACACAGACCAGCCTCATTTCATTTACTTTAAAAACATGAGCTCCCAATGACAACTTTGGTAGAACTTGGATCTCACAGTTGACCTGAAAAAACACAAATGTGGTTTTTCACACAATCACTTCTTTTTTCTGGGTCAAACTGAAAATGTTTTTCTTTTTTTTAATTTCAAAATAGACTTTATTCAAGTAATAAATATATACAATACGTGAACCGTGCGAAACATTCATCCGACATTTTCGGAGGCTATACAAATTGTTCAATGCAGTTAATACATTTTTTTCCAATTCCACAATTCCGTCCCCCACCCGTGCCACTCATGTGGCCCCCTGGCGTGGGATACCTTCCCTTATTTTGAGGGGCGTCTCCACCATACTGTGCCCCCCATGTCCAGCAGCGGAAGGACCCTAGACTGTGGCCCTCCCCCACTGAGCCTTGGCGTTGGCTGCACCAAGCTTCAGTGCGTCTCTCAGCACGTCTGGCCTCTGCAGTCTGCAGCGGGCCAGTCGGCAACATTCCCTGACGGACATCTCGCTCTGCTGGGTGGTGAACAATGCTCAGGCAGACCAAAGAGCATCTTTCACCGAGTTGATGACCCTCCAGCAGCATTCGATGTCAGTCTCTGAATGTGTCCCTGAGAACAGTCCTTAAATCACAGAGTCCTCTGTGACGGAGCTGTTCGGGATAAAGCGTTCCAGGGACCCTTGCATACTTCTCCAGACTCTTTTTGCAAATCCACACTCTGCAAAGAGGTGGGCAACCATTTCCTCGCCATAGCAGCCGTCCCGAGGGCAGCGTGCGCTGGTAGTGAGGTTCCGACAGTGCAGGAATGATCTGACTGGGAGGGCTCCCCTCACCGCCAGCCAAGCCAGGTCTTGGTGCTTGTTGGTGAGTTCTGGCGATGAGGCATTTTTCCAGACAAGCTGGGCAGTCTGCTCTGGGAACCACGCCATCGGATCCATCGAGTCCTTTCCCTGCAGTGCCTGCAAGACATTCCGTGCTGACCACTGCCCAGTGGACATGTGGTCAAAGGTGTTGGTCCGGAAGAACCTTTCCACAGACGACAGATGGGGGGGCAATGTCCAGCTGACTGGCACATTGCGTGGCATCTGCGCCAGGCCTATCCTTCGCAACACCGGGGACAGGTAGAACCTCAGCAGGTAGTGACACTTGGTGCCCACGTGCCTTGGTTCTAGACTCCGCCTGATGCAGCCACACACAAAGGTGGCCATCAGGGTGAGGGCGACGTTGGGCACGCTTTTACCCCCGTTGTCTGCTGACTTGTACATTGTGGCCCGTCACACCCGGTCTATCCTCGACCCCCAGATGAACTGGAAGATGGCCCGGGTGATCCCTGTGGTGTAGGAGGGAGGGACAGGCCACACTTGCGCCAAGTACAGCAGCCCCGAGAGCACCTCACACCTGATGGTGCTTTTTTCCGGTTATGGAGAGGGAGCGTTGCTTCCACAGCTCCAGCTTCTTCCCCACCTTGACTATCCGCTCCAGCCAATTCTTGCTGCACGCCTCAGCCCCCCCGAACCAGATCCCCAGCACCTTCAAGAAGTCAGGCTTGATGGTGAAGGGGACAGAAGTTCGGTCGGGCCAGTTGCCAAAGAGCATGGCCTTGCTCTTCCTGCGGTTCACCCTGGCTCCCGTGGCCGACTCAAACTGGTCACAGATACTAATCAGTCTGCGGACCGACCCTGGATCCGAGCAGATGACAGCGACATCGTCCTTGTACAGGGAGATTTTGACTTGAATGCCCCCACTGCCTGGCAATGTCACTCCTCTTATGCTCGCATCCTTTCTGATGGACTCGGCAAAAGGTTCAATACAGCAGACAAACAAGACAGGAGAGAGAGGGCACCCCTGCCTGACTCCAGACCTTACAGGGAAACTGTCTGATTCCCACCCATTGATTTGGACTGCACTACGGATATTGGTGTAGAGCAGTTTGATCCAATTTCGGATTCCCTCCCCAAAACCCAATTTGGAGAGCACGTCCCTCATGTACGTGTGCGATATCCTGTCGAAGGCCTTCTCCTGGTCCAAGCTGACTAGGCAGGCATCCACCCATCTGTCCTGCACGTAGGCGATGGTATTTCTCAGCAGTGCTAGACTGTCTGAGATTTTCCTGCCAGGTACAGCACAGGTTTGTGTTGGATCACCTGTCCCAGAGCTGACTTGACCCGGTTGGCGATGGCCTTAAACAGGATCTTGTAATCTACATTCAACAATGTGATGGGTCTCCAATTCTTTATGTCCTTCATCTCCCCCTTCTGCTTGTAGATTAGGGTGATGCTGCCCTTCCTCATGGAGTCTGACATGCTGCCGGCTAGAAGCATGTCGTTGTACACGTCCAGCAGGTCCGGGCCCACCCAGTCCCACAGAGCCGAATACAACTCGGCCGGTAAGCCATCGCTTCCGGGAGTTTTACTCGAGTCAAAGGAACGGATGGAGCCAGTCAGCTCCTCTAGGGTCAGTGGTTGGTCCAGACTCTCCCGCTTGCTGTCCTCCAAGACCTCCGTGATAGAGGACAGGAAGTTCTGGGAGGCGGTGCTGTCTGTGGCCTTTTTGTCATACAAATCCGTGTAAAAGGATTTGCAGATCCTCAGCATGTCTGTCTGCAAGGATGTTACCGAGCCGTCCTCCTCCATAAGGCTGTTCATCACAGAGCTCCCCCTGTGAACCTTATGGAAGAAGAAGCGTGAGCACGTCTCATCCTGCTCCACATGGTGGACCCTGGATCGGAAGATGATCTTGGAGGATTCAGAGGTAAAGAGCATAGCTTGCCGGTCCTTCACCTCTCTAAGTTCCTCCCTCACATCCACCCCACTCGACTGCAGAAGGCGCAGTTGTTGCAAATCTGTCTGGAGTTGGCACAATTCCCTCTGACTCTGTCTTGCTCTCTGAACCCCTTTAACTATGAAGAAACTCTTAATGTTCTCCTTGGTTGCTTCCCACCAGAGTGTCGGGGAGTCAAAGAGGGGCTTCACCATTCTCCAACATGTGTAGTCCTTCTTTAGCTCCTCAACGTTCTCTGGGGTCAACAGCTTCATATTTAACGTCCACGTCCCCTGCCTGCTTTCTGGTCCTCCTGGAGGTGACAGGAAGCCTGAAGGAGGCAGTGGTCAGAGAAGAACACCGGCATGAGGTCGGTGTGTCTCACCGTGACGGCCTTCGTCGTGAAGACAAAGTCTATCCGGGATCGGGCTAAACCATCCGCTCTCGACCAGGTGAACTGCGGCTGGGACCCGCCTGCAGGGTTGCTGAAGGTGTCGTGCAGCTTTGCATCTTTTACCGTCTCCATCAGGAACTTGGACGTGTTGTCCAGTCTGTTGTCGGCACTGCCGGATCGTCCAGCCGCATCAATGATGCAGTTGAAGTTACCGGCCAGAACGAGCTGCCGGGACGTGGCCAGCAGCACTGGGAGCTGCTGGAGAACGGCCAGCCTCTCGCTCCGCACGGGTGAGGCATACACATTAATCAGCCGGAGCGGAGAACCACGGTCTGTGTGTTATGAGTGCATTGACAGCTAAATTGCTATTAGATCACAATGTCTACATTCCATTTGTATATTGTCCACTACCCCTTTTGGATCAGGGTTAGGAAACAGTCAGTGCTTCACAATATGAATTAGCACCTTTCAAATTACATATTATAATTATTTTTGAGTCCCTGTTAAATAAAGTTTCAAACCAATTATCCAAGGCGTTGCCGTGTTTGGAAGCTCATGCATTACAGCTGGAGGCAGGCAGTCCTCCAATGCCCACACTTGCTTTTCAGATACCTGAATGGCGAGAAAACAATTTGTGAGAACTTAGAGAGACCTCAGGAAAGAAATGTGAATGAATGAATGAATGAATGAATGAATAAATTAATAAATACATTTTATTAGCCAAGTACGCATACATACAAGGAATTTGCCTTGGTGCTTTGCTCGCAAGTAACAACACGATATACAGTAGACAATTAAAAATAAAACATAATAATTTAAACATGTGGAGAATGAAATAGGGGAGCACAAATGAAATTAAATACCAGAGTGAAATGGCCACCACAGCCTGTTTAATTCACCAATGAACTAAGTATGCTGTCAGTGTGGAGACCACACTGGGAACTCCAGTGTCCATGTGGGGACTACATTGGCATTGGCATCGTCCCTCTCATCTTATGATACGATACGACAGTCATAAAACACAAAATACATGAAAAATGAAATGAAAGTTAAAACTCTGCTTCTCATTTTTAATTTCCCTTCCTTGGGAAATTGACTGTGCATTCACATTATCTATTCCCCTCATGATTTTAAACCTCTGTAAGGTCACCCCTCAGTCTGTTATACTCCAAGGAAGATGCCCAGCCTCTCCCTAGAACGTTCCCTGTGCACTCTTTTCAGCTTTCTTATATCGAGGTAACCTAAACTGAACAAAATACTTCAAGAGCAGTCTCACTAATATCTTGTACAAACTGCAACATAAGGTCTTCTTCTTCTTGTTCTTGCATATGGCGTGCACAGCCTAAGGTTGCAAGACAACTTGTTCTGTTTGATCTTCTGTTGAGTGCATTCGTTGAAACAGGGTGGACCACGTGAAGGTTGCAAACTCCCACCCCAATCTAAGGTCACAACTCTATACTCATTGCCCTGACAAATGAAGGCCAGCATGCTAAAAGCCTCTTCACCAGCCTGACCACTTTCAGGGAATTACCTAGGTTATCGTGTCAAAGAGTCATTTAGTTGTACAACATGAATACATGCCCTTTGGCCAACTTGTCCATGACAAGCAATTTGTCATTCTGGGCTTGTATTTGGCCCATAGACCTCTAAACCCTTCATATCATAAATCTGTCTAAGTATCTTTTGAAAGTTGTAATTGTCTTTGCTTCCACAGCTTCCATTGCCAGCCTGTTCCAGATACGGACTACCCACTGAACGAAAAGTTTGCCGCTGAGGTTCACTTAAATCTATCCGCTCTCACCTTAAGCTTATTCCCTCGAGATTTAGAATCCTCTACAAAAAAAATGGTGAACATTCACTTTATCCATGCTCCTCATGAATTTATACACCTCAATAAGGTCACCCCTCAGCCTTCTATGTTGGAAGAACAATAATTCACAGTGGCACAATGGCGCACTGATGGAGTTGCTGCCTTACAGCACCAGAGACCCGGGTTCGATCCTGACCACTGGGGCTGTCTGTACACAGTTTGTATGTTCTCCCTGTAACAACGTGGGTTTTCTCTGCGTGCTACGGTTTCCTCTCACGTTCCAAAGACGTGAGGTTTGTAGTTTAATTGGCTTCTGTAAATTGTCCTTAGTGAGTAGGATAGAGCTAGTATTCGCTGGCCAGCGTGGACTCGGCAGGCCGAAGGGCCTGTTTCCACACTGTATCTCTACATTAAACTAAACTATCCAGTCTATCCAGGAGGTGGGGGGGACAAAGGACAATGGGGACCCGGCGTGGGGGAACTGTTGGGGGGGGACAAAAGGGGGAGCCGGCGTGCTTTGTAACTTTGTCAGTGCCGTGGGTAGCTGCTACTTGTATACATTGTGTGTGCAAGCAAAGATTCTCACTGTGCCTAGTCACATGTGACAATAAACTATTCCTATTCCTGTTCCTATAATTCAAGCCAGCGAATCCAAGTAAAATCCTGGTGAATCTTCTTCTGTACCTTTTCAACTTAATAATATCCTCTGTTCCACACCATTGCTGAGGGCCCTTATGTTAACTGTGAAAGCCCTACCATAATGAAGAAGGGTCTCGACCCGAAACGTCATCCATTCCTTCTATCCACAGATGCTGCCTGTCCTGCTGCGTTACACCAGCATTTTGTGTGCATCAGAATTTATTGTCATTTGCTATTTCCCAGCTGTTAGCTGTGAAATGTACAAGGTATGGTTATTAAGTTTGCAGATAACACTAAAATACCAGCAATTTTAGTTTTATTTGCAAACTTACTGACCATATCTTGTACATTTACTGAGCTGATCATGATTTTGCTGTGATATTTGATAATGTTCTTCACTGTCTGCAATACCAGCAATTTTATTGTTATCTGCAAACTCACTGACCAGACCTTGTACATTATCATTCAATGCATTAATACAAACGAGAAACAACAATGGGCCCAGCACCGACACCTGACGTAAACCACTGGTCCTGGGCCTCCAGTCCAAAAACACAGCCTTCCACCACCAATACTCTGTATCCTAGCATCAAACTTATTATCTGCAAAATTAGCGAGCTCTCCCTGGATTTCAGGTAATCTAACCTTCCAACTAACCTACCATGTCGGATTTTGTTAAAAGCTGTGCTAAAGTGTACATAGACAACTCTCCACCACCTTGCTCTCATCAATCCTCTCAATTACCTTCTTCCAAAAACTCTATTTGGAGGCATCATTTGCTACGCTCGAAGCTGTGCTAACAGTATCTGCGCGGAGACCATACGGTGACGTCTCCATAGAGCGACGTTCTTTATGGCCCTGTCCCACGGTAGGAGTTCATTCCACGAGCTCTCCCGCGTTTTTTAAAAAATCGAACACGTGGTAACCACGGAGAATGAACGTAGCGGGTACGTCGGAGCTCGGGGACATCTCTTAGCGGCTCGTAACGCTAACGGCAGGTACTCGGGAAGACTCGCTAATGGCAGGTAAGCTCGGGAAGACTCGTGAAGATTTTTCAACATGTTGAAAAAATGTTCACGAGAGCCCCGAGTACCGACGAGTGGCCATTACCGTAAATCTCAGAGTTCGAATCAGGGCAAACTTGGGAGAACTCTTGGAATGAACTCGTACCGTGGGACAGGGCCATTGGGTTTTATCAACGTTTGCTATCACCTTCGAATCAGGTTTACAGCAAGCATTCTTCCAAATGTGTCGGAAGGAACTGCAGATGCTGGTTTACACCGAAGGTAGACACAAAATGCTGGAGTAACTCAGCGGGACAGGCAGCATCTCTGGAGAGAAGGAAATCCTTCTGTCCAGAGAGGCTGGTTGTCCTGCTGAGTTAACTCAGCATTTTGTGTCTATCTTGAGCATTCTTCCAACTTGTGTTGGACCTTCAGTAACCCACGTTCGTTGCTGTGGTGAAGTCTTCTACAGAAGATTTAATTGAGCTATGACTCCAAGGATACAATCTCCCCCACTCTATATCACTCTATGTGTAACTGGCTCCAGAGCTGCCTCTGTTGCCCTGACCACTAACTGTCTTGCTTCTCTTACAATGACAGAAATAATTACATTCATGGTTGGATGCCAATATTCTCAGACCAAATTACATTCCTTTGTTACCTGTAGAATGCCATAAAATGTTTAAGTTCATGACAGTGCATTTGAAATTTTAATTCGATTGTAATGTAATAAATGTGGCTGTCAGCTAAATGGCCCTTGAACATGTTTCAGTTTGGGATGTCGGGAAAGCATTGCCCTGACCTCCACTGAAGCAAATAATTCCTGGGAATTTTAGTTTGGTTTGGATGAGCTGAATTTAACGCCTCATGCAAAAGTTGCGTTTCCTGCCATGTGGCACATCCTCGGTGCCTTGCTGGTTGGCAGCCCAGGTTATGAGATTTTCCACTGGGGGCATTGATCGCAAAGCCGTCAGGATCAGAGATGAGTTTTACCACTAAATCATAAACACCAGTCGGGCGGCAATGCCTCTTACAACTCAAACCCACAAGAGGGTGGCACGGTGGCACAGCGGTAGAGTTGCCCTACAACACTTACAGCGCCAGCCAACCGGGTTCGATCCTGACTACGGGTACTGTCTGTATGGAGTTTGTACGTTTTCTCCGTGACTGCATGGGTTTTCTCCAAGATCTTCGGTTTACTCCCACACTCCAAAGACATACAGGTTTGTAGGTTAATTGGCTTGGTATAAATGTAAATTGTCCCTAGTGTGTGTAGGATAGAGTTAATGTGCGGGGATCGCTGGTCGGTGCAGACTCGGTGGGCCGAAGTACCTGTTTCCGCGGTGTATCTCTAAGCTAAACTAAACTAAACCAGGTCTCATCCCAGTGAACCTCCCCTCCACTCTTTCCAAGTAAATGTCATTCTTCTCTTCTATAACTCCCTCCAAGTGAAAAACTCCCTGAAAGTGGCAACACAGAGAGGTAAAGAGGGGATATGGTATGCTTGCCTTCATTGGTTGCGGCATTAAGAATAAGAGAAAATCATGATGCAACTTTATAGGTCTCTGATTAGGCTGCATTTGTAATATTGTCCCCAATACAGGAAGGATGTGGAGGCATTGGAAAGGGTGCAGAGGAGGAGTACCGGAATAATGCCTGGATCACAGGGGGAATCGCTAAAAGGTGTGGATGGACATACTTGGATTGTTTTATTTGGAATGCCTGAGGTTGAGGGGTGACCTGTTTGAAGGTTATAAAAGTAGAAGAGGCTGTGATCGGGTAGACAGTCAGAACCATTATGAGAGGCGAGAAATATCAAATACTAGAGGGCACATCTTTAAGGTGAGAGAAGCAAAGTTTAAAGTAGGTATGTTACAATACTTACCTTCAGCGGCGCTGCAATTCTGCCACTGGCCGTGTGCGCAATTTTGGCGCCTTTGAGGGGTGGCGGGGTTAAAACGTGGGTTTCTCCTACCGTCCTGTATTATATTTCGTTGGAGTGCCAGCTTTTGCTGAAAAATTGTTCCGACGGGCGTTTTGTGTATTTTTTATTTTTATTCGATCGACAAGTTCAGCGCTGGAGTCATTTTAAAATCAGCTTATAAAGCCGTCAACGCCGACAACGGGGACGGATTTCACGCACGGGACAGGTAAACGAAAGCAGTTTATTTTTGTGTATAAAAATGCTTCTTAAGAGGCCTTTAATTCACATTTTAAAATGCGAAAAGGTGATTCTTTTCCCCGAACTAACGGCAGAATTTTTCATGCCGATACGGGTTTAAATTCACTGCAAATCAACGTTCCAAATGATCGCGTTCCAGAAAACCCCATTCGCAAGATGATTTAAATGCCCATTAATTTACAGGTATTAAACATTAAATTTCTTCCATTTGGCCTGTAAATCCATGACAATGAGATTTAAAAATTATGTTATATTGTGAATTATTGCGTGAATGTTATTTGGACACTTAAAGGCCTGTCTCACGAGTCTGCAGTAATTGGCGGTGATACAGGAAGTATCTACCGCTCGCGGACCACCAGAGACTGCGGGTTCAGTCAAACGACCACCTCTGGGGCCAAGCGGCGTTTGTCCCAACACCGCACGGTGCTAAAAAAAAGTCAGCACTGTCCAAAAATAATTTCTTACCGCACAGCCGCCGCCAGTGAGGCACGAGTGCGGCACGGTCACCGCCACAGCCGCCGCCAGTGAGGCTCATGCACCTAGCTCCGCTCTCGAAAAATTCGCGTTTTTTCGTGTAAAAACGGGTCCATAAGTTGGAATTGGATTAAAAACCTTACCAGAGCTTCTGGTCGCCGGGCTGATGATATCATCAGTAAGCGCGATGTTTTAAACGGTGGCTAAAAAAATTTTAAATGAGAAAACTGTCTCCAGTCAAGAGCCCTCAGAGAACAGTTAAAAAGCTGCTGAAAATCTGAAGAAGCCTGAAGGAGAAGTTACCTCTGAAGTTTCTGAAGTGGCTGCTGAAATGGATACAAGATCTAAGACAGAGTCTGGTAAGGACAAAGAGTTTGATGATTTGAAGAAATCAGTGAAAGATATGAAAGATGAAATTTTGGATGAAAATAAAACTCTGATGGGAAAAATGATGGAAAAAATTGAAAAGATGATGCAGGATTCGAATGCTGGTAATCAGAAGGCTATTGATGCTGGTAATCAGAAGGTGGCTGATTCACTGGACACTATAAATAAACTAATTGATGATGTGAAAGATGGACTATCGGGGAGAATGGACAAGATGGAAAAAATTACTACGGACAGGTTCACGGCTGTGCTTGAAACAGTAGCTGCAAGTATTGCCACAATTACGGAATTGGAGAAAAATATGGTTCAAGTGGTTGAAGACATGGTGAAAATGAGGCAAGAACATGATCAAAGGAAGCAAGAATATGAGCAAACTTCAGTACAGATGATGATTCAACTGGGGAAAGTCTCAGACAAATGCCTGGACCTGGAAGCTCGCTCTAGACGCCATAATTTGAGAATTCTTGGAGTCTCAGAGGGAGCTGAGGGTAAGGACGTTCGTGAGTTTGCCATGGACTTATTTAAACATCTGCTTAATCTCTCCAAAGAACCAAAAATTGAAGTGGCTCATCGTGTTCCAAGATTTAAACCGAGACCTCAAGCTGGAAAAGACCACCCACGACATATTATTGTGAAATTTCGGGACATTTTAGAACTGGAAGATGTGATGAGCAAAATTAAATACGGAGTGCAATTACGGATGGACAATGACATTATCAGAATATTCAGGGACTGTCCGTATGAAATTGTGCAAAAGAGAAATCAATTCGGAAAGGTAAAATAACTTTTAAGAGGGAAACAAGATGTCAGATACGGGGTTTTTTATCCAGCCAAAATGCGTATTTCTTTTAATGGTTCTGAAAGGTCATTTGTAAAACCGGAGGATGCGTACAAATATGCTCAGAGCATCGTTGAAAAATAGAAATTAATAGTATGAATTAATCCTTTTTTTTTAAATTAGAATTCCACGGTTAATGGAGATTTGGCTGCTTAGAACCTTTTCAAGCAGTGTTTTGTTTAGGATGGCTAGACTGTTATCTGTGGAATTTCGAATCAAGGACATTTTGTGTTCCAAACGAGTAAACAGCTGAACTGAAGAGAATGGAATATACCAGAAGCATTAATTGTTTAATAGATTATAATATTAAATCCAATTGTAAGAATTGATCCTATTAACAATCTAACAATTTAACAAGTTATCAATGTTAGATTAGAATAGTAATGGACGCTAATAAAAATAAAAAATAACTAACTAACAAAACGAATATGAATTTTTACTAAATCCAAACCTTATCTATAACTGGGAGGAGGGGATGAGAAACGAGCACCTGGCTTAGGTCCAGGGGCGCGTCTCGTTAACCCCTTCAACCAACAGTTGACTATTATTGAAGCTAAAATCATTTGTTTAATAATTAGTAGCTAAAATTGCGATATATATATATGATATGTTATAATGAAATATATATGGTAAATTTGTATTATATATCTGAATGTGAGGCCCCGTTCTAATATGTTATGATTAACCAAGAGAGCGGAGTTATTTGTTTAACACCAACAATGGAAGTCGAAACAAGGTTTTCTCCCACCTACAGGTGGGCCACTTGTTACAGTGTCGACTATTTTAGACACTGTATTTTCACTTTTTCAATAAATTTTTTTTTTATTAATATCACATAAATTCACATGTTTGTGTTTTGTGTTTAGTGATAAGCGTAAAAGGGATATGCCAACAAAACTTAGAAATTTAAAGGTCCCCCCAATACCCAAAGACCTGGGATATGGATGCACCACAAGATTTAAAGGTACTATAATTATTCAAAATGCAAGATGCTAAACAAAAGAACCTAGGAGGAGTCTCATTCTGTAGTTGGAATATAAGAGGTACTAACGAACCTATTAAAAGGGGTAAGATACTAGCTCAGCTGAAACTGTACAACTCTGACATTATCTTCTTACAAGAAACTCATCTAAAATCTCACGATCAAGCTAGGTTGAGGGCGAAATGGATAGGTCAAACATACCATTCTTCATATACTTCGAAATCTAGAGGTACGTCAATCATTATTAGAAAAGGTATACCATTCAAAGCAAAGAATACCATAACAGACACTGAAGGGAGATATTTAATAGTTAATGGAGAAATTCATGATACTCCAATTACTTTGGTAAATATATACGCGCCTAACTTTGACAACCCTCATTTTTTCAATAAAATTCTGAACATAATCGCAGAGTTTAATTATCAAAATTTTATAATATGAGGAGACTTTAACTGTGTTTTAGATCCGTATTTAGACAAATCAAGCCAAAAACAGAGAGGGAATACGAAATCTAAAACCGGTGAACTTTTAAATACATATAAACAATACTAATATAGCAGATGTTTGGAGAATTGCTAATCCAACTGGCAGGGAATACTCGTTTTATTCAATGGTACATAAAACATACTCATGTATAGATTATTTCCTGGTGGACACAAAATTAATCCCTCACACTTTGAACCCAACATACCATACAAATTCGATTTCAGACCATTCACCACTAACTTTCTTTTTAAAACTGGAAGGAATGTCTAAGAATAAACCGTTTTGGAGATTTAATTCTCAAATCCTAAAAGATCCGCAAGCGAGTTTATATTTAAAAGAACAAATGGACGCCATTTTTTAAATAAATGACACTCCAGATATATCGCCTACTGTATTATGGGAATCTTTTAAAGCATACATTAGAGGTATTATAACTTCATATCAAGCTTTTCAAAATAAAAAGAATAAGAATGAACAAAGACAGTTAGAAGAACTTATTAGACAAATGGATATAGATAATGCTAAAGATCCATCAATAGATAAACATAATAAAATAATAATTTTGAAATTTAAATTAAATAAATTATTATCAGCCAAACTTATAAGACTTTTCCAAATTACAAAACAGGAGCACTTTGAATTTGGGGATAAACCGCATAAACTTTTGGCTCGCCAGCTAAAAAACGAGAAAAAGAACATACGATCCCAAAGATTAAATCAGATAGAGGGGAATTATTAACCATAACGAAGGATATTAATAAAAGATTTGCGCAATTTTATGAGAATTTGTATACATCTAAAACGACAACTGACTCCAATAAAATTACAGAGTTTTTGAATAATTGTAATCTTCCAAATTTAGAGTTGAAGGAACAAGAGGAATTGGGTGCACAAATCTCAATTAAGGAATTAGAAGATACAATAAACTCATTAAAGAATGGAAAAACACCAGGTCCTGATGGATTTACTAATGAATTTTATAAAAGCTTCTATGACAAAATTATACCACGATTACAAAAAATGTACCAATACGCTTTAAAGAAACAAATATTACCTGATACATTAGCTGAATCAACGATCACACTAATATTTAAAAAAGACAAAGAGCTTTAGCATTGTTAAATACAGATACAAAAATATTAGCGAAAACATTAGCTAGAAGATTAAGTAAATATATTAGTAAACTAATAAACCCAGATCAGACGGGGTTTATCCCTAAGAGATATTCATCTAATAATATGAGACGTCTACTCAATATAATGCACTCACATAAATCTGATGAACAAGAATTATCAATTATTTCGCTGGACGCTGAAAAAGCATTTGACCAAGTAGAATGGAATTATATGGATAAAGTATTACAAAAATTCCAACTGGGAGAGAATTTTATTTTATGGATTAAACTATTATATAATAAACCTACAGCTAGAATATTAAGTAATAACATATTATCCTCGAAATTTCAACTATCAAGGGGAAATAGACAAGGATGCTCATTATCACCACAGTTGTTTGCTCTCATAATTGAACCGTTAGCAGAACAAATTAGAACACATCCAGATATCCATATAATACTAAATATTCAAATAATAAAATATCTTTATACGCGGATGATATGTTATTGTACATTACAAAACCACAAATTACTATACCAAATATATTAAATTTAATTGAGGACTTTGGATCTTTTTCTGGATACAGAATAAATTGGTATAAAAGTGAAATTATGTCAATAAAACCGAAAGACTCAACACATCTTTTAAAATTCCCTTTTAAAATAGCTACAGAAAAATTTAAATACTTGGGTATCGAAATCACTAGAACATACCAAGGCATGTTTAAAGCAAATTTTGATCCTTTACTTAATAAATTAAACACACTAATAAAATTTTGGAAAACACTCCCGATGTCTTTAATAGGCCGAATAAATGCAATAAAAATTATCTTCTTACCACAAATTTTATACCTATTTCAATCGATTCCTATATACCTACCAAAGAAGTTTTTTTTAAAACTGGATTCAGACATTACCAATTTTATATGGGACTATAAATCACATAGAATACAAAGAACACACTCAAACAAAGCTAAAGTATTAGGGGGCTTAGCACTCCCTAACTTCATGTATTATTATTGGTCAGTAAATATTACAAATATGATTCAACTGATGGACAACTCTGCCCAGCAAGTGGACTGGATTGTAATGGAGAGAGAGGACTGCTCCTCTGGAAACATTGGAGCGATCCTCCTCTCACTAATGAAACTGAATAACATAAATTATAACAAAAATCCAATTATACATAGTACAATCAGAACTTGGAAACAAATAAAACAAAATTTAAAATTAAGAAATTTATCGCTTTTATCTCCCATAGTTAATAACCCCTTTGTTTAATCACAGACAAATCTTTCATACCATGGGATAGACTAGGAATTAAAATGTTCGGTGACTTGTATGAAACTGGAAAATTACTATCATACCAACAATTACAAATAAAATATAAACTGGAAATAATCAATATTTTAAATATTTTCAAATATGTGACTATTTGAAAAAATATACAAAAGATCATTATAATAGCCCAGCAGATGTATTGGATGAAGCAATGCAGATAAAAGCTGAATCAGCAAACTTAATATCATATTTGTATAATATTATCTTAAATGTAGAAATACCATCTACGGAAGGTATTAGAAGAGACTGGGAACAATAATTAGCTATTAAAATCTCAAAGGAAAGGTGGAATGAACATTTATCAAACGTGCATAAATGTTCGATTAATGTAAGACACACTTTAATACAATTTAAAATTTTACATAGATTATATTATTCCAAAACTAAAATCAATAAAATTTTCCCAAATGTATCATCCATTTGTGATAAATGTCAATCTCAAGAAGCTACTATAGCGCACTCATTTGTTTTCTGTACAAAAATCCAAAAATTTTGCATTGAAATTTTTGAAAATCTTTACAAAATTATTTAAAATAAAACTGATACCCAAAACAGAATGGATTATCTTCGGAACAACGGAAGATAGTCCAGAACTAAATGTGGACAGGGTCATTGGCAGTGTGTTCAACCAGGGACTTCATCTGCTGTGAAGGGACAATGTTCACTTGGAGCACCATCAGATCAGACATCTCATAGGGGTGGCGAACGGTGGACGTCAGCGGGGCGCGAGACAACGTGACGGCCACGAACATGTCCTTGCCCTTACGATAAACCACGTTGAAAGTGAAGCGCTGGAGCTGCAGCATCATGCGCTGCAGGCGGGATGAGGCAACATGGATTGATTTGTTGAGAATGGTGACAAGCGGCTGGTGGTCAGTTTCAATGGTGAAAGTGTTGCCCAGGATGTAGTCCTTGAATTTGGAGCAGGCAAACACCACGGCCAGTAGCTCCTTCTCGATCTGCGCGTAGTGCTGTTCGGTAGCGGTCATGGTGCGGGATGCGAAGGAGACAGGCAGCTGTAGGCCGTCATGGACCTGGAGACAGGCGGCACCGAGTCCGAACTGAGAGGCGTCGCAGGTGAGGACAATGGGACGCTGCAGGTCAAAAAACTTGAGTGTGGGGGTACTGATTAGCTTGGATTTAAGGATGTCGAAGGCTTTCTGGTGGTGGGGGAACCAAACCCAGGACGTGTCCTTTTTTATCAATTCCCTCAGGGGAGCGCTGAGCTCGCTGAGGTTGGGGATGAACTTCCCCAGGTAGTTTACCATGCCCAGGAAGCGTTGTAGGCCTGCCACATCAGTAGGAGAAGACATCCCGGAAATGGCAGCCGTTTTTTTGCGGGTCGGGTTTCAGCCCCTTGGCGGTGAATACATGTCCAACATAGGTGACCTCCGGGACGCGAAATCGGCACTTCTTGGGGTTCAGTTTCAAGTTGATTTTCCAGGCCCGGTCTAGGACCTGGCGGAGGTTGAAGTCGTGTTCGGCGACATCCTTACCGTAAACATCAAAGCGGTCGGGGTATTCAGCCAACGGGTCCATGAGGGCCTGCACCTGGTGAATGTCAAGGTGGAAGGATACCAGGCCCATTTCCTGGCATGCTTGGATACCCAACAGGGTAATGCATTTTCGATCGAGGAGATAGAAAGTGAGGGGCCGAGAGGACTCCAGTATCTTGCAGCTTAGAGTAGCCTTTCCCACAGGAGTAAGCACCCCTCCGCCGTAGGCATGCAAAGTTGAGCTGTCAGAAAAAACCTTCTCATTAGTTCTTATCTTGTTGAAGAGGGTTGTTGACATAACGTTCACAACCGCCCCGGTATCAATCTTAGCAGTGAAGGTCGAGTTGTTCACCACTTCTGACACCATGTAAAGACGTTCTAATGACACATCGTTACTTTACTATCTTTATTCATACTGGAGCATTACATAATGCACTAGCTGTACGTGGTCTGTCACAGGAACTAGAGAGCCATCTGTGGGTGGGGAGGTTGTAGTTAAACTTGTGATATGGGGAGTGGTTAGTAGTGATGAGGTCACTATATTAAAGGCACATGCATATATCATCTACACTTTTTTCCTTCACTCTTTTCTTTCTTTCCATCTCATCCTTTCCCTTTATTAGTGTAAAAAATAAACGGAGTACATTAATTGTAATAAGATATATGTGACAAGTACTAATGTAATAAGATATATGTGACGAGTACTAATGTAATTGGTAGTAATGTAATGTACTTCTAATAAATAAAAAATAAAAAAATAAAAATTAAATATTTAAAAAAAATGTTAATCTATTCTTAAGAAATTGATAGATGTTTAGATTTAGTAATTGAATTGTGTAATTAGCTACAATTAGGTAACTAACTAATTATATGCTTTAATTTCATGTCATCTATGTAAGATTGTTTCATATTTGTTTCAGAATGCTTCTAGCTATAATAACTGAAAATTTCTTTCAGTTCTCTTAATTTTTAAGAAAGTTAAAGGCCTGTCTCACGAATTTGCGGTCATTGGCGGCAAAACAGGAAGAATCTACCGCTCCTGGGCCGCCATAGGCCGCGCACTCGGTCAAACGCACAATTCCGGTGCTAAAATAAAACCAACATTGTTCAAAAAACTTTTCCTACCGCACAGCCTCCGCCAGTGAGGCACGTGTGCGGCACGGCCGCCGCCACAGCCGCCGCCAGTGAGGCACGAGCGCCATGCGTCGAACTTGCATCGCCACAGCCTCCGCCAGTGAGGCACGACCGCCGCCGCCACAGCCTCCGCCAGTGAGGCACGTGTGCGGCACGGCCGCCTCCACAGCGCCGCGTTCAGGACGGCCGCCGCCACAGCCCCGCAGATCCAAAATGACGTCATTGCAGTCGGCCCGCCCTTTGTTTTTACTTACCGCAAGCTCGTGGGACCAGCCGTATTTAATTCACTCGGCTCCCGCGCAGCACACGTGCGGCGCTCCCGTGGCATAGGCTCTGCGCTCTCGCCATTGCCGTGCGGTCCCCTCTACGGGCGACGCCGCGCTTCACCGCCGATGACCACAACACCGTGAGACAGAGCCTTTATGGGCTTATGACTGTCCTCGATCACAGCTTTTGTGTTAAGTCAATGGAAAAGCAAAAGGGAACAAGATGCTAATTTCTGAGTATGAAAATGGCCATAACTTTTTTAATACTGAAGATATCAAAGTGAATTAGGTGTCAAATTAAACGTCTTTTTATGATTTATCTGATGGGATAAATTACAGACTTGATTTTTAAAATCTCAAAATTTTGTAACATTGCTATTTAAAGGAGACTAGACTAAGTGGGACCCGTTGGGTCCAAGCATCACACGGGAGGACTGGTCACCCAATGCAATATTCCACCTCTCCACCAATTCCAATATTGCTGGCCAGTGGGAGGGGCGCTTTCTGTTGCGCTAGTATGAGTGTTGTGGGCCGAAGGTACTGGTTTCCAGAGGGCTTGTATGGAGTTTGTGGGCCGAATGGATTTTTGGGCTGGCAGCTCACTCACTGAGGCCTGGCAGCACAATCACTCAGACCCGGCAGGCTGGCAGCTCAGAAACTGCCAGAAATTCTCCCCAAAACAGGTGACAGACTGTGAGAGAGAAGGGGGGAGAGGGTGGACTGAATGGATTATTGGGCTGGCAGTTCAGTCACTTACGGCTGGTGGGCTGGCAGTTCACATACTCACAGCTCATGGGCTGGCAGTGAAGTCACTCACGCCTGGTACGCTGGCAGTTCACTCAGTCACTCCTCCTCCCCTCACCCCACCCCCCCACTCTGCTCCTTGCCATTCCCCTCCCCCCCACGCATTCAGTGCGTCTCCCCACAACCTCCCCCCATGCACTCTTAGTGGCTCTCCCACAGAGCAGCCATTAGGTTCCCATTGTGATGAAGAACACAGGCATCAAAAGTGTAAAAAGGATTTATTAAAGTTTAAAATGTGAATGACTCTTAAAATATAAGAACAATTTAAATGTTAAAGATCAGAATTATTAAGTTATTTCTTGTTGTGTCTCTTGTTGTGTTCTGCTGCTCACTGTCTCTTGATGAATATTTCCTGTTGATAAAAAGGGACAATTTTAATATAGAGAAATTCAGCTGTCAAATTTTAAGAAAGAAAATCTGAGAATTTATCTCAGAAGTCATCATTCAACGAAGCACGCTTTTAATGACAACATTCTTGGTCGATGTTCCATCCTTCAGGAAAACATTGACATTTCCCTTCATCTTTCAACCAAAAGGCTTAGTGTTGCTGAAGACATCTTGAAGAGTTCTGTCCACCGCTTCAAAGACATTCATCCCAAAGAATGACTTTCACTTGCCTCATGAAATGTGTGTCTTAGAGTTCTTCTCGATGTTGCAGAATGTATCCTCGGCCACTTGGATGCGTATCTTGAATCGAAAATGTGTAGTTCTTCCACCAGGCGTTAACGTAGCTGCTATCCCAGAGGATGCTACAGCAATAGCCACATCACCTCAACCTCTAGCTTTTCCTGACATGTCGAAAAAGCAGCCTAAAAACAATTTCAGTTGTTAATGAACACTGAAGAATTTGTGCAAAACATTTTTTTGAGGCGGGGGCTGTCAGGGTGGGGGGTGGTAAATGTCGTGCAGCCAAGGGAGGGGCACAGCTTCAGGCAGGAGCTCTCATGAGCTGATAAGAAGGGGGGGTATCCTCCAGCAGGGGATGTGTGTGGCTTCAGTAGGGGCCGCATCCTACAGCCAGGCGGAGGGCAGCGTCTTGAAGTGGGGGATGTCAGTGGACTGGGGAGGGGGGGGCGGCGAGTGACTTACTCATGACCTCTGGACTCACTCACTGCCTTGGGATTAACTCATGGCCTTTGGACTGACTGACTCTCATGGCTTGTGGACTGACTGATGCCCGACTTCTGGAGTCACGTCCGACTTTTGGAAACTGAAAACTGTAACATCTACATTGAGGACCAGCTTCTTCCTGACAGCCATCAGGCTATTAAACATAACAAATAAGCTCTGAACTACGAAAGACTATATTATTTGTGCTATTTGTTATTTGTTGATCACACACACCCTCCACCACACACAGACTCACACACACACAAACACAGACTCACACACACAGACTCATTCACACAAACAGACTCGTATACACACACATACAGACTCATATACACATACACACACACAGACACACACACACAGACTCATTCACACAGATATACACACGCAGACTCATTCACACACACAAACATTCACACACATACACATACATTCACACACACATTCACACACACACACACATTCACACACACAGACTCATTCACACACACATACACACACACACACACACACAGACTCACCCACACACACAGACACACACACACAAACGCACACACAAACACATATTCATTCATACACACACACATACACACTCATTCATACACACACACACACACACATTCACATACACACACACACACCCAATACTAAATTGCCAAGTAACTTCAGAATGTGTTGAATATAGAGTTTGTACAACGAATCTTTAAAGCCTGCTGTGGAGGCTGCTGCTGAAGCAAAATCGTGCTTTAAATAACGTCCAACAAACACACTCACCATAGACATAGCAGTAAACTCATGAATTATTCAACAGCGCCTGCACTCGCCGCCATCTTGACGTCACCCTCTTGCTGCTTGCCATGAACCGGAAATGACGCACTCAGCGCCAGCATGCCGCTAACTGGAAATGACGTCACGGGTGCCATCTCGCAACCAAGCGAAAATCACAGAATGAGTGCCAATTTTAAAATTAAACACAGTTCTGATCTTATAAAATGTTTATTCATGCTTTATCCATCCAAAAACTGTTGCAACCATTTTGAAAGACAACACAAACAAATTTGCAAATACTTTACAACGAATATATTTTCTGTAAACATTTTTTAATAACCAAGAGGAACAAATTTGCAAACACTTTACAACCAATATATTTTCTGTAAACATTTTTTAACAGCCAAGAGAAACAAATTTGCAAACTCTTTACAGCCAAAACATTTTCTGAATACATGTTTTATAAACCCAATAGAAATAAATTTGCAAACTCTTTACAACCAAAACATTTTCTGAAAACATTTTTTAACAGCCAAGAGAAACAAATTTGCAAATTCTTTACAACCAATACATTTTCTGTAAACATTTTGTTTAAACCCAAGAGAAACAAATTTGCAAACTCTTTACAACCAATACATTTTCTGAAAACATTTTTTAACAGCCAAGGTAAACAAATTTGCAAACACTTTACAACCAATACGTTCAGTGTTATTCGCAGCTCAGAAAGCCGTGACCCTCTGGCTTCCTGGGTCTGGCAGAGACTGAGTGAGGCACGACTCTTCCAGGTTTTATAGTCCCTGCCCCTGCCGCCAGCGGGGGCAGCAGAGAGAATGGCGAATTTCTTAAAAACATTATTATATCTCTGATTTTTCATTGATGGGAAAAATCCACTGGTCCTGGAAGTCGGATGGGGGCTCTGAGCGAAGTGGCCAAAAATAACGGCCGTAGGTGGCGGCGTTCTCTCGGAAATCACAGCACAGTGGGCCAAAAGCGGTCAAGATCAGACTTTTAGTAATATAGATGTGCGAAGCAGGTTTTATACATAACGAGTGGTTGGGTGCCTAGACACACTGCCAGGGTGGTGATGGAGGAAAATATAATAGTGCCATGTAATGAACTTTTATTCATGTGGATATGCTGGGAATGGAGGGACATGGATCATGTGTAGGCAGATAAGAGTAGTTTATCGTGGCATCGTGTTCAACACATTTCTGTTCTCGTTCTGTACTGTTCTATGTTCTATGTACAACATTCTTGCAGGCCCTACTGTTATCTTTAGTTTAGTTTCATTTTGGAGAGATACAGCGCAGAAACAGACCCTTCGGCCCACTGAGTCCGCACCAACCAGCGATCGCCGCACATTATCATGCACACATTAGGACTATTTTACACTTATACCAAGTCAATAAAACTACAAACCTGTATGTCTTTGGAGGGTGGGAGGAAATCGAAGATCTCAGAGAAAATCCACGCAGGTCACAAGGAGAAGGTACAAACTACGTACGGACAGCACCCGTAGTCAGGATCGAACCCTGATCTCTGACGCTGTAGGACAGTAGCTCTACCATTGCTCCACCATGCCGCTACTGTGAAATTCCTACCCTGGGTTGTCTTCCCACAAAGCAGGGCCTTGCACTTAGCTGAATTGAATGCCATTGATGGATTTGCTGTAATTTTTGGTAATCTTCTTCACTGGCCACAGTCTAAGAATAAAGGGGAGGCCTTTTAAAACTGAGATGAGCAAAACTTTTTCACCCAGAGCGTTGTGAATTTGTGGAATTCTCTGCCACAGAAGGCAGTAGAGGCCAAATTCAGTGGATGGATTTAAAAGAGAGTTAGATAGAGCTCTAGAGGTTAGCGGAATCAAGGGATATGGGGAGAAGGCAGGTACGAGTTACTGATTGCGGATGATCAGCCATGAAGGGCCAAAAGGCCTCCTCCTGCAACTATTTTCTGTCTACTGTCATCTATCTCTCCCTCCTAACCCCATTCTTCTGCCTTCTCCCCATAACCTCTGACACCCGTACAAATCAAGAATCTATCTATCTCTGCCTTAAAAATATCCAATGATTTGGCCTCCACTGCCTTCTGTGGCAAAGTGTTCCGCAGATTCACCACCCTCTGACTAAAGAAATTTCTCCTCATCTCCTTCCTAAAAGGAGACCCGGGTTGAATCCCGACTACGGGCGCTGTCTGTACGGAGTTTGTATGTGCTCCGTCTGACCGGGTGGGTTTTCTCTGAGATCTTTGATTTCCTCCCACACTCCAAAGACGTACAGGTTTGTAGGATAATTGGCTTGCTATAAGTGTAAATTGTCCCTAGTGTGTGTTAGGTAGCGTTGGTCGGTGTGGTCGGTGTGGACTAGGTGGGCCGAAGGGCCTGTTTATGCGCTGTATCTCTAAACTAAACTAAACTAAACATCCTTTAATTCTGAGGCTATGACCTCTAGTCCTAGACTCTCCCACTATTGCAAACATCCTCTCCACATCCACTCTATCCAAGCCTTTCACTATTCTGTACACTTGATCAGGTCCCCCCCCTCATTCTTCTAAAAGTCATTACATACAACAAATAGTCCTCCGTCAGCCGTCACATACAACATATAGTCCGTCATTTTCGCCACCTCTAAAGTGACCCCACCACTCGCCACATCTTCCCATCTCCCCCCCTGTCAGCTTTCCGCAAAGACCGCTCCCTCCGTAACTCGCTTGACAATTCTTCCCTTCCCTCCCGCACCACCCCCTCCCCGGGCACTTTCCCTTGCAACCACAAGAGATGCTACACTTGTTGCTTTACCTCCCCCCTTGACTCCATTCAAGGACCCAAGCAGTTGTTCCAGGTGCGACAGAGGTTCACCTGCATCTCCACCAACCTCATCTATTGCATCCGCTGCTCTAGATGTCAGCTGATCTACATCGGTGAGACCAAGCGTAGGCTTGGTGATCGTTTCACTGAACACCTCCGCTCGGTCTGCATTAACCAACCTGACCTCCCGGTGGCTCAGCCCTTCAACTCCCCCTCACTTTTTAAAAATGGCCTCTCTGTCCTGGGCCTCCTCCATGGCCAGAGTGTGCACCACTGGAAATTGGAGGAGCAGCACCTCATATTCCGCTTGGGCAGTCGGCATAAACATAGAATTCTCCAATTTTCGGTAGCCCTTGCTGTCTTCTCCCCTTCTCAGCTCTCCCTCAGCCCTCGGGTTCCTCCTCTTCCTTTTTACTTTCTTCCCTCTGCCCCCCCCCCCCCACCCTCCACCCTCCATCAGTCTGAAGAAGGGTTTCGTCCCGAAACGTTGCCTATTTCCTTCGCTCCATAGATGCTGCTGCACCCGCTGAGTTTCTACCTTCTTCAAAACCTCAGCGAATACAGGCCCAGTGCCGGCAAACGGCACCATGTCCACAAATCCACAATAGAGCAATTATTTGCTGCTAACTACCACTTTAATCAGCAAGGAGATGGGGTTTGTTTTTTCTGGTAATTAAATACTGGCAGTGAGGAGTTGTTGGGACGGGGGTGTATTAGTTGGAGAATGTAGAGAGGTATGGGGCACATTCCCATTATACTCCAAGGATTTATAGGTTTGTCAGTTAATTGGCTTGGTAAATGTAAAAATTGTCCTTAGTGTGTGTATAGGATAGTTAATGAGCAGGGAACGCTGGTCGGCGTGGTCTTGGTGGGCCGAATGGACTGTTTCTGCACTGTATCTCTAAACTAAACTAAATTACCAGAACATAGTAGTGGGAATATTATCTGCCTTGATCCAAAGCTGATTGCTGCGCACTCAAAGATGGTACCAGATGCATAAATTGCATTCCATTTCACAGACTGCTGCATTCCACTGTAATGAGCATTTGAGTAATTCGGAAAGCAGGACAGCTAACATTCAGAAAAGTGTAATATCCTAAAGAAAGGTAACAGTGGCCCATTCACAGGTTCACTAGAATAGCATCAATCAGCTCCCTTTGTCATCATGGCCATCTGTTTAACTGCAATCACATAAAAAAAACTCATCCACTTCATCCACTGCAACCTGCAATCTTTAAATTTATCACAAAGGAACAAAATTATTTCCTATCGTAACAACAAAAATAAAACTGATTAGTATTCTTGCCATAAGTAAACTTGTGTTAAGTGCGGAAGACTGATTAATTGTTTCCAATTTCTCAGCAAATCGGTTCACGCACTAAAGAAGAATTGACAGCCCCTTCGTCCAGAGATAAAAAGTAAATTAATTCTGTTCAAATGTATTCATTTGTTGGAATGCAGTGCGATCGTTCTGTGTTTGTCTCTGCCTCTCTCAGCGGACCCCTGCAAAAGGCTGCCAATAATTAAATGAATTGATGTTGTCGGTAATTGCAATCGGCACGCTCCATAAGGGCAGTGTTCCTCACAGTGAGTGGGAATTTGGAGCTGGGGCCTCAGAATCACAGATATCGCTCACTAGAGATTGCTCTGAAGCCTTGAAAAAACTGCAAATTAAACTGAATTCATCAAAGGGTCTGCCTGAGAAGCATTGGCTTTGAATTGTGGAGAAAGAACGTTGGACTTACATGTCCTTCATTGTGAGAAGAGATGGAGCTCATCAGTGCTTCTAAGCTTGAATCAAGCCTGGAGAATTGGGTACAGCGTAGCAAAAACACATCACAATGTGCAGCACAGATCCATCCGACCACATTGATGTAGGTGAGTGTATCAGCTGTAGTCTTGTTCTCAATATTATCAGCCTGGTTCAGTTTTACCTGACTTTGCCACAGAAAAATTGGCACTAATCCTTTTGCTAGGAATGGGAACATCAGGACAATGTGAACAAGAGTCAGCCATTTGCTTCTTTGAGCTGATTGAATCATTGAGCAAAATGGCAGGAATCAGATACATCAGGTAGACATAAAAAGCTGGAGTAACTCAGTGGGACAGGCAGCATCAAAGATACTATAGCAAGCCTTCTACGATCTTTGGGCAGCATTTCTAGAGAGAATGAATGGGTGACGTTTCGGGTCGACACCCTTCTTCAAACATTGTATTTGCACCAGATTATACCACTTCCTCTGACAGTTCTTTCACCCAGCACGCATTGTGTGCAATAGTTGACACTCAGGACCCTTTTAAATCATTCTCCTCTTGCCTTAAGCCTGTGGCCTCTAGTTTTTATCTCCCTTACCCTGGAAGAAAAAGCTGTGACCATTCATCTTATCTACACTTCTCGTGATTTTATTTACCTCTACCAGGTCACCCTTCAAACTCCTGTGCCCCAGAGAACAAATCCTGCCCTATCCAGTTCATGTTCATAACTTCATAAGTGAAAGGAGCAGAATTAGGCCATTCGGCCCATTACGTCTACTCCACCATTCAATCATGGATGATCTATCTTTCCCTCTTAACTACATTCTCCTGCCTTTGCCCCATAACCCCCGACACCCATACTAATCAAGAATCTATCTATCTCTGCCTTAAAAAGCTATAGTTTTGCCTTATAGCTCAAGGCCTTCAGTCCTGGTAACATCCTCGTGAATCTTTCTCGCTTTAGATATACACCGTGGAAACAGGCCCTTCAACCCACTGGGAACGTGTCAACTACCAATTACCCCATACACTAGCAGAATCCTACACAGGAGATACAATTTACAGAAGTCAATTAACCTACAAATCTGAAGGTCTTTGGAGTGTGGGAGGAAACTGGAGCACCTGAAGGAAACCCACGCGGTCACAGGGAGAACTCACAAATGCCGTACAGTATCAATAAACAGGATCGAACCCAAGTCTCTGGTGCTGTGAGGCAGCAACCCTACCACTGCACCATTTGATGTTTGTCAGTGTAGTCATGGTCAAGGGATGGGTATGAGGAGGTGTCCAAGAGCTGATGCCTGGCTCACTCTGCCAAACTACAACAGCATGCCCTTGTCAGTGAATGTGTTGACAACATTGGGATTGGTACTGAGTGAATCGTACCGCTCGCTTGGAAGGCAACCTGCCCGAAGGCTCGATGGTTGGCGGGACCGGGAACCCGCTCGAAGGCTTGGCTGACAGCATAACCAGGAGGGAGCTGGAGGTCAGACTTGAGGAGCAGGAAGGGTGAACCGGGATAATGCCTCCAGCGCCTTCAAGGTCGGCTGCAGGAGGCACCCCCAGGACACAAAGGTGGCCGGGCGAGGAGAGGAGAAAGACTTTAAACACTGACTAATGGCGGCAAAAATGGCGGTGCTTGCATGTGTAATAAATGCAGAATTAATTTCACTGTGCAGTTGCGTATTTGACATTGAAAGCACCACTGACTATTGAGATTGGAGCCTCGCCCTCTGACTCATTCCACCAAGCCAATTTTGTATCCCTTTGGCCAGCTCATTCTGGAGCCCATGTGAGTGAATTTTCCTATTAGCCTACCATGTAGAATCTTGTCAAAGGCTATGCTAAAGTTCGTGTTGGTAATCTCGATAATCCTGTCCTCATTAATCCTCTTTGTCACCACTTCAAAATTCTCAGTAAAATTTGTAAGACTGGTATACCGTTCAATTCAACCTTTGCTGAATTGTATTTATGTTTCATGTCCCCTTATGGTGGCATAGCAGTAGAGCTACTGCTTTGCCGTACCAGAGACCTGGGTTCGATCCTGACCACGGGTGCTGTCTGTACGGTTTGTACGTTCTCCCCGTGACCTGCGTGTGTTTTCTCCGATAACTTTGGTTTCCTTCCACACACAAAAGGAAGGGGAGGGGCCTGTTCTCGCGCTATATCTCTAAATTAAACTTATGCAGCAACACTTTACTGTCCACACTGTTGAACGCTCTAATATTTCCAACACTATAAACACTGATAGAAGGATATTAAACATCATTAAAAATGCTGTAGTTGACAGAAATCTGAAACAAAGGCAGAATGAGTTGGAACACTCAACTGGTTGGGCAGCATCTGTGGAGAAAGAAAAGGGTTCAAGATTGTCAGAACTCAAAATCTTTTTGTAATATGAACCATTTCTGGCCTGAATCATTGTTCAGTTCTCTTTCCACGGATGCTGCCTGCCCTGTTGAGTGTTTACAACATTTACTGTTTTTGTTATAAAAAGATTCTCCCCAGGAATTGTTGCCTTTTAAGGAACAATGAAGAAAGGAAGTGGCATTATTTTACAATCTTTTTCCTCATGTATAAATAGGGGTAGAGAAGTGGAGATGAGGTTTCAGGAAGATCAGTCTGGAGCTTATCGATTGGTGGGACAAGCTTGAGGGGCTAAGTGGCAAGCTCCTGCTGCGACCTTCTTACTTTCTGATCCGAGCCAGACTGCTTGGAAGCAAAAATCATGGAGCAGTCTTCACACCAAGGGGAGTTGGGGAAATTGTGGATTGGAAAAGTGAGATCAATAGATGAAATTAATGAGGCGGAACAGATAAATGGAAGAGATAATTCATAACCTAACTGATTGACGGAGTTTGGTCAAGGGACTCAACACCAGTGTGACTTCCAACATCTCTGTCTCTGGATACCCTCATGGTCATGCAATGCTGCCAAGCATACACGGAAAAGATGGGCGTGTTGTTAATGCACTGGAAACTGGTCAGTTGCAATTGTGAGACAGTGAGAGGCACGGTGGTAGAGTTACTGCCTTGCAGCGCGAGCGACCTGGCTTCGATCCCGACTACGGGTGCTGTCTGTACAGAGTTTGTACGCTCTCCCCGTGACCTGCGTGGGTTTTCTCCAATATCTTCAGTTTCCTCCCACACTCCAAAGATGTACAGGTTTGTAGGTCAATTGGCTTGGTGTAAATGTAAAAATTGTCCTTAGGATAGTGTTGGTGAGTGGGGATCGCTGGTCAGTGCAGACGCGATGGGCCAAAGGGCCTGCTTCCGCGCTGTATCTCTAAACTAAATTAAAAGAGCTGAAATAATTGCTTAAATTAAAAAAACACCACTTGTTAGGTTCTTTATCCAAGCATTAACATTATTTTGGATTATTACTCTTGCTGGAGGTAATTTGATGTACTAATATTGTGATGTCCTGTGAGTGAATAAACTAATTAATCTCATTTGCCAAATAAAGTCGGATTGAACCCACAGCTCCCAGCTTGTGTGTGTGGCAATATTAGACTGCTCTGCTCTGATTTTAAACAGATGGCCTATATTTGTATGCCTTCATGAACTATAATTCAGATTTATTAAAAACTGAATCATATATAACTTTCGCATCAATTACCCAACGTAGCCTGCAAGGTGTCCTGAAGCCTTTATTAAAACAGTAAATTTACAGGTTTGATATATATTGTATAAACTCATTATATAAAGGTAGTAACAGTATAGTGCACTACTTTTCACCATGATATATCCAGTCTATATTTTCCAAAGTGCTTTCGGGAAGGTTTCTTTGAAAACTCTGATATGTCATAAATGAAGTTGTCACTACTTTGAATGATCTGGACACATTGTCCCAGTAACTCAAGAGGAAAATGGTGTAGTTTAAAGTAATTGCATTTTACTGTGAAATAACTTGCTATTACTTCAGTGCTTGTCCATCGGACTTATATTTAATCCCCGACGTTTTCCAGATGGAATTTTATGCAACATTTTGAAGAGTGACTGGAATTTGTTAAAAAAAAAAGGGTTGTTCAAAAGAACAGTCTTTATTCAGAGAGGATTATATTTCAAAGATTAGCAAAATATGATCTGCTTTCTACAGAAGCAAGCTATGGGAAGAGCACATGATATATTTATCAAATAGTTTGCTCATTCTGCAGAATAGAAGGAAGTAGGCTGCTGGTTCAGTACATTTCTTACTGAGATCTCCAAGTCATAGATTTTCAGATTTTTGACATTTCATTTAAAAGTGAAGAAATGTATTCAAGAGTTTTTTGCATTATCACATTATCGCCAGACATTGTTGCAGAGACTTTCGCAACTTCAAGTATATTTTCCCCGTGACCTGCGTAGGTTTTCTCTGAGATCTTCGGTTTCCTCCCACATTCCGAAGACGTACAGGTTTGTAGGTTAATTGGCTTGGTAAATGTAAAAATAATTGTCCCTAGTGGGTGTAGAATAGTGTTAATGTGCAGGGATCGCTGGTCGGCATGGACCCAGTGGGCCGAATGGCCTGTTTCCATGCTGTATCTCTAAACTAAACTAACTTAAACTAAACTAAATTAAACAGAGGCTGTGTGGCATTTACCTGTGATGTACTTTTCCACATTCTAAGTTCATCTCTGAACATTGGGATCCATATGCATTCCATTCATCAACAATAGGAGGTCCATTAATCCCATCGCTTAATGCTGGGATGTTCATATATCATATTCCTGAATTCACAAGGTCCATGAGGGATATCCTGCTGCCCCACTCTTCAACACTGGGAAAGTCATACAGCATCAAAAAGTCATACCAATGGAAGCAAGCGCCTTGACTCATTGCATCAAGTAACAATACTGATCCCATTTCCCATCTCTTGTGGCCTTATCTGCCATGGCATTTTAAGTGCTCACCTGGGGTGGAAGATTGCAACCTTCACGTGGTCCGCCCTGTTTCGACAAATGCAATCAACCTGGCGTGCACAATCAAATAAGATCAAATAGATCAAGTTGTCCTACAACTTTAGGCTGTGCATGCCATACGCAAGAAGAAGAAGAAGAAGAAGTGCTCACCCAAAGACTTTGTAAGTGTGACAATCGCAGCTCCTCTAGCCCCTCAGGGAATGCTTTCTCAACTGCAACCACCCTCTGGGTAAGAAAAATTATTATTCAAAAATCCTCTACGTTAAACCAATTCCCTCTGGACAGTGTAACCTCCACTAAAAGGGTAAGTTTCTCACTATCTATTCTCATATTTTTCTATCAGTTATTCCTTCAACTTTCTCCTTCTACCTAGCCTCTCCAGACTCTCCTGTCTGGAAATGATCCAAGGAATCCCTCCTGCACCTTTATAGTGCATTCCCTTTTTTCCTGCAGTGTGGAGATCAGAATTACACACACGCTCTTCCATCTGCAGCCTAGATATTGTTTTATAAATTCGTATCATACTTTTATATTCTACGGCCTAGCAAGTCTCCTATTGTCAGCATCCTATATACCTGCGCAGTCAGCTCCAGGTATATTTGGAATTGTAGACCATCTTCCTATTGACAATACAAGAGACTACAGATACTGAAACCAAAAGTATGTAGAAAGTTGCCGACTCAAAACACTGCGAGTCCATTTCGTTTCGCACCTGCTGAGTTCCTCCAGCAGTTTGTTTTCCACTTACGATCCCTCTATTCCTAAAGTGCGTCTGAAGGTTCACCATGCCTTATTTTAATGCTCACCACACACTTTGCCCTATTAGTCCTCCTAGAATGCATTATCTTTCAGGATTAAATTTCATTCGCCATTGCTCTTCAATATCTTTAGATTTCCTATGTCTTAGATTACCACCTCAACTTCCATCAATTTTATCTGATCAGCGGACTCACTAATCGTGCCTCTACATTCAAACCCAAGTTATTAATGTCTGAAACAAACCGAAATGGTGCCAAAAAAGATGCCTGTGAGGCTCCATCGTTCACTGGCTTCTAATTACAAACGTAATGCTCCATTGTTACCCTTTGCCTTCTATTATCAAGTCAATTTCACATCCAATTTGTTCAATTATCATGGAATCAATGGGGTGGAGCCTTTTGGACCAGATTCCCATGTAAGATCTTGTCAAAGGCATTGAGTTTCCTACTACGGAATCCTCAGGGACATTCATATACAACACTTTTCAATACCTTTGGATCATTATCAATATCCTAGGGGTTTACCATTGACCGGAAATCGAACAGGAGTCACTATATACACCGTGTGATCACAGGAGCAGATCGGACAAGTAAATCATGCAACAAGCAACTCAACTCATAACTCCCCAAAGCCTGACCATCCATTAGCACAATGTGTAGGAAGGAAATGCAGATGCTGGGTTATGCTGAAGGTAGACACAAAATGCTGGAGTAAATCAGCAGGACATGCAGCATCTATGGAGAGAAGGAACGGGTGATGTTTTGGTCAAAATCCATCTTCAGATGAAGGGCTTTGACCTGAAACGTCACCCATTCCTTCTGTCTACTAGCACAAGTCAGGACTGTGATGGTATTCTCTCCAAGCGCCTGGATAAGGGCAACTTCAACACACTTAAGAAGCTCAACACCATCCAGGACATAGCAACCCACTTAATATGCACTCCATCCCCAACTCACTCCACCACTCATGCTCAGTAGCAGCCTTTTTATACATCATTGTACAAGATGCCCTGCAGAAACACACCAAGGCTCCTTAGACAGCACCTTCCAAGCCCATGTTTGCTACCAGCTGGAAGGACAATGGAATCAAAAGCAAGGACACACCACCACCTATAGGAAGCCCTCCAAGCTGCACATCATCCCGACTTCAGATCAGATTGAGGTTTGTTTATTGTCATATTAGACCATGGGCCGAACATCCAAAGTGTGTCTAGATTTTAACTTTTGTGACCCATCTCTGGTAAATACTTGAAATTTGGCACAGATTTAGATTAAAAAATCATTGAGAAGGAATTCATAACTCGTCAGTGCAAAAAGTTACACACTAATTAATTAAGCTAATTAGAAAAAAAAACAGTGCCCTCTTGTGTTCAATGATAGGTAGCTGTATATTACTTTTTGGGGAGCTGGATTCCGTGCGACGGTCTATTTAGTGGGTTCTGCGGTAGCGCCGGGACTCGAATGGGAACATTGAATACTATTACCCCAATTACACGGGACGGGTAACTCTTCGCCGCTGGAATTTCACCGCGGGAAATCCGTGATCTACGGTGAGAGGACACTGGTGAATATGAGGTGACTTTTGGAACTAGTTCAGGAGGTGAAACTCAGGCAAGAGTCCGACTGGAGGTGAACGGTGAGTGAGAGTGCTGCAGGGGTCCAGGGTTACACCGGCTCCTGAACTCGCCTAATTAATGGGTGAGGGCAGATCCTGTGCATTCCCCAGTTCACTGAACCCCACTGACTGCCAGTGTCCAGAGTGCGGTTCACGGCTGTAGTGGGACTGGGGCAGTGCCAGGATGGGGGACAGACCTGTAAGGCCGTAACCCGAAATCATCCAGCCCGCAGGCATATTTTTTTTCAAAGGTAGACAAAATTGCTGGAGAAACTCAGCGGGTGCGGCAGCATCAAATGCTGCCGCACGCGCTGAGTTTCTCCAGCAATTTTGTCTACCTACGATTTTCCAGCATCTGCAGTTGCTTCTTGAATATTTTTTTTCAATTAGTTTTCGTGACCTCGGCACTGCAGCCATTCCTGGGGCACGCAGCCAACCTGGACACTACAGCCAGTCCCGGGGCAGGTGAGCCAACATGGGCGCTACAGCCAGTCCCGGGGCAGGTGAGCCAACATGGGCGCTTCAGCCAGTCCCGGGGCAGGTGAGCCAACATGGGCATTACAGTCAGTCCCGGGGTGTAAGGCATCTTCCAGTCGCTCTAAGAAGAAAATGTCTTTTGTTAAAATTAATAAGGTGAGATCATGAGAGTTCCTTGAGAAGTGGGAAACTAGTCACCAGCCAGACTGTTATTAAAACTCGCTTGCAAACCACAGTCGAGTCGAAAGCCCCACCAACACACACAGACAACTGACCCGGGCGATGGTAAAAGAAATTGACTGTACGAAGGGTGAGCAGTGGTGTAATCGAAACCTAGATAGCGAGCAACTTAAACAGGCAAACTGTATAGGAAGGAACTGCAGGTGGTGGTTTGAACCAAAGGTAGACATAAAATGCTGGAGTAACTCAGCGGGACGGGCAGCATCTCTGGAGAGAAGGAATGGGTCGAGAACATTCTTCAGATGTTGCCAGTTTTGAAAGTTCTATTACAAGTTGAGCCTCGTGGATTCATAAAATGATAGCTACGGAAAAGAACATCTTGAAGTACTTAATTTTGCATGGACTTTAATGAATTAAATGTCAACCTCTTATTAACGTTAATCATACTTACACTGTAAGTTATTACCGTACATAAGTTACTCTTCTTTGACTCTCATATCTCACATTATAAGATGCATCAAAATGTCATGATTGGGTTAATTTTCATAAAATTCTGACGTTAGATCGTACCTTCCTCGGAAGTTTCCGTTACACTAGCATCCACCATGTTTCCAGTGGGCTCCCTGCCTAGCTAGCCTGAAACAAAGTGCCTGATTGGTCAATTGGCGTCCGACTCAATGTCAAACATCCTTTGATTGGACAATTACTACTCGGAAAATTGAAAAAATGTTGGTGGTTTTTTCCATAATTTAAAAATATGTGCAGGTTTTGTTCTTGACCAGTTTCAGATATAATTTCTATAATATTTTTACACAATATATTATAAATACAGGTAGATATGCGATGTGGGTCACAACATGAAACGAAAAAGCACCTCGGCCCACAGTTTATATACACCAGGGTATAAAGATATTCCTTATTCACATGAAACTTACAGACTAAACACAGAGTGTGCACACAGTAACGATTACTATAACAATAAATGCAATGATGAGTGATAAACAACAGAATGGTATAAGACTATAATACAATCTGTGGCAACAGGTTCAGGAAGGGGTGGAGGGGGGGGGGGGGGAGGGGCAATTGGTTCATGAGTCTAATAACAGGAAGAAGCATTTCTTAAGTCTGGTTGTCTGAGGTTTTAAGAACTTGTATATTTTCCCAGAAGGGAGAAAAGAGAAAATCAAATGGCCAGGGTGGCAGGCATCCTCGGCAATACTTCCAGTCGACCTGATGCAATGCACCATGAAGATGGACTGGCTGGAAGGAAATAATGAAGCTGTGATGGACTGGGCTATGATCATCACTCTGTGGGTTCTTCCCTTCTGCACTCGTTCCAACTTGATTACAACCTCCCTGTAGCCTAGTGACCAGAACTGCTCACAATACTCCACGCGGTAGAGTTGCGGCCTTACAGCGAATGCAGCGCCGATCCTGACTACGGGTGCTGTCTGTACAGGAGTTTGCACATTCTCCCAGTGACCTGTGTGAGTTTTCTCGGAGATCTTCGGTTTCCTCCCACACTCCAAAGACGTACAGGTTTGTAGGTTAATTGGCTTTGTAAATGTAAAAATGGTCCCTAGTGGGTGTAGGATAGTGTTAATGTGCGGGGATCGCTGGTCAGTGCAGACCCAGTGGGCCAAAGGGCCTGTTTCTGCGCTGTATCTCTAAACTAAACTGACCTATAATCTCATCGAAGACTTGCACCCAGTGTGCATTATGATGTCCCAACATTTGTACTCAAAACCCTTCCCAATGAAGACAAGCATGCCAAATGACTTCTGTCTACCTGACTCACCACTTTCAGGGAACCATGCATCTGTACTGCCAAATCTGAAGAAGGGTCACGTCCAGAAACGTCACACAAACAGGTGTTTAGAAATTTTTGCAAAGTAATTAAAAAGAAATAACTGAAATATCACATTTACATAAGTATTCAGACCCTTTGCTATGACACTCAAAATTGAGCTTTGGTGCATCCTGTTTCCATTGATTATCCTTTAGTAGACAAAAATGATGGAGAAACTCAGTGGGTGAGGCAGCATCTATGGAGCGAAGGAATGGGTGACGTTTCGGTTCAAGACCCTTCTTTAGACTGAAGAATGTCCATTGATTACCTTAAGACCACAAGTGGTAAATTATCCTCGAGTCCACCAGTGGTAAATTAAATTGATTGGACATGATTTGGAAAGGCACACACCTGTCTATACAAGGTCCCACAGTTGGCAGTGCATGTCAGAGCAAAAAACCAAGCCATGAAGACGAAGGAATTGTCCCTAGACCTCCGAGACAAGATTGTGTTGAGATACAGATCTGGGGAAGGGTATAAAACAATTTCTGCAGCATTGCAGGTCCTGAAGAGCACAGTAGCTTCCATCATTCAAAAATGGAAGAACCTTGGAACCACCAGGACTCTTCATAGAGCTGGCCACCCGGACAAGCTGAGAAATCGGGGGAGAAGGGTCTTGGTCAGGGAGGTGACCAAGAACCCGATGGTCACTTTGACAGAGCTTCAGAGTTCTTCTGTGGAGATGGGAGAAACTTCCAGAAGGACAACTATATCTGCAACACTCCACCAATCAGGCCTTTATGGTAGAGTGGTCAGACGGAAGACACTCCTCAGTAAAAGGCACATGACAGCCCGCTTGGAGTTTGCCAAAAGGTACCAAAACAAGATTCTCTGGTCTGATTAAACCAAGATTGAACTTTTTGGCCTGATTGTCAAGCGTCACATCTGGAGGAAACCAGGCACCGATCATTACCTGGCCAATACCATACCTACGGTGAAGCATGGTGGTGGCAGCATCATGCTGTGGGGATGTTTTTCAGTGGCAGGAACTGGGAGACTAGTCAGGATCGAGGGAAAGATGAATGGAGCAAAATACAGAGAGATCCTTGATGAAAACCTGCTCCAGAACGTTCAGGACCTCAGACTGGGGCAGAGGTTCACCTTCCAACAGGACAACGACCCTAAGCACACAGCCAAGGCAATGCAGGAGTGGCTTTGTGACAAGTCTGTGAATGTCCTTGAGTGGCCCAGCCAGAGCCCGGACTTGAACCCAATCGAATATCTCTGGAGGGACCTGAAAACAGCTGTGTATCTACGCTCCCCATCCAACCTGACAGAGCTTGAGAGGATCTGCAGAGAAGAATGGGAGAAATTACCCAAATACAGGTGTGCCAAGCTTGTAGCGTCATACCCAAGAAGACTTGAGGCTGTTAATTGCTGCCAAAGGTGACTCAACAAAGTACTGAGTAAGAGGTCTGAATACGTATGTAAATGTGATATTTCAGTTATTTATTTTTAATTACTTTGCAAAAATTTCTAAACACCTGCTTTCACTTTTTTATTATGGGGTATTGATGATTAAAAAAATGAATGTAATCAATTTTAGAATAAGGGTGTAACATAACAAAATGTGGAAAAAGTGAAGGGATCTGAATCCTTTCTGAATGCCCTGTATGCTTGAAAATCACATTGGTATTGGTTTATTATTGCCATGTGTACCGAGTTCCAGTAAAACACCTTGTTTTGCCTGCTATCCAGACACATCATACAACATAAGTACCACAAGTAGTGCAAAAGAGAAAATGAACAGACTGCATAATCTGGTGTTAAAGCTACAGAGAAAGTGCAGCTACAAAATATAACTACAAGGGCTGCAATGATATAGATTGAAAGATTGAGAAACTCATTTCCAGCATTTGTGAGATCCCTTTAAGAGTTTGTTGGCAGTGGGGAAGAAACTGCTCTTGAATCTGGTGGTACATGCTTTCAACATTTTGTGAGGGGAGAAGAGAAAATCACTGGGGTGTGAGTGGTTCGTGATTATGTTGGCTGCTTTCCTGTGGCTGAGTGAAGCATCGATGGGGTTGAACAGACTGGCCCGTGTGATGGACTGGGTTGCATTCACTATTCTGCAATTCCTTACGATTTTGAGCAGAGTACTTGCCATGCCAAGCTGTGATACATCCCAACAGGATGCTTTCTGTGGAGCACCTGTAGAAATTGGTCAAAATCTTTGGAGACCTGACCAATTCCCTTATCCTTTTGTGGAAGTAAATATGCCGTTGTGCTTTCTTGGCCGTTGCACCAATATACTGTCAAATCTGAAATAAAAATGCTGGAACTACTCAGCATGTCAGGTAACATCTGTGCTGATGCCACAAATGTTTTCTGCCTTGTCAGTAGATTCAGCATTTTATTTCCCCTATTGAAATGCAAGCATGGTTTCAGTCAATGTTATCTAGGTTCCAATAACTTGAAGATAGACACAAAATGCTGGAGTAACTCAGCAGGTCAGACAGCGTCTCTGAAGAAAAGGAATGGGTGATGTTTCGGGTCGAGACCCTTCTTCAGACTGAGAGACAGGGGAAAGGGAAACGAGAGATATAGACAGTGATATACCGTGGATGGTCTATATCTCTCGTTTCCCTTTCCTCTGAATCTCAGTATGAAGAAGGGTGTCGACCCAAAACGGGTGTCTAATTTCTTACTTGCTGCAGGTTTGCAGGCAAATCAAATGCAACAGCAAATAAGTAAATGTACATTAAATTATTAGTTATTCCAAGTAAACTAGACCGTGATAGTGCAAAAACCAAAGTACGGAAAGCAACCATAGTCGTGCAAAGCCTGTCATGGCTCGAAGCTGAGGGAGGGTTGACGTTCTCTATTATTCCTCCTCCCTCTGCACTGCAACTCTTCATTAGGGTGCGAGTGTCTGACTGTGAAGGTTATAGAAGCCCCCTTGATTTGAAAAACCTTACCCCTGAGTGTACCGGAGTCCAATTCTAGAGACATCCAGATATTCACACATGCTGGGGGATTGACAGGACCTCTCACATTCAGCGTTGTGATTTCCAATCTGCTCACTGCAGCTGTAAACCTGCCGAACAGTGATGAGAGACTGGCCTTGCTGAGGCACTGGAGTACTGCATTAAGAGATGGACCTCTCACGGACATATGAACACAGTTGATTGGAAACTGAACCATTGGGATGCTTGCTGTGTTGGAAAATCTCCGCTCCTGATCCTTTCTGACCTGGAGCCAAGGAGCAGAAGCTGAATGCCGCTCTGTTTCTGTTCTACTCTCATGATGCTCTGCATAATGTAACAACCTGCTAATGAACAGCAACAGCATCATGGGAAACGATGCTGCCCCACACATGAATACGGCTAAATGTACAACCAGAGATGCACGGTGGCGCAGCAGTAGAGTTGCTGCCTTACCACACCAGAGACCCGGTTCGATCCCGACTACGGGCGCTGTCTGTACGGGGTTTGTACATTCTCCCCGTGACCTGCGTGGGTTTTCTCCGGGAGCTCCGGATGCCTCCCACACTCCAAAGACGTACACGTTTGTAGGCTAATTGGCTTGGTAAATTTGTAAATTGTCCCTGGTGTGCGTCGGATAGTGTTAGTGTACAGGGATCGCTGGTCAGCGCGGACTCAGTGGGCCGGAGGGCCTGTTTCCACCTTGTATCTCTAAACTGAACTAAACTAAACTAAACTAAAAAGTAAACATGACCTGTCCCTGCACTCCCAGCACAGCCTAAAGAATGGTGTCTCCTTGTAAAAATCAATTACTGCAACCCTCTAACTCCAGATCAACCATAAACAAACTCCAAGTCACAATAGTTCAATAGCTACTTTAATGCCAGATACAGGGAAATGCTCTGGTTTACATGCAATCCAGTAAATACCCACATAAGCACAATAATAGACATTGTAGTATAAAAAAAAAAAGAGATGACTTCTGAGCACTACACATAGCCGCCATGCTTCTGGTGCCAACTTATATCTTTCAAACATCAAGTTCTTAAAAATGGAAGGTAGAAACAAAATGCTGGAGTAACTCAGCAGGACAGGCAGCATTTCTGGAGAGAAGGAATGGGTGACGTTTTGCCTCGAGACCCTTCTTCAGACTGATCAGTTCTTAAAAATATTGAGTCTTATCTTGGCCTTAAAGGTCTGTTGTCCTGGTGGCACCACTGGGCCAGTGATGTAGGGTTTGGCCGGGTCTGATGATGTTGTCAATGTCCTCCGCCATCTCTCTGCCGCTCCGTGATGCTGAAGGCTGCACGCTTGGCCATCTGCTGTGGGACCTCCTGTGGTGTTTGATCTACACGATCCCACAGCTGCTGGGGGTATCAGGCGGCCTACTCCACCGACACCTCCACCTGTCACCCCAGGAAAGCCTCCGCCTCTTGCCTCCCACAGTCACCTCTCTGCCACCGTGTACCGAGGTTCAGTCATAGAGCAATACAGCGTGGAAACAGGCCCTTTGTCCCAACTTGCCCATACCTCCCAACTACACGAGTCCCACCTGCCTGCGTTTGACCCAAATCACTCCAAACCTGTACTATCCATGTGCCCGTCTGTTTCTTAAACGTTGGGATAGTCCTTGCTTCCACTACCTCTTCTGGCAGCTCGTTCCATACACCCACCACCCTTTGTGTGAAAAAGTTACCCCTTGGATTCCTATTAAATCTTTTCCCCTTCACCTTAGACCTATGTCCTCTGGTCTTCGATTCACCTACTCTGGGCAAGAGACTCTGTGCGTCTACCCAATCGATTCCTCTCGCGATTTTATACACCTCAATGAGATTACCCCTCATCCTCCTGCGCTCCAAGGAATAGAGTCTAAGCCTGCTCATCCTCTGCCCATAGCTCAGACCCTCTATCCTGGCAACATCCTCTTAAGTCTTCTCTGTACCCTTTCCAGCTTGACAACATCTTTCTGTAACGGGGATAGCTTGCACCCGATAGCAGCACAGAATCAGGCAGGTATAGATGGTACTGAACTTTATTCCGATACTGGAACACAGGAATGGGTACATCGTACTCACACAGAGGCTCAGGATTGAGCGAGGGTTCCGAAGAGGGGCAGGCAGGTTCGAATCCGTGTAGGCAGTCAGGAAATCGCTGGAGAGTCTTGCATGAATGCTGAGAACAATCTGGCACTGTGGGAATGGTGAGGAGAGTCTATATACCGGATTAATTGGTGATCAGAGGCAACTGAGTGCCACAGGTGAGGAGAGTTGGGCTGATGAGAGGGGAGTGGCAGGCAGGCAGGAGAGGGCAGACTGTGACAGAACCCCCCCCCCCTCAAGGGACGGCTCCTGACGTCCCAAAACAAAAGGAAAAAAAAACCACATTAAAGAAAATAAACCCAATCCCACGCAGAGTAGGGTGGGAGGAGGGGGACCGGAGGAGGGCTAATATTCGTCCGAGACATCCATGTCCGCATCCTCCTCCATAGCATCAGAGGAAAGCTCCGACTCGTCGTCACTGGGCGCCTCAGACGGAAGAGGGGACAGATTCTCAGGGGCGGCGACCCCTCTAGGAGTGGCGGACATGGACGGCTGGTCGGGATGACGCCGGTGAAACTCCCTGATGAGGGTGGCGTCCAGGATGTGTCGAGCAGGAACCCAGGACCTCTCCTCTGGACCGTAACCCTCCCAATCGACCAGGTATTGGAGACACCTCCCGCGATGGCGGGAGCACAGGAGGCGGTGCACCGTAAAGGCGGGGCCTCCGTCGATGAGACGAGGAGGTGGAGGAGGAGGGACTGCGGGGACCAGGGAGCTCTCCCGGACTGGCTTTACTCTGGACATGTGGAACGTAGGATGGACCCACATGGAATGAGGCAACTTGAGCCTCACAGCCACTGGGTTGATGACCTTTTGGATCTCAAAGGGACCGATAAACTTGGGTGCCAACTTCTTGGACTCCACCCTCAAGGGAAGGTCCCGGGTCGACAGCCACACCCTCTGGCCCACGAGGTAGGTGGGGGCCTGGGTGCGGTGACGGTTGGCAGTCGTGGCGTAACGGGCCACGGAGCGGAGAAGAGCCGCCCTGGCTTGGGTCCACGTCCTGCGGCAGCGACGAATGAAGGCCTGGACGGACGGGCAGGAAACCTCTTTCTCCAGCGCCGGGAACAGTGGAGGCTGGAACCCGTAGGCACACTGGAAAGGGGAGAGCCCAGTGGCCGAGCTTGTCAGGGTGTTGTGTGCGTACTCCACCCACAACAACTGCTGGGACCAGGAGGAGGGATGCTTGGACACCATACACCGCAGCGCCGTCTCCATCTCCTGATTCTTCCTTTCAGTTTGGCCGTTGGACTGGGGATGAAATCCGGACGTCAGACTCACGGTGGCCCCCACAAGCGTGCAGAACTCCCTCCAGAACACAGAGGCAAACTGGGGTCCTCGGTCGGAGACCACATCGACGGGGAGACCATGGAGCCTGAAGACGTGGAGTAACATGAGCTCGGCAGTTTCCTTGGCTGACGGAAGCATGGGCAGGGGCACTAAATCTATCGACCACGGTCAGGATGGTGGTGTGACCCCTGGATGGGGGCAGGCCGGTAACGAAGTCCAGGGAGATGTGGGACCATGGTCGATGGGGTACAGGCAGTGGAAGCAGATGACCCGCAGGAGCTTGGTGTGAGACCTTGTGCTGGTTGCAAATGGGACAGGCGTTGACAAACTCCCGAGTGTCCTCCTCCAGCGATGCCCACCAGAACCTCCGTAGCACCATCTCCTTGGTCCGCTGAATGCCGGGATGACAGGTGAGTCGAGAGCTGTGGGCCCACTGAAGGACGTCGGAACGCAGGGCAGAAACCACAAACAGGCGATCAGGAGGATCATGCGCTGGGTCCCGGCTGATTCTCCAAGGCCGCCTTGACCCTCTCCTCCACCTCCCAGGTGAGGGAGGCAACCCTGTGCGTGGACGGGAGGATGGTTTTGGGGCCAGAGGCAGACTCCTCCTTCGCCAAGAACTGTCGAGAGAGGGCATCGGGCTTCACGTTGCGGGACCCAGGTCGGTAGGAGAGGGAGAAGTTGAAGCGGGTGAGGAAGAGAGACCAGCGGGCCCGACGAGAGTTGAGCCTCTTGGCTGACTGGAGGTATTCAAGGTTCTTGTGGTCAGTCCAAACCAAGAAAGGCTGCTCGGTTCCCTCCAGCCAGTGACGCCATTCCTCCAACGCCAACTTAACCGCCAACAGTTCTCGGTTGCCAATGTCATAATTCCTCACAGCCGGGGTCAGGCGTCGGGAGAAGAAGGCGCATGGATGGAGCTTCTGGTCCCCGGCAGCCCGTTGGGACAGAACAGCTCCCACCCCCACGTCGGAGGCGTCCACCTCCACCACGAACTGTCTCTCTGAGTCCGGAACTTGGAGGATGGGGGCCGATGTAAACCGTGTCTTGAGTGTCTGAAAAGCTTCGTCGGCCGCGACAGACCACCGGAACGGAACCTTGGAGGAGGTGAGTGCTGTGAGGGGTGCGGCCACAGTACTGTAGCCACGGATGAACCGTCGGTAAAAATTGGCGAACCCCAGGAACCTTTGGAGCTGCTTGCGGGAGTCAGGAACGGGCCAGGTGGTGACAGCAGAGACCTTGGCGGGGTCCATCTTGATGTTCCCTTGGCCAACGATGTATCCTAGGAAGGAGACTGACGGGGAGTGAAACTCGCACTTCTCAGCTTTAACGAAGAGCGAGTTTGCCAGGAGCTGATGTAGAACTCCCTGGACGTGGTGTACGTGTTCCTCCTTGGTCCGTGAAAAGATGAGGATGTCATCAAGATAGACGAACACGTACTTGTTCAACATGTCTCTGAGAACGTCATTGACCAAAGCCTGGAAGACGGCCGGGGCGTTGGTGAAGCCAAAGGGCATCACCCGGTACTCATAATGTCCCGTGGGAGTGTTGAAGGCGGTCTTCCACTCATCTCCCTCTTTGATGCGGACCAAGTGGTAGGCGTTGAATAGATCCAGCTCCGAAAAGATGGTGGCCCCCTCCAGGAGCTCCAAAGCAGAGGAGATGAGTGGGAGAGGGTAGCGATTCTTCACCGTGATGCCGTTGAGCCCCCGGTAAACTATGGAGGGACGCAGAGATTTGTCCTTGTCTCCACGAAGAAGAACCCAGCCCCAGCAGGAGACGAGGAGGGACGGATGAGATCAGCAGCCAAGGAGTCGTTTATGTATTTCTCCATGGCGCCTCTCTCAGGGGCTGACAGGGAGTAAAAGCGACCCCTAGGAGGAGCGGAACCAGGCAGGAGGTCTATGGCGCAGTCATAGGGCCGATGAGGAGGAAGGGAGGTGGCCCTAGACTTGCTAAAAACCTCCCCAAAGTCATGGTACTCGGCTGGGACCCCCGTCAAATCTGGAGCAGATCTGGAGCAGGTGGCCGGTTGAGGAGCTGAGGCTTGCTTCAGGCACACTTGGTGGCAGGAAGGGCTCCAACCCAAGACGACCCCCGTCCTCCAGTCGATGTTGGGGTTGTGTCGCCGAAGCCAGGGATAACCCAGGATGAGGGGAAGACGGGGAGACTGCAGGATGTGGAACTGGATGGTCTCATGGTGATTACCAGACAGGAGCATGCGCACTGGGACCGTCCGGTGAGAAACAGTCCCCAGGCGATGGCCGTCGAGGGCGTCGGCGGGAACAGGTTCAGGCAGGGGAACACAACTGATGCCTAGCTGGCGGGCTAGTTCCTTGTCCATAAGATTAATGTCACAACCAGAGTCTATGAAGGTGGCGAGGGTGTGAGGACCATCAGACAACAGCAGACGGGCATGACAAAGAGGGCGTCGGGCAGAGGAACGTTCCCGTTCCTCGGGGGTGATACTGGTGCGACCCACCTGCATGGGTTCGGGTTGCCTCGACGGTTGCCCCGACGAGGGTAGTCCAGTCTCCGGAGGAAAACGAGCTGGGGTGGAAAGCTGGCGGTCCGCCAGTCCCTGTCGCCTCTCCCGACGTCTCGCCAGGATGCGTTGGTCCAGACGGGTCGTTAGCTCGATAAGCCCATCCAGAGAAGAAGGAAGGTCGTGGGACACCAACTCATCCTTGATATAGTCATTCAAGCCCAGCAAGAAAGCGTCACACTGGGCCGGGGCGTTCCAATCACTCTCACGGGCCCTGGTGCAAAAGTCGATGGCGAAGTCAGCGACGCTCTGGTTCCCCTGGCTCAACCCCAGCAGACCTCCCGCAGCGTCCGGACCCATCGAAACCTCACCGAACACCTTGCGAAGCTCCGCGGCGAAGGCCTGGAAAGAGGAGCAAGCCGGTGTGCGTCGCTCCCATTCAGCCGTTCCCCACAGCCGAGCTCTGCCAGTCAGGTGATTAATGGTAAACGCCACTCTCGCCGCTTCCTGGGCGAAGGTGTAGGGCTGTAGGGCGAAGAGAATGGAACAGTTCGTGATGAATGGGTTGCAGCCCTCCGGGTCTCCAGCGTAACGCTCCGGGGTTCCCACCCGGGGCTCAGGTGATGTTCCTGACGGACCGGGAGCTGGTGCTGTCGGGGGGGGGGGGGGCGGAGGGGGGGGGTGGGGGAGGGGGAGGGGGAGGGGGAGCTGAGAGTCCATTCACAGGAACCGATCTCCCGTTCGCCACCACTGCCACCTAGATCACCTTGAACACTGAATCCCTTCAATAGACTGCAGCATAGGGCAGAATGAGGCAAAGATCTTTGGCGGCTGATTTCAAATGATCCAGGAGGGGACCGTTTGGCCCAAAGGGCTTGTGCCAACCACCAGGAAGCAATCCCATCAGCTACATTCTGCCTCTCTCTTTTTCCTGGTTCTCTTGCAAATTATTCTCCATCACACCTCCTTTCATTGTTTTGCCGTCTATCAGGGGAAATTTACTTACCACCCAATTAACATGGCTGATCTATCTCTCCCTCTCAACCCCATTCTCCTGCCTTCTCCCCAGAACCCCATGACACCCGTACTAATCAAGAATCTATCTATCTCTGCCTTGAAAATATCCATTGACATGGCATCCACGGCCTTCTGTGGCAAAGAATTCCCTAAATTCTGTGGCAATGAGGTAGCAGCATGAAAAACTGCACCACCACACTGCGCTGTGCAAATAAGCTGCACCACCACACTGCGCTGTGCAAATAAGCTGTCATCTGTAGCAAACAACCCGACTTAGCCGCATGGTTGCAGCTTGTGTGAGCGATGCATGTACTGCTGCCATTATACACCCAGCAGCAGAAATTAGTATCTGGTCCATGCCACTCTGTATAGTTCGTTGTCACCTTCTCCTCTAACAATGATCTATTCTACATTTTCCTAGACCTGCATCTCCTTTGATATCTCGTTTCCACACCTTACGCTTCCTTATCTCTATGTCTCCCTCTCCCATGACCCTCAGTCTGAAGAAGGGTCTCGACCCGAGGGGAAACGTCAACCATTCCTTCCACCCAGAGATGCTGCCTGTCTACAGATGCACCACAGAAAGCATATTATCAGGATGCGTCACAGCTTGGTTTGGGAACAGCTCCATCCAAGACCGCAGGAAATTGCAGCCAATTGTGGATGCAGCCCAGACCATCACACAAACCAACCTCCCTTCCATTGACTCCATTTATACCTCACGCTGCCTCGCCAAGACCAGCAGCATAATCAACGATGAGTCGCGCCCTGGCCAATCCCTCTTCTCCCCTCTCCCTTCCGGCAAAAGGTACAGAAGTGTGAAAACGCACACCTCCAGATTCAGGTACAGTGTCTTCCCAGCTGTTATCAGGCAACTGTATCATCCTACCACAACCAGAGAGTAGTGCTGAACTACTATCTGCTTCTTTGGTGACCCTCGGACTATTCTTGATCAGACTTTGCTGGCTTTACTTTGCACTAAACGTTATTCCCTTATCATGTATCTATACACTGTAAATGGCTCGATTGTAACCATGTATTGTCTTTCTGCTGACTGGTTAGCACGCAACAAAAGCGTTTCACTGTACCTCGGTACACGTGACAATAAACTAAACTAAACTGAACTGAGTTACTCCAGCATTTTGTGTCTAGCTCTGCTCAATTTTCTTCTTGATTTATCAGAGTCAGGCAATATAAAATCACAAACGACTAAAATCTTAAGATCAGCAGCTCAAATCCAACAAATGGATGTTGTTCTCCCTCTGCCAGAGAAGTCGGATAGTCTGGCTAAAAAAGTGGTTAGTGGATCATGAATTGAGTTGCTCCTGATTTTCTCAATGCGATTCATATGTCACTTGGCATTCTTAGCTGCAAGATTGATTGTTTTCACAAGACGTTCCCTCCAAATTGTTTTTCAGTAGTGTGAGCAGTGGGTCAGGCTGAACAGACCAGTGAAGAGCTACACACGCAGTCCGCTTCCCAACGCAGTTTATTTTGATGTATCAAAAACAAACCCCGGAGACCCAGGTTCAATCCTGACTACGTGTGCTGTCTGTACGGAGTTTGTACGTTCTCCCCGTGACCGCGTGGGTTTTCTCCGAGATCTTCAGTTTCCTCCCACACTCCAAAGACGTATGGGTATGTGGGTTAATTGGCTTGGTATAAATCTAAATTGTCCCTAGTGTGTGTAGGATAGTGTTAATGTGCGGGGATCGCTGGTCGGTGTGGGCTTTGCGGTCCGAATGGCCTGTTTACACGCTGTATCTCTAAACCAAACTAAAAATCATTCCCTGCTGTTGTGATTGTTGTTAGTATTGGGAGCAGCTAGTTAATTTGTCATTAGTTGAATGAGCCTTAAAAAGCTTTAAAAGTCTGATGTGTGGAGCGTCATTAATATCTTATAAAATTAAAATAAGAATTGAAGCCATTGAATTTGCTCGCATTTACTGGTTACCAAGTGCAGCTGTTTGTGAACCATGGCCTAATGGGTGCAAGAACTGCCTTCAAGCCAGGAATTCATGGATTCCAGTTCCCTTCCACAGACTTGAACACAAGAGCTACATTGACTGGAAACCCCCCCCCACAAAGTACTGGAGTAACTCAGCGGGTCAGGCAGTATCCCTGAAGAACACGGATGTTTCAGGACAGGACGTCACCCATCCATGACTCCAGGGTTGCTGCCTGGCACGCTAGGTTACTCCAGTACTTTGTGTCTTCATTTGTAAATCAGCATCTGCAGTTCCTCGTTTCTACATTGTGGCTACATTTTAGTTTAGTTTAGGTTTAATTTATAGATGCAGCAGAGAAACAGGCCCTTCGGTTGTGCCAACCAGCGATCCCCGTACATTAACACTATCGTACACAAACTAGTGACAATTTTACATTCATACCAAGCCTATTAACCTATAAATCTGGAGCTTGGGAGGAAACCGAAGATCTTGGCGAAAACCCACGCAGGTCATTGGGAGAACGTGCAAACTCCTTACAGACAGCACCCGTAGTCAGGCTTGAAACCAGGTCACTGGCGCTGTAAGCGCTGTAAGGCAGCAACTCTACCGCTGCATCACCGTGCCACCCTCATTGTTCCAGCACTTTGTGTGGAATAATGTTCCAATTATCAATGGCAATTCTCCTTCGCAGACTATAAGCTGCTTTCCTAATCACACACGACCCATTTCTAAGTTATCTATAAGATTCAAAATTTTCACAGTCTTCTTCTGATCCCATGACTCCACCATTTGTACATTGTTTATCCACTTTACATGCTTGATTCTCTTAATACTTTTTGTTGCCTTGATGAATGCAATTTTCCCCGGCCCAATTAATCCTTTAATCAGAATATTTAATGCACTTACATCTTTTTCCATCATTACAGCCATCTCTAAATTTCCAGTTCTACAATAAAACGTCTTCAGCCTGTTTTAACATATAATCGTTTAATCTGTGCTGATGCCCTTTTTCTGACCTGGTTAAAGCCTTTTACTGTAGATCTCTACATTCTTCCAGTTCTGAAGGGGATTGGCATCTGAAACATTAATGCCTTCTTTCTACAGATGTAATATGACCTGCTTAGTTGTTCCAAAGTGTATTGTGTGTATTCTGGCAACCAACAGTAATTTGTGCATGGCTAAACTTGTTTGCAACCTCAGGAACCTGTGAACTCCACGGAATTCCTTTGACTCTCCAAATAGCTCCACTATAAAGAAATAATAATACCACTGCAGTGGCAATTTACTGGCTGTAACCCAAAGGTTGTGAAAGTCACAAGAATTTTCTTATATTTTGCAGCAATTTGGATAAGTCACAACCTTCATAAGAATATTGTCTTCTCCAATCTTCCATAGTGTCAGTAACTCCAGATATCCATTGCAAGTCATAGAGTCATAGAGTGATACAGCATAGAAACAGGCCCTTTCGGCCCAACTTGCCCACACTGGCCAACATGTCCCAGCTACACGAGTCTCACCTACCCCCATTTGATTCATATCCCCCCAAACCTGTCCTATCCATGTACCTGTCTAACTGTCTCTTAAATGTTGGGACAGTCCCAGCCTCATCCACCTCCTCTGGCAGCTTGTTCCATACATCCACCACCCTTTGTGTAAAAAAGTTACCCCTCAGATTCCTATTAAATCTTATCACCTTTACCTTGAACCTATGTCCTCTGGTCCTCGATTCACCTACTCGGGGCAAGAGACTCTGTGCATCTACCACTAAGTCCACTCACACCCATGACTTTGAACTGTTTCTGCGTACGTTCTTATGCATACCCTTTGCATGCAAGGGCCAAGGTATAAGGAGAGGCAACTATTCATGAAGTATTGGTAGACTGCTGATGACGGAACATTTGAAAAATGCTTCTCTGCTGAGTAAGCCATGAAAATAACCAAGAGTGAGCATGAATAAAACACTGGGAAAGGTAACATGAGGGTGAAAATTAAAAATACCATCTTGTTGCATCTCAAAGAGAAAATGGCACGTTATCAAATCAAATGCCAATGCAAATCATAGAACATCACCGATTTTTAATGGCGACTTTAGATGATATCAGAACCTTATTAAGTAAAACTATCCCAGAAAATTTTGCAGGCATATTCAATCATCTTTGCGAATGCAATGTTAAATAAAATGCTGGAACCTATATTGTGGGATGTAATAATAGAACATGAATGATTGAATGAATGAATGAATGAATGATTGAATGAATGAATGAATGAATGAATGAATGATTGAATGAATGAATGAATGAATGAATGAATGACTGAATGAATGATACTTTATTATCGCATGTGACATATCACATGTCCATGCACACAAGGTATGCAAATAGTTACCAAATAAAGGGACCGGCAAAGTTACAAAGTATTCCATTTGAAGACAAAGTATTCCATTCTTGGCAGCCCCCCCCCCTCCCACACGCCAGGTCCTCCTTTGTTCTCGGCCGACCTCCTGCAGCCACGTGGCCCGTCTGACCTCAGGCACCCACTGCCGACCCATCCTCGACCCCCTTCGCCCACCCTCAACCTCGACCTCGATCGATCTCGTCCAGTGTCGTCCTTCCTCGACTGCCGCCGGATCCACACCCGATGGCTCCGAGCCAGAGTCCGGCTGCAGGGACCCACCATCCAGCTTCTCTGCAGCCTCCTGGGAGCATGGAAAAAAGTAATGTTAGCCTGGATTTATGAAAGAGAACTCTTGTGTGACTAATTATCGTTGATCTTTGAGGATGTGTTTAGTGTCATTACAGAATCACAAGTTGACAAGCAATAGGAGTAGAATTAGGCCATTCCGCCCATCAAGTCTACTCCGCCATTCAATCGTGGCTGATCTCTGCCTTCTAATCTCATTTTCCTGCCTTCTCCCCATAACCCTTGACATCTGTTCTAATCAAGAATGTTTCTATCTCTGCCTTAAAAATATCCACTGATGGCCTCCATAGCCCTCTGTGGCAATGTTCCACAGATTAACTACCCTCTGACTAAATAAGTTCCTTCTCACCTCCTTTATAAAAGAGCGCCCTTTAATTCTGAGACTATCACCTCTGGTCCTAGACTCTCCCACCAGTGGAAACATCCTTTCCACATCCACTCTATCTATGCCTTTCATTATTCTGTAAGTTTCAATGATGTCCCCCCTCAACCTTCTAAACTCCAGCGAGTACCAGGCCCAGTGCTGTCAAAATCTCATCATATTCTAAACCACTCATTCCTGGGATCATTCTTGTAAAAGAGTCATAGAGGCATACAGCGTAGAAACAGGCATCTTTGCCCAACCCATCCACGTCAAACAAGATGCTCCAAGTAATAAGAGTAACGCTCCATCAAAGCTAATACATTTGCCCGCATTTGGTCTGCATCCCTCTATCATTCCTATCCACGAACCTGTCCAAATGTCTCTGAATGCTGTTCTAACACTTGACTCAATTACCTCCTCAAGGCAGCTTATTCCTTATACCCACCACCATCTGAGTGAAAAAGTAGCCCCTCTAGTTCCTATTAAATATCTTGTCTCTCACCTTCAAATCTATGTCCATTTTTGATTCCATAATCAACAGTACAAAACTCTAAAATATAAAGATCTAATATCTTTATATTAGATGATTATATTGAATCATCTAATATAAAGATGCTTCAAGGGGATAGGAATGGACTTAGTGAGTGGGAGATATCATATCGGTTTTCTCCGAGATCTTCGGTTTCCTCCCACATTCCAAAGACGTACAGGTGTGTAGGTTAATTGTCTTGGTAAATGTAAAAATTGTCCCTAGTGGGTGTAGGATAGTGTTAATGTGCGGGCATTGCACATTTTCAGGCACCTCCAGAGATGTTTCATCGGGTTCAAGTCCGGGCTCTGGCTGGGCCACTCAAGGACATTCACAGACTTGTCATGAAGCCACTCCTGCGTTGTCTTGGCTGTGTGCTTAGGGTCATTGTCCTGTTGGAAGGTGAACCTCTGCCCCAGTCTGAGGTCCTGACCGCTCTGGAGCAGGTTTTCATCAAGTATCTCTCTGTACTTTGCTCCGTTTATCTTTCCCTCGATCCTGACTAGTCTCCCAGTGCCACTGAAAAAAATCCCCACAGCATGATGCTGCCACCACCATGCTTCACCGTAGGTATGGTATTAGCCAGGTGATGAGCGGTGCCTGGTTTCCTCCAGACGAGACACTTGGCATTCAGGCCAAAGAGTTCAATCTTGGTTACTTCAGACCAGAGATTCTTGTTTTGGTGCCTTTTGGCAAACTCCAAGCGGGCTGTCATGAGCCTTTTACTGGGAAGTGGCTTCCGTCTGGCCACTCTACCATAAAGGCCTGATTGGTGGAGTGCTGCAGAATAGTTGTCCTTCTGGAAGTTTCTCCCATCGCCACAGAGGAACTCTGCAGCTCCGTCAAAGTGACCATCGGGTTCTTGGTCACCTTCCTTGACCAAGGCCCTTCTCCCCCGATTGTTCAGTTTGTCCGGGCGGCCAGCTCTATGAAGAGACCTGGTGGTTTCAAAGTTCTTCCATTTAAGAATGACAGTGGCCACTGTGCTCTTCGGACCTGCAATGCTGCAGAAATTGTTTTATACCCTTCCCCAGATCTGTGTCTTGACACAATCCTGTCTCGGAGGTCTACGGACAATTCCTTCGTCTTCATGGCTTGGTTTTTGCTCTGACATGCACTGCCAACTGCGGGACCTTATATAGACAGGTGTGTGCCTTTCCAAATCATGTCCAATCAATTTAATTTACCACTTGTGGACTCCAATCCAGTTGTAGAAACATCTCAAGGATAATCAATGGAAACAGGATGCACTGAAGCTCAATTTTGAGTGTCATAGCAAAGGGTCTGAATACTTATGTAAATGTGATATTTCAGTTATTTATTTTTAATTATTTTGAAAAATTTCAACTCACCTGTTTTCGCGTTTATATTGTGATGTATTGTGTGTAGATTGATGATTAAAAAAAAAGAATCTAATCCATTTTAGAATAAGGATGTAACGTAACAAAATGTGGAAAAGTGAAGGGGTCTGAATATTTTCTGAATGCACTGTAAATTGGGATCCTTTTTAGATACCCTTGTCCCTCTGCGTTCTCCACAGCAACACCATATTGAGCCATCAGTATGAACTATGTTGGAGATTCCTGCCTACTTAATACAGTGCATCGTGACAGCTGACTTATTCTAGTTATGAAATGGAAAGTTTTAATATTTCATTGATATTTTAATGACTGTGCACAGGACATTTGTCCAATACTCTATTCTGATAAGAACCATTAGTCCCTCTTAAGAAGTTCACTAGAGTGTTCTAAAGTAAGCATCTGGACAAATGTTCTCAAGAAGAGGACCATTGATTATGATGTGAAAATCTAGTTGAGTTGTAGATTTCCACACTCAGGGGCTTCAAACTGATTCCGAACTCCCATTGCTGAACCTGTTCAATACACTATGGACAAGGAAAATGGGAGGAATCAATAGGGCTCAGAATATCATGGAAATAACATGGCATTCTATATTTTGCAGGCATGGTGGTGTAGTGGTAGAGCTACTGCCTCACTGCGCCAGAGACCCGGGTTCGATCCTTTCTACAGTGCTGTCTTTACGGAGTTTGTACGTTCTCCCCGCGACCTGCGTGGGTTTTCTCAGGGTGCTCCGGTTTCCTCCCACACTGCAAAGATGTGCAGTTTTGTAGGGTAATTGGCTTGGTATAAATGTAAAATTGTCCCTAGTGTGTGTAGGGTAGTGTTAATGTGCGGGGATTGCTGGTCGGTGCGGACCTGGTGGGCCAAAGTGCCTGTTTCCGCACTGTATCTCTAAACTAAGATTAACCTTTTGTTTAATGGACATTTTACTCTAGATCTTATTGTGACCATGAAATTCTGATATAAAGGAACATAGTATAAGATACTGTAAATCAGAAATACTCCCCAAAGTCAACTGGGCTGTCATCAAACAGGAGTGGATTGACTGATAGTGGACCTTTGCAACCCTTGTGGTTTATAACTCTTTAATTTTGGCCTCGTATCTCACTAAATGGTAGGAAGACAACGCCAAGCTGAATCCAAACCACCAAATCACCCATGCATCAATCAGGGCGGCACGGTGGCGTACGGTAGAACTACTGCCCTACAGAGTCAGAGACCCGAGTTCAATCCTGACTATGGGTGCTGTCTGTATGGAGTTTGTACGTTCTCCCTGTGACCAGCATGGGTTTTCGCCGAGATCTTCGGTTTCCTCCCACATTCCAAAGGCGTGCAGGTTTGTAGGTTAATTGGCTTGGTATTCATCTAAAGTTGTCCCTAGTGTATGTTGGATAGTGTAAGTGTGTGGGGATTGCTGGTCGGTGCGGACTTGGTGGGCCACACTTATTATGTAAAAGTTAAGTTAGAGTTCTGAGGTGTAGTTGATGACTGATGAAAACTTAAAAGGGTAGAACCAGAACTGACAGAAGGTTAGTTAGAGGCTGCTGACACTAATAGGGAGTTCTTCTCCAGCACTCAATTGCTGACATTATGGTTCAATGAGATGTTCGTTGGTGGCAATTATGGCAATTATCCATAAGTGACCTTTCTAGGCAAAGTGAGTTATGCATGAATGCCAGCATCTGCCACTCCACTTACCTTGGTGTGATGAACGATGTAGTTAGAACCAAATGAACATGAACAACACTCCTGTCTTCAGTGCAGCTCATAACAGGAAAATATGGATTACTTTATTGTCACTTGGGAATAGGCACAGTGAAATTCTTTGCTTGCATACCCAATGTATACTAATAGCAGCCTACGGCGCTGACAAAGTTACAAAGTACCTATTAATACAAAGATGCCAGTTTTGTTGGTGGCAGGTGATAATGAGTCAGTGTACAAGAGGAAGATTGATAATCTGATTGAATGGTGCCAGCACAACAATCTTACTCTGAACATTAGCAAGACCAAGGAGCTGATTGTTGACTCCAAGGAACCATGAACCCGTCTTCATTGACAGGATGCTGGTGGACAGCTTCAAGTTATTGGGCATGCATATCTCTGTTGATATCTGTGGGCGGCCACGGTGGTGCAGCGGTAGTGTTGCTACCTTGCAGCACTTACTGTGCCAGATAACGGGGTTCGATCCCAACTACTGGTGCCGTCTGTACGGAGTTTGTATGTTATCCCCATGACTGCATGGGTTTTCTCCGAGAACTTCGGTATCCTTCCACACTCCAAAGACGTACGGACTTGTAGGTTTAAGAAAGAACTGCAGATGCTGGAAAATCGAAGGTAGACAAAAATGCTGGAGAAACTCAGCGGGTGAGGCAGCATCTATGGAGCACAAAAATGCTGGAGAAACTCAGCAGGTGAGGCAGCATCTATTGATGCTCCATAGATGCTGCCTCACCAGTGGACTTGTAGGTTAATTGGTTTGGTATAAATGTCAAAATTGTCCCTAGTGTGTGTAGGATAGTGTTAATTTGCGGGAATCGCTGGTAGATGAGGACTTGGTGGGCCAAAGGGCCTGTTTCCACACTGTATCTCTAAGCTAAACTAAACAAAACTACACTAAAATAAGTCCACGGCCCAGCATATTAATGCAACCACAAAGAAAGTTCATCAATACTATACTTGGCCACAACCCTATCGCAGCTTATAGGATCTATTATGGACTATTTTGGTTGCAGTACGGCCCGTGGTCAGCCTGGAAGTGTAATATTACTTCAGTCTGAAGAAGGGTTTCAACCTGAAACTTTGCCTATTTCCTTCGCTCCATAGATGCTGCCTCACCCGCTGAGTTTCTCCAGCATTTTTGTCTGCCTAATATTACTGCTAATCTGAACTCACCCTGACATCACCAGTCAGGTTATTATGTCTTGCCGCATTTCTCCTTATTCTAGCTATTCTCCCTTCAGGCTTACACTGTTGCAGTTACCTCCTGCCTGGGTCTTGTATTGGTGGCCCAGGAATTGTTCTCCTGGCCCATTTAGAAAGAAGGTGAATCAGAGGGAACAGAGATTTTAAAAGAGCGCCAAAGGCCAGGTTCGAGTGTTTACCGTGAATGTCGGAGAGAAGCAGCAGCCAGAAGCAGCGAGAGCGAGTATTGGCTGAAAAAGGTGAGCCAGAGGGAACGGAGATTTAAAATGAACGCCAAATTCACAGGTTCAAGTAATTTACAAATTAGCCCTAAAGTAGTTGATTAGGTAGCAGATAAAGATAAGTGCAGCTGTAGCCTTGGTGAGTAAAGTGCGAGTCTTTGGCTCGAGAGTCTTCGGCGAGGAGACTATGCTCAAAGGTAGAGAAGGTGAGAGGCACAACCAATTGGGATTTGTCTACTGAAATAATGGCAGGCAAGTTGTTGCAGTGTGACTCTTGCAGGATGTGGGAAGTCAGCGATACTGCTGGTGCTTCTGAAAACTACACCTGTGGAAATTGTGTCCAGGTGCAGCTCCTGAAGGACCGTGTTAGGGAACTGGAGCAGCAGCTGGATGATCACAGGACCATACTGGAAAATAAGAGCTTCCTGGACAGGACGTACAATGAGGTTGTTTCACCAAGGATACAAGAAGAGTGAAGGTGGGTGACAATGAGGAAGGGAAGTAAGTGTGGAGTGCAGGAGACCCCGGTGGCAGTACCTATTGTAAGTAGGTATACCCTCTTGGAAGCTGTCGGGACGGACGACACTTCCAGTCCGAGTGGCGGACATGTCTTTCAATCAAATCCTGGTGCTGTGGCACAACCGGAGAGACCTGCATCAAGTAACACCGTAGTGGTGGGTGACTCCATAGTGAGAGGTACGGACAGGAGATTCTGTGGCAACAGGCGAGACTCGAGGATGGTGCATTGCCTCCCTGGTGCCAGGGTCCAAGACGTCTCGGACCGATTGCTGGGCATCCTCAAGGGTGAAGGGGTTGTGCATGTCGGCACAAACAACATCGGGAAGAAGAGGAAGAAGGTTCTGCAATGTGAGTTTAGAGAGTTAGGAAGAAGGCTGAAAAACAGGACTTCTAGGGTGGTTGTCTCTGGTTTGGTTCCAGTACCTCGTGCGGGTGAGGGCAGGAACAGGGAGATAGGGGATTTGAATGTGTGGCTGAGGAGCTGGTGCAGGGGGCAGGGATTTAGATTTATAGACCACTGGGATCTCCTCTGGGGCAGGATTGACCTGTACAAAAGGGACGGGTTGCACCTTAACTGGAGGGGGACCAACATTCTGGCAGGCAGGTTTGCGAGTGCTACACGGATGTGTTTATACTAATTAGCGGAGGGGAAGGGTTGACAAATTGGAAGTAAAAGGATGGAGTTAAAGGGAAAGAGAGTACAGGAAAAGTTACGAAAGACACCCAAATTAATGGGACGGAAAGTTCAAGAAGGAATAAGAGAATAAAGTCACAGGTGAAATAGGAACCGGTGTGAGACGAGAGGTGGATTCCGATTTAAAAGTGTTATATATGAATGCGCGAAGTAGAAGAAATAAAGTGGATGAGCTTGAGGTTCAGTTAGAGATTGGTAGGCATGATGTTGTGTGGATTACAGAGACATGGCTGCAAGAGGATCAGATGTGGGAACTGAATATTCTGGGTTATACGTCCTATCGAAAAGACAGACAGGTGGGCAGAGGGGTTCGGGTAGCTCTGTTGGTAAGAAATGAAATTCAGTCCTTTGCGAAGGGTGACATACAATCAGAAGATGTACAGTCATTGTGGATAGAACTGAGAAATTGAAGGGTAAAAAGACTGTAATGGGAGTTATCTATAGGCCTGGATGTAGGGTGCAAGTTGCATCAGGAGGTAAAATTGGCATGTAACAAAGGTAATGCTACAGTGGTTATGGGAAATTTCAATATGCAGGTAGATTGGGAAAATCAGGTTGGTACTGGACCCCAAGAAAGGGAGTTTGTAGAGTGCCTCTGAGATGGATTCTTAGAGCAGCTTGCACTGGAGCCTACCAGGGAGAAGGCAATTCTGGATTTAGTGTTGTGTAAAGAACCGGATTTGATATAGGAACTCAAGGTAAAGGAGATAGTGACCATAATATGATAGGTTTGCAATATGATAAATCTGCAATTTGAGAGGGAGAAGGTAAAATCAGGTGTCAGTATTGCAGTTGAACAAAGGGGACTATGGAGGCATGGCCAAAGTTGACTGGAAAGGGGCCCTAGCAGGGATTATGGTGAAACAGCAATGGCAGGAATTTCTGGGAATAATAGAGAAGGTGCAGGATCATTACATTCCAAATAGGAAGACAGATTCTAAGGGGAGTGAGAGGTGACCGTGGCTGACAAGGGAAGTCAGGGACAGTATAAAACTAAAAGAGCAGACATATAACATAGCAAAGATAAGCGGGAAGCCAGAGGATTGGGTAACTTTTAAAGAATAACAGAAGCTAACTAAAAAGGCAATACGGGGAGAAAAGATGAAGTACGAAGGTAAGCTAGCCAAGAATATAAAGGATGATAGTAAAAGCTTCTTTAGGTATGTGAAGAGGAAAAGATTAGTTAAGAGAAATGTGGGTCCCTTGAAGACAGAAACAGGTGAATTTATTATGGGGAACAAGGAAATGGCAGAGGAATTGAACAGGTACTTTGGTTCTGTCTTCACTAAGGAAGATACAAAAAATCTCCCAGAAATACTAGTGGCCAGAGGATCTAGGGTGACGGAGGAACTGAAGGAAATTCACATTTTGTCAGGAAATGTTGTTGGGTAGAGTGATGGGACTGAAAGCTGATGCAGCCCCAGGCATGATGGTCTGCATCCCAGGATACTCAAGGAGGTGGCTCTAGAAATCGAGGACGCATTGGTGATCATTTCCCAATGTTCTATAGATACTGGATCGGTTCTTGTGGATTGGAGGGTAACTAATGTTATCCCACTTTTTAAGAAAGGAGGGAGAGAGAAAGCACAGAATTATAGACCAGTTAGCCTGACATCGGTGGTGGGGAAGATGCTGCAGGAGTCAATTATTAAAGATGCAATTGCGACGCATTTGGATAGCAGTAACAGGATCGGTCCAAGTCAGCATGGATTTACGAAGGGGAAGTTATGCTTGACTAATCTTCGGGAATTTTTTGAGGATGTAACAAGTAAAACGGGTAAGGGAGAACCAGTGGATGTAGTGTACCTGGACTTTCAGAAAGCCTTTGATAAGGTCTCACACAGGGGATTTGTGGGCAAAATTAGAGAACATGGTATTGGGGGTAGGGAATTGACATGGATAGAAAATTGGTTGATAGGCAGGAAACAAAGAGTAGGGATTAACAGGTCCCTTCCAGAATGGCAGGCAGTGACTAGTGAGGTACCGTAAGGCTCGGTGCTGGGACCGCAGCTATTTACAATATATATTAATGATTTAGATTAAGAAATTAAAAGTAACATTAGCAAATTTGCAGATGACACCAAGCTGGGTGGCAGTGTTAACTGTGAGGAGGATGCTATGAGGATGCAGAGTGACTTGGACAGGTTGGGTGAGTGGACAGATGCATGGCAGATGCGGTTTAATGTGGATAAATGTGAGGTTATCCACTTTGGTGGCAAGAACAAGAAGGCAGATTATTATCTGAATTTTGTAGGATTAGGAAAAGGGGAAGGTCAACGAGACTTGGGTGTCCTTGTACATCAGTCACTGAAAGTAAGCATGCAGGTACAGCAGTCAATGAAGAAAGCTAATGGCATGTTGGCCTTTATAACAATAGGATTTGAGTATAGGAGCAAAGAGGTCCTTCTGGAGTATTGTGTGCAGTTTTGGTCTCCAAATTTGAGGAAGGACATTCATGCTATTGAGGGAGTGCAGAGTAGGTTCATGAGAATGGCGGGACTGTCATATGATGAAAGAATGGAACGACTGGGCTTATATTCACTGGAGTTTAGAAGGATGAGAGGGATTTCATGATGCAGCGCAGTTGGCATTCGGCTGTAGCACCGCCACGGAGGTGAGATATCCAGCTCAAGGCCGGGGAAGAATGCCAGGTGGTAAGGAGGTAAGAGGGTCTGGTTCTCATGTAGACAGATCTAATGTGATACAATTAAATGTTTACCTCAGATATGTTTATACTGAAGGTTATTCAAGGGCATCGAATAAAGCTTCAATGCAAATTCTGATTTACCCATGCAACATGTTCCAAAAAAGGAGTTTGACTTCAGTATCACTGAACAATTGGAAGTTCAGCTGGAACTTGCAAGCTTATGTAATAAAGGTGTAATTGCTAAGGCAGTTTACCAAACCCATCAGTTTGTGTCCACTATCTTTCCCAGACCAAAAAAGGATGGGGGGATGCAGAATTATACAGACCTGAATAGGTTTAACCCTTTTATACGGTATAGACATTTTAAGATGGAAACGTTTGTGAAGGAGATCTTAAAGATGCGGATTCAGTGTCTGTTCATTTGCAGGATAGAAGATTTAAAATTCAGCTGGATGGGGAATTATGCCAAGTCAAGGTCATGTGCTCATGGCTTAGCTAAATAATATCTTGATTGTAGGACAATCAAAGGAAACAGCTGAAGCATCAGTGGCAGTTGGTAAAAACCAATTTTAAATGGGCTTTATAAGCTATTCTGAGGAATCTAAATTTATACCTGTGACATAAATTGACTAGTTGGGTTCACAATGGACTTAATCAACATCATTGTGACCTTGCCCAGGCAAAAAAGGGTACAGCTAATTAAGAGCTATATCAAGTTAATTGCTAACTCACAGCCTTCAATTAGCCAGGTGACAAGACTGCTGTGGTAATGGCTGGCAGCATTTCCAGCAGTTCAATATGGCCACTTTATTATCTACAATTACAAAGGTCAAAGGAACAAGCATTGAGGATACATTGGGGTCATTATAATAGACCTATGCTTCTATCAATAGAGGCTGTTGCTGATGTACAATGGTGGATTCAGCATGTGTCCACTAGTAGTTCCAAAGTGTTATTGGACCAAGCTTCCATGATTTGCAGACAGATGTCAGAGCACTTGGGTAGGGTGCTACTGATACAAGATCCAGCGGTGGAGACAGATGAACATTGCTTCTGCATACATGGGGAATTAACCAAGAGTATTTTATGGACTCAAGGCTTATGGCACTAACTAAACTAGTTTGCATGTGCAGTGCAAAATAGACAACACTGCAGCAGTTGCTGATATGAATCACATGGGTGGAATCAAATCGTTATCATGTGACAGGTTGGCAAATACAATTGGACCTGGAGTAGGGATAGAGAGATTTGGATTGGAGCTATCTATCTGCCAGGGAAACTTAATGTAGTACCAGATGTCAGTTCACGAAAATTCCATCATAACACAGAGTGGATGTGGAACCAGGATGTGTTCAAGAACATAGTACTTCTATATGGAAGGCCAAAATATGTTTCATAGGCACCAGATCCAGGGGCAGTGGCAATTGATGCTTTTTCACTAAATTGGGATGATATGTTTGTGTATATTTTCCCACCATTCTGCCTCATAGGTCGGTGTTTGAGAAAATCAAGCAGGATGCCGCTTCAGGGGTTTTGGTGATACCAAATTGCCTGATTCAACCATGGTTCCCTTTGATGTTACAGATAGCGATCCAACCTCTTTTTGCTGATTCCAAACAGTAGGAATTTGCTGGAGCATCCAGTAACGCATTAAGTTCATCCGTTATGTGACGGTATGGATCTGTTAGTTTGCAGGTTTCAAGAATGCCTTACATTGGTCGAGGACTTTCTAGGCCAACGGTGTATATACTCGCTGCAGTCTGGAGAAAGAGTACTCAAAAACAGTATATGACTTATGGGAAAAAAAAAAAAAAAAAAAAGGAACAATATTGTGTTCAAAAGAATATTCAATATGATACTGTAATTATTGAAAATGTGTTAGAGTTTATCTACACTTTATTATGATGAAGGTCTTAGCTATACTGCTATCAATACAGCTAGAAGTGCTTTGTCCGCATATCTTGTAATAGGTACACGGACACAAAGTATAGGTTCTCACCCTCTCATATCTAGGTTGATGAAAAGAATCTAATTCCAAACCGCCTAAGCCTAGGTATATGGTAATCTGCGAGGTAAGTGTTGTTCGTAACATACTTCGTCATTGGGTCCCTGTCACGGCTATAACTTTGTTAAAATTAACCATGAAATTGGCTATGCTAATGGCATTGGTGTCAGTACAGAGAGTGCAGACTTTCCAAAAAAGTTCAGTTCGAGAGAATGGAAGTGAATACAGAGAATGTTCTGTTTTATATTTCTGACCTGCTGAAACAAAGCAGGCCAGGTGTGACAGGTTTTAAGATTGTGTTCTCAGCATATCCTACAGCTCCATGTTTATGTGTAAGGACACATTTGTTACATTACATTGAAGCCACAAGGGCTTTAAGACAAGAAGAAACAGGATTATTTGTCAGTTACAAAAAGCCAACATAAAAGAGTGGCAGTTCAGACTATCTCAAGGTGGTTAAAGCAAGAGTTGGTTCAGGCAGGAATTAACATTTATGTGTTTACATCGCATTCCACTAGCGCAGTAGCAACATCCGCGGCCAGGGCGATGGACGTTCCCATCGACCATATATTAAAAGCCACAGGTTGGAAAAATGAACTTGTGTTTTCAGCAATACTACCATCGGCCGATTGCCGATGGAGGGCTGTTTGCTAACTCAATATTGAGTGCTGTTGCTATTGTTTAAAGTCTGTTTTCAATACTGTTTCATTCTGTTTCATTTGTTGCCCTACATTAAGAGGGTTTATTGGTTGTTTTATGACCAAAAATAAAACTGTTTTGTTTTTGCATGATATGCAATGTCATGTTTACAGCATTATTGATGATACTCAGTCAATCGATGCAGTGAGAAGCCGGGATTTTGATCTGCGGCATAAAAATCACAGAGCTTTAAAATCTTCACGTAGTCACTCACGTGACTCCGAAGTAAAATAGTAAGATTAAGCGAGAACTTACCAGTTTGAAGTTTGATCTTTATTTTATGAGGAGTTACGTTGGTGATTACGTGCCCGCCACGCCCAACCCTCTCTCATAGAATAAAGGTCATAATGGTAGTTCTCGTGTTTCTCATCTTAATATGTTACTTCAATTATTGTGTGGACTGTGATTTCATACCGCTGCTTTGAAGATTGACGCGCATGCGCCCTGACGGGTCTTCTTCATGTAATCACCAACGTAACTCCTCATAAAATAAAGATCAAACTTCAAACTGGTAAGTTCTCGTTTAATCTTACTAATCTTATAGAAACATATAAAATTCTTAAGGGATTGGACAAGCCAGATGCAGGAAACATGTTACCGATGTTGGGGGGTCCAGAACCAGGGGCCACAATTTAAGAATAAGGGGTAGGCCATTTAGAACTCAGATGAGGAAAAACCTTTTCACCTAGAGAGTTGTGAATTTCTGGAATTCTCTGCCTCAGAAGGCAGTGGAGGCCGATTCACTGGATGCATTCAAAAGAGAGTTAGATAGAGCTCTGATGGCTAGGGGAATCAAGTGATATGGGGAGAAGGCAGGAATGGGGTACTAATTGCGGATGATCAGCCATGATCACATTGAATGGAGGTGATTGTAGATGAGATATGCATGTGCCTTTAACATAGTGACCTCACACCCACTAACCACTCCCCATATCACAAGTATAACTACAACCTCCACACCCACAGATCGCCCTCTAGTTCCTGTGACAGACCACGTACAGCTAGTGCAATGTATAATGTCCAGTATGAATAAAGATAGTAAAGTAACGATGTCTCGATATCAATCCTTTACATGGTGTCAAATAACGTACCTTGCGCCTCCCGTTTATCGGTTTATCATTTAATTTTGACCCAGTTTTTTGTTTCCCCCCCCTAACTGTTTTTGTTATGGCCTCTTCTGCCCGTAAGCCCGATGCACTCATTTTCGATTTCGACATCGCCCTTCGATGGGACATATTCAAACGCGACTTTGAACACTATTTCACGATTGCCCATCCTGGCGCCACCGACGCTCTCAAAGCCTCGCTGCTTCTCAACTTGGCTGGTCCCAACGCCTTGACTCGCTCGGACTTCTTCGTCTACGCTCCTGGAGAATCAGCTCGGGACCCGGCATGTCTGTTGGCTAAGTTTGACGCTATTTGTGACATTCCTACTAATTGCATTTTAGAACGTTTTAAACTGTTCGCGCGGCGTCAGCTCCCTGGGGAATCGGCTGAGAACTATGTCATTGCGCTGCGGGACCTGGGCAGGCGCTGCCGCCTCGAGACGTGGACCCCCGATAATGTCATCAGGGACCTACTGGTTTAAGGTCTCCGTGATGAGAAGCTCAGGTCCGAACTACTTCGCAAGCCGGATCTGACCTTGGCCGATGCAATGCACGCTACTCGCTTAGCCGACGCTGTTTCCGCGGCGGCGCCGCCGGCTGAACAGGCGATCAACTTTGCCAGCACTCCTAGCTATCCCATGAACGCACCCCAGTCGCGACCCCCGGTGTCGCTCGCTGCTCGAGGGGGACGCGCCCCGGGGTTCGGTGGTGCCACAAGGGGAGACACCCAGCAAAGGTGCCCTAATTGCAACTTCACATCTCATCAGTTCAATGTGTGCCCTGCGCTGGGAAAGTACTGCAACTCCTGTAATAAGTTGAACCATTTTGCTGCAGCTTGTCGTTCCCGTGGGAAGCCTGTCGCTGCTCGAAGGCAAAATTTAAACAACCTTCTACAGTCGGATAATGATCTCAGCTCCCAGCACTATTCCGATGAACATTCTGTTCCTACATCCAACTCCTCTCAGGCAGAAACCAGCTTGTTTACCGTGGTGAACGCACCTGCTATGATAACGGATCCTTCTGTGCAAGTCACTGTGAACAACTCGACCTTCACTGCCAAAATCGACACTGGGGCGGTTACCAATGTTATGTCAACATCTCTTTTCAACCAGATAAGGACTAATGAGAAGATATTTTCTCAGAGCTCAAATCTACATGCCTACGGTGGGGAGATCCTTACTCCTGTGGGCAAGGCCACACTACACTGTAAGATACTGAAGGCCACTCGGCCCCTCACCTTCTTTCTCCTCAATCGAAGTTGCGTTCCCCTGCTGGGGATCCAGGCATGCCAGGAAATGGGACTGGTGTCCTTCCACCGGGACATCCACCACGTGCGGGCTCTTATGGACCCGCTGGCCGAGTATCCTGACCGCTTTGATGATAAGCTAGGCAAACTACCCTGCAGCTACAAGATTGAAGTGGACCATAAGATCGTTCCTGTGGTCCATGCTCCTCACCGTATTTCCTTCGCCATGAGGGACAAAGTGGAGGCGACCCTACACAGTATGGTACAAATGGGCGTCCTAAAGGCGGTCGTCGAGCCCACCAGCTGGGTCTCTTCCATGGTTGTTGCTGCTAAAAAGGACATGAGTGAGATACGCATCTGCATCAACCCCAGAGACCTCAACCTGGCCATTCGGCGCCCTCACTACCCTATGAGAACGGTGGAAGACGTCGCTGCACGGGTTGGTCCAGCAACGGTCTTTTCGGTCCTCGATGCCAAGAGTTCATTCTGGCAGATACCACTGGACGAGCGGTCGTCCATTTTGACAACCTTCGCCACCCCCTACGGAAGGTTTCGGTTCCTCCGAATGCCCTTCGGAATCAACTCTGCCAGCGAGGTATTCCAGCGAACCATGGAACAGTTGTTTTCAGATCTGCCTTGCGCCATAATTGTTGACGACATCCTCGTTTACGGTAAGGATGTTGCCGAACACGATGTCAACCTCCGCCTGATCCTGGACCGGGCCAGGCAAATCAACTTGAAACTGAACCCCAAGAAGTGCCGATTCCGCGTCTCGGAGGTCACCTATGTTGGACACGTATTCACCGCTGAGGGGCTGAAGCCTGACCCGCAGAAAACGACTGCCATCTCAGGGATGCCTCCTCCTACTAACGTGGCAGGCCTGCAACGCTTTCTCGGCTTGGTAAACTACCTGGGGAAGTTCATCCCCGACCTAAGCGAGCTCAGCGCTCCCCTGAGGGATCTGATCAAAAAGGACACTTCCTGGCTTTGGTTACCCAATCATCAGAAGGCATTTGACATTCTTAAGTCTAAACTGATCAGCACACCCACGCTCAAGTTCTTTGACCTGCGGCATCCCATTGTCCTCACCTGCGACGCCTCTCAATTCGGACTCGGTGCCGCCTGCCTCCAGGTCCATGACGGCCTGCAGATGCCTGTCTCATTCGCATCCCGCACCATGACCGCCACCGAACAGCACTACGCGCAGATTGAGAAGGAGCTACTGGCCGTGCTGTTTGCCTGCTCCAAATTCCGGGACTACATCGTGGGCAACACTTTCACCGTTGAAACTGACCATCAACCACTTGTTACCATCCTCAACAAACCGATCCATGTGGCCTCATCACGTCTGCAGCGCATGCTGCTGCAGCTCCAGCGTTTCACGTTCACGGTGGTTTATCGTAAGGGGAAGGACATGTTCGTAGCCGACACATTGTCTCGCGCCCCGCTGACGTCCACTGCTCGCCACCAATACGAAACGTCCGAGTTACTAGTACTACGATTGAACTTCGTCCCCTCGCCACAGATGAAATCCCTGGTTGAACACACTACCAACGACCCTGCCCTGCAACAGCTGTCTGCCGTCATCCGGCAGGGTTGGCCTGACCGTCGCTCGGCACTGCCGGCTGGAGCCGTGCCCTACTTCCTGATTCGGGACGAGCTCGTATTGCACGACGGCGTGGTGGTGAAGGGTCACAAAGTGGTCGTGCCCGCGGCGCTGCACGACCACTATTTTCAGGTCGCACACCGCGGTCACACTGGGGCCGAAGCCACTTTGTCTCTCGCCAAGGCACAGTTCTATTGGCCGGATATGGCAAAGTACATCCGGGAGAGGGTCTCATCGTGTTCCACCTGCAACAGCCGCGCCCCCCATCAGCAGCGTCAGCCGCTTCTACAGCAGCCCGCGCCCGGACTGCCCTGGATGGCGCTCGCCACAGACATTTTCGAGTGGCGGGGCAAACATTTCCTGGTACTCGTTGACTTCTACTCCAGCTGGTTTGCGGTTGACCGGCTGCCTTCCGTGACCTCTTCGGCCGTCATCGACAGGTTGGACCCTCACTTTAGCACTTTTGGCCCCCCGGCAAGCCTGCAGTCGGACAATGGCAGCCAGTTCACGAGCTCCGAGTTTAAAGCGTTCGCTTCCAGATGGAACTTTCGCCATTTCACAAGCAGCCCGGAGTACCCGCAAAGCAACGGTTTGGCCGAGCGCGCGGTCCGCAGTGCTAAGCACCTGTTGGAACAGTGTGGTGGCATTAACTCCGACTTCCACCTGGCCCTCCTCAGCCTTCGGAACATCTCTCGCGACCCTGCCATGGGTTCACCTGCTCAGCGGCTCCTGTCTCGCGCTACCAGGCTCCCACTCCCGGTGGCCCAGCGATCCCTCATACCCTCGGTCCTTCCACCTGCGGCGGTTCAGAAACGGATTGCCTTCAGGCAAGACGTCCAAAAGCGGTCCCATGACAGGTCCTGCCACCCGCTGCCGCCCCTCTTCCACGGTCAAGTAGTCCGTATGCAGACCACTCCCGGTCACTCCAAGCTCGCTACTGTCGTCGGCTCTGCGGGGTCGCCCAGGTCCTATTTCGTCGACTACGCTGGGACCATTTACCGACGGTCTCGCCAGCACCTTCGGCTCGTCCACGAGCCGCGTCCTCCTGCCGCCGATCCCTTTGCTCCCCCGCTGCCTGTTTCCCGTCCGGCCGTTGCCCTGCCCGTGATTCCCTGCATGCCTCGCTCTGCTCCTCCTTCGCCCCCTCCGCTCCAACACACTCCGACTAGTCCTCGCACGCCTCCCCGCGCTCTCCCCGGTCCCGGCCCCGCATCCCCTCCGGTTTCGGTGCCGCGATCTCTTCCGTTTCCTCCCGTTTCTCCCTTTCAGGTTCGTCTGTCCCCGCTGGTGCCTCTTCCTCCTCCAGGAAGGGTGGATGGCGAGACGCGAACCCGGGCGGGACGTCTGGTCAAACCGCCTGACCGCTATGGCGATGTTGCCTAGCTATCCTAGCGCATGAGCCGTGGTCGCCATGTCACCTTTGTATTTGCCTGTCGTTTCGGGGAGGAAGGATGTAGATGAGATATGCATGTGCCTTTAACATAGTGACCTCACACCCACTAACCACTCCCCATATCACAAGTATAACTACAACCTCCACACCCACAGATCGCCCTCTAGTTCCTGTGACAGACCACGTACAGCTAGTGCAATGTATAATGTCCAGTATGAATAAAGATAGTAAAGTAACGATGTCTCGATATCAATCCTTTACAGTGATGGCTCGAAGGGCCGAATGGCCTACTTCTACACCTATTTTCTATGTTTCTAACAATGAAACAAGGAACAGCAGATGCTGGTGAATACACAAAAGGACACAAAATGCTAGTAACACAGCAGGTCAGGCAGCATCTTTGGAGGACATGGATGGGTGATTTTCGGGTCGAGATCCATGTTCTCCAGAGATGCTGCCTAAACTGCTGAGTTACCGTTTGATATAACTGAAACTGAACTAAAACCTATCATGAGGGACTTTATCAAATGGTAACATCACTTCAGGCAGCATCTTTGGAGAACATGCATAGGTGATGTTTTGGGCTGAGATCCATGTTCTACAGAGATGCTGCCTGTCCCGCTGAGATACTCCAGCATTTTTTGTTTATGGCTGGTTTAGTTTAGATTAGTTTCAAGATACATAGTGGAAATAGGCCCTTTGGCCCACCGGGTCCGCACCAACCAGCGTTCCCTGCACATTAACACTATCCTACACACACTGGGAACAATTTACATTTATACCAAACCAATTTGAGCCAGGTTGATCCTGTAAGTTACGATGCCTGGGATTCATAGAGAGTTGATAGTTTGGATTAAAGACAGAAGGTAGTGGTGGAGGAATGTTAAGGGCCTGTCCCACTTGGGTGACCTTCCGCGAGCTCATGGCGTGTTTGCCCTCGACTCATACTCGCAGCATGGTCGACACGAGGTTGTAGGAGGTCTTCGTAACTCTTCTTCATGCTCGAGAGTGGTCTCCGCGTACTCGAGACCTCAGCTAGGTCGCGGCGTTTTTTTCAATATGTTAAAAATGCCCGCGAGTAAAAAAAGATCCCCATGGAAAAAATCAATACGTTTTTTACTCGTAGGTTTAGTCGTAGTAGGTCGGCATGTTAGTCGTAGGTAATCAAGGGTAGTCGAGGGTAGTCGAAGGTAGTCGTAGATAGTCTTCATCATAGTCAAAGGGAGGTCGAAGGAGGTCATCTTCACTCTCCACTATTCGGTGTCCAATTATCCCGAAGTTAGTCATAGCTAGTCGTAGCTAGTCGACGTTGGTCTTCAACATAGGTGAAGGAGGTCGTAGGAGGTCTTCTACATAGTCGAAGGAGGTTTTCAACATGTCATTTTTTCAAACTCTTCTAAACTCGCCAATTAGGTCACCCAAGTGGGACAGCCCCTTTATTCCAATTGGAGGACTGTAAACATATGTGTGCTGCAGAGATCAGTGCTGGGATCTCTGTGAGTTATAGAATATAGAACATAGACCAGTAGACCACAAGAAATCAATATTCATACTTGGGCAGATTTCAATCCAGCGGTATGAATATTGATTTCTCTAACTTCACGTAACCCTTGCTTTCCCCCCTCTCTCTGTCCCTCCCCCATCCTAGTTCTCCGACTAGTTTCAATGTCCTCCTGATTAATTTTACTCTTTGTATGCCTCGTTGGGTCAGTCAAGGGATGTTTACTCACAATTTCCATTGACTTGAGAATGGAGACCATAACTTCACAATAAGGAATTAATTTGTGCTATGCCAAATGCTGACAACTGTAATAAATGAACAATGGAATAAAGATCAGGCAAAGGTACAGGCATCACAATGCATGAATGTAAACTGAAACTTACACTGATTTTTCATGCCACTCTGAATGTTCCTGAAAGAACGATTTCAATGCCTCCACTGATATGCAGGCCTATCTGCTCTGACACCCTGAGGACAAATGGTAAGTCTTGGATATAAATCAACAGTTATTACAATCACAAATATCCCAGTCTTCCTGGGGCAATGTCACAGGGACACCATCTCACTTGAGCAGCATTCCTGCCAATTTTGCCTGTTGTTGAGGCCTCCAGGTTACAGGATCAGTCCATTCAGATTAACAATGTATCAGTGGTCCTGTGTAGGAAATAATATTCCACAAGACAAGTCACTAGCTACTTTAGTTTAGTTTAGAGATACAGCGTGGAAAGAGGCGCTTCGGCCCACCGACCAGCGATCCCCACACATTAACACGACCCGACACACACGAGGGACAATTGTACATTTATACCAAGCCAATTAACCTACAAACCTGTACGTCTTTGGAGTGTGGGAGGAAACCAAAGATTTCGGAGAAAACCAACACAGATCATGGGGAGAACGTACAAACTCTGTACAGACAGTCATGTTAAAATAGGCCAAAGTCAGGATCGATTCCGGAACTCTGGCGCTACAAAGCTCCTGTCCCACTTTCCAGAGTTACTCACAAGAGTTTTCCCCTTGATTCGAACTCGGGGAATGTCGGGTAATTAGAGAGAGAGAGATTCCTTTATTTGTCATTCAGACCTTTCGGTCTGAACGAAATTTCGTTGCCTGCAGTCATACATATAATAATAAATGACAAAACACACAATAAACACAAATTAACATCCACCACAGTGAGATCACCAGGCACCTCCTCACTGTGATGGAGGCAAAAGTCTTAAAGTCTCTGTCTCTTCCCGCTTTGTCGGTAGCGAGCCCGTAGGAGCCTGTAGATGTTTCGTAGTGGCTCGTAATGCCAGCTGTAGGAACTCGGGGCATCAGGTAAGTCGGGACATTTTTACAACATGTTGAAAAATGTCCACGAGTTAAAAAAATAGCCCCGAGTACCTACGAACGGCTATTACCATAATTATCCGAGTTCGAATCAAGGGGAAAACTCGGGAGAGTTCGTGAGTAACTCTGGAAAGTGGGACAGGGCCTTAAGGCAGTAGCTCTACTGCTCAACTACCGTCCGTGCTGCACCAATCTAGTGGAAATTAATGTTTTATTCAGAACATGTCTCAGAGGTTTGCTCTGAAAAAGTTTCAAAATTACATTTCAAATACATCTTTGATTGGGTTTACCTACTTTGCTCACTGCTGTATACTGTATTCAGCTGGCAATGTCAATGTAACATGAACTGTGTGCCAGAGATACCCTCTCAGTTCAAAACTTAATGACACATTCTTTGCCACAACACTTCCAGCAGTGCTAATAATGGGACTGATTCCGCAAGAAGTGATTATGGGCGAGAATTAGCTGCCAGAATTATGTTGAGAAAGCAGAACAGAGAACTATAGGCCCGTTTGTCTGACTTCGGTGGTTGGTAAGATTTTAGAATCCATTGTAAAGGATGAGGTTACGGAATACTTAGAAGTTCATGATCAATAGGCCAGAGTCAGCATGGCTTTGTGAAGGGGACGTCTTGCTTGAAAACAAATGCTGGAATTCTTTGAAGAAGTAAATAGCAGGACAAACAAAGGAGAGTCAGTAGATGTGGTTCATTTAGATTTTCAGAAAGCCTTTGATAAGATGCCACACGTGAGGCTGCTAAAGAAGAGCCCACGGTATCAAAGGGCAGATACTAGCATGGATAGCAGGTTGGCTGGATGGCAGAAGATAAATAGTGGTAATAAAGGGAGCTTTTTCTGGTTGGCTGCCAGTGACTAATGACGTTCCACAGGGGTCGGTGCTGCGGCCGCTATTATTCACATTATACTGCATCTGCCATGCATCTGCCCACTCACCCAACCTATCCAAGTCATCCTGCAGCCTCATAGCATCCTCCTCGCAGCTCACACTGCCACCCAGCTTTGTGTCATCTGCAAACTTGGAGATGTTACATTTAATTCCTTCATATAAATCATTAATATATATTGTAAATAACTGGTTACTGCCTGCCATGCTGAAAAGGACGCGTTAATTCCTACTCTTTGCTTCCTGTCTGCCAACCAGTTCTCTACCAATGTCAATACCCTACCCCCAATACCATGTGCTCTAATTTTGCACACTAATCCCTAGATATCATAGCCTTAGAATTAAAGGACGTTCTTTTAGGAAGGAGATGTGGAGACATTTCTTTAGTCAAAGGGTTGTGAATCTGTGGAATTCTTTGCCACAGAAGGCTGTGGAGGCCAAGTCAATGGATACTTATAGAGATAGATAGATTCTTGATTAGTACAGGTGTCAGAGGTTATGGGGAGAAGGCAGGAGAATGGGGTCAGGAGCGAGAGATAGATCAGCCATCATTGAATTGCAGAGTAGACATGATGGGCCAAGTGGTCTAATTCTACTCCGATCACTTATGACCTTATGAGAAGCAGGTGCTCACATATATTTGCGAAATGGAATAGCATCTTATTGCTCACCAGAGACCCGGGGGCCAGATCAATCAACAAATAAGAGAATAATGAGGGGGATTAGACCACAGGTCTTCAGATAGAACACTTCCAACTGAGTATGTCAGGCATTGTCAATGGGACCATTTGGTTAGAGAAAGGGGTAAGAGGACTAATTTGGAATGATTTGATCAAGGCCACATCTCACTGGCATTCTCACTGGCACTCTCAATAACATGCCTGTTGGTGTTCATGTGTACAACAACTGCTGGTCACTAAAACCATAAATAGACCCACTGGGGCAGAATTGAACAATTGAATAATGACACTTGCATCAGACTCCTCTTTATTGACAATGGCTCTGCCTTCAACACCATAATTCCAGTCAACTCATCTCCAAACAACTTGAGTTGGGACTCAACTCTCCCCTCTGCAAATGGATCTATTGCTTTCTGATTAATTGATTGGAAAATACAGCATGGAAACAGATCCTTCGGCCCAACGAGTCCGTGCCGACCATCGATCACCCGCTCACACTCGTTCAGTTTATTGTCCCCTGTACCGAGGCACAGTGAAAAGCTTTTGTTCTATGTTATCATACTATTGCCATTTACAGGGGCCGATACACCTCAACCATGCACCCAAGGATACAATCGAACCCGGGTCCCTGGCAACATGAGGCAGTAACTTCACCAGACTTTTTAACGCATGACTTCAATCAATCTTTGGTGGGCCCGGTGGCACAGTTTTAGACCCGGGTTCGATCCTGACTACGGGTGCTTGTTTGTACGGAGTTGGTAGGTTCTTCCCATGACATGCATGGGTTTTCTCTGGCATCTGCGATTTCCTCCCACACTCCAAAGACCCGGGGTCAGTGCAGACTCGGTGGGCTGAAGGGCCAGTTTCTACGCTGCATCTCTAAACTAAACTAAACTTAAGACAATGAGGCAGCTTCTGGGCAGGCCAAATGCAACATTTGAGGCATTATGCTCACATGTATTTTGATTGCCAATCTTCTGTACAGTTGCACAGTGTATCTGAATATTATTTCCAAACTGACGTACAGATCATAAAGAAGTCCATCACCGGCCATGCAGGAACACTTCCAGTGGCAAAGTCCAAATAGAAGTATTTATTGGGTTGGTTTTATTTTCAGTGGTAGGTCCCAGAAGTAAAAAATCACCACCTGCAGCCAATGGGATTAGTGTAGGATGAGGATCAATGGGAGCTGGATGGTCAGGACAGACCCGTCGGGTGGCTCAGTGGCACAGCGGTAAAGCTGCTGCCTTACAGCGCCAGAGACCCAGGTTCGATCCCAACCACGGGAAATAAGACAGCCAGTTTTGCCACAGTGTAACACAATTGCCTGAGATTTCCCGACCGGGGTATAAGTGTTGCCGCCAGGACACTAGGGCACTCCCTCAACCTCACATCCACACTTACAGGGCAGCACGGTGACGCAGTGGTAGAGTTTCTGCCTTACAGCGCCAGAGACCCGGGTTCAATCCTGACTATGGGTGCTGTCTAAATGGAGTTTGTATGTTCTCCCTGTGATCGCGTGCGTTTTCTCCGGGAGCTCTGGTTTCCTTCCACACTCCACAGACGTACAGGTTTGTAGGTTAATTGGTTTTGGTAAAATTGTAAATTGTCCCTAGTGTGTAAAATAGTGTTAGTGTTAGGGTGATCGCAGGTCGGCACAGACATGATGGGCCGAAGGGCTTGTTTCGGTGCTGTATCTCTAAGAGCTAAAGCGTCGAATCCTCTGTTTCCATGCTATATAATTGGAGCATTATTATAGAGCATTATGTGAAAATAATAGCATTATGTAACATTATGCTATATATTAATGCTCCAATTACCAATAGAGTTTTGAATTGAGCATTGTAAATGTAGAGGAGAGATGATTGCATTGAGAGGTTGATGTTTCACCTTTGAATTAATTATGTTGCACATAATAGAACCTGCTTCAGGAAGGAATATCTTCCCCATTATATTAGTGCAGGTGACTGAAATTACTGGACCATAAGAAAGTAAAAGTGGTTTGAAGCAATGATAGCAGTGTTGCTTTAAGCCATTTATGACTTGTGCATATTTAATTCAGTATGAATTCTGAGAAATGTAGCACTTTAAATGGCAGAGACTCTTTCAGGAAACATTTGTCAAACTTTTTCCACATTTGCATGACATCAACAGCATGTTAGGTTTTTTAAGAGGCCCAGGAGACGAAACAAAGAAGAGAAATGTCTTCAACAAGACAAGCTGCTGCTTATGCTTTTACTGCACAGCATGAAGACAAACCCAGGGTACCACAAGGACAGGAGCAAAGTATGATGGATGCTAGAATAAACAGAAAATGCTGGAGTAACTCCGCAAGACAGGCATCATATCTATGAGAGAAGGAATGGGTGATGTCTGGGGTCGAGGCCCTTCTTCAGACTCGACCCGAAACGTCACCCATTCCTTCTCTCCAGAGATGCTGCCTGTCCCGCTGAGTTACTCCAGCATTTTGTGTCTATCTTCACAGAATAAAAAATTACAGACCAAGCATCATCCATGGAAAAAGCGAAACTGAATTAGCACATGAGCACATTGGCCTTCCATCAGAATGAGGATTACAACAACTAAGCTATGGGGAGCAGTTGGGCAGGCTTCAGCTTTACTGCTAGCAGCAGAGGAGACCGATAGAGTCTCAACCCAAAACATTACCCGTTCCGTCTACCCAGAGATGCTGCCTGTCCTGCTGAGTTACTCAAACAATTTGTGTCTATAGACCGAGAGATGAGGTGTCATAGAGGTGTTTAAAATCACAAGGAGCATAGATAGGGTCTCTTTCGGTCTCTTTCCCAGGATTGATCATTCAAGAATGAGAGGACAGAGTGGGAGGTGAGAGGGGAAAGATTTTTATAGGAATCCGAAGAGAAACATTTTCATCAGACCCAGACCAATCCAGAAAGGACTGAGTTATGGGCACATTAAGATCAGCATGGACATTAACTGTGATCCTTGGCTAGAAGCTGCCCCGGGGCATCCTGACGATTGGCTTGCCATTGCCATAAAAGTTAAGGGCTTGTGCCAGCTCCCTTTTGCTGAAGATAGACACAGAATGCTGGAGTAACTCAGCAGGGCAGGCAACATCTCTGGAGAGAAGGAATGGGTGACGCTTCGGGTCGAGACCCTTCTTCTGACATTTTCGGTTTAAATCAGCATCTACAGTTCCTTCCTACACCCCGCTTGCTAATGATAGGTCACTGTCCCTCAATTCTCTCACCAAGGATGCAACCTGACTTGCTGATTTTACTTCTGAGTCACGTGAGTGACTACGTGAAGAGCCCGCCAGCCCGTATGCGCGTCATTACGTCTAACGCATGGCGCACGACTGGCTGGCAGGCGCGTCGCTCCTCCAGCGGTAAGTTTCAAACCCTGCAGGTAAGTTTTCGAACTTATTTTCAGGTTGTGCTTTTTACTTGCAGGAAGCTCTTTTACAGAGTTCCTGCTGGATGACATTCCGGGGTCGAAATCCTGACGAGCCGCGGGGAAACCCGGCTACGGAGACCGCGGGGAATTCCGGCTCTGCGGGGACACATGGCTCGGGGAAACCCAGATATGGAGACCGCGGGGAATCCCGGCTCCGCGGGAGTGCGGGCAGCCGACGGCGGTCGGGTACACTACCCAAGTCGCTGACAGTGTGGTCAGCGATTCCAGACTCCGGCAGCCCCCAGAGGGTGTGCAGCCAAACGGAGTCTGAGAGGCCTGGACTGGGACAAGTCAGGCCAGGAGGGTTCCCCTCCATGGGTACGTCCTCGGACGTTTACCCAGGTGGAGCATGGATGCATCCGCAGAGCGTTCATCCCACTGAGGTGATGCTCCATCCTGATATGGTCCGTGGAACGGGGCCATATCAGCACAGGTCTCGTCGCAGGACCGGCAGCAGCACCTGTTTCAGGGCTGCTTACAAATCTCCCTCTCTGTGGAGGGGAGTGCGCGGGGTCAGTGTGTGACTGACTCCAAACTCGGAAGTATGTCCGTGAAACATACTGGAGTACATGCGTGAGGTTCAAGATGGCATCAAGGGTTGCGATATCCTCGCAAACGGAGGAGCCACTGCAGGAAGAGTTGGCTTCCAGCCTATGGCAGAAAACCCGGGGGGGGGGGGGCAGAGTTTCCCCTCACATTACAAGCTTGGTAAGCATCAGTGACCTCACGTCACTTCATTACAGCAACATACACCTGTAAATTGTGCATTCCTGAAAGTGCCGGCAGTGAACAGCGCTATCTGGGTTGACTATGGATGGCGAGGCCAGCAATGTCCAGCCGCCGAATCTTCTCCTTGGAGAAGACCTAGCCAAACAGGTGAAAAACCTGGATGAGGAAGCAAAGCTGTCGGACTAATCAAGGTACCAGCGACGAGCAAAGCTTCACCGTTTCGGCGACAAACACCCCTACGCCTCCATCAGCAGTAAGCAGTTCACTGAAGCTGGTGGCAGCTTGAAAGCTGATTCTCTGGGTGGAGGTCTTCAGGTCTAGGCCCAAGCCGGCCCTCATGGAAAATGTGCAATCCACACACCCCAGCAGTCCTACCCTCCAAATCAAGGATGGGAATAAGAACCCACATCAGGGGCCTTTGGGCTTACCATAAGACCACCGGTAACCATGCCATTTCTGAGTTTCAGTGGTGGATGACCAATATTCGGCATTGCTCCAGTAACATTTTGGTCAGCAAATCTTCAGTTAAATTACAATCTGATGCTAGTGCTCTAGGTTGGGGGTACTACCAATACCATCTCTAGCTGTGGTGGCAGATGGAATGTGCATGAGTCATCAAGCTTTTAGTTACATGGTATCAACTATTTAGAGGTGCTGGGAGCACTCTATGGGTGAAGGCTTATGGTGGGAATATGCATCATCTGCATGTTCAACTACAGATTGACAACACTACAGCGGTGGCATATATTAATCACATGGGTGGAATCAAGTCAGTGTCTTGGGATAAACTGGCTAACCTTATTTGGCACTGGGGTTTTGCAAGAAACATTTGGGTTTCAGCTACCTACTTACCAGGTAGGTTTAACATGGTGGTGGACACCAGGTCACGGAAATTTAATGACAACATAGAATGGATGTTGGATCATATGGTGTTTAACGACAGTGTTGCTAGGTATGCAACACTAGATATTGATTTGTTCGCATCTCGACTCAGTCACCAGTTACCAAAGTATGTTGCCTGGGAACCAAACCAAGGGGCAGTAGCGGTAGATGCATTCTCGCTACACTGGGGAGGAAGGTTCGTTTATACATCCCTCCATTTTGCCTCATCAGTCGGTGCTGGCTAAGATCCAGCAAGACTCCGCCTCAGGCATTTTTGGTAGTGCCTGACTGGCCCACACAGCCATGGTTCCTACTCATATTGGGAATAATACAGAGCCTTTTATGGCTGTTCCCTAACGCAGAAATCTGCTGGTTCACATGGTGACTGGGGAGGACCATCCTCTGCATGATTGAATTAAATTGTTGCTTGCAGACTCTGAGAAGACCTTACCTGGGGCTCGGACTGTCAGATCGTACGGTGGACGTGATCACTGTGGCCTAGAGAGATAGTACCAAAAAACAGTACATCTCCTATATCAAGGAATGGGAAGTGTTCTGTTTACAGTCCAACATATCGTATGACACGGCATGTATAACAGATGTCTTGGAATTCCTCTCAAATCCATATTTGACGAGACATTGAGTTATAGTGCCATAAATTGTGCCAGAAGTGCCTTGTCGTCATACTTGTTCCTGGGATCGGGACACCACTCTGTCTGGTCTCACCCACTGATATCTAGGTTTATGAAGGGTATCTTCACCTCTAATCCCCCCAGGCCCAGGTACTCGGAGATATGGGATGTTAGCGTTGTGCTAAAGCTGCTTCGCCGGTGCGGCCCAGCTACATCTCTATCCCTGGTCAAACTCACTTACAAAGTGATTATGATCATGGCGCTGGTCTCAGCGCAACGAGTCCAGTCACTACATAAATTGCGACTGGACAGGATGGTTACATCTGCAAATAATATAATATTTTATGTTTATGATTTAGTTAAGCAGAGCAGACCAGGGGCGTCAGGTCTCAAACTAGTTTTCATGGCATACCCCATGGACCTTCGGTTGTGTGTGGTCACACATTTACATCAATATGTCAAGGTCACCAAGAGCCTTAGAGGCTCTGAAGTAGTAATGTTTGTTAGTTACAAAAAACCTCATAAGAAGGTATCAGTTCAGACCATCTCCAGGTGCTTAAAATGGGTTTTGGCTTATGTTGGAGTAGATACTAATATTTTCAAATCTCACTCCACCAGGGCTGCTACAACATCAGCAGCAAGGGTTATGGATGTTCCGCTGGACCACATCCTAGCGGCTGCAGGATGGTCAAAACAAGCGAACTTCCAAATGTTTTATAAATAATCCATTGCCAGACCGGGGGTATTTGCCAAGTCTATTTTAGGTTCTGTTTTATAATTCCTCCCGGATGAGTGGGATTACTATTATTATAATTTCGTCATTAAAAAGCATCAGCATGTTTAAATCTATATCATGCTTTATTAGATTTCTCTCATCCTTGGTCAACTGATGCAGTGTGTGACGCATGGACTCATGTCCACGGCATGAAATCACAGAGCTTTGAAATCTTCACGTAGTCACTCACGTGACGCATAAGTAAAATAGTAAGATTAAACGAAAACTTACCAGTTTGAAGTTTGATCTTTATTTTATGAGGAGTTACGATGAGGGATTACGTGCCCTCAGCTCCCAACCCTCTCTCATAAAGGTCAGCTGGTAGTTCTAGTTTCTCGAATCTTACTATATTCAGTTCAACAACTGTTATCTGTGATTTCATACCGCTGCTTTGAAGATTAACGCGCATGTGGGCTGGCGGGCTCTTCACGTAATCCCTCATCGTAACTCCTCATGAAGTAAAGATCAAGCTTCAAACTGGTAAGTTCTCGTTTAATCTTACTAGTATTTCCTACATTTTCTAGTTTACCACTCGTTCTCTAAAATTTACGTTGATGTGTGTGTTGGTCAGAGCTAGGTGGTTACTATTGACCCTGTCATATACTGTAACTCCAGCTCAGATGGCTATACAAGCTTCATGCCCACAAGTAATCAATGTTCCTCTATCTCTTTCGATTGGGAATATGGTTGGCTATTTGTAAACAAAATAAAGATTACAATGTCAGGGGAACATTGCTTTTTTTTCACGGAGGCAAACAATTTCAGCTCGTCTTGTTGAGTCTCGTTATCTGTAACTCGTTTTCACCTAGCCCACAGCTAACAATGGCCCATTTCCTTTATTATCATTACATTTTTGCATATCTTTCATTAATTTGTTCTATTTCTCTCTATATCACCATTTTTATCTCTCATTTTCTCTTCCCTGACTCTCAGTCTGAACAAGGTCATTTCAGGTCGAGACCCTTCTTCAGACCGAGAGTCAGGGGAAAAGGAAATGAAAGATGTAGAAAGTGTTATAGAGAGAAAAGAAACAGGCCGGAAACGTCACCCATTCCCTTTCTCCAGAGATGCTGACTGACCCGATGATATACTCCAGCTTTTTGTGTCGATCTTCGGCTTAAACTGGCATCTGCAGTTCCTTCGTACCCATTCAGCCAGTTTTATGCTGGACCATGCAGTAACATATAGAGAGCCGATCGTCACATGGTACAACTCTTAAAATAGGTTTAACTTCAAACAGGGGTTCCCAACCTTTTTCATCCCATTTACCTCTGGCAACTTCAATAGCACATACCAATGTTATTTCACTTATTTATGATATGTTAACCTGTTGCTGTATTCCAGAACCAAACACAGTCAGTCAATGAGAAAAAATATGTACAAATCTAGAATCAACAAATTTACCCTCTGGGTAGGTGAAATTTACCCTCTGGGGGGTAAATATACCCTTAGGTTGGGAACCCTTGGCTTAAAACAACAATGATGGCTCATGACCAATATTACACAGGACACCAAGTGTTACAGATGTGTGAGCTATTATGTCTTGTGGTTGCTGACAAGCTGTTTTCCACAGTTATAATGAAAAGCACTCAACCTGCATTGTCTTCAGAGTTTCTCTGCTTTTATCAGCTTTCTCAATGAGTGGAGTGGTTGTAGATGCATTAAAAACACCATTGTGTTGATCACTGTCTTGTGGTTACTTTTTCTCAAGGGTCTCCACTGAGAGTGGAAAGTGGTGGTATAAATTGGTGCAGCTAACACTTAAAGGCACCTTCATGTCAGGTTAAAACTGGAAAGATCTTGCTGTCAAATTACCGTGACAGAATAAAAGTCTGCCAGTAGCTGTAACTTTATATTTTCCCTGAGTTTTATGTTTTTTTCTTTCAAATGAATAAAAGTGATTTTACTGTAATAACTCTAATTGCACTCACTGATACAGAAAATAACAGCACATTGCATTCCTGGCTCTGAATTTTAGAACTGGGAGCAAGGTGAGGTTGCTCCGTTGAGTAGCTGTAATTGTGATTTTGTGCAGTGGTGTTAAACAGACACAAGCAAATTGCAGCCTGTACATCTCTCCCTCCAATGGAAATGTAAATCAGGCGGGAGAAGTTGGAAAGGATTCTAAACTTCAATTTCCCCTTTTACACTGCGGCAAGTAATCAAGAGTGCCAGGGGTCCTTTGCCGAGGGCCGCCTGTGTGAATCCCCGCCCGGCGCAGCCTGGGGACTTCGGGAGTCGCAGACTCCGGTGGGTAGCGGCCGATTCGTAGGTCCAAGCCGCTGGGGTTGGCCTCCCGTTCCGACGTCGGAGTTCCAACATCCCGGCGAGCGGGCCTGAGCGGCGAGCCACCCGTAGTGGCGACTGCGGAGGGCTCCGGAGGCCCTGACCACGGAGAAACATCAGAGGAAGATGACTGACTTTGGTGCCTTCCCTCACAGTGGGAAACATTTGATTCTGCTGTGTGGGGATGTTTTATGTTGGACTCTATCGTGTGTTGTGTTCTTTATTTTATTGTATGGCTGTATGGTGACCACACATTTCACTGTGCCAACTGGTACATGTGACAAATAAATGTATCTTGTATCTTGTATCTTGTAAGATCTATTCCCAGGCATATAGGAAGATTCTTCAGACGTCCATCAGAAAAGCCTTGAATGACACTGGAATTAATTTGGAGGCATTCCTGCCTGGTGCTGGACATGGATGAGTGATTTGCAGGCTTCTGGTTTGCTTTGTAGAGGAGTAGGGTTTCCTGTGTTGGTTAGACAATTAGATGAAGTTTTCTCCCATCGAGTCTAATGGGAGTGCAAACTATTAAACTCATTCCCTGTTAACCTGTTGCTGTTATCAATGGGAACAGTTGGGATACGCAAACATTTTCTGAGACTGGTGATGAATGCAATTGTAGCCATTGGAAGTGACCATTGGGATGAGGCCATCAGCCAACATTAGTGCTCAATTAGCCAAAGAACTACTACAATCCCATGCAGTTTCTCAGTTGACGAAGCTCGGTAACATGACAGAGTAGCTCAAAATCCATGGACTGTGCAACCTTCCTGCCTTGAATACATTGTGATCCAGCCTGGCTTCTTGGATCATCTTAGTAATGTACAGATGAAATATCCCATCTCCGTTCAGTTGCTGACCATATTTACTATTTTCTATTCAGGTTTCGTTTATTTAGTTTAATTTAGAGATGCAGCAAGGAAACAAGCCCTTCGACCCACCGAGTCCACATCGACCAGTAATTCCCGTACTTTAACACTATCCTACACACACTGGGGACAAATTACAACTTTACTAAGCTAATTAGGCTAAACCAGAGTTCCCAGAGTAAACCCAAGCAGGTCATGGGGAGAACGTACAAAACATTGTGCAAACAGCACCCGTAATCAGGATCGAACCCGGGGTCCCTGGCGCTGTCAGGCAGTAGCTCTACTGCTACATCGCCCTGATTGATGCATGGGTGATTTGGTGGTTTGGATTCAGCTTGGCATTGTCTCACTACTATTTACTGAGATATGAGGCCAACAAGTATACTTTGTTGTCACCTTCTTCTATCTAACAATGATCTATTCTACATTTTCCTTGATCCTTATCCCCTTTGATGTCTCCTTTTCACACCTTACATTCCTTATCTCCGTGTTTCCCTCTCCCCTGACTTTCAGTCTGAAAAAGAATCTCGACCCGAAACATCACCCATTCCTTCTATCCAGAGATGCTGACTGTCCCGCTGAGGGAGGGAAGAGGGGGAGGGTAGAGGGAGAGGGGAGAGGGAAAGGGGGAGGAGGAGGGGGGAGAGAGAGGAGGGGGAGGGGGAGTGGGGAGAGAGGAGCAGGGTAGACAGGGGGGTGGAGGAGGGTGAATGGGCGGAGAGGGGGGGAGGGAGGTGGTGGAGGGGAGAGGGGGGTTGGAGGAGAGGAGAGGGGGGTTTGGAGGAGAGGAGAGGGGGGTTGTAGGAGCGGAGAGGGGGTGTGGAGGAGGGGAGGTGGAGGAGGGGAGGGGGGTGGTCTAGGCTAGTGGGGAGGGGGGCAAGAGGTTGGGAGGGTGTGAGGGGGGAGAGAGAGAGGGGTGCGAGGGGGAGGGGAGAGGGGGCAGGGGGGGAGGAGGGGGGGAGGAGGGGGGGAGAGTGGGGAAGGGGGGAGAGGGTGGGAGGAGGAAGAGGGGGAAGGGAGCGGTAGGGAGGTGGAGGGAGAGGGGAGAAGGGGAGAGGAGAAGGGGAGGGAGAGGGGGAGAGGGGAATGGGTGAGAGGAAGAGGGGGGAGAGGCGGAGGGGGAGGGGAGAGGGGGGAGAGGGGAGAGAGAGCGGAGGTGGAGAGATAGAGGAGGGGGAGAGAGAGGAGGGGGAGAGGGGGAGAGGGGGAAAGGGGAGAGAGAGGAGGGGGAGAGAGGAGGGGGAGAGGGGGGAGAGAGAGGAGGGGAGAGAGAGGAGGGGGAGAGAGGAGGGGAGAGAGAGGAGGGGTGTAGAGAGGAGGGTATAGATGAGGGGGGGTGGGGGGAGAGTGGGGGGGAAGAGAGGGGGGAGTGAGGGGGAGAGAGGGGGGTAGAGGGGTGTAGAGGGGGGGAGAGGGAGATAGAGAGTAGAAGGGAGAGGGAGGGAGGGAGGGAGGGAGGTAGGGGGAGGGAGGAAGGGAGGGAAGGAGGGGAGGAAGGAGGGAGGGGGAGAGAGGAGAGGAAGAGAGAGGTGGGGGTGAGAGAGGGGGAGGGAGGAAAGGGGGTAGAGATGAGGAGAGAAGAGGAGGGGGTGAGAGGTGGAGGTGGGAGGAAGTTATGAGGGGAGGGCCAGGGTTGGGTCCGAGGTAGACTGCAGTCGTTGTTGACCAGAGGAGGCCCGCAGCACTCTGAGGACTGTAAAAAACAGCGGAGGGCCGGCAGCGCACTCACCAGCATGACAGAGACGATCGGGCGGGGGAGACGGAGAGGATTCAAAAGCAAGCTGGTGACCTCCGGTGACCTCCGGTGACCTCGGGATCTGCAGAACTTGCTCGTGTTGTTGAACTTCAAGAAGCCCAGCGGAGCGCGCTGGACGACTTGATCACGTGTTCACGGGCTTCAATCCACGTAACTGGTTGCGCATGGAAAAGTCTGCGCAGCTGGTCGCGAGGATCAAAGGCATTGTGACGTCATGCAGCAGTTATATTTTAAAACAATATTAGTTAAAAACTCAGGAAATAATTAACCAAATTTTCAGATGAGGAGACTTTTGAATTCATGAGGTTAATCTCTACCGGAATATGTAAAAATTTCACCGTTACCGCGTCGGGTTTTGGAGGAGATGTGAGTGACAACCGAACGAACAAACAAACTAACGAAGAGAGTTTTGTGTAATATATGATACGCACACACACACACACACACACACACACACACACACACACACACACACACACACACACACACACACACACACACACACACACACACACACACACACACACACACACACACACACACACACACACACACATTATACACACACATACTCAAAAACAAACAATAGTAGTGCAATAATAATAATAATAAATATAATAATATTTAATAATAATAATATTAATAATAATAATAATAATAATAATAATTATTATTATTATTATTATTATTATGATTATTAATATAGTCTATTATAGTTCAGAGCTTATTTGAGGTTGTAGTGTTTAATAGCCTGATGGCTGTAGGGAAGAAGCTGTTCCTGGACCTGGACGTTATAGTTTCAGAGAAGTGAAAGACAGCATAAAACTAAAAGAGAAGGCATATTGCAAAGATTTGTGTGAAGCTGGAGGATTGGGAAGCTTTTAAAAACAACAGAAGGTAACTGAAAAAACAATACAAGGAGAAAATATTAAAGAGGATAACAAAAGTTTAATTAGACATATAAAGAGTAAGAAAGATGCAAGAGTGGCCTTTGGACTGCTGGAAAATGATGATGGTGCAGTAATAATCGGGAATAAATTAATGGCAGAGGAGTTGAATACGATGTTTGCACCAGTCTTCACAATGGAAGACACCAGCAACGTGCCTGAAATTCAAGAGAGTCAGGGGGTGGAGGTTAGTGGAGTGGCTATTACCAGGGAGAAGGTGCTTGGGAAACTGAAAGATCTGAAGGTGGATAAATCACTTGGACTGGACGGACTGCACCATAGGGTTCTGAAAGAGATGGCTTCAGAGATGGTGGAAGCATTTGTTGTGATCTTTCAAGAATCACTGGAGTCAGGACTGGTTCCAGACAATTGGAAAATTACAAATATTACTCTGATGTTCAAGAAGGCAGCGAAGCAGAAGAGTGGAAACTGTAGGCCAGTTAGCCTGACTACAAATCAAGTCAAGTCAAGTGAGTTTATTGTCATGTGTCGCTGATAGGACAATGAAATTCTTGCTTTGCTTCAGCACAACAGAACATAGTAGGCATAATAGGCTTCTGTGGTAGGTAAGATTTTAGAGTCAATTATAAATTGTGAGGCTGGACACAAGATGCTGGAGTAAATCAGCGGGACAGGCAGCATCTCTGAAGAAAAGGAATGGTGATGTTTCGGGGGTCGAGACCCTTCTTCAAACATCAGACGTCTTAATCTGAATTGTCACACATTCCTTCTCTCCAGAGATGCTGCCTATCCCGCTGAATTACTCTTGCTTTTTGTGTCTATCTTTGGTTTAAACCAGCATCTGCAGTTCCTTCCTACACATAAATAATGAGACTTTTTGAGTCTTAGAAGCTCATGATAAAATAGGCCGGTCAGTATGATTTTATGAAAGGAAATCTTTGAGGAAGCAAATAGTAGGACAGACAAAGGAGAGTCAGTAGATGTTGTTTACCTTGGATTTTCAGAAGGCCTTTGATAAGGTGCCACACTTGAGGCTGCTAAAGAAGATGAGCCCATGGTATCAAAGGGCAGATACTAGCATGCATATCAGGTTGGGTGGATGGCAGAAGACAAAGAGTGGCAATAATAGGGGCTTTTTCTGGTTGGCTGCCAGTGACTAGCAGAGTTCCGCAGGGGTCGGTGCTGGGGCCTCTACTCTTCATATTGTATATTAATGATTTGGATGAGGGAATAGAAGACTTTGTGGCCAAGTTTGCAAATGATACAAAGCTAGGTGGAGGAGCAGGTAGTGCAGGGAAAGCAGGGACTCTGCGGAAGGACTTGGACAGGTTGAGGGAATGGGCAAAGAGGTCGCAGATGAATACAGCACAGCAAAGTGTGGAGTCATCATTTTGGTAGTAGGAATAAAGGCACAGACCATTTTCTAAATGGGGAGAGAATCCAGAAATCGGAGTCACAAAGGGAGTGCTGGTGCAGGATTCCAAAAAAGTTAATTTGCAAACTGAATCAGTAGTAAGAAAGGCAAATGCAATGCCTTTATTTCAATTTATTTCATGAGGCCGAGAATATTAAAACAGGGATGTAATGTTGAGGCTTTATTAGGCACTGGTCAGACCGCATTTGGAGTATTGTGAACCGTTTTGGGCCCCATGTCAGAGGAAGGATGTGCTGGCATAGGAGAAGATCCAGAGGAGGTATACGAGAATGATCCCAGGATTGACCGCGTTAACATATGATGAGCGCTTGACAGCACTAGGTCTCTACTAGCTAGAGAATGGCCTAATTTTGCTCCTTTAACTTATGAACTTATGAACGGTGGTGTTGTCGGTGAACTTGAAGATAGAGTTCAAACTGTGTCCGGCTACACAGTCGTGAGCATAGAGTGAGTTAAGCAGGGGGCTGAGCACACAGCCTTGAGGTGTTCCCATGCTGACGGTTGTTGAGGAGCAAATGTTCCTGTCAATTCCTACACAGATGCGGATCATCTAAACAGTCGGGGGGAATTCACGTTCACTAAAGAACGAGGACATCTTACAACGACCTGCCCAAGCTATGCATGAGAAACAGCTCCTCATCTTCCCTTTGGACTCAATATTTTCCTGAAAATTAACTTTTCCCTATTTATTTTATTAATCTTAGTTTTCCCAGTGTCCATCTCAAACTTATGAGATGGACACATAAGTCCCTGTGTTCCTCTCATCCTTCCATATTTTGTGTTCAGATCTGCATTGATATTCCCCTACTCTTCCCTATGTTGATTGTTTCCAGTTTGATCATTTCACCACCGTTCCACCACCGATTTTCCGGCATCTGGTGGTCCGGCCACATAATCCGGATAAAATTCTCCCCCCCCCCCCCCCCCCCCCCACCCCGCTCTGGAAGTCCGCCCGAAATGTGGCTCCTAGGCTGGGTGAGATGGCCGATCTTGCCCTCATCGGGACTTCCACACTTTTCAGCGGGTTGAATTTGCCCCCCTGTGGCCAGCACGCTGGAACTACGGCCCGGTTGGAGCAGGCAGATCCATTCCCATAGCCGACTTCCATAGCCGATCGACAGGTCAAATTTGCTGCCTGTGGCCTGAGCTGTAGAACTCTGGCCCAGCCAGGGCCGGCGGATCTATACCCATAGCCGAATTCCTTGCCCGAGATTGCGGGCCGGTATCTTGGCCCCCTCGAAGGCCGTGACCTCTGTTGGTCTGGCTAAACAGATCATCCAGAAAGGCTCTGGAACCAAGGGTGCCGGAAAACCGGTGGTGGAGCTGCCCTGTTAAATGCTTACAACCATAGTTTCCTTTAAGATGACGGTACATTTCTGATTTTACTTCGGAGTCACGTGAGTGATTCCGATAAGAAGAACCCCGCCAGTATGCATGCGTGTCTTTACCTCTTACGCATGGCGCGACGACCGGCTGGGAGGCGCATCGCCCCTCCAGCGGTAAGTTTGAAAAACCCTCAGGTAAGTGAAAACTTAGTTGGAGGTCGTTTTCTGCGCTTGGTAATTCTTGTTTCAGGAGCAATTTCGAATATGGAGAAAGCGTTGATGGTGAAGTCAAGGCGAGCCGCCGGCAGAGTTGTTGTGGAAGGCCGCGGGAGTGCGGGTAGCGGGCGGCCGCCTATCTGACCTACCGAGTCGCTAGCGGTACAACCAGCGACTGCAGACTTGGTGTCTGAGAGCACCGTGGCTGCACCATTGGGGCGGAAAGCCACTAAAAAGTCTGCACGGCCCGTTGACTCGGACGAGTCGGGCCGGGAGGGTTCTCCTCCGGTAATGGATAATGTCTTTAGACGGTTGTCCAGGATGGAGCTCCTAATGGAGAGGATGCTCCACCAAGATACACTCCAACAGGAGGAGTTATGTCAGCGCCGGCCTCTTTGAGAGCCCGCGCAAGCGGCACCTGATTCAGGGCTGCTTAATGTCTCCCTCTTGGAGGAGGAGAGCATGCGGGGTCAGTGTTATTCTGACGGCGAGTATAGCCGTGGAGCATACCCCAAGGGATGAAGGGCACAAGTCAGAGGTACCATTCCTGGCAGCAAGATTTGCCATCCCAACAGAATCAGGAGAACCGCTGGGTGAAGAGTTGGCCGCAAGTATTAATTACCTGGCTTCACACCAGCTTCAAGAGCTTATTATGGATGAAAACGTCCAAAAAGTACAAGACCCCAGCTAATTGTGTCCTGCTCAAAGTGCCGGCGGTGAACCACGCCATCTGGGGTCATATGGGCGTAGGCATCAGAGCTCAGGAAATGAGGCTTCAGAGGGTGCTGAAGCTGCTCGCCTCGGGCATTACAGCGTTTGCCAGATCGGTGGATGGACGGCACCTGTCTGATTACAGCAGGATGCCCTGGCCCTCATGTGCAATGCACATTTCGAGATAAATTGTCTGAGAAAGAGTGCTATCCGCCCTACCATCAACCCTAAGTTCGCCGCTCTGTGCAAACCCAGCAATATCCAGCCACCGAATCTGCTGTTTGGTGAAGACCTCGCAAAAAGAGTCAAGGAGCTAGACCACGAGGCAAGAACGGTCGGACTCATCAAAGCCCGATGACCAGCAGAATGCTTCGGTGGCAGTATCCCTACAAACGGTTTGCTGAAACCAGATCTGGTCAAGGACCAAGCCTTGCCATTCACAAATATGCGCAGCTGGCGCACTCCAACAGGGGCACGGGCGAACATGTCTTTTCCCACCAGAAACAGGGGACAGAAAATTCCACCGGTAACCATGGGGTCTGGTTCTTGTCGGAACATATTAAGTGGGAATCACCAACAAGTTGGGGGGAGATTACACTTGTTTCTGAAGGAATGATATGGGATAACATCAGATTTGTTTATACTGCGCAGTATACAAGCTTTTCAAATTGAATTCCTTCCCAATTTGCGTCCACCCACACAGCATACACCGTCGGGCACTCATTTTCTCACAAAAAGAGAATTTGGAGGTGCAAGCTGAAATTGAAAAGTTATATAAAAAAGGGGTAATTGAGAAGGTGGTTTATCAACCTCACCAATTTGTGTCTAATATTTTTCCTAGGTCAAGGAAGGATGGGGGGTGTCGAATCATCCTTGACTTAACGAGCCTTAACCCTTTTGTGCAGTATAAACATTTCAAAATGGAAACATTTGTTACTTCCAAACAACTAATTTCCAGAGGATTTTATATGGCATGTATAGATCTTAAAGATGCATGTTACTCAGTGCCTGTTCATAAGGATCACCAGAGATATTTGAAATTTAGCTGGATGAAGCAATTATGGAAATTTAAAGCACTGCCTAATGGGTTAACCTCGGCCCATAGATTATTTACAAAACTGTTAAAACCAGTACTGGGGCTACTCCGGGCTCAGGGTCATATTGTAATGGATGATATCTTAATCATAGGAAAGACTCGGGAAGCAGCTGAATTATCTGTTGCAGTTGTTAAACTCATGTTTGAGAGATTGGGGTTTCTCATTCATCCAGTTAAATCCAAATTGATACCAGTTAGAGTTATTGATTATTTGGGATTCACTATGAACTCAACTCACATGTCAGTGACTCTGCCCAGGGGCAAGAGATTAGACTTAATTGAAGGCTGTAACAAGCTCATGGTGGAGCAGCAACCTTCAATTAGACATGTGGCCAGCTTGATTGGCAAATTAGTGGCTGCCTTTCCAGCTGCACAGTTTGGACCTTTGCATTACCAAAATTTAAAACGTGCAAAGGAGCAGGCACTCAGGATACATGCAGGTCATTTCGACAGGCCCATGCAATTACCAGCTGAAGCCATTGCTGAAGTGCAGTGGTGGATAATGAACAATTTGCCCCAGAAAAATTCTGGTTGGGGAA